>CM039127.1:38357560-38957560 GCA_022036555.1 Microstegium vimineum
TTAACATTTGGCGGCAGTGGAGGGTTACAAGTAGCCAAAGAAGGAAGGTGCGGACTAAAGGGATCTGCCGATGGAAAGTTTCCATCGAGAAGAAGTATAAGGAAACTGGTGTTCTGTGCCAGTATTTTTATAGTAGTTTGAGTCCGACTCTTGCATGAGTCATTTATTTTCTATTAAAATAGGTGTGTTTGTTTAGGAAATAAATATTATTATCCAGCTCCTGCGCGAGTCAGTTTCCTTTAAAGTAGGAGTTTGTTTTAGGAAAGGATATGTATCGTGTCTTTGTACAACTCTCCATGCAAGAGTATAAATATGTGCCCGAGGGCTATGGAAAAGAACAATCAATCCAATTCAAACCAAACCAATTTTATCTTATTCTACCTTTTATGGCAATTTACCCTTATTATGCATTAGTTATAGCTTTAACGAGTTCTTCAAGCTTTCGACGGGCTACATCACCTTGATCTCCGTCAAAATCCTTGCTAGTTCCGCTTGGGAGTACCTCTAGGCTTTGGCAATCCGGGCGCATCGCTGTTTGCCTCGTCTAGCTCTGCTCTAGTTATCCGTGATCAATCTGAGCCTTGACGTCCGGGCGCATTGCTGTCGTCTCGTTCAGTTAGTCATAGTTATCATCCTTGTCGATTGATTGGTCAAATCGACTGGCACGCCCTCGACATCGAGCTTTGGGTAATAGCCCGAGGTGTTCACAGATCAAGACGCTTTTTGTGTCAACAGAAACGGTCGACTCAGGACGAAAGAGTGAGGGGCAAATAAGAAATGGACACACTAGCGGTCATTAGCCTGGCAACCGGATGCCAAGGTCATTTCACATTTCGCATTTGAGTCCGTTTTAGAGATTGGTTCATGGTATTCCCCCGGAGGAAGGCGCCGAGCCCTCGGGACCCATTGAGCGGACTCGAGTACTAGATGAAACCGATTTAGGGTGAGCCACGACATGGGCCACTAGCCGGAACCCTATCAAATGGGAACCGACACCCCACTCAGGTATACCCATTATTAGCTCGATGAGCATCCATGGTTCGTCCGTCTCGAGGATAGCATGGTCCGGCTGACCTTTCCCCTTCTCGTGGAGAGATGCGTGGGGAATGTACAAAAAGACGATGCGAACACGAGACAAGTCTTTACACCGAGTAAAGACTCGGGGGCTGCCATCGCACCGCACCCCGGTTTCTGCAACCGGATGAAGAGGGAAACACGAAAGGCCCCGTTCGACGAGGAGTGACACAGGTAAAATGCGTAAGTTTTTCTTTTCACATATATTAATCCGTGCAGGGGTGACATATACTCTTCTGAAAGAGCCTCGGGGGCTAGGCCCGACATGACAGACACCATACACAAGCGATTACAAGGTGGACGGAAGGGAAATTCCAGGCCAAGAGGCCGAAAGCTAGAAATACTACACGGATGCCCGTGCTAAGGGCACCACCGTCCGACGACCGTTGTATCCAGGTCAGGAAACCTAGCCGCGGGGCTCAGGGAACGCCAGCCTGGCCCTCAAGATCGCATCGGATGGCGGCGTCATGACCTAGTGATCACCCTGACTAGGCATGCAGCAGTTGTGGGAGAATAGCCGCTGCCTCGTCTTCAGGAAGCCCTAGGCTGCGACGACACTGCTCCCTCCCCCGGATCTAGTTGGGCACTTTGCAGCTGCACGAACGCAGCTGCTCCATGATCAAGGTCACTGCCGGCAGGGGACCCTGAGCCCACCATCCACTGGTAGCTCCAAGTCGACCCATCTTGCCGAAGATGACATTGCCATCAACCAGCGGTCAAGGATGGGCCAATTCTTGGAGCCATATAGGCTTACGGCTATGGCTATCCCAGTGGACACATCCTTGACTGCCTGACGGGGAAGGATAGCACGCCACCGCACCTCGGGCGCAGAGAGCAGGACCTATCTGGCGAAAGGATAGTCTGTGCGCCTCTTGGCCTTAAGGCAGCGGCAGGGGGTGACGACCTGGATATGCCATTCGGCGCCTTCCGGCAGTCAGACGCCACCCCACAAGGAGAGCCGTCGCCCTTCTCGCCCTTCCAGTGGCCAGGATAGCGGAAGGGACTGCGCACGTCGCAGAACTTCCCCTAATCCCAGCCACTGAGCGAGACGGAACCCCGACAACCCTCACGCAAAAATTCCCCTAATCCCGGGTCACTCTCAAGGAGCCGCTCGCCATGGCGGCTCAAGGGCACCTCCGACCAGGCCTCGGAGGAAGAAGGGGCCAGCCATGCTGTGGAGGTGTTGTGTCTTCCCGTAGATGGCTACCTATATTTATAGCCCGCGTGGGCACACGCACAACAACACACCCGTGACGCTACAACCTTCTCCCCCCAAACCATGCGACACTATGCGCCTCTGCCCATCTTCGCAAACACGTGACAAGGCCTTAAATGGACAAACAGTCCTTGATTAGCTCCAACCATCTTCTCTGCCTCATATTCAATTCAGACTGGGTAAACAAGTACTTCAAACTTTTATGATCAGTGAAAATGTGGCACAGATTACCCATCAAGTAATGCCTCCATATCTTCAAAGCTTGCACAACTGCTGCTAAGCAATAACTCTTCCATTCTGCATCAACACGCATCCTAATCCAATGGTTGATGCATCACAAAACACATCCAAAGGCTCCTCCAAATTTGGTTGTGCCAAGACTGGTGCAGATGTTAACAGTGTCCGCAAGGCACGGAAAGCTGTTTCACAATCTACACTCCATTCAAACTTCTTGTTTTTCTGTGTTAACCTTGTCATAGGTTTAGCTATTTTAGAAAAGTCCGGAATAAAACGACGATAGTATCCGGCCAATCCTAAAAAGCTGCGAACCTCATGCACGTTAACGGGTGCTTTCCAATTCATAACTTCTTGCACCTTTGAGGGATCCACTGAGATACCCTCAGCTGACAAGATGTGACCTAGAAAAGGTACTTTGTTCAACCAAAACTCACACTTGCTAAACTTGGCATAAAGCTTATGCTCTCTTAACCGTTTCAGCACTACTCGCAGGTGTTCTGCGTGGTCCTTCTCATTTTCCGAGTAAACCAGGATGTCATCAATGAAAACTACCACAAACTTATCCAACTCTTGCATGAACACGGAGTTCATCAAGTACATGAAATGCGCAGGCGCATTTGTCAATCCAAAAGACATCACTAGATATTCAAAGAGACCGTATCTTGTGGAGAAAGCGGTCTTAGGTACATCTTCCTTTCTGATCTTAATCTGATGGTAACCAGATCGTAGATCTATCTTGGAGAACACTTTAGCTTTAGACAACTGATCAAACAACAAATCGATCCGCGGCAATGGATATTTGTTTTTGATGGTAACCGCATTGAGAGGGCGATAGTCCACACACATCCTTAAGGTTTTATCCTTCTTTTTTTTTCACAAAGATGGCGGGACATCCCCACGGTGAACAACTCGGGCGGATCAAACCCTTTTCCAGCAACTCTTGGAGTTGTTTCTTGAGTTCTGCTAACTCATTTGGTGGCATCCTATATGGTCTCCTAGATATAGGTGCTGTTCCTGGAGCTAGCTCTATAGCAAACTCGACATCCCTTTCTGGGGGTAACCCTGGAAGATCATCAGGAAACACATCCGGAAACTCACAAACTACAGGAATCTTATCCAACAACTCTGCAGTGATACCAAACATGACTCCCAGCTGATTTGGATTCTTAGGTAAGAAGATCCCGAAGGTAACTCCATTCTGTGGGTTGGTGATAGATACTGCTCATTGGGCTATATCTAGATGCACTTTCCAAGCTTTCATCCATTCCATACCAAGGATTACATCTAGACCTAGCTCAGGTATTACGATGAGGTTGACATATATTGATGCCGTCCCCATGGTAATCTCTACATCCTTTACCATTTTACGAGTATATAGGACAGCTCCTGCTGCACTAATTTGATACTCCTTTTCCAACTCTACCACCTTCTGTTGACTCCGCAACATGAAGTTCCCACTAACGAACGAATGCGATGCTCCAGAATCAAACAAGATAACTGCAGGACATTGATTAACAAGAAACGTACCAGCTGTGACGGACTCTCCTTCTGGTACTTCCTCCAAGGTGGTGTGGTGAACATTCCCTGTGCGAGGCTTCTGAGGATAGCTGAACTGCTTTCTGGGCTTCGTGCAGAAACAAGATAGGTGACCAGTTTGTCCGCAGTTGAAGCATGGTCCTACCACAGATGGCATCTTTTGACTTCCCACGGTTGGTGCTGCGGCTTTACCCTTATTCTGCTGTAGGGGTGCAGTGAAGGGTCTCTGGTAGACAGGACGAGCACGAGCATTGGTCATCTTCCGTTGAGGTGGTCGGAAACGTGCACCAGCTTGTGGTGGACGAAACACTGGCCTTGAAGCATTGGGACCCCTATTCTGGTAGGATCCTCCCTCTAGGATGCGATGACACATTTCTGCAAGCAACCTGTTGTCATTGGTCTCTTGGTTTACGCAGTCGCTGATGAAGTCACTGAAAGTGAGGCGGTAGCTGTTTCCCATCTTGGACAGAAGAGCGGCATTCATGCCTCTCTTGAAGCTAGCGATCTTCTTGGCGTCCGTGTTGATGAAGTCAGTGGCATAGCGAGCAACCTTGTTGAAACTGGTGAGGTACTCTGTCACTGTTCTGGTCCCCTGGGACAGTCTCATGAACTCTGTAAGCTTCATCTCCATCACACCGTCCTGGAATGTAGTGATGGCGCATAGCTGTGGAGAATAACTCCCATGTAACTGCAGTACCGGCAGGCAGATTATCACGGTACTGGAACCACCAGATGCTTGCCGGTCCTTCCAGCCTGTGCGCGGCATACTCTGCCTTCAGCTCCTCCGTCAGGCGCAGAAGTCGAAACTTCTGGGTCATGGAGTGCAGCCATTCATCTGCTTTTAGCGGTGCAGAAGCTTCCTTGAAGATCAGAGGGCAGGTGTCCATGAAATCCTTGTAGGAACTGTACTGATTAGGTGCGGCCCCCTGCTGTTGCCTATGCTGCTGAGCTGTGTTGGCAGCGATGTTGCGCAAAGTTTCGTTCATCTGCCGCTGCATCTCTTCGACACTTCTTTGGCTACCCAAGAACTAGCCAAAGAACGCTTCCGGTGTCATTGTAGGTGGCGGTGGTGGTGGCAAGTCCTCTCTCTGGGATGCCTCTCCATCACCCCGGTTGGTGCGACGAGTGTTAGCCGTCATCTGTATAGCCCATTAATAAGCAACAATTAGGTGATGTTATAGTGAATCAATGAATAAATACCGTGCTGTACAAAATGTAACATTTAGCACACGACCAGATATAATTATTCATCTTTCCACATAACATCACAGAATTAATTACTCATCATAAACATACAATAACATTCCAAATCCGTCGCCAGAACCACGCCTGGACTTAAATTCCAAATTCAGCTTACACATTACGAAGATCCAAATTAAACAGAGTCTTAAACAACACCAAGATACAAAAAGCTCCTTGCGCGGAAGATCAACTCCTAATCTAGCGCTCAGTAACCGTCGGAGTAGTCGTGCTCTCCGATGTTGTCGTCGAGGTTGTCGTCGTAGAAGGGCTCGTTGGCGAAGACTTCGTTCGGTGAGTCAGGACCAAGGATCACTCCATCCTGTGGCTCTGGCTCCTCAGGTGCAGGTGCTTCGGCGGCTTCAGCTGCTGCTGCGGCCTGCTGCTGGTGGAGAGCGTGGAAAGCCTCGTGCAGGTTATTGATGTACTCCTGCTGTCCATTGAGGTTTCCCTCTAACTCTGCAACTCTAGCCTACAGGTCCTCCGCTTCGGTCCAAGCTTCATTCCTGGAGTTGGTGGCCTCGAGAAGCAACTGCTCACTGACCACACGAGCAGCGATCTCCTCCTCCAACTTAGACTGAGCCTGATTGCGCTCCAGAGTCATCTGAGCTAACTCTGCCTGAAGGGTCTCGACGGCTGTCTCGAACTCCTGCTGCAACTGGCACTTGCTTTCCATCGTGGCGTTGTGGATTTCTGCAACATCTGACAGACTACGCTCCAGACTCTCACAAGTGCCAAGAAGAGCTCCAGTGGCACCCATGGCTGAGGTCTCACAAAAGAAAAGCTCCTCTTCGCCTCCAGTCAGAGCCGTCTCCTCAGTCTGCATCCAATCCACAGGAAAAGCTGATCCACGTGGGAACACTCCCGGCCATGCGTCTGCAAGATCTGCGGGAAAACGAGCGATGATGTCCTTTAGCACCAGGTATGCTGTCCTGTTGGCCCCATCCTTAGCACAAGCTCCCTTGGTAACGATCGTCCATCCTGCCCAGTCGGGCCTCCCTTCCAGAGCTTTTACTCTGATCTCAACCTGAACCAAAGAATCTTGACCATATTGCTGCTTCTGCCAAGAGTACTTGGGTTCACTGCCCTCGGAATACCCAATGGCGTGCAAAACTCGCCAAGGATGGTCGGCAGCCCAAAGTACGTCAAAAACTTTCCCCTGGTCAGCTTCCTTGCCAACGGGTGGCGTGGAACTCCTGATCCTCCGGTTGCTTTCCTGTCGGTCAGACGGGTACGAGGCATCTGTAGAAAAGGGGTTTTCGACTCTCGTGAGACAGATATTAAGTTGGTCATTTTTATCAAAAGGGGATGATTACAATTTAAGGGGAGGGATGACATGATACAAGAATATAAACATGATGCATGATCGTAAATACGTTCTCACTCAACTAGAATGACTTGTAAGCCCTAACGTTCTAGTCGGTGGCAAGACGATCTCTCATTACGCAGTTATTCGTTCTACACGGTTGCGTAGTTAGTGTACCTGCAGAAAATTCATTTCAGCCCAAAAGAACAAAACCCAATGCGGAAAATCACCGGGCACTTCCTGATACGCACTAAGTACATACCAGTTAGATACCAAACCTTATGCACCAAGCTCGGAAAACCCACCCAGCATTTTGTACTTCTTGGATATGTCTGCGTGAAAGCTCGCATATCCTTAAGTAACAAGATATCACTTCCCTTGACCAACGGTTGGAAGGTCTACTCTCACATCTCCCAAATAATTTTCAATGCAAATTTTTGAACCTAATATCATCCTTCCCAAGAATGATATCCCGGCAAATTACAAAGACCCAGCATGAGCAAAACCCTGAACCCAGTTAGTATAACTAAGCCACCTGATTTCCTAGTATAGGGCTAGGACTAGACTCTGGCACCCAAGTTTCGAAATTAGTTTATAAAAATAGTTTTGAAATACCTATTTTGTTAAGAAAGTCGCTCAAACGAATGAGGATAACTGAACAAAGCTCTGATACCAGCTGTGACGGAACCGCCCAAATTATAAGAGATCAAGTGCTAAAGTAGCTGACTTAACTACCACTTAAAACACTTGAGCCCATATAATCCCGGTAGTCCGGAAATCTCGAAGGATTTCTAACATCAAATCAGGATCGCGTACACTCAGGTATGCACATTCGAATGAGCCACAAAATAAACCGAAAATACTTAAAGTACGAAATAGAGTTATTACAACACTTGTTCCGAATAAAAGTAGTACTTACGCCACAACACCTGTGGCCAAATAAAACATTGTTTGAAACTGAACTGAAAGTTTTAAAAGATGGGGGTGCCCACGATGTCACGTCCGACAACAGCAAAAGATGAGCTCGTAGAAGACCTTGCCCAAGGCCTACTCCTCTTCTCCTTCGACAGGATAGAGACAGTGCTTACAATAGCCGAAGTATACTTGGCCATCTGCAACAAGCGGGATAAACCCTGAGTACGGGAATGTACTCAGCTAGACTTACCCGTCTAACTGAAAATAAAGACTCCAAGGGTATGCAAGGCTATATATGTGGATCTGGGTAAACTTACTTTTTGCGAAAAAGCGAACAAGATAAAACTAAAGATTACAGAACAACCATTTTCCATCCTATTATTATTATCTCTAGGTTTGCACCTGTACTAGAGCACTCACTTGAACTACTCAAACAATATGATAACATATATCCGATTCCTTCATCAAAATTTTAGTAGAACCATTACGATGTCACATGGAGTTGTACCATGGTGAAGCTCAGCATAATCCCCCATATCCAGTGGGGGGCGGCAATTCGAATCGATATACACCAGCTGGTAAGATTATCTTTAACACACGCCCACACTTTCCCCGTCGGGTCAGCGTTAGGTTACCGCTCAACAAAGTCCAGGTGGTAAACGACGCGGGCTCGCATTGGTCCACCCAATTGTAGAAAATAGATGGCCACCACGGGGCAGATCGTATCTACAGACTAGAGGGTGCTCACAACAGATTGAGCGCCGGCCCGGACAGTGTTTACTCGGCTTCGGGTCGATACTCACAACGGCCCCTATGTGAAAGGGCGCATTCAAAGATGTAAGAGGGCCACCATCGTGTACAAACCTACACGATCCAACGGACGGACTGCCCCTAAGTCTTGACCACTTGGTGCACTTGCCTTCCAGTTGACCGTATTTCATTACTACCATAGGTTCTTTCCACGATAGCAAATATAGCCAACCGTAATAGTATTACCCCCATGGGATAACACGAAACATAAATAGAAGTAACCATTCACTCTAAGCAGGCTAAGCGGTTGCTTTTAGTTTTATTAACAGGGTAACAAGGTAGGTAAAATAATAACCAAGGAAGGTAATGCATCAAATGGGATTCAAACAACTCCTGTCACCTAATGCATCATAGTATAAAATACTCAAGTAGATTAATTGTAAATACTGGGAGGCTTAAGAATGCTCCGGGGCTTGCCTTGAGAGAAGGTGGAGGGCTGGTGGTCAGGGCACTCAGGGAGGTTGGTGTCGAGCTCGTGGTACTCCTCGTTTAGCTCCTGTACCTCCTGGACTTCTGTCTCTGTGGGCTCCTGATGTTCCTCCACGGATCCTAATTGATTGCAATGCATAAATAAATAACTGAATGGTGCAGGGATGATGCTTGAACGGATTTAGCACACTAAAAGAGATTCTAAGCATAGGACCAAAGAACTACTACAAAGCTACTTACAACTAGAGCTACTAGCAGAAACTATAACTTGTTTTCAGCAGAAACTATACTTAAAAACATATTTATCAGGAAAGTTCCATGATTTCTACATGCACATAATTATATGACCATTTTAAGCAGGAACACCAATAACTTTGATATATGCAGAAAACAACTAATTAAACATTAGTACTGAAGACATTCTCCAAAAAACATTTATATATAAAGACAACAGACAGGTCATAACATAAAGAATCTAACAACATGGATTTCACCACTTCAGGATTTACCAAACTCTAGCTATAACTTAAACAAGCATGAGCATATTACTGAAAATGGAATAGGAAATCATTTCGGAAATGGGCTCGAGACACGCAGAGGCGTGCGAGGCAACTGACAGCCAAGACCCTCGATTACTCGAGGTCCATCTACCGTCGAGCAGGAAACAGAGAACGGTGCTGATCGACGTGTTTTCGCCGTCGGTGAGGTCTCCGGTGGTGTGTTTGGTTGTGCTAGGCTCGGGATGGAGACGCGCATCCACTGGTGGTGTTGGTTGAACTGTTGCGACCGTGAAAAGGGGTCGACGGTGTGCGGTGGTGGCGCAGCACGGCGGTGCGACACGGCGAGGTGATCACCGGCGATGTGAGGCTCGGCGCTGGGTTGCGTGAGCATCGTGGTGATGTGGTGAGTGCAGCTCGAGGGTCGGTTGAGCCAGAGAGGCTCTGTGGAAAACTGACCACGTGCAAGCTCCGCGGTGGCGGCAATGGCGCACGACCAACGGTGCTGTGCTGATAAAGGTCGAACTAGAGCTAGGAAAAGGCGTTCTCACCTTGGCTAACTCTGGTGAAGCTTCCACGAAGATGGAGGCGTCAGAGGCGAGACGGTGAGGGAAGAACACTGCTCGGTCGGTGCGGTGACGACTCGGGATCGAGGAACGGCGAAGGCGTTCCGGTGACTGTAGTGCTTGGTTGGTTA
Organism: Microstegium vimineum; assembly: GCA_022036555.1. NCBI lineage: Eukaryota > Viridiplantae > Streptophyta > Magnoliopsida > Poales > Poaceae > Microstegium > Microstegium vimineum. Next base: position 38,367,517 of record CM039127.1, read on the forward strand.
AACAGAGGCGGGCAGCGCGTGTGCGGGGCAAAGGCGAAGGCGAGTGCGAGATGGTTTGAGCAGAGGAACTCGGATGGTGGTGTATTTGAGAAGAAGGCGCTTGCGGTGCTCGGGGCTCTCGGTGCAACGATGGCAGAGAAGTACGAGCGAGAACAGAGGCAACGTGAGCAAGCGAGCGAGTCAGGATGAGTGCGGACGAGTGTGGGAGGTGGAGGAGGTATAGGCGCTCCTCTTTGCACGGTCATGGCCGACCGGCGCGGCCAGTGGGGACCGTGATGCGATGGTGCGGCGGTGGCAGCGGCGCTAGCGTGCTTCCGGTGTGCGAGAGCGGAGCAAGACTTGGTGGACGCGCCGTTAGCGCGGATTCGCGCTTGATTGCGAAAGAGACAAGGCGGGGCGCTGATCGGACGTGGCACTGCGGTGGCGTTACTGTGAAACAACGGTGCGGCGCGCGGCAGGGCGTCAGCGGCGGTGCAGCGATGCAAGCTCGGTCCTAGCGCCGTTAGCGCGGGCGCGAGTGCGGACGCGACTGCGACAGAGCGAGCGGCGACAACAATGTCGGTGTAGTGCCGCAGCGGCGGCGATGGCGTGCTCCACTTCCGCAGTCAGGCATCGTCGGCCACGCGGCGGACGACGCCGACGTACGGTTCAGCCGCGGTCGGGTGAGTGCGCGCGGGCGTGCGCGACACGTGCGTGCGGGTGAGCGCGCGGGAGAGGGGGTCGAAATCGAGGGGAGGGGTCGATTGACTGGTCGAGCCTCCTGCGCGGGGTCGTTCGGTAGAGCCCTATTCGTCACTTCGAGGGGTCGAGGTCGAGGGTAGGGTCGACTGACTGGACGATCGAGCCTCTGGCTCGGTCGAGCCTCTAGCCTAGGGTCGTTCGATCAACCCTCGGTCCGTCAGGTTCATCGAGCGGGGCTCGAGGTCGAGGGGTGGTGCTCGGCCTATCCTGGTTTTGAGTTCCTTTTTCCCATTTTCTTTTATTTGACAAAACTAAGTAGGGTAACTAAACATAAAGTAGATCATACTTTACCCTAAGCAAAGAAAGGTTTAACTAAACAGGTTGATCATAAGATTAAGCACAAAACACCTATTCATTCTAGTTTCAAAACATATAAACACACACATAAAATGATAGCATATGCAAACATGAATGCAATGAAATGTTGTGCTTAGTGGCTAATGATGATCCTAATGCAAGCTCGACACAGGGTGTCATAGGGCTCTCCACCTCGTCCGAGTGGGGTTAATGTCATCCGTGATGCCTCTATCCTCGGAGGCTCTCCGCCCCATCTGAGCAAGGGAGATATCGTCTGTGATGCCTCTTCCCTCGGGGGCTCTCCGCCTTGTCCGAGTGGGGGTAACGTCATCCGTGGTGTCTCTACCCTCGGAGGCTCTCCGCCCCGTCCGAGCAAGAGAGATATCGTCCATGACACTCTTTTCCCCGGAGGATCTCCGCCTCATCCAAGCAACGGTGACGTCATCCATGATGTCCCCCTCCCTCAGACATCCAGCGCCTCGTCAGACTAGAGGCACCGCACTGCCGGTCAAGGACACACAGTGCGGTTCGTCCTCTCCTCTGATCAGGCACTACCAAATGGGCGTGGAACGCCATGACTACCCCTATTAAAGCCCTAGAGGACGACAACCATGTTGCCTGATCCCTGAATGACACTCGCCATACCTTCACTAGCATGCGTGGGTCGTGCGTACAAGGATTATCCTATGCACCGCTCTATTCGACGGAACGCGGGGGTGCTTGGCCCTATGTTGCCAACCACTGCCCATGCCCTAACCAGGGAACAGGGAAGGCTCCCGATTACGAGGCGCATGGCTACAGCCCCTCCGCAAGGCGAACAGTCCCGTCGGTGTATCTACAGATGCAATCTTCCCCGGGAAGGAAGCGGGCGAGGGCGCCCCCCAGCCAGCAGTCCGTACCAGGCGCACATCTCCTACCTGTCCCTCTACTATATCCTGCCCTCTCTCCTTATGTATAAAGGGAGAGAGCGGACCCTTTCTCTCTCTCTCTGGACATTCTGATCCACACACTCGCATTCACGCGAACTCTTACCAGAACATAACACAACATACGCATGAGACCTGGGAAGCTCCTTCCCTCTCTCAACCGCTTGTAGCTCCCCTCTATGAGCGCCTCCGCGCAGGGTAACACAACCTCGCATTACACTGGACGTAGGGCGTTCGTGCCTGAACCAATATACATCACTGTGTTCTCCTTGCGCAACCATCCGATCTCAGACGCGCTTAGAAATTCACTCGTTGGCTGTCTAGACACCGCCATTTTAGACACCGACAGTATTGCATTATATGCATGGGCTATGCAAAAGTATGAAATTCGAGGAAATAAAAATGAGCAAGTGTCTGACAACCTCGCGGAAAAATGGGCATGTGTCCGACAGTAGAATTAGGGGTATACTTTGCACACACCTGAAAAAAAATATTTATATAATGATACCCCATGGTTCCTCTAATAGCAATACGCTAGCAAGAGATGACATAATAATAATAATAATATCAACAAGTCTTGATCTAATAGTATGGCATTACTCTCCTTGGATCCCGTTTTGACCAGGCAATACATACAAAGTAAGTATGCCACACCTACCTATACCTTTTAAGATCCACATTTGAGCGATCTAAGAGCACCACTGTGAGGAAAGAAGTAAGCTAAATATGCAAAAAACTCCAAGTGACAGGATTGAAAGAAGAAAGGGTCTCTACTTCTAGCTACTCTATTCCTCATCTACTCATAGTTATATGGTGGACACTACTAAACTCCCGCAGTACAAGTATAAAAGAAATATTCTACTATTGATGTCTAAACCTTAAGCTTATGTTTAAATCATCCTTTTCTCAAGGACGAGTAAAAGCCTAAGTATGGGGGAGCTTGTTGACATTCCTTAAGTATCAATTTCAAGTGTCAACTAAGCATTAGAAAGGATATATTTGTAACATGCCACCTAGACATAGGGTTTTAACTGACAGAATTTCACTAGTTTTGGTGTTTATCTGTTTCTGCAGGGAGACGACTGCAAAATACCAAAAGAGGCCCACAAGTAAGGATTACATAGACACATAACACCTCCGTACAAAAAAGAGCAATTTAGAAGACTCCAGAACCATCCCCCTGGAAGGAGGGGCCCACCTGTCAGTAGGGCAGGGCGGGCGCCCCCCCTAGGGTGGCCGCCCCAGGCAGAGAGCCAATGAAGCGCCACCTCGCGGATTAGGGTTCCACCGCCTTTGAGGATCAATGTACACCATACAGTTAAGTCGGTTTGATCCAACGACCGACGTTCATTTTAGGGGGCTATATAAGGAGGACCCCTAGCCCCCTGGCAAGAGCAATCCATTATTCATTATCATATTTTCCAGAGAGGATTCGCCTGAGAGGATCCCTTATGGATCTATTGTCTAGGGCTTAGCATTCAAGAGAAACTATCCTTAGTTTCTATGTGAGATTAGAGTTTACTCTTCTAGATTGAGAGAGATAGAGTGGAGGTGTAGATTGGAGGAAGCCCGGCCTGTTGGCGTCTCCTCTCCAGTTTGTACATGCAGGATCAAGTCTCCTAACCCGAGGCTTGCTCCTAGGATTCTTCAGTATTTCGACTCCTAATTCTAGTAAGTTCTCTGTTTTATTATTCTTTGGTTTATGAGTTTACTTTATTCTCTTCGTGTAGAGAGTAGGGTAATCATCTCTAGCGTAAACGTGGTGTTTGGGCTAGGATACTCATAGATATCCCCTGTCTAGCCGGACCTGTGGTAGTAGCACAAAATGTGACAATTCCGTTGTTACCTTTGGATCCCACAATCCCGTTAGAAGGATCAGTAGGGTTTATAGGTTGTGGGGTAAGCATTCTCTGTGGTGTCTCTTATCTGAACAGTTATCCCCAATAGAATAATAGTGCATAACTTGCATAGGTTAGAACGAGAGTGCTGTCGCGGTCTTCTCTATATCGCTCACATCAAATCACCTTGTTTGTAGCCTAAAGGATAATAGCAATAGATTTAGTTAGTTAGATGCACGCTTTCTCCCTGTGGGAAAACAAATAACGATACTCTGGATAACTCCCGGGTGAAGTGCGCACCGATATCCGTGTGCTTGCGGATTACTTCCCAGTGATTCTTCTGTCTCCGTTAACAACTATCAACAACAAGTTAAAGAACTACATGCTACAGTTGGATAAGGATACTTCAAATATGAGTCCAACAATCTTGAAGCTGCATGAACAACTCTTACAGGGTCTAATCATGGAATTATTTCCATCTTGAAACAACTAAGCAGATCATTATGGATTAGTGTGTACTGTATGCGTTTTTCAATTAATGAATGTGGCAATACCATTATATACTAGTGTGTGGAATTTGTATCCTACTAAATGTATGGCACTACCATTATGTATTAGTGTGTGGAATTTGTTTTGTACTAAATGTATTGGCACTACTATTATGTGCCACCTGTTTTCCTTGTTCTTAAGATCTAAAAAAGTAGACATGAAACTCAGAACTAGCTGTTGGAGAAATATTTAATACATAGCTGACATGAAAGTTGTGGTAACTAGTTGTTGTACAAACTAGTTGTTGAAAATACTAGGTGTTGAAAAAACTAGCTATCGGAGAATGTAACTGTTGGACAAACTAGCTGTTGGAGAAGCCAGCTGCTGGAGAAGCCATCTATAAAGTTCCTTCTACTCCATCCACCAAACCAGATCTCAACCAACAAATGGTTGAAGACATTGAAAATCAGTCCATCACTAGTGAGGACATCCAAAAACTCATAATGGAGGAAATCAATGACCCAATGGTAGCTCATGTTGAGACAAAAATGCAAGCTCAAATTGAAGCTACACTTCAAGCTCTGTTAGGCAACAACATCAACTCAGGAAGGTACATTAATAGGGATCATGAAGCTGGCCATGCAATATTAGTTGCTGGATACTTTGCTAAGAATCCTTTGTACAAGGACTAGCAATTCCGTAGAAGGTTTCAGATGAGAAAGCACATATTTTCAGTTAAGGAGAGATGCATTTGGTAAGGTGAGCCTTTCACCATTGCAGAAATGCACGGCTGCCCTCTGGATACTAGCATATGGATCACCAGTAGACCATATGGATGAAGCGTTTGGAATTGCTGAAACGACAACTTTAGAGTGTCTAATCAAGTTTGTTCAAGGTATTAGACACATATATGAGGATAAGTATCATAGAAGACCTAATGATGAGGATATCCAACAGTTACTCCAAGTTGGAGAGGCACGAGGGTTCCTAGGGATGTTGGGAAGTTTAGATTGCATGCATTGGCGATAGGGAAATTTCCCCGTTGCATGGAAGGGACAATTTACCCATAGTGACTACTAGGATGGTGACCTCTTCTATTTATAACCCTCAAATAAATAGAGCCATTGTACCCCTTCACTAGGCATTTTGCATGTTGACTAGATGCGCTCTATGGTGCACCAGATGTGTCCAATAAGTAGCATCCGGTGGTCCTCAAGATGCCATGTATACTAGTTGTTGGAATAGTTCCATTGGTGTGTAACTTCTCCACTCACACACGCACTCACTGCACTCACACTAGAAGTGTCCTATCAACTCACTAGGCTCTCAATGCTTAGTGTTCAATCGTTTCCAAATAGGGTTTTTCACAATGTGACATGTATGATCACTCATGACCAGACTCCTATAGCATTCGGTCACCCATGACCGGAGTCCTATAGCGTTCGTTCACCTCTATAACTTCATTTTACATTTGATGAATAGTGCACTAGGCGCATCTGACCGCTCCTGAGCTAGTGTTCGGTTGCCCTGTCTAATTACCACTACAAGTAGGGTTAAGCACCAGACATGTTCGGTCACAAGGGGACCAACATCTGTGTGCTTTAGCACTTCAACCCTTCACCTAGGCTTTGCCACCACATGCATCCATTCACCATAGTGACCCTTTCTCTTCTCCTTTTCACCTTACCTGACTTGTTCTTTGCAAATGTGCCAACACCACCAAGTGTACACCACCATGTGCATGTCTGTTAGCATTTTCATAATCATTTCTCAAAGGATTATCACTTTCTCTTACCATGCCACTCTACCCTAGCATGTCACAATGTTAGATCTCTCAAGTGGCACTAGATGACCGTTATGCAAAAAAGTTTATCCCTCTTGATAGTACAACCATCTATCCTAAATCCGATCATGAACTTCTCTACACACCTATGACCAGTGAAATGAAATACCCTAGGTCATAACTTTGCTATGCACATTCCATTCCATCTCCTCCAATGTTGATGCAACACATGCACCAACCTATAGCCAAATGGTATGATTCATGGTTAGACAAGGTTTTGCATATAAGTGAAGAAAAGCACTTAGTCCTTAATTAGGAAAAATGTCATTTCATGGTTAGAGAGGGCATAGTGCTAGGACATTTAATTTCTGAAGGAATTGACATAGACAAGGCTAAAATTGAAGTGATTGAACAACTACCTCCACCTATAAATGTTAAAGGGATCTCAAGTTTTCTTGGCCATGCTGGTTTTTATTATCGATTTATAAAATATTTTTCTCATATTGCTAGACCACTTACTAATCTCTTGGCTAAGGATGTACCCTTTGAATTTGATGATGCATGCTTAAAAGCTTTTGAAACTTTGAAAAAGAAATTACTTCTACACCAATCATTCAGCCCCTGATTGGTCATTGCCTTTTGAAATTATGTGTGATATAGGTGATTATGCTGTAGGAGCAGTGCTAGGATAACCTAAGGAGAAAAAGCATCACACAATTGCATATGGTAGCAAAACTTTGAAGGACCTCAACTTAATTATGCAATAACTGAAAAAGAATGCTTGACTGTTGTTTTTGCTATAGATAAGTTTAGATCTTACTTAGTAGGAGCTAAGGTAATAATCTACACTAATCATGCTACTCTTAAAAACCTTCTCACTAAGAAAGATGTTAAACCCCATTTGATAAGATGAATTTTGTTACTCCACGAATTTGATGTAACACCCTAGGTGTTAAGCTTGCATTGCTTATCATTTCATGAGCATGAGCACAAGCATCATTGCATTCATGCATTTACATGATAACATGAAATGATGAACCCTTGGAACCGTCGATGGAATCGCAATAGATGTCGATCTGAGTTGACGGTACTCTGGACCAACATAATATGGTGCCTGTCCCTTGAAAGCTTGCTTGACAGCGTTGCACACGGTATCGGACAACACATTGGATTGGTTAGCTAATACATTATTTAATGCATAACTAACCGTATCTTGTACTTTACCGGGATCGGCGTAGAAAAAAGTCTGTCGTGGCGACGGTGGATCTTGCCTCTGTACTGCCTCGCCGATCCCGTTTAGGCTGAAGGATCTAAGATATGAGCGCTTGTATTCCTCCATTGCCTGCTCCAGAGCCTGTTTCTAATGACCTGTCAGATCTACTGTGGAGACTTCAATGACACTCCTTGGATTAGTCATGATAAATATATTTATATAATTGTGTCCCACTAGGCGTGCCAAAAGAGGTGTTGACACAAAAAGCGTCAGATCTGTGAACACCTCGGGCTATTACCCAAAGCTCGATGTCGAGGGCGTGCCAGTCGATTTGACCAATCAATCAACAAGGATGATAACTAGAACAAACTGAATGAGAAGACAGCGATGCGCCCGGACGTCAAGGCTCAGATTGATCAAGGGTAACTAGAGCAGAGCTAGACGAGGCATCCACAACCACTAGGATGTACTCACATCCACGGGACTTGGGGAAAGGTCCCATGAAGTCAATGCCCCATACGTCAAAAAGCTCCACTTGAAGGTTGTTTGTCAGTGGCATTGCATCTCGAGCATTGATGTTCCCATGCTTCTGGCACCTCACACATCTCTTGATGAAGTTCATTGTATCTTCATACATGGTTGGCCAGAAGAAACCACTTTGCCAAATCTTTGCATGGGTTCTGAATGCTCCATAGCGTCCTCCGTATGGTGCAGCATGACACCTCTCAATGATCTTGATTGATTCTACTTCAGGGACACATTTTCTTAACAGACCATCATTGAAGACTCTATACAGGTAAGGCTCATCCCAGAGATGTACTCGACTTTCTTGTATGAGCTTTTTCTTGTTTGCTCCTGGGGGTACATGTCTTGCGACCATAAAGTTCACAATATTCACGTACCAGGGGATGGAGTCTGTGATCTTGAGGAGTCTGTCGTCCTTTAGGAAGTCATTGATCGGCAAGTCCTGTGCATCTTGGAAATGCATTCTAGACAAGTGATCGGCTACAAAATTTTCTACTCCTTTTTTATCTTTTATTTCCAAATCAAATTCTTGGAGTAGCAATATCCATCTTATTAAACTTGGCTTAGCATCTTTCTTAGTGAGCAAGTATTTTAAGGCAACATGATAGGTATAAATAATAACCTTTGCTCCAACTAAGTACGATCTAAATTTATCAATAGAAAACACAATAGCATGGAGCACTTTTTCAGTTGTTGCATAATTAAGTTGAGCTCCTGCCAAAGTTTTGCTAGCATATGAAACTGCATGATGCTTTTTATCGTTTGTTTGGCCAAGAACGGCACCAACAACATAATCACGAGCATCACACATTATTTCAAAAGGGAGTGTCCAATCAGGGGGTTGGATGATTGGAATAGAGACAAGTGCTTTCTTGAGAATATAAAAAGCATTTAAGCACTCATCATTGAAGTCAAAGGGTGCATCTTTAGCAAGCAGGTTTGTTAAAGGCCAAGCAATTTGAGAGAAATCTTTAATGAGGCGCCTATAAAAACCAGCATGCCCAAGAAAACTTCTAACACCCTTGACATTCGTGGGAGGTGAAAGTTGCTCTATGACTTCTATCTTAGCTCTATCCACCTCGATCCCATGCTCGGACACTCTATGTCCTAGCACTATGCCTTCCTGAACCATGAAATGACATTTTCCCAGTTCAGGACTAAGTGCTTTTCCTCACATCTTTGTAAGACCTTGTCCAAATTTTCAAGACAATCATCAAAGATTTTTCCATAGACAGAGAAATCATCCATGAAAACCTCCATAATTTGTTCAATCATGTCAGAGAAAATGGACATCATGCACCTTTGAAAAGAAGCAGGAGCATTACATAAGCCGAAAGATATACGGCGATATGCATATGTCCCATAAGGGCATGTGAAAGTGGTCTTACTTTGATCCTCGGGATGGATGGGAATTTGATGATAACCCGAATAACCATCAAGGAAATAGAAGAAAGAATATTTTGCTAACCGTTCCAACATTTCATCAATGAAGGGTAATGGAAAGTGATCTTTCTTTGCAGCCTTATTGAGTTTTCGGTAATCTATGCACATCCTCCAACCCGTGACGGTTCGTTGAGGGATCAATTCATTTTTCTCATTTTTCACGACCGTCATTCCTCCCTTCTTAGGCACTACTTGCACGGGGCTAACCCACTATCTATGAGGAATAGGATAGATTATGCCCGCATGTAAGAGTTTCAAGACTTCTTTCTTCACAACCTCTCTCATCGCGTTGTTAAGTCTCCTTTGAGGCTCCCTAGATGGTATGGATTCATGATCGATAGGGATGCGATGTGTGCAAAGAGCAGGGCTAATCCCTATGAGATCTTGAAGAGAGTAGCCTATGACGGATTGATGTTTCTCCAAAATGGTGATGAGTTTAAGGGTTTCCACCGAAGAAAGTTTGTTACTTATGATCACGGGGGAGTCTCTATCACCATTGAGGAATGCATACTTGAGGCCAGAAGGAAGGGGTTTGAGCTCGATGGGAGGTTTATGTGATGGTTCAGATTCCTTCAAATCTATTGGTTCATCCAAGTTGTCTTCTTCTTGGATGAAATGTTGAGCATCATCTTCAAGATTTGGTTCAAAAGCATCTAGAAGAGAGGCTGCCATCATTTCCTCCATAGGCTGACACACGGGATTCGATTCTACTTTTGAATTGGTAGATCAAGTTAAGGGAACCAAAAGGTTCACTCCTTTCCCAAGGTAGACATCAAGGCTCCCCGAATGTTGGCTTTCTTGTAAAAGCTTTTCAAGGGGGTGCCCAATCAAAAGATCGAAATCTGAGATCTCAAAGATATAGAAGTTCAAGAGAATCTCGATTTCGTTGATTGTGATTGGGACCATGCGTGTAATCCCATGACTCTTGATGACTTCTCCAGACGGAGTCTTGAGGAGTTTGTCACTTGGAGTCAAAGGTTCATTGCCCATGAAGAGAGTATATGCTAGAGAATCAGACATAATGCTCACTCCGATGGTGGGATTGTAAAGAGAATCTAGTGCAACACTTTTCATGAAACAACGAATGGTTATGGAGGGAGAAATAATCCAAATTACTTTGTATGAAGTTTTAGCCTCCTTAAGCCATTCATTGCTCATGATGGATGTGAGCTGTTGGATCTTTTCCTTTAGATGATTTGGACAATCAAGGTTTAGAGCAGAAGATCCAGATCTCTTTTGCACGGGGAAATTTGAGGCGTTTCCAAAATCAGAATCAGAGAAAAGGTCATCCTCAATTTCGAAAGGGAAATCCAAAGGTCGAATTTCTTCTTCCTTTGGAGGATTTGGACTTTGGGGTATTTGTGGTTCAGGTTTGATAGCTAAATTTTGGGATTGGATTGGTGGTGATCCAGCTATCAAGACTTCTTCTTCTTGTTTGGGGGGTGCTTCCTCTTCTTCCTTAGGGTCATGAATGCCAGTGCAAGGGGTGTTTTCACAGATTTTATCAAGAATAGACCTTGCTTCACTAGCAGATAAATGGAGGAAAGCTCCTCTAGAGGCTATATCAAGGAATTGTGCAGAATCCTTGCTAAGACCGAGATAAAAATGTTGTAAGAGCACAGGTTCGGGTATAGCAAGATCGAGGCCCGAAGAGACAAGATCTATAAAACGGACCCATGATGCACCTAGAGGCTCCTTATCTTTTTGCTTAAAAGTTAGAACCTCCGTTCGAAGATGAACGACTCTAGGGACAGGGAAGAAGGCTAAGCAGGATTTGGCTAGAAGGGTCTCCCAGTCTCCTTATACACTTCCTACTTGTCGAGCATACCAATGTTTAGCTAGTCGCATCAAAGAGAATGGAAATAGCTTCCATTTCAAGGTATCTCGTGTCATGCCTTGAATATGAAGACATGAGCACAATTGCTCAAACTCACGTAAATGGGTGTAGGGGTTTTCATCTTCTTCCCCAGAAAAAGGTTGTGCCTGAACCATTGCTATGAAAGTAGAGCGAAGCTCATAGCGAACAGCTAAAATGGCTTTAGATGATTTTGGTGGTTCCAAACTAGCGCCCTTTGGAGCACCATATTGAAAGAGGGGTGTTTGATCCATGATGTGAATGATAAAAATAAAACATAAACGGGCGACTCGATTCTATGTTAAGAACAGCTATCGTTCCCCAGCAACGGCGCCAGAAAACTTGTTGACACCAAAGATGGCGCAAAGGGTAAATAGCAAGCGCACGGCTATCAAGGTAATTTTCACCCAAGAGTATTCCAGAGGTATCGAATCCACGAGGAATGCGAAGTGTACTTAACAAAGAACTAAGTTCGTACTATGATGACACAAGGGGTTTATGATAGGTTAGGTAGAGAGGATCTCTATGGTTATGAAACTAGCAAGGCAAGGTAAGATACAAAGGTTGTTCACTTTGGGCTACTAGGCCATTTAGCAACAGAAAGGGATGAGAAGGGTGCTAAACGGCCTAGCACAAGAAGGCCTATGTTTTAAGAACTTGGCCGAATATGGTGGGATCAAAGCCTAGATAGGTCTTTCACCCCTACTAGGTACCAAAAACAAACCGTTGGACAAGCCACAGACACAGGTAAGCGTATAGCCTAGACACCATGTCTACACTATATCTTACTACTCTAATCCGGATCCCGGTGAAATTGACTAGAGTACCAGTTTAAGGGCGGTTAACCAATGAACAACTAAAGTAAATACTTTGCCAGAACTAATGATCAATTACCATAAAGAATCTCAAATGCAGACATACAAAAGAAAAGGATGCATCCGCCGAGGTATAGCTTGGAGAAGACACCAGACAGGACTGGCTCTCCTCCAGACTCTCCTCACTCTCTCCCTATTTTCTATATTACTAGTAGAACAGGGCTTCGCCTTGTAGAGTTAGTAGCTCCTCCTTGGTGTGTCTTGAATGAGAGGGAGTGAGGGGGTATTTATACTGGAGATGTGGAGTAGGGGCTACTCCACCGCCATGTCATCGATCCGCGTGATGGATGATGAGAGCCCTTGGATCCTAACCGCCTTCAGATCAAGGGTGCAAGAGAATTCAGCATGTGCTTCTTTTAATTCAGCATGTGCATCTTAGCATGGTGGTATACAAAGGAGGTGGATGCCCCATAGGCCTTAGGGGGGTTGGCCAACCCCCCCTATGGGTGGTGGGACCTCCCCTGTCCTTCTAGAAGGTGGCCCACATGTCTTGGAGTGGGTGTGCACAGGTTGGACCACTTTTGGACGTCGGTTTGTACTCTTGTGGGCCCATGGATCCATGTGAAGTGAATATGAGCCATTTAGAGAAAGCACAAGTTGATCCAAGGGTGGAGGATCACTTGAGAGTGCCTCTCCTGGATCATGGCCAGCGTGGGAGACTGGTGGGCCCATGGTAAGGTCGGCCGACCTGCACAAGGAGGTTAGTGACCCTCCTACTATGACATGTGGGTCCTCTTATCATGTGGGTGCTTGGGATGGCTGGTGGGTCCCATAGGGTGGTCGGCCGACCCCCTTATGGTGGGTCCCACTAGCTCATTTCTCTCCATTTTCTGTAGTCCTACATGAGATACTCCATGGACATGTGGAACTATTTATTTGATAAAAATCATTATGTCTTTGCTTGCTAGCTCCTGGAAAAAGTGTTTTGTTGATGGTTTTGATGGTATAAAAACATGGCAACACCCACATGTCATGGACATCTTCTGAAAGTGCCACGTTGATCTGGTTCCATGTGGGCCCATGGATCCATGTGCTTTGATCTCTAACCATTGAGAGAAAACACAGAGTGAATCCAAGGGTGGATATTCACTTTGAGCTCTGTTGGATAGATCCTGGGGTGTGGGAGCCCCTGGTGGGCCCACCTAGGGGTCGGCTGACCCCTCATGTGGGTATCATAGGATCCTGTACCCCCCAATTGCCTTCACCTGCATAGAAATGCTCAAGGGACATGCAGAACTAGTTAGTTGATAATAATATGTTCATGATATGTTATTCTTCCTTCCAAACCGAGCCTGTTGATGGTGTTTTGATTGTGTAAAAGTGGGTCATTTGTACTATCAACATACCTTCCATGAACAGCATGGTTTCTGCAGTCACCGACGCCATCGAAGCCGCCATCGTCCGTGACAATAGCCACCCTGGAGGCATTTGTCGCTTCATCCTCTAGGGCGCCATCCGCCGCGTCCTTTACGACATCAACGACCACTATATCGCTCCTTGCTGTTTCCATGGCAATGGACCGAACGCTGGGGGCCATCCAACGATGCCATGCTCGGTGCCTCGTTTGTCGAGGCTCAAGCACGCCCCCGACATTTGCCCACGCCACAGCCCGATGATGTTCGTCTGCCATGTTAGGGCAACCACGAAGCTCCCGCCGATGTCGTCGTCACTACCGAGGCCTTCTTCGATGTTGCTACCTTCTCCGCCTCCACTATCATCGACTGCGCTTGCCCAGCCTTGGAACGGAGGAGGCGGCTCCATGGTCATGCACCATACCGCTCCTTCATCCCTTAACAGCAGCAATGACGTGGTGGCGTGGCCACCAGGCTTCACCTACGACCTCGATGCCATTCTTCCTTAGCCATCCCATCCTCCGATTGGGACTTCTCCACCTCTCCAGATCTCCTACACCGACATGGTCACCGACCGCAACCAAGACCCACCCTGGAATGTCCTCCCACCCGCTCACGCCCTCGGAGTCAGGTTCGTCTCCTCCTCGCTTGAGAGGGAGGCGGCTCACCTCCTCTAAGCGTCCTCGGGAGGGTCCGTGAGGGCGGATCCACCATCCCAGGTTCGTAGCAACGGCCGTCGCGGCCGGAGCTCGCCGAGATGAGCGGGATTCGCCCTGCCGGCCGGCCTCCATGATCGAAGGACGGACCACAGCTCGCGCTCGCCATGAGAGGAGAATGAGAAGGGAGAAGAAGGGCTTGGTCGGCATCTGCAGGAGCAGCACTAGGATCGATGATGGATGCACAAGGCAGCGGTGGTTGTGGCTACTCGAACCAGCAGCGGCGGTGGCAACAGCACACACGGCGGCAGCGGCTGGAGGATGGGGCAATTAGGGTTTCCAAACCCTAACTACCAACCATTTCTAGGCCATGGGAGGCTCCTACCTGCGCTAGGCCGCAGCCCCTCCAGCCATCCGCGTGTTGGACCACACTTGGCCGCGCCTTGGCCTCGCTGGCTAGGCTGCGCGCCTGGCAGCGCTGGCTGGGCCGCCTGGCCGTGCGCTGGGCCGCCCTAGCCGCGCCTGCTGGGCTACGCGCCTGGCTGGCTTGGCTAGGCCGTGTGCCTGGCCGGCTGCTGGGCCACGAGCCTCCATGGCCTGCTGTCAATAGTTTGCTTTTCTTTTCTTATTTCTTTTCAGCAGTAATTTAGTTAATTAGCATATGCTTTGCTAGTTTATTTTATACAAGAACATCAATTATTTGTTGTGATTATTGTTGCTATGTACCTACTATAAATTGTCATTGTATAAATATTGTGGTTTGTTTATAGTATTATACAATGTCTTGTGTTTTCTATTATTTTATTGCGTATACGGTACACCCAAATAACGCTTTGTACCACATACATATTATAGTTGTGACTTTCATAATTATTTTATGATATGTTGGGGCAACAAATCCCCCTATTTGCACCAACATATAAAATTATTTTTGCAATTTTATAATAGAATTCATTATGTTGATGCACCCAAACCACCTTTTGCACCACATATAAGTTGAATTTTTTGGTTCACTTAATTTAAATTTAACAAAGATTATCAACATTGCAAGACATATATCTTGATTATTTTGGTTAATAAACACAAGGTAATGGACTCTATGGCATTGGTTGTGTTTAATTCACTGTGAATTATCATGCCTAGAGACTGTGCCATAGCAGTTATCAAATCACCTGTTACTGAGAGGTCTACATCTTGTTTCATTGAAACTCGATGATTACCTACACTGTGTATTTAATCAGAATAAAGGTTTTGGATTGCTATGTTCATCATTTTAAGTTGATATTACACAAGATAGTAGAGTCCTAAGCAAAGGCTGCATTTAATTCACTTGTGAATTATCTTGCCCAGAGACCATGCTTAGGTAGCAATATATTTGTCTACTATAAAGATCTACTCTTTGTCTTTGACATAGAGATTATCTTGTCTTGTGTTTTTCAAAAGTTTGTGAGGAATTGATTGTATGGTCTACACAACTTTGTGATTACCTACAACACTCCAGAAACTATGATAAGATATAAACTTAAAGATTGCAACTAGTATTACAACATTACCATGTTGATTTTAATTTACCATATGGTAAATTAATTAATCCATGGTTGTCAATGTAGGATCATGACTACTAAGGAATTAGAGGAACTCGCATTAGAGGGTAGCAATTACCCTACCTGGGCTTCTGATATCAAGATAGCACTTGCCTCTCGTAGCCTTTTGGCTACAATTCAGGAACCCAAGCTAGGGTCAACCTACAAGATAAACATATTTATACTGCTTTGGCTTTGCTACGGTATTACATTCATAAGGATCTGAAATTAGAATACCTTATGCTTGAAAATCCTCGTGAATTATGGATCGCTCTTAAAGAGTGATATGATCAACAAAAAGAACTTATTTGGCCTGAGGCCAATCATGAATGGAATAACTCACATCTGCAAGATTTTAAATCTGTAGCAGACTATAACCAAGTTGTTCATAGAATTTGCTGTAAGTTAAAGTTTTGCGAGAAAGAGCCAACAAATGTAGATAAGATAGAGAAAACTCTATCTACCATGCTTCCGTCTGATAGAGTATTGCAACAGCAATACAAGGCTCAAAATTACCAGCTTTATTCCCAGCTTATTCATACATTAACTCAGGCAGAAAAACATGATGAACTTCTTTTAAAGAATCATCATAAGCACACTATTAGTTCGGTGCCTCTACCTGAGGTTCACAATGTACAGAATAAAGCTAGGAACAAGTTCAATGGACCTTTTCCAAAGAACAAGAATGGTAAACGCAAACACAACAAGAGGCAAAGACCCAATTCACACAATAAGAAGAAGGACAATGTGAAATCGTCCAAAAATGACAAAAAGTGTCATAGGTGTGGAGATTTTCACATTTTGCCAAGAACTGCCGTGCACCTAAGCATCTAGTTGCTTTATACCAAAAGTCTTTAAAAGAGGTCAAGCCAACAGGAGATAAAAGATATGAAGCACACTTCAATCTTGCATCTGAGGTTGTCTCGGAAGAGGGTTGTTCCAAGTAGGTCCCTAAAACTCAAGAGAACAACAATTCTCTCAACATTGAAGAGAATCTCCGATCAACGGACAAAATGCTCCTAGACTTTGGCTCTGGAGACATGTTTGGAGATTTGGAGTAATTTAACTCCAAATTTGATATCGCCCCTGATCGTTGTTGTAAATAGTCTAAATCACATATAGTTTGGGTAGTATTATTTAGTGTGTTTGTAAGTTGTACAAATTTATTTGTGTTGATTGTATTAACTCATAGATATTGTAATATCATACTCTTATATTTGATATTCAAAATAATATATATTTCTATATGTTAGTTTGTAGTATTTATTTAGAGTAAAGTGGACCAGCGGTCCTTAAACATGTATTTTTGTGTCAACCTAGTCCCTGAACTCACAAATTCACCATTTAGGCCCTTAAATTTGTTCATCTATGTCATTCTGGTCCCTAAACTTGTTGGATTGTGTCATCCCTGTCCCTAAACATGCAAATCGACCGTTTATGTCCTTAAACTTGTTTATCTGTGTCATTCCGATCCCTAAACTTATTCGGTTGTGTCATATTGGTCCAAACAAAACGATCTAAAAACTACATCTCAAAAAATAATTTATAACTTTTTCATATGAACTCGAATATAATGAAGACAAACTTTATATCAAAATTGTAGCTCTCAACGTGATCTACAACTTTGTAGTTGAAATTTTTTTAAAACAAAACTATTTAGGATCCCAAAATATTAGTGTATGTTTATAGATTTTAAAATTTAAAATTTAAAATTAAGTTTTCGGACACTAAATGACTTTAAATAGAAAACTTTTCAACTACAAAGTTATAGATCACGTTGAGATCTACAATTTTGCTATAAAGTTTATCTTCATTCAAGTTCATATAAAGAAGTTATGAATTAATTTTGAAATCTAGTTTTTAGGTCGTTCTGTTTGGACCAAGATGACACAACCGAACAAGTTTAGGGACTGAGATGACACAGACAAACAAGTTTAAGGACCTAAATGGTCGATTTGCAAGTTTAGGGACCAGAATGACACAACTGAACAAATTTGAGGACCTAAATGGTCGATTTGTGAGTTTAGGATCTGGGATGACACATGAGCGCAAGTTTAGGGACTGCTAGTTGTTGGTATTTCTTATGACTATTAGATAAACCCGCAAGCGCACAGATTATACCACTGTAGCATTTCACCCAGGAGTATTCCGGGGTATCGTAATTTATAGTTTCCCAAGGGAAAGCTGGGCTAGAAATGATAATTAGAAAGAGATCCAAGAGGGCACCTCAACTTAGTACCAAATAGTATAGGGGGGTAAACGATATATGTTATAGGAAGGGTTGATGAATGAACAAGCCAACGTAAATGATAGCTTAGGATAACTAGTAAGTATAGCTAGGTGGGAGAACAATGAGAGAGATAGGGGCTCCTATGTAATTCCCTTCTACTTTAGTGT
Organism: Microstegium vimineum; assembly: GCA_022036555.1. Classification (NCBI taxonomy): domain Eukaryota; kingdom Viridiplantae; phylum Streptophyta; class Magnoliopsida; order Poales; family Poaceae; genus Microstegium; species Microstegium vimineum. The sequence goes on from CM039127.1 coordinate 38,385,490, forward strand.
ACTTAGCCAATTAATTAGTCTAAACACAATAGAATGCCTCCTCAATACAAATATGCTAGGCGAGGATAGATCAGTAGGAGGGCAAAACTCCTACCGGACCGCGCTCTCTTTTTATGGGGGGATTACCTTTTAAGAACTTGCCTAAGAACACGTGCTAGAATACAAAGACTAGACAAGGCTGTCACTCTCTTGCTAGCTACCACAAACAATCCGTGCAGCAAGCGGTAACCAAGGGTAAGATGATGTATAAGCACCACGCTTACACATAACTTACTACTTTAATTATGATCTATAACCAAAGCACCCTATGACAAGCAATGATCGCATATGGAAAAGGCCACAAGGATCACAGACTATTAATGTAAAGGCTAGTAATAAGCAAAATCACACAACAATACTATAACTAGTATAGTAATGCTCAAAGTAAATACTAAGTAAAGTAGAGGAAAAGTAATATATTGAATAAAGTAAAGTCTACAAAGAAGGAAAGATACAAGAGCTATACCATACTTCCTAGAAGACGACTCTAGAAATCCCGAGCACAGCTCGACTCAACTCTAACTCCCACACTAGACTAACTACTAAGAGAATTCTAAGTGATTGAGGTTGTAGGCTTGTCCACCATGAGTGAAGAGGGGGGAGTGAGCCTGTATTTATAGTGGGAGATGGAGTAGGGGCTACTCCATCGCCATGTCATTGATCCAGGAGGTTTCAACTCTCCACCCTTGGATCCACCGCCTCTAAACCGCCTTAGGATGGATGGTCTTGATCTTCAACATGTGTTTGTTGTGTGGGGAGGTCACTAGGTGCAGCACCAACCTAGGGGGTGATCGGCCGACCCGCCCTATGGGCTGTGGGCCCTACCTTGGTCTTCTAGAACATGCCCCAGTGGTCAGGGACCAAGTGGGGGTGGTGCCCCTAGGTAGGAGATCGGCCGACCCCTATAGGGGTGCTGGGCCCACCTCGGCCTTCCAGAAGATGTCCCCACTTGTCATGTTAGTTGGTTGTTTGTTCTGAGTTGTTTGTCACGTTGATATCCTTGATATGGGCCCATGGATCCATGTTAGGTGCATTTGAGCCATTGAGAGGAAGCACAAGTTGATCCAAGGGCTGAGGATCACTTGGGAGTGCTTCCCTGGATCATGGCTAGGGTGAGGGTCCTGGTGGGACCAGCATGGGGTCGGCTGACCCACTATGTGGGTCCCACTGGCTCATCTTGATCCATTTACTATAGTTCTGCATCAAATACTTCATTGACATGTGGAACTTGTTATTTCATAATAATTTTAACACCCTAGGTGTTAAGCTTGCATTTTCATATCATTTCATGAGCATGAGCACAAGCATCATTGCATTCATGCATTTCAATGATCATATGAAATGATAACCCTAAGTGATCACCTTGTTTTCATATGTGTATGTGTTAACCTACACCTAGCTTTGTATGAGTTATGCTTGTTTAACCAAGTGCTTGATGTTTTGATCACTAATGACCATCTAGAAATGATTAGGGATGAAAATGGAAACATGTTTATGTTCATGATCAAGTCAAATTAGGCTTCTAGGCTTTAAGCTTTAATGACGGACCCTAGGAACCCTTTTGCTTGATCTAACAAATTGATCTTGTTAATGACCTTGTATGAAAAGTGGGCTGAAGCAAAGTTGTAGAGTTTTTAATTCTAAACGAACTTTGTTTAACCACCTTGAGGTGATTTGGATCCTAAAATACCCTAATTGGTCAATTAAGGCTGATTTGGGGGCTGTTTTAGTGCTCTGAAATTCCCTAAGTCCTAGATGGCTTCCGGTTTGAATGTTGCTACGTTTGAATGCTTATAGTTTGAAATCTAAAGTTGTAGTCAGGCTATAGCTCTATCTACTGATGTATTTGGTTGAAGATAAGACGCGAGGATTAGAGAGTTAATCGCTTGGCAAAACACGCCGTCAGACAGCCTGATCGGGCGTTTGAACGCCAACATAGCGCGCCGTCCGGTCGTGGCTGACCGTGTCGGGCATCTCGCGCCGTGTGGCAGCCGTACACCGGCGAAACGCTCGCGCTAGCCGCGTCGTTGGAGAGCCAAACACTCCACCTCCCGACCGCACTCACTCCCGCATTGGCCACCAAAACCCAGCCACAGCTTCGCCTTGCTCCGCGCCACCTTTCGCACCGCTCAGTTGCCGCGCTAACCGCACAGGTGAGCCAGACCGAGCAGCGCCGCGGGCGCCATTGACGACCTAAGCTCCGTCGAGCTTTGCGCCGCTGTGGCCAGCCCAATCTAGCACCTCTCCCTCTCTTCTAGCCCTCGTACGCAGTAGCCTAGAGGTTGTAGATGCTCACCGAGGAGTCGGTTGAAGCAATTATGGTTAGGGTTCGCAGGAACAGGAACTCTGCCGCGTGCACGCGCACGGCACCCGCAACGCCGGCGAGGGTTACGCTGGGCTTTACAGTGTCACTCGATTTCGTCTAAGTTGCATTAGGGTTAGCTGGTTAGTTCGTGGTTAGATAACCGGAGTTGGTTGAAGCAGTCATGCCTCTCCATCGCCGGAACAGCAGCACCGCGCCGCCGTGAACTCGCCACCGTGCCGCTGTGCATGTGGCCGAGCTCATTGGAGGGTTTGCACCGCCCCAATCCAGGCTAGATCAAATCGCTAGGGTTCTGTGTAGGTGTAGCTGCCGCCAATTTGGTTTGTAGAGCCTTACGCCGGCCAGCGTAAGAGCTGCAGCACCGCCGTGCCACCATGAACGCTGTCGAGCATGCTCCAGTGCGAATGGGGTACAACCAGCTACATAGTTCGATGCAGGTTGCGAAGGAGAACGCAACCGTAGAGTTGGTTTGGCCAGAGACCTCACCGCCGGCGAAGGGCCGACGGTCGAGCACCTTTGGTGCGTCGGCTCTGTGAGAGAAGGAGCTGACCAGTGGGTCCCGCGTGTCATAGGCTCTAAGTGTTTCTCTGTTTTGTCTTTTTCAGTTTTGTTTGCTAAAAATGTGATACCAGCTCTGTTAGCTTTTTTATGTTTTTCTCTATGCATGAAAAATGTTAAGTATCCTGTTGTTACTCTTCTTTGGTGCTGTTTTAATAAAAATGGATAGCAAGCTTTTTATGCTTAGTTTAACTTGTTTAATTCATAACTGGAGTTCAGCATGTGATAAAAATGTGGTTCCTATTGTGTTAAGTTTGTTTAGCATGTGCTTCCCATTAAAAATGTTAAAGTGCCAGTAACCTTTAATTTGTTTGCATGTTGGATTTCTTTTGATCAAATGTTGATATCTATAAATACAACCTTGTTTAAATTGTCAAGCAAGTTATATGTGTTTTCTATGCTTGTTCATTTTTGTACATGTGTTACTTGCTCATTATAAGCTAAGAAAAATATGAAGTCTGTTGTTTTACACTTTTCAAATGGTTTAAGTATTTAATGCTCAAAGTATGCTTGTTTCCTCATCACCAGCAAAGAACTAATTTTAACCCTATCTTATGTGTGTTTTCTTCTTATCTGGTGAATACCAAAATGGTAGCTAATTATGCAACCTAGCTTGTCTAATTTTATCATAATTTTTGGAATGTTGGTTGAGAGGTTTATATCTGTTCTAAGTGCTTTCTGGAATCTGTTAAAACAGCTTAAACATGTTTTCTTGCTAGAATTGTTTGAGCTACTCATGATTATTTTCAGCAGTATCTATAATTTACTTTGTTGTAGATAACTTGTTGATCTATATAGTGTTAAATTTTCACAGCCATAACCTGTTTAGTTTAGCCAGCGTATATTTTACAAGTTTAACTTCAAATCTGTGTTTTCCTGTTTTCTTCTAAACAACTTTGCTTGATGTGTCCATTAGACCTTTTTAGTTTTGGATTTAGCTGGGGAGTTTATGGAATGTTTTATATACAATTTCATAAGCTTTCCAGAATGTCCAAGTTTGTAATTTTTGGTTGTGTATAGCCTCTGCTATGCAATTTTCTTTCAGCTGCTGTTTTCAAGTGTTTCTATGCTTTGTTGTGAAGGTTTTAAATGAGGTATGCCTTGTGTTAGTATAGCAAGTGACTTAAACCATAATTATGTTTAAGTGCAGGTGTAAGAGAGTTTACCTCATAGGAGAAGCTCTATTATCGGTTGCTAAAGAAGGATAAGTGCTCATCTCTCTACAGCCGAAGAGATTTGCACCTACTCGGTAAACGAGTATAATTTGTGCATCATACATTCATCATGATCACTCATTCATGTGCATTAGACATGTCTCATTTCTAGTATATGACTTTTCATATATATTTTGGATCATCATACATGTATACATGCATCCAGGATCACCGGACGGAGTGACCTTGCTGGAGTTTGGGGAGATAGAAGGAGGAGTCCCACCGGAGATACAAGCTCTAGAAGTTCCAAAAGGAGGGGAACAGGGCTCTGACCTGTCTGAGTGCCCAAACCACCTTCCCTCCACCTTCGTGAAAGGCAAGCCCTGGAGCATTTATACCCTCCCTTATTCTATTTAAAAGTATTTTACTTACTATACAATCACTTGTTTGTGCATTAAGTTAATAGGAGTTGAGATGAAACCCTTTGCTGCATTATATCTCCTTGTCCACTAAAAAGAACCTTGTAGGCCCAGGATCGAAACCTCTGCTTAGCCATGCTTAGACCGGTAGCGTGGGTGGTCTATCATCCCCCACAAAGATAGGTTGCTGGTCACGGTTGGCTATATTTGCTATCGTGGAAAATAACCATGTGGAACTAATAAATCGAGACCGAGCGGACAAGGTGTTGTGAGCCACTTGACTTGGAGGTCTTGTGAGCGGGTTCTCTCTGTCTGTGCCGCTAGGCACTGGATCGTGGTTGGACATCTACCGAGATTGAACGCATGTCACCTTCATAGCTAGCCGAATAACTTGTTTCGACCGCGAAGCCTAACTCTATGGGTTCGGGACGGAATCTCCCCTACTTGGGTCATGAAGACCGCGAGCGGCATACTAGACCGTGGGCAAGTACCCTGAACGTCCTGGCCTGGCATCAAGGGCAGGCACTGCTTGAGCTACCTGGCTACCCGTGAATCGCAACTCATGCCTATACCTAGAGATCCGCAGGCTACCCGAACGATAGTGAAGGTGACCCGAATAAGTGTGCTGGTAGGCATACTTGGGTGTGATTGAGGATTAAACCTCCAGCTGGATAGGAATACGATTCGAATCACGGTCTCTCCCCATCAGTGAGAAACTTGAAAGATCTTCCTCCCACTGTAGAAACCGGAACCCTAATAAGTAACCAAAAGATGGTTATATGGTGTTGATGCCAAGCACAATATGGTTATTATTGTTTGATAACTCAGTGATTGCTCTAGTATAGATGCTAATGAGATCTGATTAATGTTACTTAATCTACTGTCAAACACTGTTTTCTAATGATGAGAATACATGAGTAATTAGGATGCTCTTTTATTCAAAACTATGCTATCTCATGAGATCCACCTGATAAAGCCTTGCATAATCCTTGAAGTGTCTATGGTTTTATATTTATCTCTCTATCGGGTAAGTCTAGCTGAGTACAATTGAGTACTCAGGGTTTCTTTACCCTTGTTGCAGATGGTATGGTCTATTCTGGCTATTGTCAGGCATGCCTCTATCCTGCATGTGATGATGAGTGAAGACCATGGGCAATGGTGGATTCTGATGTCTCTCCTTGTTGCTTTTGATGGGACTGTACTAAGCATGGCACTGTATTTTCTCTAAACAGTTTGCAATGGGTATTTGTGAAACTTGAACTTCCGCTACTTTAATTTGAACTTGGTGTTGTAATAAAACTCCTTTAAACTCTGTTGTAATATAATTTTGTTTCGAACTTATCACTATGGATGTGTGGTTACGGAATCGAGTACGATCTCAGGTTGTTACTTATATTGTGGTTTGAAGTCCTTCGCGATTTCAAGGACTACCGGGCTTATATGGGCTCTAGTGTGACAGTGTTATCGGAAACGGTGACCATTGCACTAGTGCTCTTATAGGTTGGGTGGTTCCGTGACAGCTAGTATCAGAGCAAGATTCAGTATACTATCGTTCACGAGTGTATTTGCAAACAAAAGATTTTTGTTTATCAAACTATTTTGCTACAAAAACTTTTGTGTGCGTGCAAAATTAATTGCAAACTATAAATGTGCCACAGGTTATGTCCCTTACTTCCCAATAGGATGTCAGGTGGCTTAAAGTACTAACTTGGGGGATTGCATCATATTTTCGGTTACCTGTCCATACAGGTTGGAATAGTATGGGGGCCGTTCACTTGAATGGTGTTGTATGGATCAAGCTTTGCCGCTACACCCAAGGTAAGGTGAGTTGTGAGAGCGTGCATCGCATACACCATCGATCTAGGGGAATGCTTATATGATGGCCGGACAATAATTCTGTTCCACACAAGATTATAAGATGGCATCAATGTGTGGGTGTTGCCGTCTGTTGAGACGATGCCGTCATGAGGACGAGGAAAGGGTGCATATACTGCTTACGTGTATACGGGGTGTACACCTAAGTGAGTATTAGATTTAAATTTCAGCAATGCATTATTCATACTGTTGGGATGGGCTGAAATGAATCTTCTGCAGGTGCACTAACAGCGAATTGTGTAGATCGTCTAATTGCGTATGTATGAGAGAACGTATGTATGCCACCATCTAGCATGTTGTAGTGAAAGGTTTCCTTTCATAGGAATGTGAGGACGTAAGATACGAACATGCATCATGTGTCATCATACATTGCATTTGTTCCCTCCCTTACCAAATTTATATCTATGCATATGATAAAATTCGCAATCTGTAAAATACATGTTCTCACACGAAGTTAAAACTTGTTACAGATGGCAGCACTAGGACCTCCCCAGCGCAGCAACCACTTCCTGACCGTGTTTGGCACTCCTACTTTGCTTTGGAGGGTGCTGAGTCAGGTTGGGTATGCTGAGCCACCTCAGTACTACTGGACTCAGGAGCCGTTTGGGAATGCACAGTTATATACAGTGACTGTGACCATTCCTAAGCGTACCGAGGCACCTTTGTGGAGGAGGTGGTCGACTGAGGCCATAGCTAGCAGCCCTTGGGAAGGAGCTCAGACAGTAGCTCTGACCATTCTGAGTCAGATCCGTCAGGAGCATAGTGCAGCTTTGGACTAAGGTGCAGCAGGTACCTTTCCAGAGGATAACCCTAGCATCACGGCCTGGTATCAGGAGATGGGGAATCCCCTGATCAGGAACAGAGATGAGAGTTGGCAGTTCAAGACCGGCTATGAGTGCTATGCATGCAGTGCTCAAGGCTTTCTTCACCAGAGAGGACTCCTACGTGTTCAGCGTGGCATGTCTTCGGACCAGTGAGATGTTTCTACAGGGAGTTGGCAGAGAGAGTCATCGTCTAAGGAGGGTAGCTAAGGAGGCGTAGGACAAGAGAGACGCGGCTATACTTCGAGAGGAGGCAGCTGAGGCTCGTGAGCGTATGCTTCGCCACTAGCAGGTGCTGGGGAACATCGCTTACCACCGTCATGACGCAGAGTTGAATGGGCTACTTCAGCAGGCCCATGACCAGATCCGAGAGCTACAGCAGAGGTTCACAGGCTCAACAATGTGATCAACCTGATCCCTCCGCCAGTTGCACCAGTGATAGATCCCACAGTGATCTATGCAGACGACGACCCCGAGACTAAGGACGAGGAGGAGGAGGACCCCGAGGAGCTTGAGCTTGTCGACGACAGCGACGACGAGGGTGGCCGTCTATCAGGGATGGACACCGACCACGATGACTAGGATAGCTTGCTTACGCTAGTCCTTAGTGTTTCTTTTGCGCTAGTAGCTTGACCTTTTGTTGTTCCATGAGAGACATGATGTTGTGTAACCACCATGACTTAAAGTCCAGATGTATGGCACTTTTGGCTTGTATGGATGCTTTTTATGGTACCAAGTATGAATGGATGATGATGTGTTGTTAGCATGAATTCTTTTATGCCTTATGTGGATTTAAGTTATCTACTTTTCAGTGATTTACTAAGGCATAATCATGATTCATCTGCAATTACTCAAATCTCATTACTTCTTGCTATCAAATTTATGCAGATGCCTGCCAACACTCGCTCACGTGGCTCTGGAAGTGGTGAAAATCATCGTGATGAGGATGAGGCTCCTCTGCCGCATCCACCGCCACCACCACTACCGCTTACCCCGGAGCAGTTCATGGCTTAGTTCATTGGTGGGCAGCGCAACATTGAGGAGTTGCTTCGTGAAGTTGCTCGCAGCAATCAGAATTAGGGCAACCGTGATCGTCAACCGGCAAACCAGTTCAACACTTTCAAGGATTTCCTTGACACCAAGCCGCCGATCTTCAAAGAGGCAAAAGAGCCACTCCAGGCTGATGAATGGCTGAATACCATGGAGCAAAAGTTCCGTATGCTAAGGATGACAGAGGAGCTAAAGGCAGAGTATGCTTCGCACCAGTTGCAAGGACCGGTAGGTATATGGTGGGCTCATCACCACACCACCTACCCTGCCAATGCTCCAGTGGTCTGGAATCAGTTCAAGATAGCTTTTAGGGGGCATTACATTCCACCAGGTCTGATGAAGATGAAGACAACGGAGTTTCTGAAACTCACTCAGGGTACCAAGACCCTAACTAAGTACCTTCATGCTTTCAACAACCTGGCCCGTTATGCTCCTTAGTTCGTGGATACGGATGAGAAAAAGATCGATAGCTTCAAGAGAGGTCTGGGAACCAAATTGATGAAGACCCTAGCTAACTCAACCCGCACCAATTTCAACGAGTTCATCAGTGATGCCTTGACTCAAGAGAACCAAAACAGCTTGCATGCTGCAGCTAAAGGACGCAAGAGGGCATTTGAAGGAAGCTCGTCTCAGCAGAGAGCTCCCTTTGTCAATCGCTCTACTTACCGACCTCCAGTAGCAGGAGCTAAGTTCAGGCCTCCCCAGAAAAAGACTCCAGTAAGAGGTGCACAGCAGAGCCAGTATCGCAAGTCGTATACCATTGCTCTTCCAAAAGGCAACCCAAGGCAAGGGAATTCTGGCAATTTGAAGGCTCCACCCAATAATGCTCCATGCTACAACTGTCAACGTCTAGGGCACTTTGCTAGAGAATGCTCTCACCCGAAGAAGAACTAGGCCTACCAGGGGCGTGTGCACTATACCACAGTGGAAGAGGTGCCACAAGGAGAGCCCATCACAGCTGGTATGTTCCTTGTAAACCATCATCCTATGGTTGTGTTGTTTGACTCAGGATCTTCGCATTCGTTTGTGAGTAAAGCTTTCACTGTTAAGCATGGCATGAGCATATCTCATTTGGATCTGGGGTACTGCATAAGTTCAGCCGGGGCTGAAATCTCAACAAAACAAGCAGTCAAGGATGTGAGTATCATAATACAAAAACATGAGTTTAAAACCGACCTTATCATCCTTCCTGGTCTAGGTTTGGATGTGATCTTAGGTATGAGATGGATGCACCATTATGGGGTGAACATCGATACCGGAAATAGGACCCTTACCTTGAGAACTCTGGAGAAGTCCGAAACCTTCCAGATTTCTCTTCCCAGAAAGCTTGATCTTTGTGCTATGACATGTCCTATCCAAACTACAGCTCTGAAGAATATCCCGGTAGTGTGTGAATTCTCGGATGTGTTTCCAGATGACCTTCCCAGTCTTCCACCCGATCAAGATGTGGAGTTTTCTATTGAGTTGGTACCTAGCACGACACCTATTTCTCGTAGGCCGTACAGAATGCCACCCAATGAGCTAGCAGAGCTAAAGAAACAGTTACAAGAGTTGCAAGATAAAGGTCTCATTCGGCCTAGTTCATCACCGTGGGGTTGTCCCGCATTGTTCGTTAAAAAGAAGGATAAATCCCTACGAATGTGCGTGGATTATCGACCACTTAATGCCGTAACAATCAAGAACAAGTATCCTTTACCTCATATTGATAACTTGTTTGATCAGTTATCCAAGGCTAAAGTGTTCTCTAAGATCGATTTGAGATTTGGGTATCATCAAATCAAGATCAGACTACAAGATGTACCCAAAATAGCTTTTGCAACGCGGTATGGGTTTTACGAGTATTTGGTTATGTTGTTTGGGCTAACTAATGCTCCCGCCTACTTCATGTATCTTATGAACTCAGTATTCATGCCCGAGCTGGATAAATTTGTGGTTGTGTTCATCGATGACATTTTAATCTACTCGGAGAATGAAGCGGAACATGCGGAACATCTACGTATCGTTCTGGCAAGGTTAAGAGAACATAAGTTGTATGCTAAGTTTAGTAAGTGTGAGTTTTGGCTTACTAAAGTACCTTTCCTTGGACATATTCTTCCTGCTGATGGAATCTCTGTGGATCCAAGTAAAGTACAAGAAGTTATGGATTGGAAAGCTCCAACTTCTATCACCGAGGTTCGTAGTTTTCTTGGTCTGTCTGGATACTACCATCGGTTTATTCTAAACTTTTCAAAGATAGCTAAACCTATGACTAGTCTGCTCCAGAAAGATAAGAGGTTCGAATGGACTCCAGAATGTGAGGCAGCTTTTCTTACCCTAAGAACTCTACTTACTTCAGCACCCGTTTTGGCACAACCAGACATAACAAAACCCTTTGATGTGTATTGTGACGCCTCGGGGACTGGACTAAGATGTGTTCTTATGCAAGAAGGAAAAGTGATAGCCTATGCTTCTCGATAGCTCAGAAAACATGAAGCTAACTATCCAACACATGATCTAGAACTAGCAGCAGTGGTTCATGCTTTAAAGATATAGAGACATTACCTTCTTGGTAATATATGACACATATACACCGATCACAAGAGTCTCAAGTATATCTTCACGCAACCAGAGTTGAACATGAGACAAAGAAGATGGTTAGAACTAATCAAGGATTACAATCTTGAAGTTCATTACCACCCAGGGAAAGCTAATGTAGTAGCTGACGCTTTGAGCAGGAAGTCACACTATCACCTTGTGCAACCTTTGCTCGAAGACAGGTTCAACTTGCTACATCTGTCAGTATTGTACAATCTCACCATCAGTTGCTCGCTCGAAAGTCAAATCATAGAAGGTCAGAAAACCGATGTGGGTGTGTTCCATATCAAACGGAAGATGAAAGAAGAAGGTTCACAATGTTTTAGGATTGATGAGAAAGGAATTCTATGGTTTAAAGATCGTCTTGTTGTACCTAAGGATAAGGATTTGAGGAATCGAATCTTAGAGGAAGCACATTCCTCTAAGTTATCTATACATCCAGGCAGTAGCAAGATGTATCACGATCTAAAGCAACGGTTTTGGTGGACAAAGATGAAGAAAGAGATTGTCGTGTTCGTGGCAAGGTGTGATGTTTGTTGTAGAGTGAAAGCAGTACATATGAAACCCGCTGGACTCTTACAACCTTTGTTAGTTACAGGATAGAAATGGGAAGAAATCAGCATGGATTTCATAACAGGTCTTCCACCTACTCAGAGAGGTCATGACTCAATATAGGTGATTGTGGATCGGTTAACCAAGTCAGCGCACTTCATACCCGTTCGCACCACTAACCGACCCTATGAGTATGCAGAGATGTATATCACTCACATAGTCCGTTTGCATGGTGTTCCAAGAACAATTGTGTCAGATAGAGGACCACAGTTCACTGCTCATTTCTGGGAACATTTACATAAGCAACTTGGAACTAATCTAGTTCGCAGTTCAGCTTACCATCCTCAAACTTCAGGACAGACAGAAAGAGTTAACCAGATTCTCGAAGATCTTCTTAGAGCTTGTGTGATATCTTCTAAAGGATCTTGGGAAAGTTGGTTACCGTTACTAGAGTTCTCATACAACAATAGCTATCAAGACAGTATCAAGATGGCTCCTTTTGAAGCTTTGTATGGTAGAAGGTGTAGAACACCTCTCAATTGGGTCGAGCCCAGAGAAAGGAGATACTACGGTATCGACTTTGTGCAAGAAGCTGAAGAAAAAGTTAGAACCATACAAGAACATATGTGTGCAGCTCAGTAAAGACAGAAAAGCTATGCCGACAACAGAAGAAGACCGCTTGAGTTTGAAATAGGTGATTATGTGTACTTGAAAGTATCACCTATGAAGGGAGTACAAAGGTTTGGAGTTAAGAGGAAGCTTGCTCCAAGGTATGTGGGACCATACCGGATCATCGAGAGAAGTGGAAGAGTAGCCTATAAGTTGTTGTTACCGCCAGAGATGAGGGCTATCTTCAATGTCTTTCATGTATCCCAACTTAAGAAATGTTTGAGAGTTCCCGAGGAACATATCAAACCTTCAGGTTTGAAGTTGCAGTCAGACTTGTCTTTTGAAGAAAAACCTGTCTAGATCATGGACACCAAAGAGAGAGTCACTCGAAATAAAGTTATCAAGTTTTACAAAATAATGTGGAACAATCATAGTGAACGAGATGCTACATGGGAACGGGAGTACTACCTTAAGGAAGTCTACCCTGCTTTCTATGAAAAATGGTAAGCATGCAAATCTCAGGATGAGATTTTTGTAAGGGGGGAAGGGCTGTAACACCCTAGGTGTTAAGCTTGCATTTTCATATCATTTCATGAGCATGAGCACAAGCATCATTGCATTCATGCATTTCAATGATCATATGAAATGATAACCCTAAGTGATCACCTTGTTTTCCTATGTGTATGTGTTAACCTACACCTAGCTTTGTATAAGTTATGCTTGTTTAACCAAGTGTTTGATGTTTTGATCACTAATGACCATCTATAAATTTTTAGGGATGAAAATGGAACCATGTTTATGTTCATGATCAAGTCAAATTAGGCTTCTAGGGTTTAAGCTTTAATGATGGACCCTAGGAACCCTTTTGCTTGATCTAACAAACTGATCTTGTTAATCACCTTGTATGAAAAAGTGGGCTTAAGAAAAGTTGTAGAGTTTTTAATTCTGAACAAACTTTGTTTAACCACCTTGAGGTGATTTGGATCCTAAAATACCCAAATTGGTCAATTAAGGTTGATTTGGGGGCTGTTTTAGTGCTCTGAAATTGCCTAAGTCCTAGATGGCTTCCGGTTTGAACGTTGCTGTGTTTGAATGCTTATAGTTTGAAATCCAAACCGTTTCAGTTCAAACCAAGTACACCAAAGTTGTAGTCGGGCTATAGCTCTATCTACTGATGTATTTGGTTGAAGCTAAGACACGAGGATTAGAGAGTTAATCGCTTGGCAAAACAAGCCGTCAGACATCCTGATCGGGCATTTGAACACCGATAGAGCGCGCCGTCCGGTCGTGGCCGACCATGTCAGGCATCTCACACCGCATGGCAGCCGTACACTGGCGAAACACCCACGCTGGCCACGTCCTTGGAGAGCCGAACACTCCACCTCGCGACCGCACTCACGCCCGCGCCCTCACTCTCTCCCTCTCCTCTCTGCTTCACGCGAGAGCACAGCCGCGCCATTGTCAAGCAGCAGCGCAGTCCCGAGCTCGCCTGCAAAGCACACCGCCGCTTTGGCCGTCAAAACCTAGCCACAACTTCGCCTTGCTCCGCTCCACCTTTCGCACCCCTCAGTTGCCGCGCTAACCGCACAGGTGAGCGAGACCGAGAAACGCCGCAGGCGCCATTGACGACCTATGATCCGCCGAGCTTTGCGCCGCCATGGCCAGCCCAATCTAGCATCTCTCCCTCACTTCTAGCTCTCGTACACAGTAGCCTAGAGGTTGTAGATGCTCACCGAGGAGTCAGTTGAAGCAATTAGGGTTAGGGTTCGCCAGAACGGGAACTCCGCCACGTGCACGCGCACAGCACCCGCAACGCCGGCGAGGTTTACGCTGGGCTTTACAGTGTCACTCGAGTTCGTCTAAGTCACGTTAGGTTAGCTAGTTAGTTTGTGGTTAGATAGCCGGAGTTGGTTGAAGCAGTCATGCCTCTCCATTGCCGGAACAGCAACACCGCGCCGCCGTGAACTCGCCACAGTGCCGCTGTGCATGTGGCCGAGCTCATCGGAGGGCTTGCACCGCCCCAATCCAGGCTAGATCGAACCGCTAGGGTTCCGTGTAGGTGTAGCCACTGCCAGTTTGGTCAGTAGGGCCTTGTGCCGGCCAGCGTAAGAGCCGTAGCACCGCCATGCTGCCATGAACGCCGTCGAGCATGCTCCGGTGCGAATGGGGTACAACTAGCTACATAGTTCGATGCGGGTTGCGAAGGAGAACGCAACCGTAGAGTTGGTTTGGCCAGAGACCTCATTGTCGGTGAAGGGCCGACGGTCGAGCACCTTTGGTGCGTCGGCTCTATGAGAGAAGGAGCTGACCAGTGGGTCCCGTGTTTCTCTGTTTTGTCTTTTTCAGTTTTGTTTGCTAATTTGGAAATTCATAACTAATTCTAGAAAAATGCTAAAAATGTTAAACCAGTTTTGTTAGCTTTGTTATATTTTTCTTTATGCATGAAAAATGATAAGTATATTGTTGTTACTTGTTACTGTTCTTTGGTGTTATTTTAATAAAAATGGACAGCGAGCTTTTTATGCTTTGTTTACCTTGCTTAATTCATAACTGGAGTTTGGCATGTGATAAAAATGTGGTTCCTATTGTGTTAAGTTTGTCTTGGCATGTGCTTCCCACGAAAAATGTTAAAGTATCCGTAACCTTTAATTTGTTTGCATGTTATATTTCTTTTGATCAAATGTTGATATCTGTAAATACATCCTTGTTTAAATTGTCAAGCAAGTTATATGTGTTTTCTATGCTTGTTAATTTTTTTACATGTGTTACATGCTCAGTATAAGCTAAGAAAAATATGAACTCTGTTGTTTCACACGTTTCAAATTGTTTAAGTATTTCATGCTCAAAGTATGCTTGTTTCCTCATCACCAGAAAAGAAACTAATTTTAACCCTGTTGTATGTGTGTTTTCTGTTCATGTGGTGAATACCAAAATGGTAGCTAATTATGCAAACTATCTTTTCTAATTTTATCATAATTTTTAGAATGCTGGTTGAGAGCTTTATATCTGTTCTAAGTGCTTTCTGGAATCTGTTAAAACAACTTAAACATGTTTTCTTGCTAGAATTGTTTGAGCTACTCATGATTATTTTCAGCAGTAGCTATAATTTACTTTGTTGTAGATAATTTGTTGATCTATATAGTATTAAATTTTCACAGCCATAACCTATTTAGTTTATCCTGCATATATTTTACAAGTTTAACTTCAAATCTGTGTTTTCCTGTTTTCTTCTAAACAGCTTTGGTCGATGTGTCTGTTAGACCTTTTTAGTTTTGGATTTAGCTCGGGCGTTATGGAATGTTTTGTAGAAAATTTCATAAGCTTTCCGGAATGTCCAAGTTTGTAATTTTTGGTTGTGTATAGCCTCAGCTATGCAGTTTTCTTTAAGCTGTTGTTTCCAAGTGTTTCTATGCTTTGTTGTGAAGGTTTTAAATGAGGTATGCCTTGTGTTAGTATAGCAAGTGACTTAAACCATAATTATGTTTAAGTGCAGGTGTAAGATAGCTTACCTCATAGGAGAAGCTCTATTACCAGTTGTTAAAGAAGGGTAAGTGCTAATCTATCTACCGCTAAAGAGATTTGCACCTACTCGGTAAACGAGTATAATTTGTGCATCATACATTCATCATGATCACTCATTCATGTGCATTAGACATGTCTCATTTCTAGTATATGACTTGTCATATATATTTTGGATCATCATACATGTATACATGCA
Source organism: Microstegium vimineum (assembly GCA_022036555.1). Taxonomy (NCBI): domain Eukaryota; kingdom Viridiplantae; phylum Streptophyta; class Magnoliopsida; order Poales; family Poaceae; genus Microstegium; species Microstegium vimineum. The sequence continues at coordinate 38,401,182 of CM039127.1, forward strand.
TCCAGGATCACCGGACGGAGTGACCTTGCTGGAGTTTGGGGAGATAGAAGGAGGAGTCCCACCGGAGATACAAGCTCTAGAAGTTCCAAAAGGAGGGGAACAGGGCTCTGACCTGTCTGAGTGCCCAAACCACCTTCCCTCCACCTTCGTGAAAGGCAAGCCCTGGAGCATTTATACCCTCCCTTATTCTATTTAAAAGTATTTTACTTACTATACAACCACTTGTTTGTGCATTAAGTTAATAGGAGTTGAGATGAAACCCGTTGCTGCATTATATCTCCTTGTCCACTAAAAAGAACCTTGTAGGCCCAGGATCGAAACCTCTGCTTAGCCATGCTTAGACCAGTAGCGTGGGTGGTCTACCATGTGGAAGTACCATGTGTAAGATAGGTTGCTGGTCACGGTTGGCTATATTTGCTATCGTGGAAAATAACCATGTGGAAGTAATAAATCGAGACCGGGCGGGCAAGGTGTTGTGAGCCACTTGACTTGGAGGTCTTGTGAGCGGGTTCTCTCCGCCTGTGCGCTAGGCACTGGATCGTGGTTGGACATCTGCCGAGATTGAATGCATGTCTCCTTCATAGCTGGCCGAATAACTCGTTTCGACCGCGAAGCCTAACTCTGTGGGTTCGGGCCGGAATCTCCCCCTATTTGGGTCATGAAGACCGCGAGCGGCATACTGGACCACGGCAAGTACCCTGAACGTCCTGGCCTGGCACCAAGAGTAGGTACTGCTTGAGCTACCTGGCTATCCGTGAGTCGCTACTCATGCCTGTACCTGGAGATCCGCGAGCTACCCGAACGATAGTGAAGGTGACCCGAATAAGTGTGCCGGCATGCATACTTGGGTGTGATTGAGGATTAAACCTCCAGCTGGATAGGAATATGATTCGAATCATGGTCTCTCCCCATCAGTGAGAAACTTGAAAGATCTTCCTTCCACTGTAGAAACCTGAACCCTAATAAGTAACCAAAAGATGGTTATATGGTGTTGATGCCAAGCACAATATGGTTATTATTGTTTGATAACTCAGTGATTGCTCTAGTACAGGTGCTAATGAGATCTGATTAATGTTACTTAATCTACTGTCAAACATTGTTTTCTAATGATGAGAATACATGAGTAATTAGGATGCTCTTTTATGCAAAACTATGCTATCTCATGAGATCCACCTGATAAAGCCTTGCATAATCCTTGAAGTGTCTATGGTTTTATATTTATCTCTCTATCGGGTAAGTCTAGATGAGTATAATTTAGTACTCAGGGTTTCTTTAACCTTGTTGCAGATGGTATGGTCTATTCTGGCTATTGTCAGGCATGCCTCTATCCAGCATGTGATGATGAGTGAAGACCATGGGCAATGGTGGATTCTGATGTCTCTCCTTGTTGCTTTTGATGGGACTGTACTAAGCATGGCACTGTATTTGCTCTAAACAGTTTGCAATAGGTATTTGTGAAACTTGAACTTCCGCTACTTTGATTTGAACTTGGTATTGTAATAACACTCCTTTATACTCTGTTGTAATATTATTTCTTTTCGAACTTATCACTGTGGATGTGTGGTTACTGAATCGAGTACGATCTTGGGTTGTTACTTATATTATGGTTTGATGTCCTTCGCGATTTCAAGGACTACCGGGCTTATATGGGCTCCAGTGTGACAGTGTTATCGGAAACAGTGACCATTGCACTAGTGCTCTTATAGGTTGGGCGTTTCCGTGACAATAATATGCTTATGATGTGTTTTTTTATCCTTGATCCTGAGGTTGTTGACACTATTCTAGATATATAAAAGTGTGTCATTCTTGGTGTCAACACTAGTGCACTTTACTCATTTATTTTTATCTGCATTTAATTTACATTTATATGTCTATTGAACTTAATCCAATGGACGAAGAATTATGTATTGTCTGACTCTGGTGCAACAAACTCTATACTTAGAGAGATTAAATATTTCTAGACTCTTAAGAAAAGAGAAGGAAATATTTTGACCATTGCTGGTCATGATGCATTAATAGATGGTTCTGGACGAGTCACTGTTACTGTCCCAATGGGTACACAAATTACAATAGAGGATGCATTGTTGTATCCCGAATCAACTCGTACCCTTCTAAGTTTTAGAGATGTCCGTAAGAATGGTTTTCATGTGGAGAAACACGAAGATAATAAAGTGGAATATCTCCTCTTTACCAAACTTACTAGATATGACAAATGAATTTGCGAAAAGATTTCTTCACTCCAACATGGATTGTACTTTGCATACATAAAAACTATATAACATGTTGTTTATAAGATAATTTTCCGAGATGTTGATATATTCCGCAATTGGCATTATCGGCTTGGGCATCCTAGAATAGGGATGATGAGGAAAGTTATTAGCAATTCCATTGGTCATGACAAGGAAAATGCAAAATTTCCCCAAAATAAAGATTTTTGTTGTACTGCTTGTGAAATAGGGAAATTAATTTTAAGACCATCATATCTTAAAATTAGAGTTGAACCACTTAAACTCCTTGAACGAATTCAAGGAGATATCTGTGGTTCGATTCAACCATTATCGGGGCTGTTTAGGTACTTCATGATTTTAATAGATGCATCTACTAGATGGTCTCATGTGTGTCTATTATCAACACGCAACCATGCTTCCAAAATAATGGCCCAACTTATTAAGTTGAAGGCTCATTATCCTGAACATCGTATTCAATCTATCCAAGTGGACAATGCTACTGAATTCTCATCCCATGCTTTTAATGATTTATTGCATGTCATTGGGAATTCAGGTTCAGCATTATGTTCCATATGTCCATACTCAAAATGCTTTGGCTGAATCGTTGATAAAAAGAATCAAGCTCATTGCATGACCTATGTTGATGAATTGCAAATTGCCTACGTCGTGTTGGGGTCACGCAGTTCTGCACGCTACTCACTTAATCCATCTATGACCAACTACATATCATGAAACTTCCCCACTGCAGTTAGTACATGGAAATCCTCCAAGTATTTCTCATTTGTGTAAGTTTGGGTGCACTATATACGTACCCATCTCACCACCTCAGCAGACCTCACTGGGTCCTCATAGGAAACTGGGGATCTATGTCGTATTTTCATCTCCGTTGATCATTAAGTATTTAAAACCTTTAACAGGAGATCTATTTACTACCCGGTTCACTTATTGTATTTTCAATGAGGATCATATCCCGGCATTAGGGGGAATCGTACCAAAAAGAATGCTAGAAAATAGATTGGAATGCAAAAGGCATTTCTTTTTCAGATCAACGTACTACAGAAACTGAACTACAGTTCAAAGAATTAATGATTTGCAAAATATTACAAATAATCTGCCATACGCTTTCCCTTATTATAAAGGTGTTACATAGTCTCTCCATCCTACAAGGAATGTGCCTGCAAGAGTGGTGGTACCTAATAAAACCACTCAAACCCTAATTGTCAGAAAGAGGGGGAGAAGCACTTCCAAGAGGCAAGATGTGATTGCTGGCAAGCAAAAGATGACTGGAAATGCATCTCAACCTTTGGTTACAAGACACCTAGAGGACATACAAGATCCTATGGATATAAGTGATCCATAATCTAGCTCAGTTATGTGCATAAACACTGAGGCTGGAATATCGGAAGACCTTAGATCCATCATTTCAGAAAGTCATAATGAATCTTTAAGAGTATACAAAATTTCTATAAATTTCGATGAGACTGGAGAGTCTTATAATCATAAGTCCATAATAGTCGACATATATTTCTCTAAACAAATTGCAAATATCCTTCAGACCGATTCAGATCCTAAGTCTATAATAGAGTGCAAGAAGTGCTTGGACTGGGATAAGTGGAAGGTAGCAATTGAAACAGAGATCGCCTCGCTTAATAAAAGGATGGTGGTTTTAGATGTAATGCCAACACCTCATGGTATCTTCCCTGTAGGATACAAATGGGTTTTTCTTTGTAAAAGGAACGAAAACAACGAAGTGGTGAGATATAAAGCAAGGCTTATGGCACAAGGTCTTATGCAAAGACCTAGCATTGATTTCAACGAAACCTACTCTCCAATAATGAGTCGAATAACATTACGATACTTAATATCACTGGCTATACAAAATCGTCTATCTATGCAGTTGATGAACGTCGTGACAACATATCTATATGGGTCATTGGATTCTGAGATATACATAAAAGTTCTTGATGGAATAAGTATACCAAATCCCAAGGCAAATCGCAACATGTATTGCATCAAGCTGCAGAATTCATTATATGGCTTAAAGTAGTCAGGCCATGTCGGTGTCTAAAATGGCGGGTCTAGACAACCAACGAGTAAATTTCTAAGCGTGTCAGAGATCGGACGGTTGCGCTAGGAGGACACAAGATGTATACTGGTTCAGGCACGAACGCCCTACGTCTAGTTTGTCACGAGATCGTGTTACCCAGCGCGGGCAGTGCTCGTAGAGGGGAGCTACAAGCAGTGGAGAGAGGGAAACGGGTTCCCAAGTCTCGTGCGTATGAGGTTCTTCATTCTGGTGTGTGCTCGTGTGGATGCGAGTATGTGTGTGTGAGTTAGAGAGTCCAGAGAGATTGAGGGTCCATTCTCCCCTTTATACATAGGGAGAGATGGCATAGAACAATGTGGAGAGAGAGAGAAAACATGGGCCCGGTATGGGCTGCTGGCTTGGGAGTGCTTCGGGCTTCAGTCCGCTTTCCTTCCTGGGGAAGACTGTGTCTGTAGACACGCCGCCGGGATCCTGTTCGTCCTTGATGAAGCTGTAGCCATACGTCTTGTAATCGGGAATGTCCCTGTTCCCTGGTTAGGGCATGGGCGAGGGTTGTCAGCATAGGGCCAGGCACCCCGCGTTCCGTCATATAGGGCCGAGAACGCCCTAATTCCTGTTCAAGCGTCCGGTGGAGGCATGGCGCAAGCATGGCGAGTGTCAATCGGTGGTTAGGCAACACAGAGGCTTGTACCATAGGGACTCAACAGGAGTAGGCATGGTGATCGTGCCTAGAAGCCCCATCCCCAAGGACGAGCGGTACTATGGACCTTTTGACTATAGGTTAAAGCACCCTAGGTCGGCCGTGGTGACAAAACCTTCGAGAGAGGAGGTGATGTCAGGGTGACATCATCCTAGCTCGGATGAGGCGGAGAGCCTCCGAGGGTGTGTTGTGATAGGTGACGTCATCCCTGCTCGAACGAGGCGGAGAAGCCTCCGAGGGTGATGATGTCACCCCGGTTTGGACGAGGCGGAGGGCCTCCGAGGGTAGACGGCACCACAGGTGACGTCGCCCCAGCTCGGTCGAGGCGGGGAGCTCCCGAGGGTGTTGATGTTGCCCTCGGACGGGACAGAGAGCCCCTAAGGGTAAATGACATCTCGGATGATGTCGCCCTGGCTCGGACGAGGCGGGGAGCCTCTTTGAGTTGGAGGGAGGATTATAGGGTGGTTTTGTTTCTTGCAAAGTGCGGTGTTAGGGTACCCTATTCTCAGGTGTCCGACAGTAGCCCCCGAGCCTACGGTGTAGTAACAGGACTACACCGGAGGCTTCTGAGAGTGCTTATGGTGGTGGTTAAGTTTTTCCGATTCTGGTGGGTGCGCGCGCGCGCACCCACCGGGTGTAGCTCTCGAGGCCTTAGGAGAATGAACTTTTCTCCTAAGGGCTTATCCAGTCGAGCCTACAGTGTCCGGCTCTTCGTATCCCTTATGAGGCAAGGAGAAGAAGAGGAATGCTCCGTATGCACAGAGCTAGAGTTCTCGCTTGCACGCCAGCCCTAACACAGGATGCACTGTTGAACTCGGCCGAGCGTGCCCTGAAATGACGAGTCAGGACTGCACAGTGTTGTCTTCCGGTCAGAGCGCCTCCTCGACCGGTCGACGTTGTATAGTCATCGATCTGGTCTTACTGCGCCCCTCGTGGCCTAAAGCGGGTGTGCCGTATTTTCCCGTTTGAGGAGCATTGCAGACGCACCATCCCCTTGCGATCAATCTTTCGATCAATGCGCACTGGGCCTGCCGTCTGTCTGGCCATTTATAGCCCCGCCGCACCCTCTTAGAAATAGGTACTGATGCACAGTGCAGTCTAGGGGGAGGGCGAGCGCTGTAGTTTCACGGGCCGGTTGCCGTGTGTGTGCCCCCGCGGGCTATAAATAGGGATTGCCGTCTGTGGGAGAACACAACAATCTCGCAGCATGGCTTGCCTTATCTTCTTCCCCTCGAGGCCTAGCCGGAGATGCTCTTGAACCACCCTGGCGAGCGGCTTCTTGAGAGCAAACCGAGATTAGGGGAAGTTCTGCGTGAGGGGTGCTGATGTCCCGTCTTGCCCAGTGGCAGAAATTAGGGGAAGTTCTGCGAGGCACGTAGTCCTTCCCTTCATTCTGGCCGTTGGTAGGACGAGAAGTTGTCACCACTCCCTGCACCTGCTGCTCCAAGGGCCGGGAGGCGCAGGGACCATCCTTTCGCCGGATAGGTCCTGCTCTCTGTCTCCGAGGAGCTGTGGCGTGCTATCCCTTCCCGTCGGGCAGTCAAGGATGTGTCCACTGGAAAGGTCATAGCAGTCTGCCTACGTGACCTCAGGAGTTGGCTCATCCTTGGCTGTTGGTTGATGGCTATGCCGCTATCGGCGAGATAGGTGGGCTCGGAGCTGCCAGTGCATGGCGAGCTCGGAGTCCCCCGCCGGCGGTGACCTTGATCAGGGAGCAGTTGTGATCGCACAGCTGTAAAGTGCCCAACCAGATCTGGGGGGAGCAGTGCCATCATGACCCAAGGTCTCATGAAGACGAGGCAGCCGTTGTTCTCCCACAGTTGCAGCATGCCTAGTCAGAGTGGTCAGCGGGTCATGATGCCGCTGTCCGACGCGATCTTGTACACCAGGCAGGTGTGTCCCTGGTCCCACGGCTGGGTTGCCTGACTTGGATTTCGAGTGCATCGGATGGTGGCGCCCTTAGCGCGAGTACTTGTGTAGCGTTTCTAGCTTTTGGCCTTTTTGGCCTGGGATTTCCCTTCAGTCCAACTTGTAGATTAGCTCCCCCTAAAAAGTGTGCATACAAGCATAGAATACTTGTAGGAGATATGCACATTGATTTTTAAGGTCAAAATACCAAATGAAAGATAATGTCACATGAAGGTGAACATCACTCTTACTTGGTATTTGGGGTAAGCTATCTACAATTTGGTACTTTGGCACATATAAGATAATCAATTGACAAGCGAGCTATGTGTCGTGCTCCTAAACATTTTAAGAACATGTAGGTTGCTCCAAGGGTAAGAGTGATACCGAGCAATCCTACCATATGATATCCTAGTGTATGCATGACAAGAATTTAGATATGCAAATGCAATACCTAGGCATGAAGGGAACTAGATGCTAATTGAATTTGTAAGATAGAAATCTAGTTACCTAAACATGGGAAGGGGAACTTGGGTAAGTAGTGTTCACTAACCCACTTGGCAATAATACCATGATGCATCCCATGTAATGCACCCAAAATTTGCTAAGTCTCCAAATTCCCCAAAGTCCATCGGGCTTCTCACTTTCCCTTTGGAATCCAAACCTTCTTGGTGCTCTTCATATTGGAAATTATTTCCTTTGGCACCCAAAAGCGTTTGGCTCCATTGTTGGCTTGCTTGTTCAACTTGATGTCCACCACCTTGTCATTTTTCTTCTTCTTCAAAAGATAAGGTGTGGAGGCCTTCTTGTCCACCTTGTTGGTGTAGGTGTTGGAGAACTTGCTCATTGGCTTTTTGTTTTTCTCTTTCTTCTTAGCTCCTCCCTCATTCTTCACCTTGCACATGTAGGACTTGTGACCTTCGTTGTGACAAAGGTAGCAAACCACGGTTTCTCCCTCATCAAGCTTCTTCACTCCCTTGATGGTGTTATCTTGATGAGGTTGGGCTTGTTTCTCCTTGCCTTTGACTTGTGTCAAATCCTTAGTGAGGCGGTCCACTTCTTGCCTAAGTAGCTCATTTTCCATTGCAACCTCTTGTGTACATGTTTCTACAAACACATTCTCAAAAAAAGCTTGGTTGCATAGGGTTGAGTCTAATAAATCAATGCAAGAAGTCGAGGCATCCTTTTTAGGCATCTCAAATATTGAACTCTTCTTTTTAGGTGCCTCGGTGGGGTTTTTACCGGTGGCCTCAAGATTAGCAACTTTTGTTGTTAGCTCATCACAATGTTTGCAAATTGTTTCCATTTTAGCAAGCAAACAATTGTATGCATCTTGTGTGCTAGCTAACTTTGCTTTTAATTTCTCATTTTTCTTAACTAGTTGCTTATCATTGATTGTGCATTCATTTGTGCTAGCACTAGCCTCCAAAAGCTCAATTTTAGTAGTTAGCTCAACATTAAGATTGGCAAAATTTTCATATTGTTCAAGCATGGTATTGTATGATTTTTGTGAGCTTTCTACTTTTGCTTTTAGATCATTGATTTTCTTTTGTTGGCTAGTGCAAGATTTAGCATATTTAAGGTTATCTTGCACAAGTTGCTCATAGGAAGGTAGATCATCATCACTATCACTATCACTAGAGCTAAAACGTTTGTTACCCCCTGCCATAAGGCATACTCGTGAAGTGCTTGATGATGATTGTTTGTGGTCATGCCTCCTGTGTTGGGCTTCATCATCACTTGATGAGTCACTCCAACTCTTGATCGTGGTAAGGGCCTTGACCTTGCAACTCTTCTTCCTTATCTTGGGTGTGGGCTTGTTTCTTGGACAATCTTCAACAAAGTGCCCTTTCTTGCCACATCCATAGCATCCTTTCTTTCTTTGCTCTCTTCTTTGATTTGTGAAGATGCAATCTTAAATTTGGATGGTCACACCCTTGACATTGAGCTTGCGAATCATCTTCTCCACTCCTCGTATGAGCTTGATAGTTTCTTCTTCATCAATGGAGGAGTTGGAGGAGGTGGAGGCTTGATCATCATTATCATCTTCATCTCCTTGTTCACTTGAGGAGCTTGAGCTTGTCTCAACTTTCTTGCTCTTCATCTTTTTGCGCTCTTTACATGTGAGAGCAATTGCTTTGCTTGATGAAGATGCTTCTTCTTGACCCATCTTGCGTGACATCTCAAATGCCACAAGCTTGCCAGTGATGATGGCCGGGGTCATTTTACTTACTTCCTCCAAGTTGTGAAGAACGGTGATGATGGATGCATATTTGTCATGTGGTAGCACCGAGATGATCTTCCTCACAATGTCCTCATATTTTAGCTTTGTCAATCCTATGGAATTGAGCTCATTGACAATTAGATTCAAATGAGAATACATGTCCTTAACAAGCTCATTTTCATTCATTTTAAAGGAATCATAGATTGACTTAGTTAGACAATGTTTTTGCTCACGGACATTACTTGTGCCATCATGGAGCTCATGTAATTTTAGCCAAATTTCATGGGATGTTTGTAAAGTAAAAACTTGATTGAAAACATCCACACTAAAAGATTCATACAAGCAATTTTTAGCTCTAGCATTGAAATGAATTTCTTTTTCATCACTCTTGGTGGGTTTTTCGGAATTTCTTAGGGGTTTCATCCCATCACGAGTGACTCTCCAAACACCTAGATCAACCGCTTCTAGATAGCAAGCCATTCTAGCACTATAGTAGGGAAAGTTAGTTCCGTCAAAGTGCGGAGGCCTAGCGGTATCCTTCCTTCCCTCTCCTAGAGACATCGACTCGAAGGCGGTGAAGCCTAAAGTCCAAAAATGAGCCAACCGGCTCTGATACCAATTAAAAGGACCGTGATGCCTAAGAGGGGGGGTGAATTAGGTCACTTAAAAACTCTACTCAAAACTATGGCCTCTATTTCATCCCCTAACAAAACCTATGCAAAAAGATAAACTAACTAGATGTGCAACTACGGTTTTGCTAGTGTGTTGCTATCTCTACCGCAAAAGAGTTATGCAACCTAGTTTCCAAAACTATCAACTAGCCTATCAACTAAGCTAGGAAAGGTAAAGAGCACAAGGAAAACAATGTAAGTGCGGAAGGTAAAGAGCAAGGTAGAGATGCAAACTCCCGTCGACGACTCCGGTATTTTTACCGAGGTATCGAGAAGCGCACAAGCTTCCCCCTAGTCCTCGTTGGAGCCCCTCGCGAGGAATCCCGCGAAAGGGCCAAGCTCCCGGTCAGGTAACTCCGTGGATAGCCTCGGGCTCTCCCCACGCGCAAGTGGGTCTCCGATGTGCCTTCCGGCAAGCCTCTCCCAGATGTTCTCCGCCGTCTTCACTATCAAGCTTCCGGCCGAAACGTCGCGGGCCTTGTTCCCTTGGTACATCGATGGCGAACAGACCACAAACGCAGTTGGTGTGATCGCGCAAGATTACAAGCCCCACCGAGTACAAGCTTGGTGCGCGCAAGCACCCTTTGATCAAGAGGTTTAATAACCTCACTAACATTAGGCTTACACCTAGAGCAAGCGCATATGAGTGGTCTAACTAACCTAAGAACTTCACAAAGCACTTATGCTAATCACCAAGTATATCTCTAAGCACTATGCATATGGAGAGCACTAGAATTGTGTATCAACACCTTGGAATGTTTCCTCAAGTCTCCACACACCCATTTGGCCGGCCAAAGGTCATATATATATGCCCCAAGCCAAATGGAGCCATTGGAACCTTGATGCCGCTCCTCTGCGTACCTCCGAACGCAGACAGCAAGGGGGTCCAGACAATTGCGGGTGCGTCTAGACCATCCAATGGTCTTCTGTGCACTGCAGCTGACTGGTGGGTCCAGACGCTGCTTATGGTCCGGAGTCCACGGTCCGGACAGCGTCCGGAGCCTCCGCGCGCTTCTAGAACCTCTCTGCATAGAGTTCGGACGCCACTGTTGGTCCGGACCCCATGCTCCAGATAGCGTCCGAAGTCCTTCGAGCTCTCGGGTTCTTCTCTGTGTGCGTCTGGACGCAGGCACCAATGGTCCGGACACACATTGTTCATAGCGTCCGGAGCTCCTAATTTGAACAGACCAAACCCTAGGTGTCCAGATGCATCCGCAATGGTCTGGACCCTCCTGATCGTAGCGTCTGGAGCTGTTTTCTTCAGTGTTTTCATCCGGGCTGATTTCCAAAAGTCCGAACGCTCGTCGCCTCGCGTCCAGAAGACTTTGTATCTTCGCGGTCTTGCTTCCGAGTAGGTTCCATCCTTCATGCTTGAACTTTGCTTGATCTTCTAGGTCTTCTATATGCTTCAAATGTCTTGTTTAAGGTGTTGCCTATGTCGAAAACATGATTGCACCCTATTGGACTACAAAATAAACTATATGGGACATGGGGTCCATGTTCCTTACAAGCTCACCCCAAATTGGTTTCATCTAGTACCCGAGTCCGTTCAACTGGTCCTGAGGGCTCAGTGCCTTCCTCCGGGGGAATACCATGAACCAATCATCCGAACTAGACTAAATACAAAATCTGGAAATGACCACAGCATCCAATTGCCAGGCTAATGACCGCTAGTGTGTCCATTTCCTATTCGCCCCTCACTCTGTTGTCCTGAGTCGGCCGTTTCGAACCCCGCTAGGTCGGCTTCTGTATCTCTGGACCGTAATGGGCTGTCGGGGCGTCTATAGCCCTTATCCCTTTTATCTTACCTGGGCCCATAGGCCGTTCCTGTTGGCTGCACCACGCGTGCGTTCCTCCGACCTCTGAGTAACGTCGGTCGAGCTCGGAAGAGTCAGAGACTCTCCCGAGGTGCGCTTGCGTTCACGGGGCGTGTGCCTTGGTTGAGGACGCAAAGGGAAAAAATCCATGTGCGTGGCGTGGTGGGCCCAGGATGGATCCTGTAATGATGATAGATACGGGGTGCGCAGATTGGAGCGAGAAAAAAGGCGGGTGGTGTCAGTTACCTGCCATCGTGCACACGGCTCCCGGGATTCCCGCGGACAATGTAGAGGACGCAACCGAGCGGCTGCATTTAATGCGACTGGGGGCGTGGGGTCATGGCGTGACGAGCCGAGGGTGCGCTGCTTCGCCTTCCAGGTGCTTATAAATATCCTCGCACCGCGTCATGCCTTACGAGCTCGTACTGTTCGCCTCCTTCGCCTCCCAACTTACCTGTGCAGCCTCCTTTTAGTCTAGGGTTTTTGCTGCTCCCCTTACTCCTTCGTTGCGCCTGCTTGCCGTTGTTGCGAGCCGTACCCTTGGTGCTCCCTCCATAGCTGGCGAATACCCGGAGAGGATCTAGGCTCGATGTTCGCTCACCCATGAGCGGGTGCTTGAGCTGGTGGGTGCGGGGTTACTGCGCCCCGAGCTTTCCGAGGACGGCGACGTTGAGTGGATCGTCCCCACGAACGTCGATGTACCGGATCCGCCACCGGGGTATGTGGTTTATTTTCTCCCGTTCCACGAGCGGGGGTTCGGTACGCCGCCGACTCACTTCTTCCGCGAGATCCTTCACCACTATGGGATTGAGCTTCACAATATCAATCCCAACTCCATCCTCAACCTCGCGGCCTTCGCGGCCATGTCGGAGGGGATGCTAACGATGGAAGCGGACTTTGCCCTATGGAAGTTCTTCTTTAGGGCTACGGTGTTCTTTGTCAACAGTCGTGGCGTGAGGTCAGTGGTGCCGTGCGGGGGGTGCGCGCTCAGCCTTCGTCCCTCCAACTCGGAGCTCTACATGCCGGCGCGGGCGATATCGTCTAATCGGGGGTGGCACTTGCAGTGGTTCTACATCCGGAACTGTCACACCCGGTTTTAAGATCAAAACCAGATATACACCATATGTGAGCCCTGGAAGTCAAATCTCACATATAGCCACAAATTAAGGTAGTATCAAAAGACAATACTTAAATATATAACATATAAGGTCAAAGGATAACCTCAACACAGCGAACAGCGGAAAGATGACTACGAGCTTCGGGTGAAGACTCCACTTCCACAGGGACCAACTGACTGGTTGATCACAAGCCTATCTCTTCCAACTCTTGCAATCTGGTACCCATCCGGGATTTTTATCCAAGTATTTAAAATAAAGCAAGCGTAAGTACATGTTGTACTCAACAAGAATAACATGGGGTTCATGAGGCTCAAAAGGATAGACACGGGTTTAACTCCATCAGCTTTTAATAAGTCACATTTTTAGCAATTAAGTAGCGTCAAGTTCAACATAAGCCCAAATAACCACATGATCAAGTGAACAAGATATAATGCTTATATGAACAAGTAACAATAATCAATGACAAATAACAAATGATGAGCCATGACATAAGGACATCACATAGTAAGGAGCCCAAGCTGCTCGTAACCGTGAGCACGGCTATCATGATAGTTTTTAACTCTGTGCAGAGGTGTACATCTTTACCCATAAGTCGTGAATTGCCCTTTTGCCCGAGGTGATCAGCCTCTTAACCCACTACCAAGGAAGGTCGGCAGGGTTCACGACGAGATCGTTCACAGGTTCCACTAATAGGTAACAACCCGCTACAAGTTTCCTCAATGAGATCCCAGAAGTCACCGCAGTGCCACCTCCTAGGCAATCTCTGAGCCCCTCTTGCACCCTCTCGGGTAAGTTGCCACAAACTAATGAAAGTCTAATACTGAGTCAAGCCAGAGCCCATTAGCTTATGGTAGTACTGTTTTCTCGGGGTAATCCACTTACAGAAATATCCCTATGAGTGAGAACACAGGTGTGAGTTCCTGATGTTCCACTTATAGTCCACGTTGCTAAAAAGTCATCTTTTATCGTTATTGCATATATCATTAGTCAAGTTACAAGATCATGGTTATTCTTTTTGAGCACTAGCAAAAGCTACCCATATGCAAACCCTCAAAGGTGACAAGGCACATGATATCAAATCTAGGGAATCCTTACGGGAATTCAAGGTAGACACATGCATATGAATTAAGTGACATTAAAGTGTATAGGTAACAAGGAAGATCCCACGCTATACTTTCCTTAAACGCTTAGATCCTTTCTTCAACTGATTCTCAAACTTCAGACGACTTCTTCTTGATCTCCATGTAATCTCACCGATTGGATAAGATCATAAACACCACACAAGCAGCTGAACAAAAATCCATAGCATACAATAGATCTATTTAGAACAATACATCAATCAATGAAAAAGTATTTAAAAGAAATCTATGTCTCTCTACGATCACACAGACGCGAGGGACACGCTAATCGGATCTATAACGAACAAGAAACGACTACCCAAAGATTAGCTTTTAAAAGAGAACTAGACTTCATTTATTTTATCTCTATATAAAATCATAGTTAGGATATTTCAGAGAAACATCCAAATTAAATTAAATCACATTATAATTTCTTGGAAAAACAAGATTAAACTAAGTATGTTTTGTTTTATGAAAAACCGAAGTGAAAACCCTAATTGATTTTAATTGGAAAACCATTGATTATATAGATTAATCAATTATCATTTTATTTTAGAGAATAAAACATGTTAAAAACTTCTGCTAACAGATAGATCTTATCGTTACTAAACCAACGCAACTAGAACGGGCTAAAACGGATCTAAAACGCAGGAGATATGAATTTTCTAAGAGTAAGAGATAAAACTTGATTTTAAAAACCATTAAATAAATAATTATTTTTCAAGGTTGAAAAACATGGTATATTAGGGTTTCAAAATGTAGTTCTCGATGAAATGAATCTAATGCAATTTGATTGGATCAAATTGGAGTTAAAACGGAAAAGATATAGGTAAAACAAGGTGGATGGCAGTTTCGTAAATAGATGGATCTATTTTGAATTAAAATAAATCAGAGAAATTCGGGTTTATTAAATCGGATCTGGACTACAGGATTATTCATGAAAAGCGCAGGGGCTCTCTATCAAGATAGCAGGCGAAGGGGTATGATCTAATCTGATCCGCCCGATTCAATCTGGACGGACCAGATTAGAAGCAAGGGGGGAGGGGGTGAATCCCGCCGGAGCAGAGAGAGCTTACGGCGGCGCCATGGCCGGACCAAGCTAGAGCTCGCCGGAGAATGTGGTTAGGGCCCTTGGGTGCTCGGTTGGACTCGGGAGAGACACCGGGAGAGAGAGGAGGTTCCCACGGACTCACCTGAGGCGAAGACGGAAGCTGAGAAGGGCTCGGGGAGGTCTGACCGCGGTGAAGGCAGACGACGGCTTCCTGTAGAACACGGGAGAGCTCGGGTGAGCAACAGGAAGCATAAGAGATGGCACAAAAACCTTGCGAATCTTACAGGAGAGGTTTCTAGGCTAGAAGATCGGCTCGAGGCAGCGCTGGGGCTTCCAATCGCGGCAACGACGACGGCGGATGCGTTCCGACGAAATGCGAGCAGTGCGGGTGTAAGGGAGGCGAGCTAGGGCACGGTAGGGTGGTGCTCGTTCACGGGTTCGGGGGGAACGGAGGGGCCTCTCGGCCGCTTTTTATAGGGCCAAAGAGGGAGGGAGTCCGTCCTGCGCACGCCTGCGAACGAGACAGAGGCGAAGGCGGTGTCGGCTCTGCTGGAGAAGAGTTCGCGTTGCGGACGATGGGAGGTAGGGGAAGGGCGGCTGACGCATGGGGTCCCGACGTCAGCGGCTCCAGCGTGGCGCCAGCGTGGCTACGGGCCGGCGCGTTGGGCCAAGAGGAAAGGAGAAAGGAGGGTCGCGTGGCCGATTCTAAGCCCATGCGGGAGAAAGGAGAGGGGGTAGGAGTGGGGCTGCATTGGGCTTGGCCACTCTGCTGGGCCTTCGGCTTGAGAGGTAGCAGGCTAAAAGGAGAAGAATGAGAGAGAGAGAGAGGTTCTTCCCATTTCCTTTTCTTTTCTTTTTCTGAAAACCTTTTTCCAAAACCGTTTTCCAAATTATTTTTCGAAAGTGCTTGAAATTATTTTTCTTGCTTTGATTAAACAATTCAGTACAAAAGTATAAATGTAATGGCATGAATAATCAAACACGTTAATGAACCCTAGGTTACTTTTAATTTGATAAAAAGTTTTAATTTCCTATATTTTTATGAGCACATAATTAAAAATTAAATAAATTTCAACCTATTTCAAAGATTCAATTTTCCGGGTGTTACAGGAACCATCCCGAGGCGCCGCTCCCGGTCTACACGGGCCGCCGTTTTGCCGAGGAGCTCCCCAGCTAGCATTACAGGCTGACCCAGCAGGAACTCTCAGGGATAGAGCCCTATCTCCGGAGCTTGACGCGGCTTCAGGATCAGGGGCTGCACTTCTCGAGGGTTGTCGCGTAGTTCCTCCAGCGTCGGGTGCTTCCGTTTATAGAGCGAGAACGCCTGCTGCACCAGATGGTGCCCGGGGCATCGCGCGCGCGCGTCTGCCATGGTGAAAGCGGAGTTGAGCTTCGATTGCACGGTCATCGACACTCGGAAGTTGCTGGGGAACGCGCTGATCGTCGACGACATCCTTCTCTGCCTCCCCCCATGCGCCCAGACCTCCTTTCGTCAAACTGGTAAGTTCAGACAGTGTCATGCCAATTCCCCCCCCCCCTGCGTCCCCTTTCTTTGATGATGTTGATCCGCATGTCTCCTGTTCTTCCTTCATAGGGGCCCCGTTCGATGGATCGTCACGTGCCGCTCCCCTTCCCGTTCTGCCAGCGCAGCGGGAGGCGAACCAGGAGCGGAACGCGCAGCAGCAGGCGGCGGCCATAGAGAGGAAGAAGAAGAAGGTTGACAAGGCCCTGAAGCGCACGTGGCTGGACATGTTGTGGGCCAGGCAGCGCCGCGAGGGACTGCCGGAAGAGGAGTCTTCCACCGAGTCCGACGAGGACTAGGAGAACCTCAGCGGCGATGACGACGATGATGACGATGATGATAATGACGGGGATAGGCGTCCTTTGTCCAAGGTGGTGTCGGCACTGCTGGCGGCGGGAACACTGCATTAACCTGCTGGGGTTGCGCCGACGGTGGAGGCGCCCCTGGTCAGGACGCTCGGCGCACACATGACCCCCGAGAGCTCCGGGCGTGGTGTTGCCGGCGGCCCTCCGGCCACCCCTCGTTCCGCCTTGTCCGGGAGGAGTAAGGGCGGTGAACAGAGTGGCGACTCGGGGGCCGGAAGTCGGGGCGAGGTCCAGCCGCAGCGAAAATGCAATTGCATCTTCTCCCCGCGGTAAGCTCGCGTGATTTGATGTATTTCGTTGCTCCCTTAACGAAGAGGGCTCTCTTGTGACTTGACCGTGCGTGGTGGTCTTTAGGTTCGCTGGAGGTTCCGCGCACGCGGGGTGGAAGAAACTGTGCTAGAGAATGCCATCCGTCGGCCTAGAGCAGAGCGGCGCAGCCCCGGCTCCTGATTCGGCAGGCGCCGCTGTGACCACGGCGGCCGCGGGCGCCATCATTGCCGTAGCACCATTGGCCCCTGCAGCTGCGGGCCCGACGACCGTCGCGCCGCCATCTCCTCCAGTGGTGGTAGTCGTCGACGACTCTGGGGAGGAGGGCGTCCTGGGTGACCCCATGGTTGTGGACGCCGCAGAGGACCAGCCGGCCGTGGGGCCGGAGAACGTGGTGGTGGCGACCGCGGCGGGTGAGGCCGATGGGGGCACCCCTGATGGTGCGGACGGGACAGTGGGGCTCCCGGCCATGACGCCTGAGGCCGAAGCGGCGGCGATAGGAGCGAGTGACGAGGGCCTCCTGGGCAGTCCCCTTCCTCCCAACGAGCTGGCACAGGACGTGGCGGGCCCCCGGTCATTCACCGAGGAGGAGCTGGCGGTGGCTCGTGCGTCGAAAGCCGTTCTTTCCTAGTCCAGTGCGACCTCGCCGGGCGAGGTGACTGGCGCTGGGGGAACCCACCTCTGGGGCCCTGCGCCGTCTCCGTCCCGACCGGCTCTCCTTCAGGGACGGTGAAC
Organism: Microstegium vimineum; assembly: GCA_022036555.1. NCBI lineage: Eukaryota > Viridiplantae > Streptophyta > Magnoliopsida > Poales > Poaceae > Microstegium > Microstegium vimineum. The sequence goes on from CM039127.1 coordinate 38,418,950, forward strand.
GGCTCGCCTGGGTTGACCGAGAGAACTTGGGGGCACCGGTGTTCGTGCTGGACGACCAATGCGAGCTTCGCCACTGGAATCGTGTGGTGGACTCCCGTCGGGAGCACGAGCACCTCATCGCGCGTGGAGTGGAGCTGATCCATAGGGCGGTTGCGGCGCTCTCCGATGACCTCTACCATCATGGCAATGTGAGAGGCTGCTTGATCATAAGTGTTTGCTTGTTCCTTCTTGTCGACTTCTTGACATATCCCACCATGCAGATCCTAATGGCGACGAGCATCGAGAAGTCCGAGTTCCACCGTCCTGAGGCCAGCTGGTGGGCTCCTGGGTCATGGACGTCCGCCGGGGAAGCCGCCGTGGCCGAGGAGCTTGTCGGGGCTCGCCGTCGCGTGGAGGAGTTGGAGGAGCAGCTGAGCACCTCGGAGTCGAGGGCGGAAGATGCCCAAGCGTTGGTGCACCGGAGTGCTGCTGACGTCGAGTGGATCGGGCGAGAGCGGAGTGAAGCTCGTGTCGACGCCGAGATTGTTCGCATGATGCTTGAGGATAAGCGTGCGGCGCGTCAGGTTGAAATTGAGCGTCTAACGGCCGAGCACAACACTAAGGCGGAAGCGCGACGCTGAACCATCTCGGCATTGGAGTCCATGGAGGAGGAGCGCGACAACAACAGTTGAGAGCGGATAGGTCGTGGCCCGCTTCGAGGACTTGTCGATTAGGGCGCGCGATCGTAGCGCCGACGCTGACCGGAGGATTCTATAGTTCTCCACCCGAGTCGGTGAGTTGACTGCAGTCACCTCGCAGCTCCGCACGACGATCGACGGCCTGGCGAAGGAGAACGAAGGTACGCCGCCTTTCTTTGCCCATTTGGCTTGGTGCTTTTTGCGATCGAGTTCTGAGGTTGAGACCCCTTTTTCGTCGCCCCAGAACTGCGGGCTGGTGCGCAGGAATCACAGGCGTTGCGCGAGGCTGTGCATGGAGTGTGCGACCTCTTCGGGTTGTCGGGCGCGGGGGACGGACCGACGCGGCCAGGAACCGTGTCGGCCTGCTCTTGGAGCGTGGCCAGACTCGGATCCGGGAGGCCCTACGCGTCGGGATCCATCGTACGATAGCAATTGCTGTCTGCCTCTACGATGTGGTGACCCCTGCGCTCGTCAGCGACGGTTACCCCTAGGACGCCCCATGTGTTTGGTTTTGAGTAATTGATGAAACCTACCTAAGTACTAACCTTGGATCTCTAAGTGTGAATCATGAGATAGATTGGTATACGCTATGTGATGGAGCTATTGGATCAAAGGTGATGATGGCAAGGCTTTAGCATGGTGATGGAAATGGAAAAGGATTCAAGGCAAAGGTGATATAGGAATCCATTTTTAGTTTGGTGAGCAAGACACCATAGAGGGTGTGATCACATTTACGATAGATAGTCATACTATCAAGGAGGGAGCTCTTGTGTTTGATTACGGTTATCATGTGCCACTAGGTTCATTGCATTGCATATAAAATCAATTGAACTAGTGAAACAACCAACTAATTCCAAGATAATTGTGAACTAAAAGCTAACACATGTGCACAAGTGCTTGAATCACTTAGTGTTAGCCCTTGGAAGCTGGGAAGAAAGTTGGAGGCGGTTCGGACTCGGTTTGGAGGTCCGAACGCTAGGGTTTAGTGTGTCCGGACCATTGGGTGCGTCCGGACACACACCCTAAGTTGGCTGATCAGAGACAGGGGTCCGGACACTAGTTGAGGTCTGGGTGCGAGGGTCCGGACGCTGTCCGGACTGCTTGGTGCTCTCTCTTGGCTCTGAAAGAAGAACTGGACGCTGTTGGTCGTCCGGATGCGCTAGTTCGAAAGCCGTCTAGAGTGTATTTAGGCTCTCGGGAGCTCTCTGCTAGGGTCCGGACGGTGCTGCTGATGGTCCAGAGTGGGACTGTGCAACGCGTCTGGAGACGCGTGTCAGGCAGCAGTAAAGGCGCAAATAGAGTCGTTTGAATCGGTAGGCGACCGGACCATGGCCGCTGGTCCGCACGGCGCGTTGCGTGCGTCCGGAGGCCGCGTCCGGAGTAGAGGAGTTGAGTGCTCGGTTGAGGGGTGTCCGGATGCTGTTTATGGTTCGGACCGCCCACTATTGATAGCGTCCGGAGGGCACGCATGAAGTGCTTTGAGGGGGCTAAACGGCTAGTTTGTGAGTGTGGGCTATATAAGGTGATATGGCCGGCCCTTGGGGGTCTCTCTTGCACTTTTTCATCACGCACACACTAGTGCTCATTTGTGAGAGCCTCCACCACTCATCTCATTGATACACTTGCTAATTTCATGAGAGATTGAGTGAACCAAGTGCATTGCTTGATTGATTGCATACTAGTGGCACTTGGTGATCGTCGTCTTCGTGGAAGCTCTTGTTATTCTTGGAGGTTGCCACCTCCTAGATGGCTTGGTGCAATGAGGATCATTGAGTGGAGGAAGGTGATTGTCTCCGGCTCCGATCGGTGGATTGTGAGGGTTCTTGAACCTTCTCCGTGGGAGTTCGTGAAAGGTTGGATTGCGCGTAGCTTGTGGATCCCTATCTTGTGTTGGTTTTGCGACACTCGGTGATGGGTTTGGCGTGTGATGCCAATTAGCGCGTGAACCTCCAAGTAGGTGTATCGCTACAACAGGGACTAGCTTGTTAGCAAACAAGTGAACCTCGGAGAAAAATCTTGTGTCTCATTGTCTCTCTCCGAGGATTTCTATTGTGATTGATTGGCTACTTATTGGTCTCCTCTCCACATTGGTATAACCCTCCTAACTCTAGCTTTGCACTTACATTCTTACATTCTTGCAAAGTAGAGATTCTAGATTAGCTTGTGTAGCTTAGTCTAGTAGCACTAGTTATCTAGCTCTTGTGTGTGACATAGGATATATCTTGCTAGTAACTAGACTCATAGTAGGTGGCTTGCCGACCCTAGTAGTGCTAGTGCAAACTTGCTTTACGCCATGTTTTATTCTAACAATTTTGCTTAGTGTTGTTGTAGAATTTTTTAATAGGCTATTCACCCCCCTCTAGCCATATTTAGACCTTTCACCGGGGACGATTCCCTGGAAGGGTGCCCCCGATGATCGGAGCTTCTCCCTATGTATCCCCAGTGCCTCGAAGGCGTTGTAGTACATGATGTTGAGGCTGTGCTGCCCCCGTCCTTCAGCACCTTGGTGAAACGTGCATTCCCTATGATCGGGTCCACGACGAGTGGATAACGTCCCGGTTGGGGGACGTGGCCCGGGTGATTGTCTCAGCCGAACGTGATGTCGGACTCTAACCAGTCGAGGAAGATCGTAGTCGTCGGGGTAGCTACGAAGACCTCGCATCGCTCCTGCTTCTGCTGGCGCTTGCAGTCATAGGCCTCCAAGCCCCCGAAGATCATGAGGCATTTGTTCACGTGGGGGTAGGAGTCTTCATGACCCCCGTCCCCGTCTTGGCCCTCCGGCTACTTCGGCTGCTTGTCCTTCCTGGGGACGGCCGAGAAGTACCTGGCCATCATGTCACACTCCTGGAGTGTGTGTTTGATTGGCACGTTGTGATACGGGCATGGCTTGGTGAGCATGTCATCGAACCGCCCTCCCTTTTTCCCGCTCTGGGGACGAGGGGTCTTGTGATCCGCCACCGTGACCATGTTGTCGCCGCCGCCACGCTACGGCTTGCCCTTCTTCTTGTTTCGAGCTCGGGCGCGGTTAGAGGCACCCTCGCCGGCGTCGTCCGCGCTCTTTCCCTTCCTATTATTGGAGGGGAAGATTGCACCGACTGCCTCCTCACCCGACGCGTAGCTCGTGGCGATATCGAGGAGGCGCTCGGTGGTGCGAGGGTTGCTGCGGCCTAGCTCGTGGACCAGCTCCTTGCAGGTGGTGCCTGCGAGGAATGCCCCAACCACGTCTGCATCGGCCGTGGTCGGGAGTGTGCACTGCTGGAAAAAGCGGCGGATATAGTCCCAGAGGGACTCGTCTGGCTTCTTCCTGCAGTTGCGGAGGTCCCAGGGGTTCCCCGGGCGCGTGTAAGTGCCGTGGAAATTTTTGACGAAGGCCCGCCGCAGAGAGCTCCACCCATCGATGGTGTTGGGGGGTAGATGCTCGAGCCACGTATGTGTCGGTGTTATGACCCAGGGGGTCAAGACCACCAACTAGTAAATTTGTATATTGCGTGCTCCCTCTCCCAAACGTGATGCAAGAAGAACACAAGATTTATCCTGGTTCGGGCAAAGAAGGCCCTACGTCCAGCGGGGGAGGATGGATTGTATTATCTTGCACCAAAGTGCTCGTATAGGGGGTACAAGCTGGTTTACACGGTGGTGCTCAGGATGAGCTGAGGCCAAGGACTAGCAGGGCTACCCTAGGTGGTCGGTTCATGGATTGCTTGAGATATTGATCAAGCAGGTAAGGAGTGGTGTTGCGAGTGTGGGCGGATGTCCGACGATCTGACCCTCCACTCGGCTTGGAGGTGGAGTTCTGTGTCTCTCTGTGCGTCTCCTTTCCACTATCCTAGCGTCCCCTTTTATAGACCACGGGGAGGCACGGGAGTATAGGGGTCCTAGACTGTAGCGGCATGGGAGGTGTGTCCATGGCGCCATGCTTGCGGTGGGACGTCGACCGCTATAGCGGCGTGGCCTCCCCATCCTTCCGGTGTTTCGGGGCATGGCGATAGCAGACTGGACACCGCCGTACAGCATGGCCCAGTACGGTTGGCCTCCTGTAGATGGGTGCGAGTCCCACAGTTGACGCAGGACGGACTGGACGGGAGCCATGCCGGAGTAGATGGAGACGATGGTCGAGCCCCCTGGTCGAGGGGGGTCGAAGCCAGCGTGACCCTGTCGTATCCCTGAAGACACAGTTGAGGGTCGTCCCGTTCATGGCTCGAGGGGGTGCCTCTGGATTCCGTACCTGCGATGTGGCTACAACGGCCGCATGGTTGACGGAAGTCCCCGGCATGGGCAGCGAGTTGATGGATTTGACTGGTAGTGGGCGTCCATGGCATTAGGCGGGGGCAGGTAGGCGCATTGGATCCCCTTTACCCCATACCGGGAGCAGGTAAGTCGATCGATCTTCCTGCGCGCGGGTCGTTCGATCGACCCCCTGTTCGTCATTCGGGGGGTCGAGGCAGAGGGGTCGTTCGTTCGACCCCTGTACGTCAATCGGGGTCGAGGGGTTGAGGTCGAGGGAGATTAGATCGACCCCTCTTCCGTCATTTGAGGGGTTAAGGCGAGGCGGAGGGGTCAGTCGTTCGACCCCTGTCCGTCAGTCGAGGTAGAGGCGGGGGGGGGGGGTCGTTCGTTAGACCCCTGTCCGTCAGTTGAGGTAGAGGCGGAGGGGTCGTTCGTTCGACCCCTGTCCGTCAGTCAGGGTAGAGGCAGAGGGGGATCCCTCCTACTATTTTTCCAGTAATGGGTCGGCCCATGACTGGTCACTGTTGCCGGTGAGGGAGGCCTTTGCGTGATGGGCCTTTCTCCATTGACTTGAACGGCTGATCGGATCCTGCCTTAAAAATGGTTGCTATGTTGAGCTTTAGATTATCACATGTTTAGGGTACCCCTTACCTTTGTACCCGACAGTAGCCCCTGAGCCTCTATGCGGATAAGAAGAATCTGTATAGGGGCTTTTGCTGATGATCTGCAGGGTTAGTAAAAGGTCTGATTCTCCGTGGGGTACGCGTGAGCGCACCCCACGGGGTTAGCTCCCGAGGCCCCAGAGTGATTAAGAACTCCTCTGGGAGTTTTGACTTGTGTTCTATCGAGGGGAGTTAGGATTACCTGGAGTCATAGCGCCCTATCGAGTGGTTGATTATGTTCGCCAGGCTACGAGCGTTTCACTTCCTTGGGAAGGGGGTGCTCGAGGGCGGCTGTCGAAACCCTTACGAGGGCCAGCCTTCGCTCCCTCGAGCGTTAAACTGGAGTCATAGTGCCCTATCGAGGGGTCAACTCTGTCTGCCAGGCTACAAGTGTTTTCGACCCTCTTTCATCAAGGGGTGTCGTGCGTAGTCTAGCCCACGAGCCTCGTGTGGCTGGGCTTTCACTACCTCCTAGCGTCCTTCCCACGGATCCTTGCACTCGGATTGTGGGGCGAAGAGCATCGTGCTATCCTCGTTAGGACGAGCCTCGAAGTCATCTGTGAGCTAGTTTACACGGGTAGAAATCCGTAACGGGTAGAAATCCAAGTGAGAACTCGTGCCCCATTCGATAGGGGTCGATAGAAGCCCTGAGGCATTCTCATTAAGCAAGACCGTGTGGATTACCTAGGTGCCAACTCCGTTCGATGGGAGTTGGTGGCTAGATGCCTCCCGTCATAGGGATCCTTGGGTATTCCCTGGTTATGCCTTGGATATGTCCCGGGGGGCCTCGAGAGTTCGTTCTCGAGCTAGGGGCTCGCGCCGGCCCCCCTGGGTCATCCCTGACTCGGGTACTCGAGGGTGGCTGTCGAACCCTGTTTGTGGGGCCAGCCTTCGCCCCCTTGAGATTTGGGGGTGGACCGGAGTCCATAACCCTGGGTCCTTCCTGACCTCAGGTACTCGAGGGCGGCTGTCGAACCCTGTTCGAGGGCCAACCTTCGCTCCCTTGAGATTTTGACGGACGGGTCGACGTCCGTTGCTTACCTCCGAAGCTAACGCCCACTGTTGCACGTTGTTCGCCGTAGGCACGCCTTTTTAGGAGATGTCCGTTCCACTGCAGCCGTAGCGGGCGTAGGGCGCGGCGTGGAGTGCGGCGCGAAGCCCCATGACGCGACGGGTGCGGCGAGGAGTTCGATGACACGATGGGTGCGCCTTATTTTATGTAAAACGAGGGCGGCGGTAGGTGGGCGCATTAAGTGCGGAGACTTACTTGCCTTATCGTCGGATCCGCCTGTTGGGCTTCCAGTTATTAATATTGTGGGTGGGAGTCGGCTCCCCCATGCTCGCCATTGCCTTCACTGCCTCCTTCTTCTCGCCATTGCCTTCGTCGCCCGCTGAGCTGGATCTCTGCATGCGCGAGAGTAGGGATAGGAGAGATTGGCAACGTACCTTCCACCCCCGCATCCGAGCGCATCTGTTTCCCTGCTCCCATAGCTAGCTACAGCTTGCGCAGACCTGACGCCTGGCTTCCATCATCGGCGACCGTGGGGCATTTGGGGGATTTGGTGGAGAGCGGCCTTCTCCGGCCTATCACCTCCGCGGACCAACCGGACTGGATAGTGTCACCGAGGGAGGACGCTGAGCCCAACCCGCCGGAGGGCTATGTGGTCAGCTTCGAAGCTTTCCACCGAGCGGGGCTGGGATCCCCCCCCCCCCGCCGCCGTCTTCTGCGCGGGATCCTCCACCACTACGGCGTGGAGCTCCAACACCTCTCCCCCAACGGCATCTGTCACGTGGCGGTCTTTACCGCCGTGTGCGAAGGGTACCTGGGGATGGAGCCGAATTGGGAGCTGTGGATCCACCTGTTCGAGGCAGGCTTGTTCCACGCCTCGGCCGGGAGCGGTAGCCGCAGGATCGTCAGGGCAGGGTGCTGCAGCATCTCCCTCATGAGGTCAGACTGCTGGATCCCGGCGAAGCTCACGTCGAGCCACTCAGGATGGCACTCCGGGTGGTGCTACCTGAGGAACGACGACAGTCTGTTCCCCGCCTACACCGGGAGGACGATCGACTCAAGGCCCGACCACTGGAGGTACCGCATCGAGCAGAAGAAGCAGAAGTGTCTCGACCACCTGCTTGGCGTGATCTCCCATCTAAAGAAGGCGGGACTTACGGCGGCGATCGTCGCATCGGCCTTCCACCAGCGGCGAGTCGTGCCGCTGATGGCTCGCCCGCGACGCCTCGACAAGATGCACCCGAGGGTGGATCTCATGGGGTGTCGCCTCGTGGAGGACGAGCTGCCCCTCGAGAGGGTGGTCCGCCGAGTACGCGCCTCCTTCGCTGGCGTGTTCGAGGTGGAGAACGTTGCCAGCGTCCCCATGATGCCAGACCAGGGGCACATCCAGTTGGTACGACACCTCTTTCTCTGTCAATGCCCTCTTGTCTCTCTTGTTTGTCTCCTTTGCCTGCGTCCTAACCGCCTAGCGTTCCCTCAGGGGAACGTCGTCTTCCGGGAGTCGCTTCCACCGGTGAAGGAGGAGCAACACATGGCCCAGGTGAGACGCCTTCGGGCCGAGCAGGACAAGAAGGACAAGGACAAGGCCAAGAAGGATAAGGGCAAAAAGGCCCAAGAGAAGGAGGAGCATGAACAGCGCCGGGCACGGCAGAGGCGGGCCAACCTTTCCGAGGAGGAGTCCCCATCGGAGGATGATGAGGATGAGGGGTCGAGCAGTGACGAGGTTGTTAAAGATGATGTCATGACGTGACGGTATCGGTTAGGCCCTTCGCTTTTGACATGACGGGTATCGTCCTTATGCAGGAAGAGGAGCCGGAGCAGGAGGAGGCCGAGCCGCAGCGAGGGCTCGAGGAAGAAAAGGGCGGTGCCCATGCGTCAAGGGGCGGCCGCCGGTATTGGAGGAGGAGAGGGGTCAACGTCGAGGTGGACCCCAACTGTCGGAATTGAGTCGCGGGACGAGCGCCCCGCGGCTCTTCAAGGTGAAGGGTCGCGACAAACGCGTAGCCGTTCGTCGCAGTCCCCGTCGAGGGGTCGGTCAAGCACGCCCCCGGCGCCTACTCGGTCGAGCGCACGGGCATCAGGTCCGTCGACCCAGGAGGAGACCAGGACGGTGGCGACGAAGACGCCGTTGGCCCCTGCCAAGGATACGGTGCCGGGAGCAGCCTCGACCCCTACCGCGACCAGCACTGGCGGGAGAAGTGGCTCCCGACGTGCCTCGTAGAAGCCCCCGAGCAGCTCGAGGTCCACTAGTCGGACCCCCGTGACTCCGCTGGGGTAAGTTGCTTCCCTGTCGATCCCGAGTATTTTTCGTTGGTTATGACTTGTGCTTACCGTCGCATATGAGTTTCTTTTTCAGGGTGAAGCACTTGTTGGAGGACATGACCCCACCCCGGCCAAGAGGCTGAAGGCAGAGGCCACGGCAAAGATGGTCGTCAGGGCCAGTCCTGCCGCCTCGTCCCCTTCGACCCCTGCCCCGGCTGTGGCGTGGGTGGCCAAGGCGCGGGAGGCGATATAGCGTGGGCAGGCGCAGTCTGCCACGGAGCGAACTCGAGCGGAGGAAGAGGCGGGTCGACCCGTCGCATCGGCAGGATCCGCCGGAGTGGCGGTCGAGGCCGTCCTAACCACCCCGTCAGAGGGGGGCGCTCCAACAGCCTCGGAAGGCGTGGAGCCGGTGTCGACGATGGTCGTGGTTGAGGGAGTTGAGCCCCAAGCCTCCGTAGAGATGGAGGTGGTCGACTAGACGTCCGCCGACGATGAAGAGACGCTGGAGCACCCGGCGCCGATGCGGTGGCTCGAGAACCTTGCGTCGTGGGAGGCACGTCAGCGGCGCGAGCGCGAGGACAAGGCGCGGCAAGAGGAGGGAGCGATTGTTTCTGCGCCGGAGGCGCCGCCGTCAGTGGAGACCCTCGTCGAGGGGGCCTCGGCGTCGCCCACGGCGGGGACGGCGACAACGACGGAGCTGGCAAAGATAGTGGTGGGGACAACCCCTTGGCAGGAGACGGAGGGGACCGTCGTGGCGCTCCAAGGAAGCAGCGCGGCGGACGTAACGATGTCCGAGGTGGCTGCTCGGCCTGTCGTCGAGGTCGGGCAGCCGTCTGTTCGAGGTGCTCCGCCCCCTGGATCGATCGTGGTGGAGGGAGGGGACCGCAGTGAGCCTGCGACATTGGGTGCTAACGTGTGTTTTCTTCACCGCGCAGGGTTATTCTCATGAGGGGGCCTCTTCCGCCTAGAGGCGATGACCCGGAGGGGCCGGCGGCGGCCCTGTAAGATGACTCTGAGGCCAGGAGTGCCCGGCTCGAGGGGGAGACCTCCTTCCCCACATTGGCGGAGCAGGTGAAGCTACACGGGGGTGACCTCGAGATGTACCACAGCATCATGCGGGAAGTCAAGGAGAGGATCGACAGCCGCAGCAAATTCTGGGGGCAGGAGCCCCTCAAGCTGGCCGACCCCCGAGACCCAAGGCGCACCTTCTTCAAGCTTGATGATCAAGCCGAGCTCGGAGAGTGGGAGCAGCTGGAGGAGTTCCGGGCATGGCTTGCCCATGTGGTACGCGTGTCGGCGGAGGTCGCTTCCGCGGATTTGTACCGGGGGATTGAAGTAAGCCTCGTTTTCTCTCTGATCTTGCTTGGGTCATTTTGCTGTTCTTTTCTGATGACCTTCCTTTTTATCTGTGTCAGGTGTTGAGGGCGAGGTCATACGATAAGTCCCAATTCATCCTCCGGGCGCAGGAGCAGTGGAGTTAGCTCCCCATCCTCCGCGCCTCGCTGGAGAAGGCGGAGGCCGAGGCAATCCAGGCGAAGGTCGAGGCAGCCACCGTGCAGGAGGGGGCCAAGGCCGCTTAGGAGGAGGCCTCCCGGGCACAGTCGAGGGCCGAGGCCGCCCTTAAGGAGGTTGTCAAGGTCGGGCAGCAGCAGGACGCTGCCCGGGAGGCCTTGCGTAAGGCGGAGGAGGAGTCTACCCAGCTGAGGGAGGAACTGGCTCGAGCGGCAGAACGTGTCCGGCAGCTCGAGGCCGACCTGAAGCAGGCGGCTGCCGACCGCACCTCCCTCGAGGGGCGGGTCCGGGAACTCCAGGTGGATGTTCACACCATCTCTCGCAACCGCGACGCGCTGGGTGAGGTGGCGACTAACCAGAAGAGGGACCTCGATAGTACTGGCACGATCATCGAGGACCTCCGGGCTAAAAACAGCGACCAAGCTGCAGAGCTTGTTGACGTCCGCCACCAACTTCAGAAGGCTAAGCAGGATTACATCACCCTGGAAGCACACACCAAAGGTGAGTTTTTTAAAAGTTTTATGGAGCTTGCTTGGTGTCGCCCCTTCCTCTGCTTTTTGATTTTGATGGAGTCTTCTGTTTGTTCTGGCAGAACTTGAAGGGGACAAGGCCCGAGCCCACGAGGATCTGACCAGTCTTCAGAACCTCCTCGGGGCGGAGACGAGCCAAAACGAGAGGCTTGGGGATGCCATCTCCTCCTTCTGCAACGACATGGGTGTCGAGCCGAAGTTGCCGGTTGCGGGAGACGTACGTGGAGATTCCCTCTTGCGTCGGCTCTTCGCTGCAACTCGTGGAGGGATGGAGCAGGTCCGTGCTGCCCTTCACATAGGCGTGAAGCGGGCGCTCGCGGTCGTCCGCTCGGGGTACTCCTACGACCTCGATGTCGTTGCCATCGGCTTCGTCGTCGACCCGGGGCTGACCAATGAAGCGAACATAGCGAGATGCCATGAGCTGATCGACGCCGCAGGGGTGCTCGGCGGTGAGTTGGCGAACCTGTTCAAGGCTGAGGTGCTTCCCCCGCCGGACGGCGATGGGGATGAGTAGTCAAGGCATGTGAGCCAAATCTGGACAAGAAGGTCCATGTAATAGATTAGTTTTTGTGACAATATGATGTCGAGCCCCTGGGGGCTTCCTAACTTTAATACATTTTATTCGAGATGCGTCTGGGAGTTTTTATTTCTCGAGTTGTCTCTATTTCTCTTTGCCTGAGTCGTTGCTTGTGGACTAAGTATTCGACGCACGCTCGTATCCCTGGAGGGGGGGAGTGAGTTGGGGTACCATAGCTCTGAGGCGTAGGAGAGTCCCCGGCTCGACGGCCCTTGACCCTTAGGGAGTTCAAGGCGTTTTTTACTTAGCCATGAAGCGTACTCGGGGCAAAGGTGGAAAGAGAAGGCCAAGTTTCGAAAAAACGTTCGGGTTTTTAGAGGACTTAGGAGGGGGTACCCCCCTGTGAGCCCCCGAGGGATGTTTGACTTTGCCGGAGCAGAGTCGAGGCTACCTTAGAGTTATGAACGAATGTGAAATGTATTTCGAGAACATTTTATTCATTCATAATGCGATAAATGTACATAATGTAGAAAATGTACAAGGCCTCGAGGCCTTAGGGGTAAAAGCAACGTAGTTGTTCGATGTTCCATGCGTTGGTGAGGATCTCGCCCTTGTCGTTCTTCAGCTTGTAAGTCACTGGCTTTAGCACCTCTGCCACGATGAAGGGTCCTTCCCAAGGTGGCGTCAGCTTGTGACGCCCCTTGTTGCTTTATCGTCGGCGCAATACGAGGTCGCCGACTTCGAGGTCCCTTTTGCGTATGTGCTTGTCGTGGTAGCGCCTAGCGTCTGGTGGTATCTTGCTGACTTGAAGAGGGTCGTGTCTCGGGCTTCCTCGAGCTGGTCGAGGGAGTCCTCTCGGGCTGCTGCATTGGCTTGCTCGTTGTAGGCCTTTAGTCGAGGGGACCCATACTCGAGGTCAGTGGGGAGGACGGCCTCGGACCCATAGACCAAGAAGAACGGGGAGAACCCCGTGGCTCGACCTGGTGTCGTTCTGAGACTCCATAGGACAGAGGGCAGCTCATCGACCCATCTCTTGCCATGTTTGTTTAGACGGTCGAAGATCCTTGGCTTGAGGCCCTGCAAAACCATACCATTGGCGCGCTCGACCTGGCCATTAGTTCGAGGGTGGGTGACTGCAGACCAATTCAACTTGATGTTGTGGTGGTCATAGAAGTCCAAGAACTTTTGGCCGGTGAACTGCGTGCCGTTGTCGGTGATGATGGTATTGGGGACCCCGAAGCAGTGGACGATGTCGGTGAAGAACAACACAGCTTGTCGACATTGAATGTTGGCGATCGGCCGAGCTTCGATCCATTTCGAGAACTTGTCTATGTCCACGAGGAGGAGGGTGTGGCCACCTTTGGTTTTCTTCAGGGGGCCGACCATGTCGAGCCCCCATACTGCGAATGGCCAAGTTATGGGTATCATCTGAAGAGCTTGGGCGGGGAGGTGGGTCTGCCTGGCGTAGAATTGGCATCCCTTGCAAGATCGAACAAGTTTTGTAGCATCGGCGACGGCTGTCGCCAGTAGAAGCCTTGTCAAAAGGCGTTTCCTACCAGCGTTCTTGGCACCGCGTGGTGGTCGCAAGCCCCCGAGTGTAGGTCCTTCAGTAGTGCCCTCCCCTCCTCGAGGGTGAGGAAACGTTGAAGTACACCGGTAGGGCTGCGTCGATACAGCTCGCGGCCATCCCCATACAAGACATAGGTTTTGGCGCATCGGGCTATGCGTCGGGCTTTGGTGAGGTCCTCTGGGAGCTCGCCCCGTATCAGATACTCAAGGTAGGGTGTGCGCCAGTCCGTCGAGGGGGTTGGTGTTGTGGTTGTTTCGTCGATCTCCATGACCTCTCCTTCGTTCGAGGGAGGATCGGTCGAGGAGGAAGGGTCGGCCCCTTGCTCGAGGGCGGGAGCCCCCGAGCCTAGGTCGACGGACGGCTTGTGAAGGTCCCTCGTGAAGACGTCGGGAGGGACTATACCTCGAGTGGATGCGGTTTTGGCTAGCTCATCGGCAGCTTCGTTGTACCGGCGGGCGACGTGGTTGAGCTTGAGGCCATAGAATTTGTCCTCGAGCTTTTGGACCTCCTTGCAGTAGGCTTCCATCTTGGGTCATGGCAGCTCGAGGCCTTCATCACCTGGTCAATCACAAGCTGCGAGTCCCCTCGAACGTCGAGGCGTCGAACCCCGAGCTCGATGGTGATGCGCAGACCGTTGACGAGGGCCTCGTACTCATCTACGTTGTTGGAGGCGGGGAAGTGGAGGCGGATGACGTAGCGCATGTGGACCCCATGAGCTCGACCGGCCACTTTGCGATTCTCCCAGACGCCACCTGGTTCTGGATTATCTCCCCGAGAGGGAAAGACGAGACCACAGTAACCGGGTGGCCCAGGAAATAGTGTTGGAGCTTGCGCCGAGTGAGGACGATGGCATACAACAGCTTCTGAATGTGGGGGTATCTCACTTTGGTTTCTGAAAGCACCTCGCTTATGAAGTAGACAGGCCTCTGAACCAGTAGGGCATGTCCCTCTTCTGCCCTCTCGACCACAATGGCAGCGCTGACTACCTAGGTAGTTGCTGCAACATGGAGCAAGAGGGGCTCGGCTGGGCTTGGGGGCACCAAGATAGGTGGCGAGGTGAGTAAGGATTTGAGTTTGGAGAGCGACTCCTCAGCCTCGACGGTCCATGTGAAGTGTTCTGTTTTCTTTAGGAGGCAGTAAAGGGGTAGTGCCTTCTCTCCGAGCCGTGAGATGAACCGGCTGAGGGCGGCGAGGCAACCCGTGACCCTTTGTACGCCCTTAAGGTCGTTGATCAGGCCCATACTAGTGATTGCGGTTACCTTCTCAGGGTTGGCCTCGATCCCGCATTGGGAAACTATGTAACCTAGGAGCATGCCTCGAGGGACCCCGAAGACACACTTCTCTGGGTTTAGCTTTATGTGGTTTGCCCTGAGGCACCCAAACGCAATTTCAAGGTCCCCGACCAGGTTCCCGACTGTTTTGGATTTGACCACGATGTCATCGACGTAGGCCTCGACGGTCGGCCCTATGTGTTTTCCAAAGACATGGAGCATGCATCGTTGATATGTGGCCCCGGCGTTTCGCAAACCGAAGGGCATAGTGAGGTAGCAAAACATGCCAAAGGGGGTGATGAAGGAAGTCGCGAGCTGATCGGACTCCTTCATCTTTATTTGGTGATAGCCAGAATACGCATCAAGAAAGCAGATAGTTTCACATCCCGCAGTGGAATCTACTATTTGATCAATACGTGGTAATGGAAAAGAAACCTTAGGACATGCTTTATTTAAACTAGTGTAGTCTACGCACATTCTATCCTTTCCATTATTTTTCTTGACAAGTACAGGATTTGCTAACCACTCGGGATGATGTACCTCCTTGATGAATCCGGCCTTCAAAAGCTTGTCGACCTCCTCCCCGATGATTCTGCGCTTCTCCTCATCGAAGCGGTGCAGCCGTTGCTTCACCGGTTTGGATTTGGCCCGGATGTCCAAGGAGTGCTCGGCGACATCCCTCGGAATGCCCGGCATATCCGAGGGACTCCACGCAAACACGTCAGCATTCATGCGGAGAAAGTCGACGAGCACGACTTCCTATTTGGGCTCGAGGGTAGCGTCGATCGTTAGCGCCTTGCCATCCGCATGGTTGGGGTCGAGCGGGATGGTCTTGGTGTCCTCCGCAGGCTTGAAGTTGCCGGCGTGCCGCTTGGGGTCGGGAATCTCCTTGGGGAAGTCGTCGAGGGCCGCGAGGATGGCTGACTCCTCGACCGCCTCGGCGTTTTCCACACACTCGACATCGCAGTCGTAAGCGTGCTCGTAGGAGGTGTCGATGGTGATGACTCCCTCGGGCCCTGGCATCTTTAGCTTGAGGTAGGTGTAGTTCGGGATTGCCATGAATTTGGCGTACCCCGATCAACCGATGATGGCGTGGTAGATGCCATGGAACGCGACCACCTCGAAGGTTAGATCTTCCTTCCGGAAGTTTGAGGGGGTACCGAAGCAGACGGGTAGCTTGACGCGGTCGATCGGGAGTGCCTTCTTCCTTGGAACGATCCCGTGGAATCCCCCCCCCCCCCGCGCTGGGCAGGAGCATGGTCCTTGGGATCCCCAGGAGGTCAAGGGTCTCGGCGTAGATGATGTTGAGGCTGCTTCCCCCATCCATAAGTACCTTGGTGAGGCGGGTGTTGAGTATGATCGGGTTGACGATGAGTGGGTAGACCCCTGCGCTGGGGACGTGCTCGGGGTGGTCATTCTGGTCGAAGGTGATCGGCGTCTGGGACCAGTCGAGGTATCGAGGAGCCTGGGCTCGAACGGAGAAGACCTCTCGACACTCCCTCTTGTGCTGACGCGCACTGAGTCGAGTCGAGGGTCCCCCGTAGATCATGTAGCAGTCGTGAATCTCGGGGAAGCCCCCATTCTTGCCATCGCCCCCATCTTGTGGATTCTCCTTCTTGTCGTATTTCTTGAGGCCAAGAGAGTCGAAGTATTTCTTGAGCATGCGACAGTCCTCGAGGCTGTGGTTGGCCGGTCCCTTGTGATAGGGGCAGGGCTCTTTCAGCATCTTGTCGAAGACGACCCCATCGAGAGGGTGACCTCGAGGCTTCTTCTTGTCTGTCGCAGCGACAAGATCGTCGGGCTCGGTTCTTATTGTTGTTGTTGTTGTTGTTGTTCCTCTTGGGCCCGTTGTTCGAGCCCTCGGGCTCGTCCGCCTTGGCCTTCCCCTTGTCGGGGGATGCATAGAAGAACGCGCCAACGGCTTCCTCGCCGGCTGCGTAGTTGGCGACGATGTCCATGAGCTCGTTGGCGGTCTTGGGGGTGTTCCGTCCCAGCTCCCGCACCAACTCCTTGCAGGTTGTCCCGGCGACGAACGCCGTGATGACGTCGTGGTCAGAGATGTGGGTTAGCTTAGTACGTCGCTTGGAGAATCATCGGGTGAAGCCGCGGAGGGTTTCCCCTGGCTTCTGCTTGCAGCTGCGGAGATCCCAGGAGTTTCTTAGCCGCACGTAGGTGCCCTTAAAGTTCCCCTCGAAGATCCTGACCAGGTCAGGCCAGCCATAGATCAAGTCCGGGGGGAGTTCCTCGAGCCATCTTCGAGCGGTGTCGGAGAGGAAGAGTGGGAGTTGCCAAATGATGACGTGGTCCCTGTCGGCTCCTCCTAGCTGACATGCCAGCCTAAAATCAGCAAGCCAGAGCTCCGGCTTGGTTTCGCCGTTGTACTTGACCAGGCTGGTGGGTGGATGGAAACGAACAGGCAAGGTGGTTTGCCAGATGGTCCTGCCGAAGACTAGTGGCCTTGGTGGTTCTGGAGATTGACGTCGATCCTCGTCACTCTCGTAGCGCCCACCTTGATGAGCACTGTAACCTCAAGCCTCAGCGTCACCGTGTCGGCGTCGTTTGTTGTCGTTGATGTCGCGTTGCGCGTCTCGCAGTTGTCGATTGTCGAGGATGCGGTCTTGA
The DNA here is from genome assembly GCA_022036555.1 of Microstegium vimineum. Taxonomy (NCBI): domain Eukaryota; kingdom Viridiplantae; phylum Streptophyta; class Magnoliopsida; order Poales; family Poaceae; genus Microstegium; species Microstegium vimineum. The sequence goes on from CM039127.1 coordinate 38,435,809, forward strand.
ACTGGTCACTGCTCCACTCCGCCTTGGGGCGCCTTGTCCTGGTGGACAGATACCTCTCGATATTGTCGAGGGGGCACGTCACGCTACTCGGAGGCAGCTCCCCTGTGCCTCGAGGCCGAGCTCTCCGCTTGATGTACAGCCGCGGTTCGGAGAAGCCCCTGGATTTCATCCCTGATGCGTTGCGCCTGGGGTGTCGATGGTGCTGGCATGTCGCGGAGCAGCATCGCGGCTGCCATGACATTCTAGCTAGCACGGTTGTAGATGTGGCACTCGTTCGCCCCTTCGTTGACGATCTGCCGATGAACTTCCCAGGCCCGCTCGCGAGCTCCTCCACCTTGTGGCCGTCCGCGATCTCGCTCGAGGGCATGCTCGAGCTGCTGAAGTCATAGGCGCTCTTCCTCTAGCTTGGCGAGCAGCTCTCAGACTTGCGCGATCTGGATGTCCTGCGGTCGATCGACTTTGTCAGGACTCGGGGGGTCGGCGTTTCGCGTCGGTGTAGCGTTGCCCCTCCTCTTTCATCCGTGGCCACGGCATCGTTGATGTCATCCTGGGAGTCAACCTGGCCATCGAGGTGGAAGCATTCCCGAGTGGGATCGTAATCCTCATCGGGGGAGTCCGAGTCGGGGTAGCCGTGGTAGAAGTTGGGGAAAGATCCCCTGCGCCCCTCCTCCAGTTGTCGTTGTAGCGTGCCCCAGGTGTAGTAACCTAGGGCTGGGGCTCGCCGTGGCACCGAGCGCTCATCTGGTGGAGGGGTGCTGACGAGGTTAGTCGTTGCACGTAGCAGGTTCCCTGAGGACCCGTAACGTGTCTGCATCTGCGAGTTTACAAAGGCAGAACAGGGTCTGGCGCTTTGTAAAGTCCATGCGGAAGCAGGTTGCGCAGCGGCGCGGCCGAGTATGTCGAAGAAGCCGCGGGGACCTTCTGAGATGACGGTATGGCAGAGCCAAAGTCAGGCTCAGCGAGGTACCTGCCCCCAACCCACAAGCATGGGTCAAACAGGCTCCCGAAGGGAGGAACTGTGTCACCAGCCGGGGCCGGGGAGATGGCGTCCAGCGTCTCGGAATCCACACGGTGAAGGGTGCAGCGGCGTCATTCACGCCTCCCCCTGGTCGCAGGCAAGAGGCGCGAGTGGTGGGACCGTCGTCTTGGTCCTCCTTGGCCCCGGCATACCGGAGCTGCTGCTATCCATGCCACTACCTGAGAGTAGAACCATGTCGTGGTCGTGGCCCGTGGACATGAACTCTAGGCTCCCAAACCAGATGATGGTGGCGAATGGAAGCGATGGGATCATGGAATCCATCTGGGAGAGTAATTCAGAGTTGATCGACACGCAAATCTCCCTACCTGGCGCGCCAACTGTCGGTGTTATGACCTAGGGGGTCAAGACCACCAACTAGTAAATTTGTATATTGCGTGCTCCCTCTCCCAGACGTGATGCAAGAAGAACACAAGATTTATCCTGGTTCGGGCAAAGAAGGCCCTACGTCCAACAGGGGAGGATGGATTGTATTATCTTGCACCGAAGTGCTCGTACAGGGGGGTACAAGCTGGTTTACACGGTGGTGCTCAGGATGAGCTGAGGCCTAGGACTAGCAGGGCTACCCTAGGTGGTCGGTTGGTGGATTGCTTGAGATGTTGATCAAGCAGGTAAGGAGTGGTGTTGCGAGTGTGGGCGGATGTCTGACGATCTGACCCTCCGCTCGGCTTGGAGGTGGAGTTCTGTGTCTCTCTGTGTGTCTCCTTTCCATTATCCTAGCGTCCCCTTTTATAGACCAAGGGGAGGCACGGGAGTAAAGGGGTCCTAGACTGTAGCGGCATGGGAGGTGTGTCCATGGCGCCATGCTTGCGGTGGGACATCGACCGCTGTAGCGGCGTGGCCTCCCCATCCTTCCGGTGTTTCGGGGCATGGCGATAGCAGACTGGACACCGTCGTACAGCATGGCGCAGTACGGTTGGCCTCCTGTAGATGGGTACGAGTCCCACAGTTGACGTGGGACGGACTGGATGGGAGCCATGCCGGAGTGGTCGGAGACGATGGTCGAGCCCCCTGGTCGAGGGGGGTCGAGGCCAGCGTGACCCTGTCGTATCCCTGAAGACACAGTCGAGGGTCGTCCCATTCATGGCTCGAGGGGGTGCCTCTGGATTCCGTACCTGCGATGTGGCTACAGCGGCCGCATGGTTGACGGAAGTCCCGGGCATGGGCGGCGAGTTGATGGATTTGACTGGTAGTGGGTGTCCATGGCGTTAGGCAGGGGCAGGTAGGCGCATTGGATCCCCTTTACCCCATACTGGGAGCAGGTAAGTCGATCGAGCTTCCTGCGCGCGGGTCGTTCGATCGACCCCCTGTTCGTCATTCGAGGGGTCGAGGCGGAGGGGTCGTTCGTTCGACCCCTGTCCATCAATCGGGGTCGAGGGGTTGAGGTCGAGGGGGATTCGATCGACCCCTCTTCCGTCATTTGAGGGGTTAAGGAGAGGCGGAGGGGTCGTTCGTTCAACCCCTGTCTGTCAGTCGAGGTAGAGGCGGGGGGTCGTTCGTTCGACCCCTGTCCGTCAGTTGAGGTAGAGGCGGGGGGCTCGTTCGTTCGACCCCTGTCCGTCAGTCGGGGTAGAGGCAGAGGGGGATCCCTCCTACTATTTTTCCAGTAATGGGCCGGCCCATGACTGGTCACTGTTGCCGGTGAGGGAGGCCTTTGCGTGATGGGCCTTTCTCCATTGACTTGAATGGCTTATCGGATCCGGCCTTAAAAATGGTTGCTATGTTGAGCTTTAGATTATCACACGTTTAGGGTACCCCTTACCTTTGTACCTGACAGTATGGGTCGAGTCCGAGAGGTGGAGAGGCAGGTTGCGGATGATGAACTCGTCATCGTCCGCGCCACCGGCCTAGCAGGTGAGGCGGTAGTCATCGAGTCAGAGCCCGGGGTTTGTTTCCCCGGAGTACCGGATGATGTTAGCGGGTTGTCAGAAACGTTGTGGAAGGGTGTGCGCCGAATGCAGCGAATGTGGGCCAAAGGGCCCGGCGGCTCCGGCGTGGGAGGCCGATCTTCTTCGCTGTCGTATCGGCCGCCACAACGGACGTGGTAGCCCCTGCTTGCGCTTTCCTGCTTGGCGTGCTTGCGCGCATCGAGCGTGTCACGCACGTCATGTTTTTCGCCCACGCGGGCGTGAGCCGTCGGGCATCGCCGTGCATCTAGCGTGGGAGCCTGGTGAACTGAGCCCTCGTGGTCGTTGGGCGTCATGTCGGTCGAGTGACCGGTGCTGAGTCCGCACCTCCGGGACGCGGAGCTCTCAGCCTGTTGGGTCGCGGCGCATTCCAGAAGGGACTTCAGCTCGTCGTGGGCAAGCTTCCCATCGGGAGCGTCAGGGACCGGGAGGTTGCCGAGCAGCATCCTTGCCGCCGCGATGTTCTGGCTCGCCCGCGCAAACTGAGGCATACCTTGCTCGTCGTTGATGATGCGCTGGTGCACCATGCGGCCCTCCATGCGAGTGCGAGGCTCTTCGGGAGCTCTGGCATTTTCGCGCTCGAACGTTACTCGTCGTTGACCCTCTGCGAGTTGCCACTCCATTTCGCGGAGGTCGTGAAGCTATTGCTGCCGGGAGTCCGAGGGCTGCGGGTCGCCCCGCGGCGCGGGTGCGGACGGTTCTGCCCCGGCCACGGGTGTGTGGACATCGTCCCCGTCCTTGTCCTCGATGAGGGTGGCGTCGACAGCCGCACCATGAGGAGGCGAGTCGCACATGAAGCACTCGCGGCCGCGACCGACGCTGCCATCGCTCGGCCCGGACCCAAGCAAGTAATCACTGGCATGTAAGAAACCGTAGAAGGTCTCCTTATGCCCCAGACCTTTGAAGTCCAAAGGTTCCCAGGGATTGACACTCCCGTGGCTGGAGTGAGTGTACGAGGTGGCCTCCGAACTTGTGAGGAGGTCAGAGACGGACCGGAGATGGTGTGACGCGAGCCCGATGCATGTCCCTTCCGCGGGGTCAGCATGGAAACCCGCGGCCACCGCCTCCGAATAGGACGTGGCGGCATTTCGCATACCGTATGGTAGCGCCCTCGGAGCGGGCGCCGAGATGAGCTTGGAGGAGAGCGGTTGTCCTCCCGCGAGCTCTATCGTTACATTGGCGAATGCGAAGTAGAGGTTACGGAGGGACCCTCGGGTCGGCTGGGGGGCCATCAGGGTGTCGATCTGGCGCTCGAACTCGGGGTAGTCGGCTCGTGGGATGGCTGTCCCCTAAGCGATTCGCCCCCTGGAGGGAGACAGGCCAAGGTGGACCATGGACGCGAAGACGGCGTCCACAGCTACCTCGGAGGATGCCATGGGGCGACGGAAGACCAGGTCGGCCCCTTGCCCGTGGCACTGGAAGTCCAAGCTGCCAAAACGAACGATGGGGCCTGGCGCGAAATCGATGTGACGAGATGCCATCCAAAACTCGAAAATACGGGTGACACGCAAAGTTCCCGTACCTGGCGCGCCAACTATCGGTGTCTAAAATGGCGGGTCTAGAGAGCCAATGAGTAAATTTCTAAGCGTGTCAGAGATCGGATGGTTGCGCTAGGAGGACACAAGATGTATATTGGTTCAGGCACGAACGCCCTACGTCCAGTTTGTCGCGAGATCGTGTTACCCAGCGCGGGCGGTGCTCGTAGAGGGGAGCTACAAGCAATGGAGAGAGGGAAATGGGTTCCCAGATCTTGTGCGTATGAGGTTCTTGGTTCTGGTGTTTGCTCGCGTGGATGTGAGTATGTGTGTGTGAGTTAGAGAGTCCAGAGAGATTGAGGGTCCATTCTCCCCCTTTATACATAGGGAGAGATGGCAGAGTACAATGTGGAGAGAGAGAGAGAACGTGGGCCCAATATGGGCTGCTGGCTTGGGAGTGCTTCGGGCTTCATTCCGCTTTCCTTCCTGGGGAAGACTGCGTCTGTAGACACGCCGCCGGGATCCTGTTCGTCCTTGATGAAGCTGTAGCCATACGTCTTGTAATCGGAAACGTCCCTATTCCCTGGTTAGGGCATGGGCGAGGGTTGTCAGCACAGGGCCAGACACCCCCACGTTCCGTCATACAGGGCCGAGAACGCCCTAATTCTTGTTCAAGCGTCCGGTGGAGGCATGGCGCGAGCATGGCGAGTGTCAATCGGCAGTTAGGCAACACAGAGGCTTGTACCGCAGGGACTCAACAGGGGTAGGCATGGCGATCGTGCCTAGAAGCCCCATCCCCAAGGACGAGCGGTACTATGGACCTTTTGACTATAGGCCAAAGCACCCTGGGTCGGCCGTGGCGACAAAACCTTTGAGAGAGGAGGTGATGTCAGGGGTGACGTCATCCTAGCTCGGACGAGGCGGAGAAGCCTCCGAGGGTGTGTTGTGGTGGGTGACATCATCCCTGCTCGGACGAGGCGGAGAAGCCTCCAAGGGTGATGAAGTCGCCCCGGTTCGGACGAGGCGGAGGGCCTCCGAGGGTAGACAGCGCCACAGGTGACGTCACCCCGGCTCGGTCGAGGCGGGGAGCTCCCGAGGGTGTTGATGTTTCCCTCGGACAGGACGGAGAGCCCCTGAGGGGAAATGACGTCTCGGATGACGTCGCCCTGGCTCGGACGAGGTGGGGAGCCTCTTTGAGTTGGAGGGAGGATTATAGGGTGGTTTTGTTTCTTGCGAAGTGCGGTGTTAGGGTACCCTATTCACAGGTATCCGACAGGCCGAATGTGGTACAATCGATTAAGTGAATTCCTTAATTTAAAGGGATTTACTAATAATGATGACTGCCCATGTGTCTTCATTAAGAAATCATCAACATGATTTTGCATCATATCGACGGAGTTTGAAATAAAAGATTTGGGTAAAACCAAATTTTTCTTAGGTTTAGAACTTGAGCATTTTAGTTCTGGTATATTTGTATACCAAGCTACATATGTCCAAAAGGTATTGGAGAAATTCAATATGGATAAGTCATATCCAACAAAAACTCTGATGGTAGTAAGATCCATAGATATTGAAAAGGATCCTTTTACACCACCAGATGAAGAGGAAGAGATATTGGGACCACAATTCCCATATTTCAGTGTCATTAGAGCGCTGATGTACCTTGCTAACGATACCCGGCCGGATATTGCATTCGCAGTAAATTTGCTAGCAAGACATAGTGCTAAACCTACCAAATGTCATTGGGTAGGAGTTAAAACGATATTTAGATACCTAAATGGCACTAAAGATCTTGGACTATTCTATAACAGAAATCAAGATTCAATTTTGTTAGGATATACGGATATTGGTTATTTATCAGATCCACACAATGGTAGATCATAAACAGGCTTTGTATTCTTGCAAGGTGGAACAACAATATCTTGGAAGTCTTAAAAGCAAACATTAGTATCTACTTCCACCAATCATTCTGAAATAATTGCTTTATATGAAGCATCACGCGAATGCGTATGGCTTCGCAGAATGATAAACCACATAATACAGTCATGTGATATTGGTGCACTTGAGACACCTACAATTATCTTTGAGGATAATTCGACATGTGTTGCTCAAATGGAATCAGATTATATTAAGAGTAATATGACTAAGCATATTATTCCAAAGTTATTCTACACCCATGAACTCTAAAAGAATGGAGAAATTGAAATCTTGCAAACTAAGTCATGTGACAATCTAGCAGATTTATTCACAAAATCTCTGCCACACTCCGCATTTCGTAAATGCGTTGACGGAATTGGTATGAAGATTTAAAGACTTGCAAGAATTAGGGGGAGAATTTTTGTGACCGATTCCACTAATGTCAGCATATTTTCCATAATATTCAAAAAAAATTCATTGCAACACACAAGCACATTTACTAGTCTATATATAATATAAAACATAAAATAAAAATAGGATAATTAATTAGAATAAAATAAAAAAGGAAACAAAAGAAATGGAAGAAGAAAAAAAAACCAACATGAGAGTGTGCGTAAAGAAAAACAAAATTAGAAAAATAAAACAAAGAAAAACGTAGGAGTAAAATAAAGAGAAATAAAATAAATATTCAAAACATAAAAGAAATGGAAATAAGAATAAAAAAGCAGACATAAAGGATACATTAAAAAGAAATATAAGAAAACAGAAAGAAAAGAAAAGGAGAAATAGGAAGTGCGTTGCTGCTGTGTGCCTACATGGCCGGGTTCGTGCACGCTCTCAACTCGCTTTTCTATTAGGCCTAGATAAAAAAGAGAAACAGCCTAACCAAGGAGCGTGTGAAATAATAGGTTATAGGTGATCGAGGTCGACGCATGACTTCACACCACCTGGTCCATGTTGGTTAAAGTTTTAAGAGTATGACCAGTTTTATTTTCATCGAAGCCTCAAGTATGACTACTACTAGAGAGGCAGTATCAACGAGCTTCAACTGCGGCTGGTCACAATTAGGGCGTGTTTGTTTCGCATGGCAAAAGTTTTGCCTCTGTCACATTGAATCTTCCGTCTCTAATTTGGTCTATTTAAAATATATTAATTAAAAAATAATTCGTCAGTCGGAGACAATTTCACGAGACGAATCTTTTAATATAAATTAGTCCATGTTTTAACAATGTTGTGCTACAGTAAATATTTGTTAATTATAGATTAACTTAGCTTAATAGAATCGTCTTGTTAAGTCCTGTATGGACATGTAATTAGTTTTATAAATAGTATATTTTTAATACACTAAACTAGTGTTAAAAAATTTGATGTGACTCGACAAATAAATTTGTTACGGAACCAAACAAGAGCTCGCTTACTCTGAGGAAGTCAACGTGACTGTTCTCACCAAAAACCGTCCAAATTATTGTAAAACTGGTACACTGCGTAATAATGGCATTAATAGATCCCACACGTTCCAATGGGAGCGACCTCATAAAAAACCCCATTCATGGCCAGGCGCTGCCGATACGTTGCAGGCGTGCAGTCTTCTGCCCAGTGCCCAGAGGGTGGGATTGGGACATCGTCCGGGGCCCAGTGACAGTGAGAGCTCCATTCCCAGGGGAGGGCGTTCCCCGGTTGCCATCACCCGCACTGCCGCGGCCGCTGCTCCCGACCGCGTCGCCATCCGCACAGTCAGGCATGCCGGGCGCTCCCCACGCTCGCTTTCCGCGGCTTCCGCCCCGAAGTCCTAACGCCCAGCATGCGTCGCATCACCGACAAATGGTCCCGCGCCAGGCCGGCCCCGCGGGTCATTGAAACCGCAGGATGGTGGGTGCGTATTGGCACCGGGCCCGCGCGGCTCATCATTTCTCGGCGGTGGGCCCCGCGCAGTTAGGGACGGGAGTGGGGTGTGTCTCCCTACCCGCAGCCACACTCCACTTTACCGCACGGCCCGCTTCGCTCGCTTCTGACGGCAGGTGGACGATGCGTGTGCACACGCTGACACACGGGCCTCGCCTCTCGCCATGGCCCGCAGTCAGTGATCCAGTATGGCAGCGCGTGTCAGTAGCAGCGGTCTCTCACCTCGTTCCGGGTCCGTCTCGCGTGGGGACCGGGTGCTGGTGGTGGAGGCGGGCCCACTCGATTGCGGGGGTGCGTTGCATCCATGCTCCATCATTATGTCCTAAGCCACCAAGGGCCCACCGTCATAATTTCATTTCTGCCCCCACCCGTTTTTCCTTCATCATTTCTTTTTTTGACTGGAAAAGACAAAAAATGATGAGGTTCTTAGGTTTGCACAGCAATTTCTGTTGAGTCCGGACACTGTGCATGCTGTCTAAGCATGCCTCTGGATCTCAATCCAATTCCCAAGCAAGTGGGGCCCAGCAGCTTGCTACTTGTTGTTCCTGATATGTTTTGTTTTTAAGAAAATGAATTTGGACCATTTGTTGCTTTCTTTCTAGTTTGTTGGAGAAAATTTGTGACTAGACTTTAACCTACACCTGCAATGGTAACTCATAGTTAATTTATTTATATTTGCTAAAAATACTTTGCAGGCTATATATCTTGGAAGGTCCAAATCCACACCAAACAGTTCTTAATTCCCATCCATTTTGCATTTTAAAAGATATAAACCCCATAAATTTCACGTGGGAATGAAAATAAAATTATTGCTTCTCCATGGTGGCCAACAGATGATTCACCACTACTTCGATGCTGGCCATTTGCAGCTGCCATCCCCAGTCGAGGGTCAAAGCTTGTGCAGCAATGCTTTTTTTTTTTGCCCCTCTTCTGATACCAGACTTGACATTCTCAAAAGAGTGCTATAACGCCAGGCCAACACTATATGGCACTTTGTGCAATTGTGCCTAGAAAATACTGTTTCCTATGAGACTCGAACCACCGATTTACAGAACTGTTCCCAACAGTTTTTCGGAAATCCTACAGGACTTGAACAGAATGGCAGAAAGGAAATCACCGAGAACACAATCTTGATTCCATTCATTCGCTGGGGACGCGACTGGTATGCAATATGCATGAGAGCAGTAGCACGCAACAGAAATGATGTAGACCTGCAAGACTGACATTTACCGAGGTTCATATCAACCATCATGGTTCCCTAGCACAAGAGAAAAAAGGGTTAGAAGTAATCACGGTAATTATGCGATAAAGTAAGCACGGCCATGTCTCCAGAAAGGTGAAAGCGAAAGCAGTGAAGTAGTCTAAAAAGCTTTCTCCATTGCAGGGCAGTAATCTGGAGACAAGGAAACATGTGGAATGGGCAGACCGCCGCATACAGGAGCATAAAAGAACCGCAAAGGCATTAAACTAGCCCCTAATGCGCGGCTTTATCGGTTAAGAAGGGGATCAAGCAAAGGTTTACAATAACCAGACCGACATGGTGGAATTGCAGGACCACCAGGAAGGGAACAAAGGACCAGAGCCTACAAGGTACAGGATGCTGCTGTATAAACTACATGGACAAAACAACATATCAAGTGTTGGGACAACCATACCATACGATCCAGGATTGCTACGCTACATACACTGCCAATCTGCGAGAATTATAAACCCTATCCGTCGCTCTCAGCCGATGCGCGCCGCAGTGCTGTTGTCGAATAAATTCGTAAATTGGGATGCGACAACCTGCAAGCTATAAGAGATAAACAAGTGCAGATGAAGGATCATTTGGGTTTGTAAAAGATGCCTTTTCAGCTGAAACATGAACAGAATCAGAATTTAAGTGTCTTCCTTGGAACAAATAGGCAGTCCTCCACATGCACACCAACTAACAGACACCAGTAAGGAGAAAAAGGCACCACAAAAGGAGAAGAGTGGAGCATAACTTCTAATGGGGCAGGCAAATAAAGCCTGATTCCAAGGGATCATAAGGCATTGCCATCTCTCTTGAAATCATAATATTATATGCAACCTGAATCATGGTTCAGATAGAAGCCTTTTTAAAATGACACTTTGGAGTTAGATCATAGACAATCATCATGACCTTCAGCAGATAAATAACTCAATACACTGCATGCCCCACCAGCAATTAGGCATCAAAGCTGGTAAAAAAAGGAATCAAAGTTTCCACAAAGAAACTATTGCAGAGGATCACTGTTTCAAAACAAGTTGCTTCATCAGATTTCAACACAATCAAGATGAATGAACCAGAACATGAACACTGATATTTGCAAGCTTCATTGAACATTTATATAGATGAACAAGAAACAGTTCATGGACACTATTTTGCAAACTAGGTAGGAGTGCTCAATCATAGTAGCAGTACACAATGTACCAAACCATTTACACAAATAACACTCATGCGTAGGCTTAACAACAATCAAATAGCATTTTGTCCATAGACGATGTTGCAAAACTAACATGACAGACGTGGAGTTCTTTACTTGCGTAACAGCAAACCATGTAGTACAGACCATAAGGCAGAATTCTTCTTAAAACTGTTAGACTTTTTTGTTTTTCATAAAGATCCCTACAGTCAGTGGATCTCCCTCTTGCTCTGGACTGTAGGAAGCAACCATTCTAGTTGCGGTTCTTGGACTTATCAGCTGCCCTTGGAGCTGCAAAAGGTAAAAAAAAAGAGACATGGATTATTCAGGGAAGTCAAAGTACAAAATGGCGCCAAACCTATTACATTAACTCTGGAGTTGAATTAGAATACCTTGTTAGCAAGTGACAACTATGATTCAAATTTTCCATTTTCAACATTTAACTATTAATTTGACACCTGTTACTGTATAATTAATACATGATTTTTATGTGCACTCCGAACTAACAATGAAATACTTGGTTCTAGTGTTGATAACAGTACTAATAGGGAAACTAGGCAAACCTCATCTGCAGGGAACATATTTTTAAATTTTCTTTCAGAATCTAATTTTTATATTTTAATTATTTTGTAGTGGTTTTTTACAAGAAGGTGAAAGGAAACTTTGAATTCAATATTCTTCTTGCTAAATGCAACTGATAATTTTTTTGAAATGCAAAATGCAACTGATGATGTCTAGTTCATCCCATGCTTCTGATTCTGAACCTACATTTGAGTGCTATGTACAAGAAGATGGAAAATGGGTTACTCAAGAGAACTTTCACCACAGATGCAGGGACCATGAATTATCTCCCCTTTGTAAGGAACTCATATAAAAAATTGTATCATGTACAGCCAACAACACCACCTACTTGGATCATCATATCATGTACATACCATCCCACCATATCCACCAACTCACAAAGAAAATATGATTAGCACAACAATACACTAAACAGAATAGGAGTACAAACTTACCAAGTCCAATTGCATCTGATCCTTTCATGATCCTGAGCCTGCGGCAAGAGTCAGCGAACATCCTACAATTGGAGTGAAAAAAATGTGATGCTAAATATGTATTTAGTCAAGAAAATGAGCCACAAAATCAAATTGGTGATTAGCTTAGTTCCATTTCCATTATTTTAGTAAGATCAGTGTACTTACTCCCATGGTACATCGCCAACAAGCATCCAATCTCCATCCTTGTCCTCATAAGTCAGAACATATTCACCATCCTTGCGGTACTCAGATAAGCCGTCCTTGCCTGATATGGCATTACACCCATACTAACCTGTAAGACCAATAAAAGGAAAACAGAAGAGAACCTCTTCTTGTACTAAAATTTCTACAGAAGAGACTTGGACCTTATTTTCATTTTCATTATTTTAAGGAGGTAGTGAAAACTAATTAGTAGATATAAAAATACAGGACCATAGATCTCCAAATTTCAGAAATATATAGGGGATGTCACTCTCATAGTGATTAATATCTTTCTGGAATAATACTCAGGACTCGACGATATCCTCGAATAATCATACACATGGAGCCAAAATTTATTTTGCCTTACAGGAGATAATTTTTCTAAGAAAAACTTGATACGGATGCAATAACTGAATAATCAGCAGCGAATTTGAATATAAAGTTCACCAAAGAACCCAAAAGAAAAATGGAAAAGAAGGCGTGACAGATTGTTTGTAATCTTAAATTTACTTAAGCGTAAGTTGAAGCTATTGCTTATCCTAGGAATCAAGTATGATGCTTTTTTAAAGGCTTCTTGATGTACTTCTAACACCATCCACATCAAAATGAAACTCAATTACATACTGACGAGCCATCCGAAAGAGGGAGAGTAACCCGAGACATCTCACCAGTACTGAAGCCACTGAACATCTTCTCAAGCGCAGTCGACAAGTCCTTGTAGTTCTTGTAAGTCTTAAGATCAATCTTCCTGAGGTACGGTGCGCCATCCATGCTGACCTTGACGTACAGGAACCCATGTCCCTGCTTGGCCTCAGCATCCTCCTTGTTGCCCTTCAGCTGGGTGGTAGCCATCGTGTTCTTGCGGTAGCTGCGGATTGGTGGCCATCCGACCACCTGAGCTCTGCACAACGCCACACCTGAGCTCAATAATCTTTACAACCACCGGACGAAGAGGTAGATCAGGAGAGGCTCTACCGGTGACAAAATAAAGAAACGAATTTTGGCAAATTTTGGGATGAAAGTCACAGAATTTGAGCTAGGTAATGCCAAATCAAAATGTTATGAACAAAATACAACAAAAACAAAGCGAGAGAGCAGAGAAAAGATGAGAAGAGCTTGAACAAGCAAGAAAAGTGAAAAAGAAAACCAAGGAAGCTGAAGATAAATTTTAGAGGAAAAGTGGGAATTCAAAAGAACATCATAAAGCTGCAACTTCAGTTTTCCGCCTCTAGGCCCCGAGACAAAGAAGAGTAAAAACAAATCGAAAATACGAAGCCAAGAGAGATCCCCTGACATACAATCCAGCCCTTTTCAATTCCTCATACCCTTTTGTTTCCCAGAAAAGCACAGAATTTCCAAAGATAATCTTCTGTTACAGAACCTGCAAATGTCATAAACTCCACAAACCCAGCAAGATTTCCCAAACAGCAGAAAAGGGGCAACAATCACAATTTGCAAACCACTAGTGGCCGCAGTCCCAAGAACCATGGAGAAACGACAGATCAATTGACAAAGCGCCAAGCTTCCGCCCCGCACCCCCCCCCCCCCCCCCCCCCACCCCCTTTTTTTTAGGCAATAACACCGCAAGATCCACTTCCACACTCCACCTACTTTGCGGCCGGCTGCGGCGTCGCTGCAACTTTCTTGTCCTCCTCCTCCTCCTCTTCCGCCACCTTCTTTCCCTTCCCGGCAGCTGCAGCGGGCGATGGCGGCGGCGCCTCGTCAGAAAACCCGCGCTTGGCACCCTTGGCCGGGAGCAGGTCCAGGGTGGTAGCGGTGGCAGCCGCGACACGGCGGTCCGGCGACCCGGACCCCGGCAGACCGAGGCGGAGCTCGGTACCCTTCAGGTCGTCGTCGGCATCGGCAGCGGTGGCAGCGGCCGCCGGCGGCGAGAGGCCTATGTAGTCGAGCTCGAGTGGGGGCGACATGGGGAGCAGCAGGACATGAAACGGAGGGTGGGGGAGGTGAGGAGTGGCTGTTTGTGCGTGGGGGTAGCCGGTAGGGGGAGAGTGGGAGTTTGGGAGTGGAAGGGGAGAGTGGGAGTTGGAGCCGGAGCGAAGAGCTGGTTTTGTTTGAGAGGTGAACAGGTGAAGCTTCCGTGGGTGCCGTCGAGCTGGCTTGGTTTGGGACCCTGCGCTTAAGTGGTGTTTGGGCCCGAGAGAGGTGTCACGTCGGTGTTTAATACTAACTACAAGTATTAAATAGAATCTAATTATAAAAATTAATTATAGAAGTATTAACGAATTTAAAGACCGATGTATTAAGTCTAATTAATTCATTATTAGTACATGTTTACTATATAGCATTATATTATAGAATCATAGGCTAATTAGGCTTAATAAACTCATCTCGCAAATTAGAATCTATCTGTGCAATTAGCTTTATAATTAGTCTATGTTTAATACTGTAAATTCGTTTTAAATATTCAATGTGACAGGGACTAAATTTTAGAAGGTAGGTACCAAACGCCCCTTTATCATGTAATCCATGGATTAATAGAGTCAAAGTAGTAGATACTCCCTCGGTTCCTAAATAAATAGATTACTGAATTTCTCTTAAGTCAAACTTTTTATTTTTTTTTATTAAATTTCTAAAAAAATATGTTAAGATTTATATTATCAAATTATTATCATTATATATTACTATAGAATATGCTTTTATAATATTGTTGACACCGTTTTTCGACACGTGTCAAATGGGCTGAAGCTTGATTGGTCAATGGTCGTTTTCTATCGGCATCGGTAAAGTATGAGCCAATACGGCCGATGAGAGAGTTGTGGGAAGACCAAGGATGTCGCCGATGAAGGCTGGGTGATCTTTGCCAACAAAGATTGATAGGTGGTCTTGCTGATTGCCGACGAAGAATTATTGCCGAATGGTTGATGAAAAGTCATTGCCGATTGCCGATGGAGGCTTGTTGCCGATTGCCGATGAAAGATGGTTGCCGATTGCCGATAAGGGTTCATTACCGATTGCCGATGAGGAAGATGCTGCCGATTGCCGATCGGGAAAATTACCGATGCCGATAGGCGCGACAGCACTTGGTGGCAGCAGAAGACTACCGGTGGCCAAATAAGGAAGGTGCGGAGATCTACCGATGGAAGGCTTCCATCGAGGAAAAGTACAAGGAAACTGGTGTTTTATACCAGTATTATTATAGTAGTTTGAGTCCGACTCTTGCATGGGTCGCTTATTTTCCCTTAAAATAGGTGTGTTTGTTTAGGAAATAAATATTGTTATCCGGCTCCTGCGCGAGTCAATTTCCTTTGAAGTAGGGGTTTGTTTTAGGAAAGATATGCGTCGTGTCATTGTACAACTCTCCATGCGGAAGTATAAATATGTGCCCGAGGGCTATGAAAAAAGGATCAATCCAATTCAAACCAAACCAATTTTATCTTATTCTACCTTTTATCGCAATTTACCCTTATTATGCATTAGTTATACCTTTAATGAGTTCTTCAAGCTTTCGATGGGCTGCATCACCTTGATCTCCGTCAAAATCCTTGTTAGTTCCGCTTGGGAGTACCCCTAGGCTTTGGCAATCCGGGCGCATCGCTGTTTGCCTCGTCTAGCTCTGCTCTAGTTATCCGTGATCAATCTGAGCCTTGACGTCCGGGCGCATTGCTGTCGTCTCGTTCAGTTTGTCATAGTTATCATCATTGTCGATTGATTGGTCAAATCGACTGGCACGCCCTCGACATCGAGCTTTGGGTAATAGCCCGAGGTGTTCACAGATCTGACGCTTTTTGTGTCAACACCTCTTTTGGCACGCCCAATGGGACACGATTATATAAATATATTTATCATGACTAATCCCAGGAGTGTCATTGAAGTCTCCACAGCAGATCTGACAGGTCATCAGAAACAGGCTCTGGAGCAGGCAATGGAGGAATACAAGCGCTCGTATCTTAGATCCCTCAGCCTAAACGGGATCGGCGAAGCAATACGGAAGCAAGATCTGCCGTCGCCGCGGCAGACCACTTTCAACGCCGATCCTGGTAAAGTACAAGAGATGGTTAACTCTGCATTCAATAATGCGTTCATTAGCCAATCCAATGTGTTGTCCGACGCTATATGCAATGCTGTAGAGCAAACTTTCAAGGGGCAGGCACCATATCATGTTGGTCCAGAGCATCGTCGACTCGGATCGGCATCTGTTGCGACTCCATCGACGGTTCCAAGGGTGTCTTCACCGATTATGAACCAATCCGCCGATGAGATCATACCACCAAGATTGAGCCCAGCAAGCTTTACTCAGGTGAATACGAATCTGGTGGCTTCAGCAATGCCCGGGCCTGTCATCCAGAGTCAGTCAACTTCTGCCAGCTGGTGGGGATATGGTACGTCTCCGAATCCATCTACTGATTCCAGATCGATCCAAGGTGACCATGCAGGATGGAAGGCTCCCATGGCATCGGCAACGTCTGTATAGCCGACGGTTCCAGTGATGCATTATGCTACATCCTCTCCAACGATGCAGTCGCCAACAGGGAATCTACAAACGGCAAGACCCAGAGTGCCGTGTGCCCAACTATCGGCAGGTCACTTGCCGATACAACAAAGCCCAGCGGTTGCAAGTCAACCTATGGCGGTAATGCTTCTTCAAACTGGGACGTCTGCTAATCAAAGTAGCTATGTCATTAACTGTCCGGCGCCACAAGAACAACAGGCATCAACCGACTATCAGGCGTTGGCGACTTTTTTGCCGATGCAACAAGGTACGCCGACTGTCAGTCAACCTGCATCGACAATAGCTACTCAAGCTGTGGTATCCGTGAGGCCAAGTGATCAATCAAGGGTACAACAAGAACAAACGCCCGCCGGTTATCGGTTATCGGCGAATGTTTGGCCGATGCGACAAAACACGCTGATAGTTAATCAACCTACATCGGCAAATTCTTGGCCGATGCAATCAACCGTGTCGAGCGTCAGTCAGCCAGCATCGGCCGTAGCTGTTCAACAAGCCTCAACTGGCTATCAGTCACCGGCAACTGCTTGATCGATGCAACAAGGTGTGCCGATTGCCAATCAACCTGTATCGGCAGTCACTGCCCAAGTTGTAGTACCCGTAAGTCCAAGCAATCATCCAAAGGTACAACTAGAACAAGCGTCAGCCGGTTATCAGCTATCGGCAAATGCCTGGCCGATGCAACGAGATATGTCAAGTGTCAGTCAGCCCGCATCGGCCGTAGCTGCCCAAACCTTGGTACCTACAAATCAAAGCTATCATCCAAGAGTACAAGGGTTGCAGGAATCAGTTGGCTGCCAACCATCGGCGAGTCTTTGGTCGGTGCAACAAAACATGCCGAGTGTCAGTCAGTCTGCATCGGCAATAGCTGCCCAGCCCATGGTATCCGCAAGTCAAGGCTATCAGCTGAGTGAGCAAAAGCTGCGGGAGTCAACTAGTTGTCGGCCATCGGTAAGTCATATACCGATGACACCTAATGTAGGTTGGATTAGTCAATTGCCGATTCAGCAACAATATGTGCAGCCTGAGCACCAAGTGGTAAGGGCTCTACATTATCATCCGGCGGATTTGCATAATGAAGTACCGGTACATCAACCGACAAGTACTACACCACAATACTCGCAAGTGCACAATGAGACATCGGTGCAGCGACCGATGAATGTAACGCTACAACGCAAACCAGTGACTGTGCAAGATGGCTCATCGGCAGCCCTGCCGATGCATGGTGTTCAAATAGCTGGTACTGTATATGTTCCAAACGCTTCGAGTACTTTGACGTCAAGACCGGAGGAAGTACATCAACCTAATCAGCTAGTAGACGTTCAGAGTTGCCCATCGGTCAATCAGCCGATGCATAATGTTCATCAAATTGGTGCTGTGGACGTGTCAGTTGCTTCAGCTTGTTCACCGCGACACGAAGGGGAACATCAACCTGTTCAGTCGATTGGTCGGCAAAATCAAAACACAAGGGTGGTTCCAACCGAAGAAATGGAAGTTCCAGACTCGGGCAGAGGATCAAGTATCGGCGATGCTGAACTGGAAAGATTCACCTTTGATGTCACAGAGGCCGATCCGGATGTTGAATCATTCGAGCCCAGGGAGACTTGGAGCGCCAAGGTGCTCTTCGTTGGACAGGGGAGCCCTGAGTCAGATGATGAGGTGAATGTCGGCACTATTGAATGGGTGAATGATGAGGAGCCGATGCCTTGTGCGTTCGACCAGAAAAGGATTGGGAAGTTCACCTTCGATGTCATGAAGGCTGATGGGATATTTGACTTATTGCTTCGGGAAGGGCGAATTAAGCTGGCCCCTAATCAGGCAATTCCATCGGCTGAGGAACTCCAGAAGACCAGGTACTGTAAGTGGCACAATGCAACTTCTCATAGTACCAATGACTGCGAAGTATTCAGGCAGCAGTTGCAGTCGAAGATCGAGTCTGGGCGTATCAAGTTTGAAAACTCTAAAGTCCAGAAACCGATGAAGGTAGATCAGCACCCGTTCCCCAACAATATGGTGGAGATCAGCGAAAAAACCAGAGTGCCGACATCGGAAGCTGCCAGAAGGAACTCATCGGTAGACCCCGGTTACCAAGTGCCTGAGCACGATGTAGGGAGGTTCGCCGATGACAGAAGAGGTAAGAAGGTCGCCGATGAAGGTAACAGTGCCGACAGGGCTCCTGGAGTTGTGATCACGCACAAACAGCCAAGGCGATATCATCGGCAATCACGTGAGGAACGGTATCGGCAAGAAGAAGAAGAGCATCGGGAATGGCTTTGACATAAGGACCACTGGAGGTATCCCTTCTTTGTTCATTGCTGGGAGGAAGGCATCAAGCTGCCCACCGCCGATAACTGTCCAGAGTGCAACGGGTACTACGCTGCCGATCGATCAGGTAAGAGACCTTGTTTTGATGATCAGGCACCCAGATACGCCAGGCCGCTCAGGGAGGACAGATCGGCACATGACCGACTGGGGGGCAAGCTCAGTGCCCATGATCGGCTTGGCAGGCGTGTTGACCAAGGGGAGCTGGAGGAGACGGCCAATGCTAAAGTGCCCGACGAAGAGGTATCCTCCAGAGATCCCAACATCAGAAGAAGTGCCGATGCAAACGGTGGGAAGCAGCACCAACCTGTCTGGAAGACTAAGCTTCCTCCGTGGTGCCCAAAGGGACTGAACAAGACCCAAAAGAGGAGGATTCAGCGCCAGCGCCGTGACGACCTGTATGACACTGCAGAAACCTCGGGAGAGAGGCGGTGGAGGCCAAAGCGCAAGGATAGAGGACCATTGGCAGACGCCGATGATTCGCCGATGATCTGATTGAAGTCAACCTTGGACCTGTTAGTTTGGGGGCTGTATTCGGCAAACCGGCGATTCCAATTGTTATACTTTGGGCACCTACCAATGGTTGGTATATGGAACGCCGCACAGCCGATAGATTCGTTAATTGCCGGGAGATAGTTGTAAGAATGGTTCTGCTGCGCTTGCGCATGATAACTAAGTGTGTGTTGCGTATGTCCTGGGGTTACATACTTTGCGGTGGGCCTATCGGCATTATCCTAATTCTTATCCGATGGAAATATGAAGCCTCGTTGCCGATTGTTGTTACAATCAGGCTAAATACCAGGGTCAATTAATGAGTTGGATTACTCAAGATTTTAGCCGATTCGATGAGTTATGCTATCGGTAATGATTGCCGATGACTGGGTGAACAAGTTTGCCGATGGTATTCTAGCATGGAGATTGATTTTACTGATCAGGATTGAATTCTAGGCCTGGAGCATTTTTTCTTAATTAAGTTTCTATCGGGTAGGACAGTCTGCCTTCAGCAAAGCATACATTCCAGAAACTCTCGAAGGAGTTGACACATGACGCACTCGTTTGGATGCCGATGAAAAGGAGTTGTAATACATCGGTAAAAACATGCAAACATTATATTACAAGGCCCAGAGTCAAGTATCAGAGGTACATTGTTGCCGATTATATATATAAATTACAGCAAGGAGTGAATAACTGATATCGCACGCAGGCGAATCTGTTCTATCTCGTCCATCTCCTTGGCGTCAGCATCGGCAGAGCCCTCAACCAGCTTGATCTTCTTCTTCCACAAGATGGCTTGCCGAGCGTGCTGGTCCCTTTCTTGCTGCAGAACCTTGATGGAGTCAGACAGTTGAGTTTTTTGCTGGTTGGCTGCAGTTAGATCCCCCTCGACCTTGTGTAGCTCCGCCAGTAGCTCCTCCTTCCTTGCCGACAGTCGAGAGATTTCCTGGTCCAGGTTGCCGATGGAAACTTTTGCTTGACCGATGCTTCTGTGCTTCTCATCGGCAAGGTGTTTGAATTTAAACTTTTCTTCTTTGCTCTTGGCTTGAGCGGCCCTATCGGCGATACGACGGGCAAGCCTCTGGTACTGGATCTATTTAATGTCGATAGAGGCTGCCTGGAGAAGGACTTCTGCTACGTCGGCGGGGAGATGGCTTTGGAGGTCTTTGAAAACAATCCTTGCTGCCGATGAGTCTTGGATGAGCTGGGATGTGTCTTGCAGCAGCAAGGAAAGCAGTGCCTCAAGCTTTGTCTTGATCTCTGCCGATAGAGTTGGGGCGGAGCTTTCTTCCTCCTCGTCATCAGGTATGTCAACCGAGAAGGAAAATAAACTGTCTGCTTGGAGGGGATCTTGGCGCCTATCTTCGCCCTGCGGGTTGAGGCTGTAAGAGAAGAGACTATCTGGGGAATCTTGGGCCTGAAAACAGAAGGGTTATAATGTGCCGATTGAAGGATGATACTAGAATTTTCAAGTGATTAACTTACCATCTTGAAGCGGATTTCTTGCCCAGGACTTGGCATTCTAGATGGCCCAGCCTCGTCTTGGACATCGGCAGAAGTTGCCGATGAATGAGCTTCTGTCAGAGGGGCAATCGACGCCGTTGGTGATGGTAGTGTTGTCGCTGGCGTTGCTTCTGGCATGATACTTGGTTGTGGTGGTGATGTCGCTCTTTCATCGGGATCTTCAGATGGTACCGATGCCGATGTTACCTTTGCCGCTGCGACGGGTGGAGCTGTCTCATCAGCAACTTCGACTGACGGCACCGATGCTGATGTTGCTTCAGCTGCTGCCATGGGTGTGGTCGCCTCATCAGGGGCATCGGCTACCGATGCTGCTTCCACCGCCATTAAGGGTGTTTCTTCGTCGGGAGCTTCGGCTGACGGTGCCGATGCCGATACTGCCTCCGCCTCTGCAACGGATGGAGCTGCCTCCTGACCAAGGACGTCGTCCATCAGCTAGTCTGGGATAGGAGCCGTGGGAATTTCTGCCGATGATGTGCCGACAGTTGGTGGTGCGGCCTGTGCCGATGACGAAGATGGACTAGCCAGCCTCAAACGCCTTCTCTTCCTTGGCGCAGCAGCGGAAGAAGATCCAACCCGTTTCGACGACGGGGGGGCATCGGCAGCCGAACTCGGAGGTGCTCGTTTGCTTGGGGCAGTTGCCGATGACCTCATAGCCTGAAAATATTCAATGCAAATTATACAAAGTAAATGTTGTCGATTAAACAGTATATAATCGGTATGAGTGAAGATGAGTTTACTGCAAACACCCGCGTCAGGGCAGCAACATCGGCCGATGTAGCCTTGGCTTTTGCAGGTGTCGGTGTGGGTACCTGTCGTGGGATGAAGGCAGCTAACGAGGGAGCCTTATGGCCGATGAGTGATACGGGACTCATTATTCGAAGCTTGAAGGGCTTGCCGCTCTTGCTCATCGGAGGAATCGGGTCATCAACCTGTCAAACGCAAGGGGGTCAAATACCGATGGCGAAGGTAAAAATGAGGAATGCATCGGGATGAGGACTTACTGCGTCGTTGGGATGATATGATCGGCATCGATCATGTGCCGATAATAGTGCGACGACTTGGCGAACAGTTGACACCTCCACTCTTGCCACCAGGACTTGTACTCGTTTGTGATAAAGGAGGTTGGTGACCAGGAGGACAGGTCAGGATCTGATACATCAGCATCGGCAGGGAGGTTAACAACCTTGTTCCAGTCCAGAGCACTGGAGAATGTCTGCCTGGGCTGCACCACCTTGGAATAACAAAGCTTGATCGGCAGTTGGCCGAAAGCCAGTTGTCTTGCCGCCACCGATGGGTAGTAAAACTCAAATGATGGAGGGGCGTTCTTTCCCGATCCAAATATGTTCACTGGGATAGCTCGAGGAGTGATGCTGGCCTTCATCATTATCTGGTTTTCAGGTACATTCCCATCGGTAAGATTAAATAGCAATGGGAACTGGTTATCTACATCGGCATATGGCCACCAGAGCCGTTCTGTGGCAGGAATTCCATTGTAAAGCTTCTGAAAGAAGAGACCGAATTGCTCCGCATCGGCATCGGTCCCTGGCAGCACAATAGTGGCCTCTCCAAAGTTGAGTGGAGGGCGAGTTGCTGATTCATCCTCCCCGCACTGGTGGTCTTCCGGTATGTCTCTCGGGAAACGCTGAGCGAACAAGTCAAGCTGGAGCGCTTTCTGCATATGTGCGTGCAGCCACATGTTGATAAACCACCAAGGGCCTCTAAGATTGCCGATGTGCTCACCTAGCAGTAACTTCTGGGATACTTGATGGAGGAGACGATATACCAATCCTAGAAGATATCTGCCCAAGGGAAGCCTTGTCCCATCGGCAAGCAGCTCAGCTGCTGGGAGGTACATGGTAGTGGGTCCAACTGCCTTGCCGCAGAAGATGAATTTGTCTAGCCACATGTTTAGGAAAGTGGCATGTTCTCTCTGGTTTACCGATCCCGTTTTCTGGTATTCCTGAATGTAGCCTGTCCAACCGCCGATGTTCCGGGTATTTACTCTATGCTCAGCTTTCCTATTGAATAAGGAGAAGGTGTCGGCAGAGGAGATGTCTAGGTCGGTCAGCATGTGAACATCGGCAAGAGTGGGGGTGGCTGGTCCATGTCGGAATAGGAAAGCATTCAAGGTATCTGACCAGAAATAGGAGGCGGCTATCAGCATGTTCTCGTTTCTCTCTATATCGGCAATGGAAAGCCGGATGCACTGGTCCAGATTGCGTTCTTGCCAATAGATTTGCTGTGCCCCAGCAACCCTGAGGTACCAATTTTTCCACCCCTTAGTGGGCTTGGGCCATGATCGGAAAGCGTATTTCCACAGTCCTAGACTGAAACATTCAGATCTGAAGGGGATTCGGTTGGTTTCTGCGTTGATTATGTAACTGGGATCCGGATTACCCATGGGGCCTAAACAGCTAAAGGTGGAACCGGTAAGTGGAATTACTACTTTGTTGTACAGCTCCTGGAGTTCGAAAGAAAGAAAAAAAAATCAGAGAAGGAACGGGGCTAAATCTAGATTTGTGCGGAAAAAATACTAGCAGAAAGTTGGATTGGGAAGGAAATAGGTCTCACCTTGGGGATGTCGACTTAGATTGCCATCGGAGTCGAAGGAGTGCTTGTAGTTCGCCCTCGGATTGCGGGAGAATACTGTTGCTCGAGTTCATGTTCTTCGGAGCGGCTGGAGGTTGAAGACAATGGTGGAAAGGTGAAAGTGAAAGTGGACTCAGGGTGGAAAGTAGCGTGGACCCCGATAACTTTTATAAGCCTGCTCAGGGGCATTTTGGGGTTCTGTTTGCGCAGGAATGTGGAGAAGCCCGCGGTAGATACGCGCGGTGATCGAGGTGGTCTGTAACTGTTCGTGCTACAATCGAGGGATTTTATTATTAAATTGCAGTTCCACACGCGGGGATCAAGGGAACCGTACGCCTATCTCGGGGGTAACGGCTACAGCAACGGCTATAGTGGAGAGAATTTCGACACGTAAAGCTATACGCTCCGAAACTGGGGGGCATGTGTTGACACCATTTTTCGACACGTGTCAAATGGGCTGAAGCTTGATTGGTCAATGGTCGTTTTCTATCGGCATCGGTAAAGTATGAGCCAATACGGCCGATGGGAGAGTTGTGGGAAGACCAAGGATGTCGCCGATGAAGGCTGGGTGATCTTTGCCAACAAAGGTTGATAGATGGTCTTGCTGATTGCCGACGAAGAATTATTGCCGAATGGTTGATGAAGAGTCATTGCCGATTGCCGATGGAGGCTTGTTGCCGATTGCCGATGAAAGATGGTTGCCGATTGCCGATAAGGGTTCATTACCGATTGCCGATGAGGAAGATGCTGCCGATTGCCGATCGGGAAAATTACCGATGCCGATAGGCGCGACAGCACTTGGTGGTAGCAGAAGACTACCGGTGGCCAAAGAAGGAAGGTGCGGAGATCTGCCGATGGAAGTCTTCCATCGAGGAAAAGTACAAGGAAACTGGTGTTTTATACCAGTATTATTATAGTAGTTTGAGTCCGACTCTTGCATGGGTCGCTTATTTTCCCTTAAAATAGGTGTGTTTGTTTAGGAAATAAATATTGTTATCCGGCTCCTGCGCGAGTCAATTTCCTTTAAAGTAGGGGTTTGTTTTAGGAAAGATATGCGTCATGTCATTGTACAACTCTCCATGCGGGAGTATAAATATGTGCCCGAGGGCTATGGAAAAAGGATCAATCCAATTCAAACCAAACCAATTTTATCTTATTCTACCTTTTATCGCAATTTACCCTTATTATGCATTAGTTATAGCTTTAACGAGTTCTTCAAGCTTTCGACGGGCTGCATCACCTTGATCTCCGTCAAAATCCTTGTTAGTTCCGCTTGGGAGTACCCCTAGGCTTTGGCAATCCGGGCGCATCGCTGTTTGCCTCGTCTAGCTCTGCTCTAGTTATCCGTGATCAATCTGAGCCTTGACGTCCGGGCGCATCGCTGTCGTCTCGTTCAGTTTGTCATAGTTATCATCCTTGTCGATTGATTGGTCAAATCGACTGGCACGCCCTCGACATCGAGCTTTGGGTAATAGCCCGAGGTGTTCACAGATCTGACGCTTTTTGTGTCAACAAATATGCTCATGTTACAACATAAAAGTTATTACTCTTTTGTCTTTTTTATAAACTTGGCAAAACTTTTGATAGTTTTGGAGGAGACGCAGGGAGTACGTTTGAGTTTTGATAATTAAATAATAATAATTGTAAACTAATGACTTTATGACTTTATATAAGACATGAAAGGTTAAGGGATAGAAGTGAGCTACAAGAAGACCATGGATATGAGATGACATAGACTATGTGATTCAACAACTCAACAAGATGAAAATGGAGATGAAGGATGGAAAAAGTGAAGGCCAATGCATATTCATTGGTATTTTTAACTGTCACTACTAAAAATCAAAGTGCACACCAATGGCACCAGAAATACATATAGTATTAATGTTCCTTACAAATAATGTGTGTATATATATATGTGTGTGTGTCTTTTATATTCTACATCCTAGGTGTAGAATACTTATACTACACCAAGGTGCTATACTGAAAAAATTCAGTATCGTTCACGTGTCAGTATTATTCAGTATTTTTATGATAATGGGTGTAGTGCTGACTGATACTGAACTTTGTTCAGTAGTACTCAATATTTTTTCAAGTCAGTTTTGCTGTAGAGTAATATTCAGTGTGGAGTATATATATATCATTATTTATAGCACTTCATCGGGAGTATTCCGGGTTTCGTTATTTATATTTTTACCTCAGGCGAGGACATACAAGATAGATTGATAGCTTATATATAATGGATGAATAAACTCAAACACTTACTCTAAAAGGGGTAAACCTAGAGATAGAGTACATATATATGATGACCGTATCACTTAGAGCACTTTTTATGTTGACAATGGCAAGTCTAAAAAGATTCAAGAGAAATTAATTCCTAAGTCATTCTAGTCACATGTCAAAGCATATGTTAATATACATACATAGTAGTGCTTTAAAGATCTTTATATGTAAGCATATGTCATATTACATAAGAAGAACAACAATAGAGCTTGATGTTATTAGCATTCATGTCTTACTTGTCATACAGACGAGAGGTGGACTACAGAGGACTCAACGAGGCTATCACCCCATGATCTACCACATGATCCAAAAATGTTGAGTGCATCCACAAGTAAACAATTTATATCACCCTGCTTACACAATGTCGACCACTCACTCCATTCATCAACAGGATTGAGTGCTTTGTGATCTTAAGCATAAATATAATATCAATTTAACGAAGCATATAATTCATATAAACTAATAACATAGTACGTGAATAGAATGAAGCACAATGTCTTAACAAATGTAGCAAATAAAGGATACATGAGCTTTATGTTGATGGTAATTAACTACTATATTAAAAGATCAATTAAACTATGGAAAAGGGTATAAAAACAATCACCAACATAGAATATGGTTTATGTTGGCATCAAGAATCATACACTTTTATATACCCAAGATGCTGCCAACAACCTCAGGATCAAGGATAAACAATCATATCATGAGCATACTTTATGAAATAACAAGTTCCACATGTCCATGAAGTATGTAATTGCAGGAATGAAGAAATGGAGCAAAGGAGAGCCAGTGGGACCCGCATAGGGGGTCGCCCGATCCCTTATAGGGCCCACCAGCTCTCCCCTCTAGCCATGATCCAGGAGAAGCGCTCCAGAGTGAATCTCATCCCTTAGATCACACTGTGCTTCCTCCCAACGGTTCTCATGCAACTCACATGGATCCATGGGCCCACATCAAGGAGATCAACGTCACAAA
This sequence comes from Microstegium vimineum, assembly GCA_022036555.1. Classification (NCBI taxonomy): domain Eukaryota; kingdom Viridiplantae; phylum Streptophyta; class Magnoliopsida; order Poales; family Poaceae; genus Microstegium; species Microstegium vimineum. The sequence continues at coordinate 38,462,363 of CM039127.1, forward strand.
ATAACTCAGAAGAACCAACCCAGCCACATGACAAGTGAGTCCAGCATCTAGAAGGCCGAGGTGGGCCAGAGACCCCAAGGGGGGGGGGTCGGCCGACCTCCCACATGGCCCACTAGCCCCTCACTTGGTCCCTGACCAGTGGGGCTGGTTCTAGAAGATGAAGGCAGGGCTCACAGGCCATAGGGGGGGGGGGGTCGGCCGACCTCCCCCTAGGTCGGTGCAGCTCCTGGTAACCGCCACATTCATTTATCACATGTTGAAGATCAAGACCATCCACTCTAAGTCGGTTTAAAGGCGGTTGGATCCAAGGGTGGAGATTTGAAGCTTCCTGGATCGATGACGTGACGATGGAGTAGCCCCTACTCCACTTCCCACTATAAATAGAGGCTCACTCCCCCCTCTTCATACATGGTGAAGAAGCCTACAAGCTCTATTCCTTAGATTGTTCTAGTAGTTAGTCTAGAGTGAGAGTTAGAGTTGAGTCGATCTGCGCTTGGGATTTCCGGAGTCGTCTTCTGGAAAGTCTAGTATAGCTCTTGTATCTTTCCTTCTTTGTAAGACTTTATATTATTCAATATATTACTTTTCCTCTACTTTACTTAGTATTTACTTTGAGCATTACTATACTAGCTATAGTCTTGTTATATGCTTTTGCTTATTACTAGCCTTTACATCAATAGTCTGTGATCCTTGTGGACTTTCTCGTATGCGATCATTGCCTATCATAGGGTGCTTTGGTTATAGATCATAGTCAAAGTAGTAAGTTGTGTGTAAGCATGGTGCTTATATATCATCTTACCCTTGGTTACCGCTTGTTGCACGGATTGTTTGTGGTAGCTAGCAAGAGAGTGACAGCCTTGTCTAATCTTTGTATTCCACCACGTGTTCTTAGGCAAGTTCTTAAAAGGTAAGGCCCCTGTAAAAAGAGGGCGTGGTCCGGTAGGAGTTTTGTCCTCCTACTGATCTATCCCCTCACCTATATACTTGTATTGAGGAGACAAACTATAGTGTTTAGACTAATTAATTGGCTAAGTATATTGAAGTAGAGTGAATTACATAGGAGTCCCTATACTCTCTCGTTGTCCTCCCACCTAGCTATACTCACTAGTTATCTCTAAGTTATCTTTTACCTTGGCTTATTCATTCATCAACCCTTCCTATCACTTTATTCGATTACCCCCTATACTAGTTGGTACTAAGTTGAGGTGCTATCTAGGATCTCTATCTAATTATCATTTCTAGCTCAACTTTCCCTTGGGAAAATATAAATTACGATACCTTGGAATACTCCTGGGTGAAGTGCTACAGCGGTATAATCTGTGCACTTGCGGATTTATCCAATAGTCATAAGAAATACCAACAAGCATTTCTGGCGCCGTTACCGGGGAAAGCATAGCCTAGAAATTTTAATTAGATTGAATCCAGAGATTCTCGTTAACTTAGTTATCAATTAGTCATAGGGGCTTACCCCTTTCTGTGTCTTCCTTTCTTGCGAAGCCAGACAGTGTATGAGCGGTTTCCAACTACCCAGAAATTACCTAAAAGATCTCAAGCAGTTGTTGAGGAGGACTAGACGTCGTCAAGTTCCCCCTCAGAGGTTCATCTCGACCCTGAATCCATTCGAGGAAGGAGGCTCTACACCACCACTCAAGGAAGCTATGGCCCAGAAGGTGATCTCTGACTTCTCAGCCTCGTCCGGTACCCACGTAGCTCAGGGTCCTGAAGTCAACTTCGGGGATGCCACCTTCGAGCTGAAGCCCGCCTTGATCCACATGGTGCAAGCCAATCCATTTTGCGGGAAGCCCCATGAGGAGGCCAATGCTCATCTCCAGTATTTCATGGAGTTGTGTGGTACCTTTACCATTAAGGGAGTGGCGTCTGACGCCATTCACCTTCACCTTTTCCCTTTCTTGTTATTGGGGAAGGAGAAGCAATGGTTCTACACCCACAAAGAAGAAGCCACTATATGGGAGAGGTGTGCCAATGCATTCCTCAAGAAGTTCTTCCCCACGGACAAAACCAATGCCCTTCGTGGAAAGATCTCAAGCTTCCAACAACAGTTTGACGAGACGATTCCCGAAGCATGGTAGCATCTCCAAGAGTACATTCGTGCATGTCCTCATCATGGGATAGACGATTGGCTCTTGATTCAAGGATTCTACCATGGGCTATCCAGTATGGCCCGTAGTCACCTTGATGCTGCCGCTGGAGGGGCATTCCTCCAACACACAGTGAGGAATGCCAAGGACCTCATCGAGAAGATGGTAATCAACTAAGGATGGGGTGAGGAACGTCTCCAGCCGAAGAGGAGAGGTATGCACACCATTAATGAGGTGGACATGCTCTCTGCCAAGATGGACCTCTTAATGAAGAATATAGAAGAAGGTTCCAAGAAGGAACAAGAGGCCATCTAGCCCACTGCCACCGCACGAGCTATTGAAGCTGATCCATGGTGCGAGGTGTGTGGAGGAAATGATCACTCGGGCAACAACTGCCTCGATACATCGCAGGAGGATGTGAACTTCATCAACAACAACAACAATGGGTATCACCCCAACAACAAGGAAACCAGAATTCACGCCCCTTCTACCAAGGTAATGGAGGTAATAGCAATTACAATTCTTATAATAATCAGCCTTCATTGAAAGATCTTGTTCTTGGTCAATATAAAATTAATGACGGAGTTAACAAAAAGATGATTGCCAATGATAAAGTTCTTGAAACTCTTGGTGAAAAAATGGATACCTTTGCCACTGCCATAAAAAATCAATTGAGTTTTAATAAGATGTTAGAAACCCAGTTAGCTCAATTAGTAGCAGCTATGCCATCTATAGAACAAGGTAAGATTCCTAGGAAACCAAAAGATTCAATTAAGCATGTTAATATGGTCACAACGAGGTTCGGTAAGCCTCCACTTCGCTCCTATTGGAGCTACCTTCTCGATCCTCCCTTCATCATGAAGAAGGAAGATCCAGGCCACCTGACGATCAAGTGCTCAATAGGACAACAAACCTTCCACAACGCCTTCTGCGACCTTGGATCGGGCGTCAATATCATGTCCAAGGTAACGTACGATAACTTGTTAGGGGGACCTTTGTTCCCTACTAGTGTTCGTTTGCAGATGGCAGATCAGACGATGCGGTTTCCTGAGGGACTCGCAAGGGACATCTTGGTGAACATCCAATATGAGTACATCCCCACCGACTTCATCATTCTTGACATGGGAGCTAACGTGGAAGTCCGCGTCATCTTGGGAAGGTCTTTCCTCAACACCACCAATGCAGTCATCTACATGGGATCGGGCCAGATTCACTTCCATTTCCCCAGTCATAAGGTAAAATGTGCTTTCAATTGTTATAAACTTAACAAACAGGTTAAAGCACATCCACCAAAAATAAGAGTTCGAGCTCCACGCCAATAGAAGCAATATCCGGAGGCCAAGATCAACAAACTCAAGGAGGATGAACTTGCCAATCCAAGGCAGGTGTGGAAAGCAAAGGAGGTGCACACTCCTCGGTCTCCGTCTCCGGAGCCATCAAGTGCACCTGAAAAATGAACAAGAAGGAGAGTCCTTCTCCAAGGACTTAAAATCAAGGAGCCTTCGCCGAAAGGTAAGTCGGTAGTTATCTTTTATCTTTTATCTTCCTTTACATTTATTTCATTTCTTTAATTTTCATCATGCTTAAAATTTAGAAAAATAAAGTTTAGATCAAATAAAATCTCGAGACTAGTTTAGCACTAAAACATAGTCAGGCTTAGGTCCTAGGGGGTCGGTCGACCTCCCTAATGACCCTAAGCCCCCTTTCTTTCAATTGGAACACAATGTGACATTAGTGGAATAAAAAGAAAAGGGAAAGTAGACCCATAGGGGTCGGCCGACACCCTTAGGGGTCCCTAGGTCACCTCTCTCTCTCTCTTCCCCATCTTCTTTTGTCTAAGAATCTCATGATTTGAGTAGTGTGAAGTTCAAAATTCAGATTTTGCCTTAGAAGACATTGTTGGTATTTCTTATGACTATTGGATAAATCCGCAAGCGCACAGATTATACCGTTGTAGCACTTCACCTAGGAGTATTCCAAGGTATCGTAATTTATATTTTCCCAAGGGAAAGCTGGGCTTGAAATGATAATTAGAGAGAGATCCTAGAGAGCACCTCAACATAGTACCAACTAGTATAGGGGGGTAAACGATATATATGATAGGAAGGTTTGATGAATTAATAAGCCACGGTAAATGATACTTAGAATGGACTAGATAGAATAACTAGGTGGGAGGACAACGAGAGAGTACAAGGGACTCCTATGCAATTCACTCTACTTCAATATACTTAGCCAATTAACTAGTCTAAACACTATAGTTTGCCTCCTCAATACAAGTATGCTAGGCGAGGGGATAGATCAGCAGGAGGACAAAACTCCTACCGGACCACGCCCTCGTTTTACGGGGGCCTTACCTTTTAAGAACTTGTCTAAAAACACGTGGTGGAATACAATGACTAGACAAGGCTGTCACCTCTTGCTAGCTACCACAAACAATCCGTGCAGCAAGTGGTAACCAAGGATAGGATGATGTATAAGCACCACACTTACACACAACTTATTACTTTGACTACGATCTATAATCAAAGCACCCTATGACAGGAAATGATCGCATACAGGAAAGGTCATAAGATCACAGACTATGAATGTAAAGGCTATTAAAGAGCAAAAGCATATAACAATACTATATCTAGTAAAGTAAATACTAAGTAGAGTAGAGAGGAAAGATAATATATTGAATAAGATAAAGTCTTACAAAGAAGGAAACATACAAGAGCTATACCAGACTTTCCAGAAGACAACTCCGGAAATCCCGAGCGCAGCTCGACTCAACTCTAACTCTCACTCTAGACTAAACTACTAGAACAATATAAGGAATAGAGCTTGTAGGCTTCTTCACCATGTATAGAGAGGGGTATGACCCTCTATTTATAGTGGAAGGTGGAGTAGGGGCTACTCCATCGCCATGTCAGCGATCCAGGGGCTTCAATCCTCCACCCTTGGATCCAACCGACCCTTAAACCGTCCTTTGGTGGATGGTGGTGATCTTCCACATGTGGGAATAGGTAAGGCGGTTGGCAGCAACCAAACCGACCAAGGGGGTGGTCGGCCGACCACCCCTATGGCAAGTGGGCCCTCTTGTGGCCTTCCAGAGGTGGCCCACTAGTCATGGACCAAGTGGGGGGCCTTCTGGGCCCATGTCATGGTCGGCCGCCCCTTGGGGGTCCTAGCCCACCTCAGTCGTCCTGATGCTGGCCCCACTTGTCATTGATATTAATTGCTGGTTCTGAGGTGATTTTCACGTTTATCTCCTTGGTGTGGGCCCATGGATCCATGTGCTACTCTTGTGAGCCATTGAGAGAAAGCACAGAGTGATCCAATGGTTGGATTTCACTCTAGAGTGCCTCTCTGGGATCATGGCTGAGAAGGGAGAGCTGGTGGGCCCACAGGGTGGTCGGCCGACCCCCTATGTGGGTCCCACTAGCTCTCCTTTGCCCCATTTCTTCATTCCTGCATTCAAACACTCCATGGACATGTGGAACTAGTTATTTGATAAAATATGCTCATGATGTGTTTGTTTATCCTTGATCCTGAGGTTGGTGGCATCATTTTGGTAAAAGTACATCATATTTGGTGCCAACAGACATCTCTTTAACTTTGTCATGCTTTGAAAAAGAAAAACATCAACCACCTTTTGACTAAAGCATGACACACATCCTTGTCTCTTACTACTCTTTGTTCAAAGTGGGGAATCATGAACACTTTCACTTTTGCTTTGTCATGCTTTGAAAAAGAAAACACATCAATCACCTTTGGTTAAAGCATGACAAACCTTTTGTCCCCCACTTCCCTTTGTTTAAAGAGGAGAATCTTGAGCACTTTAGCTCAGCTTTTGATCACATCACTTAGCATGATTTACCTTTCATCAAACTCTAGGAAAAGTGTGAGTGGAATCTCCACTTTAGGGGGGTCGGCCGACACCTTGTGTCACCTTCTCTCTTCCCTTTTGCTTTGTGTAAGGCATCTCTATAAGCTAGTGCCCATGGCACCCAAGGGCAAGCCCATGGGGGGTAGGCCGACCACCCCTTGGTGCCATCTTCTCCCCCTATAAAAGGCCATGCAAGGAGAGCTCAAATCCTCACTCCAACCAGAATTCAGTTCTAGCTCAACCACTTCTTCTTTGCTTTGCCTTGTTCTCTCCTCACTTCCCTCAAGTGAAGTTCTCACTCTTTGGAGAAGTAGTGCTACCCTCTCTCTCTCTCAAGACCACAAAAACACCTTGTCTTCATCAAGCTTCTCTTAGTTCAAGACTATCCCTGCAAGAAGAACTAGGAAGCTCACACCTACATTAGCCTTGTCCTAGTCTCATTCTTGTGTCTCTCTTCCTCTCTAGAAGATGAAGAATCCTTTGAAGTTCGCGATGAAGAAAATGAAGAAGGTTCTAAGTGGGAGCTCATCTCGACGCTCCCACCAATCTGAGGATACTTCTCAAAGGAGAAGGGGAGGTTCTGTCCGATATACTTGGGAGAAAACTCTAACCAAAGGACAACCTTAGGAGGAGGAAGAATCACCGATGGAGATGCCTCATCTTGGTGCATTCATGGTGCCCCCCGATAAGGACGTATGATCAACAAAGTGGTCTCTAGTTTGATCAACTAGAGTACCAGAAATATCTCTCTCTTTGGGATTGATGTTTCGAGCATACAAGGATATTGAATCCAACTATCCTCTCCAACGCAGGTATGAACACCGAGTTTGATACTATCTTTTCCACCATTGGTTGGTCTAGCTTTTGGCAAGTAGATGAACTCAGAATAGAATTGCTCACCATAGATTTCTTGTGCTCCTTACAAGTCTCTAATGATGAAATATCTTTCTACATGTTTAATCAAAGATTTAGTCTCACTTGGAGTCATCTAAATGTTGCTCTTGGCTTTGATGACACTTGCTTGCTTGATTTAGACCATGCCATGCATAGATTCAATAAAAGAAAATTTTAGTTGTCTATCTCTGCCTTGAATGATTGCTCAAACCCCAAACTAGAGGAGATCCATAATCCAACCCTTTGTTTTATCCATCTTTGGATGAACATGACTTTGTTCCCTGGAAATAATGCTAGTATGTTAAGCAACATAGAATTAAAATTGCTTTATGCCATGGTTAACAAGATCTAGATCTCTCCTATAAAATGCTTAGTAGAATTTTGGCAAAGATCGATTGAAGGTAATGAACCCATACAATTCACATCCTTAATCACTCGTCTTACCGAATCCATGAACCTACTAGATGGAACATATGCTTTTGAATATCTCCCTTCACCTAGAGCAGTAATTTCAGAAGAATATCTTACACATGCCCAAATGCTAAAAAGAGGTCCCAAGGGTGGACTTAAAATGATCTATATTGGCCATACAACTGAAGTTCCTATTCCAAATAGGCAACGTCAGTTGTATAGGACCCGTAAGCTAACCCTTGATTTGGATCAAGGAAATGAGCAAAGAGGTTTTGCAGGTTCAGACAGGAGAGTTTAGGAAGGGCCATACTTTGTTCATCTTGGGCAAGGTGGTCCTTCCCATGGAGTTGTTGGCGAGGAGGACGACGATGCAACTTCCATGGATACTTCCAATGGCATGCCTCCTCGGCCACCACGTCCGCAAGGACCACGAGCATCCTTCTCGTCCCCACGAGATAGGGAGCATCGTGAATGGCGACAACAAATGGATCATCTCACCAATGCTTTAGGCGAGCTGCGCGTTGAGCATGGTGAGACAGCAAGCATTGTCCAGCAAACTGCCGAACAAATCCAAGCACTGCAAGAAGAACAAAACTAGCAGTGGACATTATGGTGGCAACAATATCCATATCTGCCACCACACTACTGAGCAAAGGATAAGCTTGGGGAGGTTCCCTCCCCCACTAAGGTAAGTGTTTATTCTTCAACATTTACATTCATGCATTTTCGTGCTTATCTTTGTTTGCATCCAAAAAAAATCTCTGAATATGATAAAAAGAACAAAAAGACTTATCTCTACTCTCACATGTTCCATGAATTTTAATCTCCCTTGTGGAAATGATGAATAGTTGCTCTACTAAATGTTTCTCTAGTACTTAGTTTACAACTTGATATTTCTCTAAGTATGGATTGCTTGGCTTAAAAGAAACATCATGAACCTAAAACTTTAGTGGGTTGCAAATGCTGTAACTAAGTCTAAGTTGTTGTGAGACATGATATAACAAGACAAGAGCTGCTATAATATTGTTCTAAACAAGAATGACTATCAGAGTTTTATTTATTAAAATGATAAAAACACTTTTTGTCCCTCAATGGTGAAAATTCCTACCAAAGCCATATATGCTCTTTTATAATATAAGCTTTCTACATAAGATGCTTGCTTTGTGATGAGTTTGGTCAAGTTTTGTGACCCTTGTTGAGAGATTTATCATGCTCCCAAGATCAAGATCACGTACACGCCACATATATATGCTGCTTCTACACTGGAAGTACGCAGAAACATGCCTTACATTTTCCACATAGTTCATGCTCCATGTGCCAATAGAAATTCTCTCTCTAGTATGTTGCTAGTAAATGAGACATAGACTATGTAAAATAAAAAAATAGGGGCACATGAAGGTCCCAAGTCTTAGAAAAATAATGAGCAAATCAAAGCTCATAGAAAAATAAAGATAGCTATGTCTCAAAAATTATAAGTTAGAAAGAGAGATCATATCAAATAGAGGAGTATTGATCATTTTCCATGTTTCACACACTTGCACATCTTGATCTAAGAGTATGACACTTCTCTTCTCGGATCCGGAATTTGACTTTACAACATATGCAAGGTAAGTTTTCTACATTCCTTATCCTATCCTACAGCTCCACATAAGCCTTTAAAGATAGGATGAAAATAATGCAAACTTTGATATGTGCCTTGGTGAGGAATCATACACCATATGAGCGACTCGAATGTACCATTTGAGGAACACTAAGTCTTTCTTTTCAAAACTTCATAAAACCTATGATATGAAACTTGTGAAAGAATGAGAAAACTAGTGCTCAAGTCAAGTTGTTCTATCTCTCAACCACCCAAGACAAAGGATAAAGCCATGAGCCCCATGGAGGACTAAGGTAATATGGGTGAGTCTTTATTGCTAATTTTTCCACTCAAAAGAGAAGTATGATTGTTGTAGATCTAGTACTCTTGAAGTATGAAGCATAGTAGCAACTCCTGATCCACCGAGGCTAAGTTTGATTGTTTGCTCGGGATGAGAAAAGGTTAAGCTTGGGGGATCTTGTTGGTATCAAGAATCATACACTTTTATATACCCAAGATGCTGCCAACAACCTCAGGATCAAGGATAAACAATCATATCATGAGCATACTTTATGAAATAACAAGTTCCACATGTCCATGAAGTATGTAATTGCAGGAATAAAGAAATGGAGCAAAGGAGAGCCAGTGGGACCCACATAGGGGTCGACCGATCCCCTATAGGGCCCACCAGCTCTCCCCTGTGGTCATGATCCAGGAGAAGCACTCCAGAGTGAATCTCATCCCTCAGATTGCATTGTGCTTCCTCCCAACAGTTCTCATGCAACTCACATAGATCCATGGGTCCACATCAAGGAGATCAACGTGACAAAATAACTCAGAAGAACCAACCTAGCCACATGACAAGTGGGGCTAGCATATAGATGGCCGAGGTGGGCCAGAGACCCTAAGGGGGGGTCGGCCGACATCCCACATGGCCCACCAGCCCCTCACTTGGTCCCTGACTAGTGGGGCTGGTTCTAGAAGATGAAGGCAGGGCCCACAAGGCATAGGCGGGGTCGGCCGACCTCCCCTAGGTCGGTGCAGCTCCTGGTAACTGCCACACTCATTTATCACATGTTGAAGATCAAGACCATCCACTCTAAGTTGATTTAGAGGCGGTTGGATCCAAGGGTGGAGATTTGAAGCTTCCTGGATCGATGACGTGGCGATGGAGTAGCCCCTACTCCACCTCCCACTATAAATAGAGGCTCACTCCCCCCTCTTCATACATGGTGAAGAAGCCTACAAGCTCTATTCCTTAGATTGTTCTAGTAGTTAGTCTAGAGTGAGAGTTAGAGTTGAGTTGAGCTGCGCTCAGGATTTCCGGAGTCGTCTTCTGGAAAGTCTGGTATAGCTCTTGTATCTTTCCTTCTTTGTAAGACTTTATCTTATTCAATATATTACTTTTCCTCTACTTTACTTAGTATTTACTTTGAGCATTACTATACTAGCTATAGTCTTGTTATATGCTTTTGCTTATTACTAGCTTTACATCAATAGTTTGTGATCCTTGTGGCCTTTCCCGTATGCGATCATTGCCTATCATAGGGTGCTTTGGTTATAGATCATAGTCAAAGTAGTAAGTTGTGTGTAAGCATGGTGCTTATATATCATCTTACCCTTGGTTACTGCTTGTTGCACGGATTATTTGTGGTAGCTAGCAAGAGAGTGACAGCCTTGTCTAGTCTTTGTATTCCACCACGTGTTCTTAGACAAGTTCTTAAAAGGTAAGGTCCCCATAAAAAGAGGGCATGGTCCGGTAGGAGTTTTGTCCTCCTACTAATCTATCCCCTCGCCTAGGATCTCTAGTTGGTACTAAGTTGAGGTGCTCTCTAGGATGTCTATCTAATTATCATTTCTAGCTCATCTTTCCCTTGGGAAAATATAAATTACGATACCTTGGAATACTCCTGGGTGAAGTGCTATAGCGGTATAATCTGTGCGCTTGCGGATTTATCCAATAGTCATAAGAAATACCAACAGTTTACACTGATAATATTCTATAGTTTTGGTGAATTATTATTTTCCAGGGATAAACAAGGGAAACAATAGTTGGAATCAAGGTACAACTATCACGAATCGGGATAACGCATAATTGGGAAGGAAACTGACATGGGAAGACTCTAGAAGGCGCAAGAAGACATCAGAAGGCGGCGGGAGCTGAGGGGCTGCCAGGTGGGGATGACCAGACCCACCCCTAGGCTGGTCGGCTTCCCCCCATAGGATCTGAGTCCCGTCCAGTTACGACACCCCTAACTGACATTTAGATCCAATCTAAGCCATTGTTCAAGGTTGGTTTGATCCAAGGGTTGTGGTTCATCCCATCGGACTATAAATAGAGGGGCGGACCCTCCCTCCCTGAAGGCATTCATATCAATATATAAATTAATCTCGGTTAGGTCGAGAGGTGTCCCTTGAAAGGATAACCTTAGAGCTCCACCATCTAGAGCATAGCTAGATTAGAATAGAAGTACTCTACTAGAGAAAACATTAACAGTGGTGGTCAAAAACCATTAACTGGGTTAGTCACGAGGAGACTCGGTAAACCCTTGTAATCCTTTCTTCTAACACAATATTATTCATCTAGTTCATCATTGTTTATCTTCTAGTTCATCTCTATTCTTCTAGTTCTTATTCTAGTTCTTGTTATTGTTCTAGTTGAATCTTATTGCTCTAAATATGATTATATGTTTAGTTGTTTATACATTCTTAGTTATAATGTTCATCATCTACTTTGATTATATATCTAGCATAGATAGATTATGTTCATGTCATTACTCATGTTCATATAGCGCTCATTCATTAGATCAATGGGTGGGTGATAATCATAGTGTAAGTGTGGTGGTTAGACATTGTTTATCTGCGAATGTCCCCTATGTTTTGGACCATGTGGTAGATCGCGGGTGTGACATTCCCGTTGAGTCCTCTGTAGTCCACTCCCTGGATATAGGATTGTGCATGACTGTTAAGTCTTCGGTCACGGTTGTGCTCTGTTCTCAGCCAGACTTAGTGATGGTCGCTTGATTATACACATTAATATACTTTATCTATGATTGCTACATGTATTGCACTAATTAAGGTAGGTTATAACTTATAATTAGAATAACATAGGAGTAGTCTTTAATATTCTATTCTTATTAATGCTAGTGCTATAGATGGAAATTCTCTTAAGATAATCCTGGACATGTGTTTATCTATCTTTATCATTTATCTTTATCTATTATTAGATTGATTCTCTATTTTGAGTAATAATCTAGTGGAACTCATATCATGTGTGTGCATGTATAAAAGTTTGCTTCTCATTATCCTACCTCCTAGGTCCTTTCCGGTGGTAAAGTATAAATAACGATACCTAGAATTTTCCTGGGTGAAATCCTACAACGGGTGTATTTTATCTGTGCGCTTGCACATAATATATACATATATATATATATCTTTGGAGTAAGTATCATGAGTATAAGTACTACCATGTCTCTAGTGTCATGTTAGGATGACTCTTAATTTAAATGATGCTAGTAGATGTGACCCTACATTTCTACGTCGTTGCTGGGGATCTGTCACCCTAGTGATGATGTTAAGAAATGTCAACAAGCATTTCTGGCACCATTACCGGGGAAAGCAAGGAGGTAGCTAGGATAATCAAATTGAATATCTAGGAATAACTTTTACACCATGATATTAGAGATACACTATTGATTTTTTTCTCAAATAGGCTCACCCTGGTTTTGTATTTTTTATATTTTGTGCAGGGTGATGTATGAACAGTTTTGAACTTCTGACGAACTACGTTGAGAATCATGAAGCTTTAATTTATTTAAGAAGACTAGAGCCAAACTCAATAGGATTCCGGATACTTTACCAGAAGTCAACCAATTAAGAAGAAGCTTACTGGATTTTGAAGCTATGACTGACAAGTCTCTCCGTGAATTCTCTGCACTAACAACTGCCAACATCAGGACTGGTCAATGTTGGGGATAATGGATTTGAGCTGAAGCCCACTTTGACTAACATGGTGCAAAACAATTAGTTTTACTGAAAGGCTAATGAAGATGCAAGTGCTCATCTCCAACACTTTTTGGAGATTTGCAGTACTTTCACCATCAAGGGAGTTTCCAGAGATGCCACATTACTTCGTCTTTTCCAATTCTCACTTTTGGGAAAGGAAAAGCAATTGTTCTATGCCAACAAAGATAAAAACACTACATGGGAAATTTGCTCCACATCCTTAGTAGCAAAATTCTTTCTAGTGGGCAAGACGAATGCCCTACATGCAAAAATTTCAAGCTTTCAGCAGCAGTATGATGAATCTATTCTAGAGGCATGAGAAACTTTCAAGATTACATATGAGAAGAACCTTACAATGGGATGGATAATTGGCTACTCATGCAAACATTCTATCATGGGCTCACTACCAGTACGCATGAGAACATGGATGCAACTACTGGAGGATCGTTCTTATCACTGACTATTCATGATGCAACCACTCTTGTGGAGAAGATGGCTTCGAACTAGGGATGGAATGAAGAACAATCTCAACCATGCAAGAGAGGTGAAGGAATGCATCAAGTCAAAGAAGTAGAGATGTTGTCTGCTAAGATGTACCTGCTCATGAAGAAGCTTGATGAACAAGACAACAAAAAGAAGCAAGTCATGCCCATCCATGATTCTCGCATGACCTGTGAAGAGTGTGGAGGCATTGGTCACTCAGGGAGTAGCTACCCTGAGATCCAAGAGGATGTTAACTACATCAACAACAACATCGTCCTCAATAGAATCAAGGATGGAATCAGCAACAAAGGCCCAACTACCGAGGTAACTACTCAGGTAACTACCAAGGTAACAATTTCAAACTACCACCCTTGAGAGAAATGATTACTAATCAAAATAAAGTTATTGAGAACATGTCTAGTGTTGACACAAAAAGCGTCAGTATTTGCGAACACCTCGGGCTATTACCCAAAGCTCGGTATTCCGGAGGCGTGCCAGTCGATTTGACCAATCAATCGACAAGGATGATAACTAGAACAAACTGAACGAGACGACAGCGATGCGCCCGGACGTCAAGGCTTAGATTGATCAAGGATAACTAGAGCAGAGTTGAACGAGGCAAACAACGATGCACCCGGAATGCCAAAGCTCAGAGGTACTCCCACGTGGAACTTGCAAGGATTTGACAGAGATCAAGATGATGCAGCCCGTCGAAGCTTGAAGAACTCGTTGATAAGGTAAAACTAATACAAAAAGGGTAAATTGCGGTAAAAAGTAGAATAAGATAAAGTTGGTTTGTTTTTGATTGGATTGATCGTTATTCCGTAGCCCTCGGGCACATATTTATACTCCCGCTTGGAGAGTTGTACAAAGACACGACTCGTACCCTTCCTAAAACAAACTCCTAACTTTAAGGAAACTGACTCACGCAGGAGTCAGATCTAAAACAATAATATTTATTTCCCTAAACAAACACACCTATTTTAAAGGAAAATAAACGACTCATGCAAGAGCCGGATTCAAACTACCATAATAACAATACTGGTAAAACACCAGTTTCCTTATACTTTTCCTCGATGGAAGCTTTCCATCGGCAGATCCCTGTGACTTCCTTCTTTGGCCACCTGTAGTCTTCTGCTGCCACCAAGTGCTAAGTCACGCCCATCGGCATCGGCAATACTTTCCCGATTGGCAATCGGCAACATCTCCCGATTAGCGACCTTGTGCTGGTAACCGTCTTCACCGATCATTCCTAATCGGTAATCACCATTCATCGGCAATGGGCAATGACCCTTCATCGGCAGTTGGCAATGACCCCTCATCGGCAATCGGCAAGGACTCTTCATCGGCAATTGACAATACCTCTTTGTCGGCAATCGGCATCAGCAACTTCATAGCTTAAGCTTTTCACCAATTAACCTTTGTCGGCAAGAACCATCCAGTCTCCATCGGCAGCACACTTGGCCTTCCCGCGACACTCCCATTGGCAATATTGGCTCATACCGTACCGATGCCGATGGTAAACGGCTGTTGACCAGTCAAACCTTAGCTCATTTGACACGTGTTGAAAAATGGTGTCAACACATGCCCCCAGTTTCGGAACGTATAATACTTTACGTGCCGAAATTCTCTCCACTGTAGCCGTTGCCGTAGCCGTTGCCTCCGAGATGGACGCACGGTTTCCTCGATCCCCGCGTGTGGAACTGTAATTTAATAATAAAACCCCTCGATTGTAGCACAAACAGTTGGAGACCACCTCGATCACGGCGTATCTACCGCGGGCGTCTCCACATTCCTGCACAGTGTGGACCACAACCCCAAAATGCCCCAGAGCAAGCTTATAAAACTTACTGGGATCCACACTACCTTTTTACCCGAGCCCATTTTCACTTTCACCTTCCTGCCTTCGTCTTCAACCTCCAGTCGCTCTGAAGAACACGAGCTCGAGCAACAGTACCCCTCCGCAATCCAAGGACGAACTGCAAGCATTCCTCTGACTCCAATGGCGATCCAAGTCGACATTCCAAAGGTAAGGCTTATTCCCCGCCTAATCCAACCTCCTGTACGGTTCTTCTCCTCGCAAAAATCTGGATTTATCCTCATTCTTTTTCTGATTCGTCCCTTTTCTTTGAACCCTAGGAACTGTACAATAAGGTAGTGATTCCACTCGCCGGTTCCAATCTCAGCTGCCTAGGCCCAATGGGCAATCCAGACCCCACCTTCATCATCAATGCAGAAACCAACCGGGTACCGTTCAGATCTGAGTGTTTTGGTCTAGGACTGTGGAAGGACACATTCCGCTCATGGCCCAAGCCTACTAAGGGATGGAAGAACTAGTACCTGAGAGTAGTCAGATCACAGCAAGTGTACTGGCAAGAACGTAACCTGGATCAGTGTATTAGACTTTCAATTGCCGATATGGAGAAGAACGAAAACTTAATGATGGTAGCCTCATACTTCTAGTCCGATAACATGAACGCTTTCCTCTTCAGGCATGGACCAGCTACCCCAACTCTTGCCGATGTCTACATGTTGACCGGCTTGGACATCACCTCTACCAATACGTTTAGCCTTTTCAACAGAAAATCCGAGTACAAGGTGAACACCCGGAATATCGGTGGTTGGACGGGCTACATCAAAGAGAAGCAGAAAACCGGATCGGTAACCCAACGGGAGCACGCCATTTTCTTAAACATGTAGTTGGAAAAGTTCGTCTTCTGTGGCAAAACTATCGGTCCGGCCACCATGCACCTTCCAGCGGCTGAACTACTTGTCGATGGAACAAGGCTCCCTTTAGGCAGGTATCTTCTTGGATCAGTATACCGATTGCTGCGTCAAGTGTCCCAGAAGCTACTGCTAGGAGAACCCATCGGCAATCTCGGAGGCCCCTGGTGGTTTGTCAATCTGTGGTTGAATGCACACATGCACAAGGCCCTCCAGTTTGACTTGTTTGCCCAACAATTCCCAAGGGACGTATTGGAAGATTACCGATATGGGGACGACGAATTGACAACTCGCCCTCCACTTAATTTTGGAGAGGCCATCATAGTGCTACCAGGTACCGATGCCGATACAGAGCACTTCGGTTACTTCTTCCAGAAGTTCTACAACGGACTTCCCTCCTCGGAACGGACCTGGTGGCCATATATTGATGAACATAACCAGTTCCCGCTGCTATTCAACTTGACCGATGTGAACCTGCCCGAGAACCAAGCAATCATGAGGGCCAGCATTACTCCCCGAGCTATTCCAGTAAACATCTTTGGGTCTAGGAAGAATGCCCCACCATCCTACGAGTTCTACTACCCATCAGCAGCAGCGAGACAACTGGCATTTGGCCAACTGCCGATCAAACTCTGCTACTCTAAGGTAGTAAGACCCAGGCAGATAATCTCCAGTAATCTAGACTGGAACAAAGTCGTCAATCTTCCTGCCGATGCCGATACGTCAGACCTCGACTTGTCTTCCTGGTCGCCAACCTCCTTCATCACCAACGAGTACAAGTCTTGGTGGCAAGAGTGGAAGTGCCAACTACTCGCCAACTCTTCGCACTACTATCGGCACTTGATTGACGCCGATTACATCATCCCTAATGACGCAGTAAGTCTGCCATCCGATGTATTTTTATTACTTTATTTTTGTCATTGGTATCAGCACTTAACTCTTTGCGCCTGACAGGCCGATGATCCAGTCCCCACAACGAGTAACAGTGGTAGACCCTTTAATCTTCGGATAATGGGCCCCATATCGATCATCGGCAACAGAGCTCCGACGCTGGCCGCCTTCACGCCTCAACAGGTACCTACGCCGGCACCCACAAAAGCCCAGGCTACATCGGCCGCTGCTGTTGCCCTAACGTGGGTTTATGCAGTAAACTCGCCTTTACCCGTACTGATTACATACTGTTTTATCGGCAACATTTATCTTGTATAACTTGCTTTGTATTTTCAGGCACTATGGTCATCGGCATCTGCTTCCAGCAGGCAAACACCTTCCAGCCCGGCTGCCGATGCCCCCCGGTCTTCGTCAAAGCGGGTTGGCTGCCCTGCTGCTGCGCCGACGAAAAAGAGGCGTCTGAGGCTAGCTTCTCCTCCACCACCGGCTCAACTTACACCACCAACTGCCGACGCGCCATCGACGGAACCCTCATCGGCCCCGGTTGCACCAACTGCTGGCAGGTCATCGGCAGATCCTCCATCGGCTTCTGCGCCTGATCAACTGATGGACGATGTCCCATATCGAGAGACAACACCCGTTACACTGGCGGAGGCATCGTCATCGGCACCATCGGCCAGACTCCCCGGCGAAGAGACAACTCCACCCGTCGTGGCGGCAGAGGCAACATCGGCATCGGCACCGTCGGCCGAAGTCCCTGATGATAGAGTGGGATCACCGCCACAAGAACCGGCCACCATATAGGAAGCGACGCCGGCAACAACTATGCCAGCACCAGCGGCGTCGGCTGCTTCTCCAACAAGGGCCCAGTCATCGGCATCTGCTGCCGATGTCCAGGATGAAGCTGGACCATCCAGTATGCCAAGTCCCAGGCAGGAGATCCGCTTCAAGACGGTAATTCGATTACCTCAAAACTCATAGTATAATTGTACAATCGGCATATTTTAACTTCTACTTTCAGGCTCAGGACTCTTCGGACAGTCTTTTCTCCTATAGCTTGAATCCTCAGAACAAAGATGAACACCAAGGCCTCATCCAAGCAGATAGCCTATTCTCTTTCGCGGTCGACATCCCTGATGACGACGAAGAGGAGAGTTCGGTGCCACCCTTATCGGCAGAGATCAAATCTAGACTGGAAGAGTTGCTTTCCTTGCTGCTACAAGACACGTCTCAGCTCATCCAAGATTCATCGGCAGCAAGGATCGCGTTCAAGGACATCCAAAGCCACCTCTCCGCCGATATGGCAAAAGTCCTTCTCCAGGCAACCTTCCTCGACATTAAGCAGATCCAGTATCAGAAGCTTACCCGTCGCATTGCCGATAGGGCCGCTCAATCCAAGAGCGAGGAAGAAAAACTTAAGTTCAAAGCTATTGCCGATGAGAAGCACAAAGGCATCGGTCAAGCAGAAGTCTCCATCGGTAACCTTGATCAAGAAATCTCCCGACTATCGGCAAAGAAAGAGGAGCTACTGGCGGAGTTACAGAAGGTCGAGGGGGATCTGACTGCAACCAATCAGCAGAAAACCCAACTATCCGACTCCATCAGGGTCCTGCGGTAAGAAAGGGACCAGAATGCGCGACAAGCTATACTGTGGAAGAAGAAAATCAAGCCGGCCGAGGGTTCTGCCGATGCCGACGCCAAGGAGATGGACGAAATAGAGCAAATTCGCCTGCGTGCGATATCAGCCATCCACTCCTTACTGTAATTTGTCTGTTGTATCGGCAAGAATGTAACTTTAATACTTGATTTTGACCTATAATATAATGCCAGTTTATTTTTACCGATGTTTATATAACTTTTCGTGCATCGGCATTCAACTGAGCACTACGCGTCCACCCATATACTAGGGTAGTACCTCTTTAAGTATTTGCCGTTAATCGCTCTAGAGAACGCCACTCCTTCGAGAGTTTCCAAAATATAAGCATTGCCAGGAGCAGACTGTTTTATCCGATAAGGACCTTCCCAATTAGGGGACCACTTTCCAAATTTAGAGTTCTTAGTCCCAATCGGTAAAATCAACTTCCACACCAAATCGCCATCGACAAACTCTTTTGCCTTTACTTTCTTGTCATACCATTGGGCAACCCTCTTCTTATTCTCTTCAATGCTAATCAACGCCCTCAACCGATGACCTGCCAAATCTTCTAACTCATCTTTCATTAGAGTAGTATAATCATTGGTCGTCAGTTGATCCTGAAAAGATAATCGCCTAGAACCAGTTTTGATTTCCCAAGGCAGGACAGCATCGTGTCCATAGACCAACTGATACGGCGAAACCTTGGTTGCACCATGACAAGCCATCCGATATGACCATAAATCCTCGTTTAGCACCACATGCCACCTTCTAGGGTTTTCTTCAATCTTGCGCTTAATAAGCTTGATAACCCCCTTCTTAGTAGCTTCGGCCTGACCATTAGCCTGGGCATAATAAGGAGAAGAGTTTAACACCTTGAAACCCATGCTAGCAGCAAACTCATCAAACTCTCCCGATGTGAACATAGTTCCCTGATCGGTAGTAATGGTCTGAGGAATACCAAATCGGTAAACGATGTGCTCTTTAACAAAATCCACCATGTTTGCCGATGTCACCTTCTTCAAAGGAATTGCTTCGACCCACTTAGTAAAGTAATCGGTAGCAACAAGTATGAGCTTGTGCCCCTTGCTCGATGGCGGATAAATTTGGCCGATGAGATCAATAGCCCATCCTCTGAATGGCCAAGGCTTAATTATAGGATTCATTGCCGATGCAGGTGCCCTTTGCACATTACCAAACTTCTGACAGTCCTGGCACCCTTTAAAATAAGTGAAGCAATCTTCAAGGATTGTCGGCCAATAATATCCATTCCGCCTGATCATCCACTTCATTTTGAATGCCAATTGATGCGCTCCACATACACCTTCATGGATCTCACCCATCAACTCTTTCGATTCCTCTTTGCCAAGACATCTAAGCAAAACTCCATTAATCGTCCGATAATACAACTCATCGTCGAGGAGCACATACTTAGTAGCTTGGAACCTTAGACGCCTCTCAACTTTCCTAGATGGATCCCTCAAGTAATCGGCAATCTCTTTTTTCCAGTCATCGGCAACTGTTACCGATGTCGTGACTCCTTGAATCGGTTGATATCCTAAGGCATTTTGTGCTAACCGATTGGCCTCTTCATTATGCAACCTTGGGATGTGCTCAAGGCGATACTCTCTGAACTCCCTTAACAACTGCAAACACCGTTCATGGGCAGCAATCAAAACTTCGCTTCGGCACTCATACGTCCCAATCAATTGGTTAATCACCAACATAGAATCACCGAAGATTTCAACAGCATCGGCACACACTTCCCTGAGTAACTCCAACCCCTTAAGTAAAGCCTGGTACTCAGCCTGATTGTTTGTTGAAGTAGCAATAATCGGCAACGAGATCTCATACTTCTGTCCTCGGGGTGAAATTAAGAGAATACCGATACCCGCTCCATCCTTGCATGTAGACCCATCAAAGAATAAAGCCCAAGGAGCGATCTCAACAAAGCTCACCATATTGCAATGCTGAGTAACAAAATCGGCCATCACCTGACCCTTAACAGCCTTAGCCGATTCATACTTCAGGTCAAACTCAGACAGTGCCAAGATCCACTTACCGATTCGTCCACTCAATATCGGCATTGACAACATGTACTTGACCACATCATCTTTGCAGATAACAGTGCATTCAGCCGACAGTAAATAATGCCTCAATTTAATGCAAGAGAAATATAAACACAAGCACAAGCACAATCTCTCTATGGCCGAATACCTGGTTTCAGCATCCACCAACCTTCTGCTTAGGTAATATATCACACGTTCCTTTCCTTCAAACTCTTGAATTAAGGCCGATCCGATAACGCCGTCATCGGCAGACAAATATAACCTGAAAGGCTTCCCGTGTTGAGGTGGAACCAAGACTGGAGGATTCACCAAGTATTTCTTAATCTCCTCTAAGGCTGACTCCTCCTCCTCTTCCCATACAAACTCTTGATCGGCTTTCAACTTTAACAGGGGGCTAAAGGATTTAATCTTACTAGATAGATTGGATATAAACCTTCTGATGAAATTGATCTTGCCGATCAAAGACTGCAACTCAGTCTTGTTTGTAGGAGCAACTACCTTGTTAATTGCATCGATAGACTTTCTGCCGATTTCAATCCCTCTCTGATGCACCATGAAACCCAGAAACTGCCCTGCCGATACGCCAAATGCACACTTGTTAGGATTCATCTTTAACCCATGCTCCCTTGTGCGCTCCAATATCTTCCGCAAATTGGCAAGATGCTTCTTGAAGTCTCCAGACTTAACCACCATGTCATCAATGTAGATTTCAACTATTGTGCCGATATACTTATGAAAGATAAAATTCATCGCCCTCTGATAAGTAGCACCGGCATTTTTCAAGCCAAAAGTCATGACCACCCACTCAAATAAGCCAACGTGACCTGGACATCGGAAAGCAGTCTTGGATATGTCTTCTTCAGCCATGAATATTTGATTGTACCCAGCATTACCATCCATGAAGCTAATAATCTGATGTCCAGCAGCAACATCGATGAGCAGATCGGCAACGGGCATCGGGTAGCCATCCATCGGCGTAGCCTTGTTCAGATTTCTGAAATCAATGCAAACACGAAGTTTTCCATTCTTTTTATATACAGGAACCACATTAGAGATCCAATCGGCATATCGGCATTGCCGAATAAATCCAACTTCGATTAACTAGGTAATCTCAGCCTTAATGTCGGGTAAGATAGTAGGATTGCATCGGCGCGCCGGCTGCCGATGTGGTTGGAAACCGTATTTGATGGGTAACCGATGTTCAACTATCGATCGGTCTAAACCAGGCATCTCTGTATAGTCCCAAGCAAAACAATCTTTATTCTCTTTCAATAAATCAGTCAACTGCTGTTTACATTGGGAATGTAACTTAGCACTAATAAAAGTAGGCCTAGGTTTACTACCATCGCCGATGTCGATCTCGAGCAAGTCATCGGCGGACGTAAAGCCCTGCCCTAATTTTCCGTCATCGGCAAACTGATCCATTAAAACTCCTCCTCGGGACCGACTGCTTGGATCGATTTGATACGGTAATCGGCAACCTTGAGGAAGTATGTGTCCCAGGCTTCGCCAGATATGCACCTGGTCTGCTCGTACGTTTCCGATTCTACCGATGAGACAACAGATGGGGCTTCACCGCCGACGACGGAAAAATACGTTTTCGTTTCAGATATTACAACTTCAATTCTGTCCCCGATCCACTGTACTAAACTCTGATGCATAGTAGAAGGGATACAGCAATTGGCATAGATCCAATCCCTCCCGAGGAGTAAGTTGTAAGTGCCTTTGCGGCTGATCACAAAGAACGTTGCCGGCAAAGTTTTGCTGCCGATGGTCAAGTCGACGCATACGGCTCCCATAGCGGTTGACACATTGCCTTCGAAGTCCTTGAGCTTCATGTCGGTCTTGACTAAGTCCTGGTCACCTTTGCCAAGCTTTCTGAACACGACATATGGCATTATATTGATCGACGCGCCACCATCCACCAGCATCTTGGTCATCGGCTGACCATCTACTTTGCCCTTAACGAAGAGAGCCCTCAGATGCTGTCTCTCATCATCGGCAGGCTTTTCAAAGACCGCCGTCATCGGATCTAGCACCAATTGTGCCATATCGGCAGTCTCTTCATCATCACTGACGGGTGCCATGAACTCCATCGGCAACATGACAACCATGTTTATGTCTGCCGATGGATCCCTATCCTTGCGCTTCGGCCTCCATTGCTTCTCCCCGAGGGTTCTGCATCGTCGTGCAGGACATCGCGGTGTTGGCGCTGGATCCTTCTCTTCTGGGTCTTGGTCAGACCCTTAGGGCACCATGGAGGAAGCTTGGTCTTCTAGACTGGCTGATGCTGCCTTCCACCGCTTACATCGGCACTTCTTCCGATGTTGGGATCTCTGGAGAATATCTCTTCATCGGGTACTCTTGCATTGGCCATTTCCTCCAGTTCCTCCTGATCAACACGTCTGCCAAGCCGATCATGGGCACTGAGCTTGCCCCCCAGTCGGTCATGTGCCGATCTGTTTTCTCTGAGCGGCTTGGCGTACTTGGGTGCCTGATCATCAAAACAAGGTCTCTTACCTGACCGATCGGCAGCGTAGTACCCATTGCACTCCGGGCAGTTATCGGCAGTGGGCAGTTTGATGCCCTCTTCCCAGCAGTGGACGAAGAAGGGACACCTCCAGTGGTCCTTGTGTCGAAGCCATTCCCGATGCTCCTCTTCTTCTTGCCGATACCGTTCGTCATGTGATTGCCGATGATTTCGCCTTGGCTGTTTGTGTGTGATTACAACCCCAGGAGCCATGTTGGCACTGTTGCCTTCATCGGCAATCTTATTACCCTTTCTGCCATCAGCAAACCTTCTTGTGTTGTGTTCATGCACTTGGTGGTGACGGTCTACCGATGAGTTCCTCCTGGCAGATTCCGATGTCGGTACTCTGGGTTTTTCACTGATCTCCACCATATTGTTTGGGAACGGGTGCTGATCTATCTTCATCGGTTTCTGGACTTTAGAATTTTCAAACTTAATACGCCCAGATTCAATCTCCGACTGCAACTGCTGCCTGAATACTTTGCAGTCGTTGGTACTGTGTGAAGTTGCGTTATGCCACTTGTAGTACCTAATCTTCTTGAGCTCTTCGGCCGATGGAATCACTTGGTTGGGTGCCAACTTGATTCGCCCCTCTTGCAGCAATAAGTCAAACATCCTATCGGCCTTGGTGATGTCGAAGGTGAACCTCTCAGTTTCTTTTTGGCCGAACGGACAAGACACAGGCCTCTTATCCTTCACCCATTCGGCCGCATCGACATCCAGCTCTTCATCCGACCCAGAGTCTTCTTCTTTCCCGATGAAGGTCACCCTCTTGTTCCAAGTCTTCCTGGGCTCAAAGGCTTTGATATCTTGATCGGCAATCCTCTGCACCAGGTGACTCAGACTTTCGAATTCTTGGGACGCATACTTGTCCTTGATGTGCGGTAGTAATCCTTGGAAAGCCAAATCTGCCAGTTGCCGATCATCAAGCACCAAACTGTAGCACTTGTTCTTCACGTCCCGTAGCCTTTGCACAAAGCTTTCTACCGATTCATCGTTGCGTTGTCTCATCTTGACGAAATCGGTAAGCTTTTTCTCATGTATGCCAGCGAAGAAGTATTTGTGAAATTGCCTCTCTAGATCGGCCCATGTAATTATAGAATTTGGAGGCAATGATATGAACCATGTGAATGCCGATCCATACAATGACGAAGAGAACAATCTCACCCTTAACTCCTCCCTGCTGGCAGCTTCCCCGCACTGGATAATGAAGCGGTTGATGTGCTCCATTGTCGATGTGTCATCTTGGCTGGAAATTTGGTAAAATCGGGTACCTTGTACCGATTTGGAAGAGGAATCAAGTCATATGCAGGAGGGTATGGAGTCCGATAAGAATACGTGTTGACCTTGGGTTTGATGCCGAATTGCTCTTTTATGACTTCGGCAATCTTACCGACCCAGTATGCATCCTGCTCTTGCTGACTCATTGGCTGGTTGTCGACTGGTAGAGTCGGCTGACGCGCCTCTTGAAGATGTGTAGTAGTCGCGGGCGCAACACCAGTCATCTGAACACTATGCATCGGTTGACTTACCGATGGATAGTTCTGCACACTTGGCGGATTTGGCTGAACCGTCACATTCATCGGTGGCTGTACCGATGGTCCGCTCTGAGTGTAAGTCGGGCCTCCATAATGATACATTGACGCGCCAGGCTACTGAGCTGACGGCTGGTTGACCCATCCAGGACTATAAAGCATCGGCATATGACCTACCGATGGATGATAGCTGACCGGAGCGTGTGACTCCTGTGCTTGCTGATGGTGGCATCAGGGGTATCTTGGGGATCACTTGAAGATCATCTGATGGCACTTGTATGGTTGGAGCAGGCGCAGAGTTGTGCATCACAAGGGCCATTGGCTATGACTACGTTGCCGATACCGTAGAGTTCCTTCAGGCTGAACTATCTCCCTGCACCAGATTAGAACCAGCATATAGATTCGGGGGCATACCGTATCCCCACCAGTTAGCGGGGGCTGGTCCTGAAGTTGCTGACGCGGCCGGATCTGTGTTGAGCTTGGTGACGCTGCCAGCGTTCGGCCTCGGTGACGTAGCCACATCGGCAGATGGTTCCACAGGGGTGGAGGACGCCATTGGGGCTGCCGATGGGCTCGTAGATGCCAATCCAGGTTGATGGTACGCTGGACCGACATATCGCGGTGCATGCCCTTCTTTGAATGATTGCGTGACAGCGTTGTAGACAGTATTGGACAACACGCTGGAGTGGCTAATTAACGCTTGACTTACAGCAGCGTTAACCATCTCCTGTAGCTTACCAGGATTGGCGTCGTACGTGACCTGCCGTGGCAACGGCGGATCTTGCTTCTGGATTGCTTCGCCGCTCCTGCTGAGGCTGAAGGACTTCAGATATAATTGTTTGTATTCCTCCATAGCCCGCTACATGGCCTGCTTCTGATCATCTTTCAGATCGGCCTCAGAGACTTCAATGACATTCCTCTGGTTGACGTCGGCGTGATCACCCATGATAGATGTGTAAACTTGTATAATCAGGTCCCACTGGGCGTGCCAAAAGAGGTGTTGATACAAAAAGCGTCAGTATTTGCGAACACCTCGGGCTATTACCCAAAGCTCGGTATTCCGGAGGCGTGCCAGTCGATTTGACCAATCAATCGACAAGGATGATAACTAGAACAAACTGAACGAGAGGACAGCGATGCGCCCGGACGTCAAGGCTTAGATTGATCAAGGATAACTAGAGCAGAGCTGAACGAGGCAAACAACGATGCACCCGGAATGCCAAAGCTCAGAGGTACTCCCATGCGGAACTTGCAAGGATTTGACAGAGATCAAGATGATGCAGCCCGTCGAAGCTTGAAGAACTCGTTGATAAGCTAAAACTAATACAAAAAGGGTAAATTGCGGTAAAAAGTAGAATAAGATAAAGTTGGTTTGTTTTTGATTGGATTGATCGTTATTCCGTAGCCCTCGGGCACATATTTATACTCCCGCGTGGAGAGTTGTACAAAGACACGACTCGTACCCTTCCTAAAACAAACTCCTAACTTTAAGGAAACTGACTCACGCAGGAGTCGGATCTAAAACAATAATATTTATTTCCCTAAACAAACACACCTATTTTAAAGGAAAATAAACGACTCATGCAAGAGCCGGATTCAAACTACCATAATAACAATACTGGTTAAACACCAGTTTCCTTATACTTTTCCTCGATGGAAGCTTTCCATCGGCAGATCCCTGTGACTTCCTTCTTTGGCCACCTGTAGTCTTCTGCTGCCACCAAGTGCTAAGTCACGCCCATCGGCATCGTCAATACTTTCCCGATTGGCAATCGGCAACATCTCCCGATTAGCGACCTTGTGCTGGTAACCATCTTCACCGATCATTCCTAATCGGTAATCACCCTTCATCGGCAATGGGCAATGACCCTTCATCGGCAGTTGGCAATGACCCCTCATCGGCAATCGGCAAGGACTCTTCATCGGCAATCGGCAATACCTCTTTGTCGGCAATCGGCATCAGCAACTTTATAGCTTAAGCTTTTCACCAATTAACCTTTGTCGGCAAGAACCATCCAGTCTCCATCGGCAGCACACTTGGCCTTCCCGCGACACTCCCATCGGCAATATTGGCTCATACCTTACCGATGCCGACGGTAAACGGCTGTTGACGAGTCAAACCTTAGCTCATTTGACACGTGTTGAAAAACGGCGTCAACATCTAGAAAGATTGCTTCCAATGATAAAATTCTAGAAACAATTAATAATAGAATGGATAGCTTTACTTCTGCCATAAAAAATTAAAATAGCTTTAATAAGATGATAGAATCACAAATATCTCAATTAGCAGAGATTCTAAGGAATCTGGAAGAATTAGAAACTATGAATCTTGTAGACATTTACAATGAAGGACACTTGTTCACTGTACCATCAAGAGCATGGAAAGATGACACCCTACCAGTGAATAAAGAAGATCCAAGGAGACCTGTCATCTCAATCTCCATTGGAGAGTACATCTTTGAAGAAGGTGTTTGTGACCTTGGAGCAAGTGTCAATATAATGTTGTTGATGGTAATTAACTCCTATTACAAACCATCAATTAAATAAAGAATAAAGGCATAAAAGCAATCACCATAGTAGAATAGGGTTTAAACTAACAATATTCCACAGTTTTGGTGAATTATGACTTTCCATGGATTAAATAGGAAAAACAGTAGTTGGAATCAACCTACAACTCGCATGGATCGGGATAACACATAATAGAAGTGCAAACCGACGTGGGAAGCATATAGAAGCATTGAAGAGAGTCCACTAGGCGGTGGATGCCAAAAGCCCACAAGGGTGGGCGGCCGGCCTGGGCCTGGGCCTGCTGAGGCCCATCTTCACGGGTTTGCCTCCAACCGACTTAAAGACCTAATCTCTGCCATTGTCGAAGGTCGATTTGATCCAAGGTCTGTGGTTCATTCCACTGGAAGTATTATGGTGCAACGGAATAGTACCACATTGCCAGTTCAAGGATTGCTCCACCTGTCCAAGGCTATAAATTAAGGGGTAGACCCCCAGAGGCATCCTATTCTATTCTATACTTCATTTCTTTCGATTAGGATCAGAGGTGTCCCTTGAATGGATAACCTCTTTAGGGCCAGCTATCAAGAAGAAGATTAGTTCTCCCTCTAGTTTAGGCATAGAATCTAGTCTTATTTTAGAATTAGAAGAGAGAGGGTAAGGGAGAGACTTGGAGGAGGTGCCGACATGTTGGTGCTTTTTCTACGTCTTGTACATGCGGATTAGAGATAGCTAACCTTGGTCTCTCGTTCTTAGATTTGTTTTGGTGATCAACTTCTATTTACATGTAAGTTTCCATTATTGTTGTTCTTTCTGGTCTATGACTCTTTTGAGTACTTTATTTCTAGTTGCTCTAGGGGTAAAGTAGCTTTTATAGTGTAAGCATGGTGCTTAGACTTGTTAGCTCGTAGATGTGCCCTATTTTCTGGATTTTTGGTAGCTCGCAGAGGTGACTCTTATAGCTCTATTGAATCTTCTATAGTCCACCTCCTGTTAATAGGACCTCACAGGTTAGATGGTTATCTAGTTGTGGCGTACTCTGTTTGCGACCCTTTTAAAATAATCCCCCTAGTTGAACATTAATATACATATCAATATCAATAAAACGGGACTAGAGAGCCAGAAACGTTCCCTTCTTCCTTTTAACTTCACATGCCTTGTTAGCAACTCAGAGAGAGAGCTTTAGACTCAGTACTCCAACCATTCCTTTGGATTCGATACTAAAACTGGGTTATCTGAGTGAAGTGCTACATCGGTTGTATCTTATCTGTGCGCTTGCGAATAACTTGAGTGTGGATAATTTATACCAACAAGCATTTCTAGCTCCATTGCCGGGGAATGACGTTGACTTATCTTCGAGTTTAGCTCAATCTTGTATTATACTTTTATCTTTCCTTTCTCATCTCGCCTATTTCTTTCTATCCTTACCTATGAATTCTGTAGAGTCTTTTATAGGCAATACAGATCCCACACCACTTTATCATTACCATTACCATATGGATGAGAGTTCTGGTCTCCCACAATCAGCTAAGTCTATCCTTTTGGATGACTATGAGCTATGTCCATGTTTGACAGATATGGTCCAGAAACATTCCTTTTCAGACAAGGAAGATGAGAATCCTCATGTTCACTTGAATGAGTTTCGAGCAGACCTGTGCATGCCTTCATATAAAGGGCACACCCGACAAAACCCTAAGATGGAAGCTTTTTCCTTTCTCTTTGAGAGGGAGAGCTAAAACCTGGTATTCTCGAACTGCACCAAGGAGGGTAATTGGGAAGCTCTTTGTTCTAGCTTTTGCCTAGACTTATTTCCTATTTCCAAAATCACCTGCCTTCGCTTGGAGATCTTATCCTTTATGCAAGAGGATGATGAATCTCTAATAGCTGCCTAGGAACGTTTTGATAATCTTACACACTCTGGTCCATCTCTATCCATTCTAGGCCCTATTCTTCTTCAACATTTTTATATGGGCCTAAATAGAAAAACTTCTAAATATCTTGACTTAGCTTTGAAGCAAGAGTGATCTTTTATGCACACTCCTACTGCAGAAGCAAGAGTGATGTTGCTAAAACTTTCACAAATAACTCCAACTTTTGAAGCTGAATCAGAAGAAATTTTAGAAAACCAGATAGCTAAATTTGAAACTCAACATAATTTATCTTTATCTTTAGCTATCCCCAATGTTGATGAGGAGGAAACTCTAATTTCAGATATTATCTTTGATTTTGAGGATGAATATTTTGCCGAATTTGGTGATACCTTGAATTATCACACTACAAGGAAACCTCAGGAAAAAAAATCATTAAATTAACAACCTTTAGACTTAACTGAGGGTGCTTTCCTTAAAAAGACTGCAAAAGAGTTAGTCTCTGTGATAAGCCATGAATGGTTTCCTCAGATATAATTCGTTTAGACTCACCTTCTACTTCCATTCATTGCCAAATTCATAAAGACCCTTTTGATGCTCTTTACAATCCAGTTGTGGGTGTTAATATCATGTCTGCATCCTTTTGTCGGTGTTACAAAACTTCCAACAAGTAAATTTGTACGCATGTCGGGTTCGAATGGTGAGATAACGAGACAAGAGGATATACTGGTTCGGGCAAGAAATTCCTATGTCTAGTGGGTGAGGCTACTCGTGTTCCTTATCTCTGCTTGGCAGGGGTATACAAGCTAGGTCGAGAGAGGGGGTGCGAGTCCCAAGTCTCTAAGTTAGTGTGCGAATGGATATGCTGCGCTGTGCCCTCTTCGTCCGCTTCAGCTCTCCTTTTATAGTCTCAAGGAGAGTGGAGAGGGTTACAAGTGAGAGCAGCGGAGATCTACATGGAGTATCGGTCCTTATCCCTATCTTTCTTGGGAAAGGGGTTGGACACTTCGAGTATTCTATTCTTATTGTTCTTGGATTCTGTTGTTCATGGTCGGAGATCCAGCGTCATGTTGATCCCTCCTTACGGCGTTGGAAGGGGGGGTCTGGCCATATCTAGGTTCCTATGAAGACATGGTCATCTATTGTACCGTTCATAGGTAGGGGCCGGGTCGTGGCCCTTCGTCCGCGGGTACAACAATGTACTATCTCTTAGTTCTTTTTGTTCCTGTTGGCAGCTGGATTCTCTCCCCTGTCGGTCAGTGTGCGCCCGTTCTTCCAACCCCTCGTACCCAATGTACCCCTTGTTCGGTGGATTTCAGTAGGGGCCGGGGTTACCTGCGGCTGGCTCTGCCCTGCGAGGGGTATGATTTCTTTTTGTCCGAGAATTTTACCCGGGTCTGTCCCTACTGTGAATGCAACTTATCCCAATTGGGTAGGGGCCAGGATGTTATCCTGTGTCCCGGATTGTTCGGGGCGTACGACTCGCCGTGGCCTCGAAGCCATGATCTTATCATGTTAGGAGCGTGTCGTCGTTGTCCGGAGTCTGGCGAACATACCTCCCTGGGCCCTCTTCTAGGTGAGGGCGAAGGGATCGTTTCTTAGTTGTTACAATAGGCTTTGACTTCGGCCATGCTCTCCCTCGAATGCCAGCTCGTGCCTCCTGAAGCCTATCTGCCGTTCGAAAAGGTAGCAGGCTATCTCCTGACCTGCGACGACTAAGAGAGAGAAAGGGAAGAGAGAGAAGGGAAGATGGGAGCCCTCATGTACTGGAGAGAGGGGAATACGTCTTTGGGAGTGGAGGCATTTCAGCCTCCTGGGCGATCGAGGTGACAGGACATTTGTGCTAGTTGTGTGACAGAACCTCTTAAGAACAAGGCCCACTTGCCAGGATTAATGTCCATCCGACTTAATTCAAGACAAATGATCCAAGTCTTAATCAGCGCGCCAGGTGTCACCACTTTGCAGCGGGTCATCCACCTCTTTCTGAACAGGATCATCCGCATCACAAACATTGCAGAAGTAATACAATAATTTAATTTACATCAAAGTAGCGAAAATTTGAAGTCATATTACAAACCATAGGTTTTTTAAACATAACATAGTGTCATACGATATTATTACATCAAGTTGATGATAGAGTATAAACAAGACAACCGAGATACTCTTGCCCAAGAGTCAAGCAAAGACATTTTATTCCTCATCTTCATCCATAGTAACAACGGTCATGCAACACGAAGCTACACAAACCGGGTTAGGACCCTCATCTACAACAGGGGTTAACAAACCCTGAGTGCGGGAGTACTCAACAAGACTTATCTGACAAATGAAAATATTTGGTGGAGAAAAGATACGCAAGTCATAGGATTCAAGGTGTGGTTTTACAAGAATCAAGAATTTTACATAAATGAGCATTTGATAAAACAATTGAAATTCATTTATTTTGTTCATAAGATTACTCAAGTATCGATCTAGAGTTATGATCGATAATGAGGTAACAAACCATCCATGAAAGGAAACATCAAGTATCCAGTTAAAGTTTCATTAACTACGATGTGGTAGTCAGAGTCATGTTTCCATAATCGAGGAACACGACGATTCGAATCGATTAACCCTAGCTGGGGCTTCCCAATCACATGACATATACAACACTAAAGCACACATATGACTACCTTTCCCTGGATCCTCCAGCCAAGACCGGGGTTCCGCCACCCGAGAGCACAGTACACCTCCATCCAGTTCCTCGAACTTGGAGGGTACACACTACTTTCTCCATCTCTCCACTCCCAGTGCGGGTTAACCATTCTTAAGACTGGAATAGCCAGAGTCCGGCTTCCCAAAGTATGTGATAAGTACTCCAAAGTCACGGCTCTTGGACATCCACAACGGCAAGGCCATAATGACACAGGCGGAAAGAACCCGCTCACCAGTCACCACTGGTGGCTCCCAAACACCGTGTCCGCCCGGTCCCGATTATTACTTCCAACAACATCCCTTTCTCAATAGAGCATAACCATTTGCCGAAGCAATATGCTATGCGTAAGTGATCAGAAATCACTTACTAGAAAAGTTCTAAGCATACTAAGCATTTTAGCAAAAAGTTTGCTTCTTAAAACAAGTGTCAAAGTAGAGGGTACAATTAACACAAGGATAAAGGCTATGCATCAAGTAGGAATTTAAATAAAGTAAGACAATGCATTATAATAACCATAAGTGTATTTAAAGCAAATATTTAAATACAAGGATGGGTTAAAGGCACCGGGGCTTGCCTTGGTTGGAGGGATAAACGAACTCGGGCTCAGAATCAACAACAAAGAAAGACCCTTCTAAAAGGTCCTAATCCAAGGCTAGAGGGGGGGGGGTGAATAGCCTAAATCGAAATCTAAAACAATTCTCAACAACAAGTTAGATCACAAGATGGCGAAGCTAGGATTACACTAGCCTACTAGGGGATGCGAAGCCTCCTAACCACAATTTCTATCCTAATATAGCTCTAAGGACACACAAAGCCTACACAATTCTATTTGCCCTCAAGTACAACCTAATATACTAAGACAAGTATGAAAAAGGTAATGCAAAGATGGGTATGGTGAATATACCGTCGCGTAGAGGTAGTGAGCCAATCAAGGATGAACAAGAGAATCCAATCACTCACAAGGGAAACAAGATGATGACACTTGATTTTTCTCTCAAGGTTCACTAGTTTGCCAACTAGCTACGTCCTCGTTGTGTCGGCTCACTCACTTGGAGGTTCACGCGCTAATTGGCATCACACGCCAAACCCATCACTGGGTGCCGCACAACTAACACAAGATGAGGGCACTCAAAGACACGAGCAATCCACTAGAGTTACCTTTGCGTTCTCTTGCGGGGAAGGCACAAGAACCCCTCACAATCATCACTTGTGGTCGACGAAGCACAATCACCAAGCTTATCGAATCCACCTTGCTGCTCCAAACCGTCTAGGTGATGGCAATCACCAAGAGTAACAAGAAAATCGCAGCGGTATCAACTCCCAAGTGCCACTAAGATGAACTCACTTCATGCAATGCAGTTGATGCACTCAACTCTCTCAAAAGGATGATCAATCAAAGATGAGATGAGTGAGAGTGTGTGTCACAAGCTCACAATGAGTATGCAAAGTCCAGGTGTGCAAGCCAGCCTGCTTGAACCGCCACACACCCTTAAATAACTCCCTCAAAGGAACTAGCCGTTATGCACTTGGGCTGCTAAAAACGTGACCGTCGGACCACTTTCAGCACCATCGGACCATAGTGTCTGGTCTGACGCTTTGGTCCAACGACTTCTGTGTCTGCCATGTGTCTTGCCCAGTTTTGAAGATAGCCGTTGGCGCGCAGCACTGGGCACCGTCGGACCACCTCCATTGGTCCAGAGGCTTGATCCGACGCCTTGATCAGCTTCCACCAAAACCATGCAGTGCGCACCCTGGGTTCGGACAACTCTGTCGGACCACACCACCGAACTATACCTTCTAGTCTGGAGCCTCCTCAGTGCCTTGAAGTTTTTACACAGGGAGCACCCATGCTTCGGACTACTCCGTCGGACCACACCACCGGACTGTGCAATCTAGTCCGGAGGTCCCTCTGTTTTTCTGCTCTGCCATAGATCAGGCCACCGGACCTTTGGCTGATAGTCCGGAGCACCATCGGATCACTGGTCCGGAGCTTCTTTGCCAGCCAGCTAGTGCTGAGAGCAACCGTCGGACCACCTCATATGGTCCGGAGCTCATAGCACAACTGGTCCAGAGCTTCTATCTTGTGCAAAATTCACTTCTCTTTGCTTCCCTTGATCTCATGTGCCACCACCAAGTGTTTCACTGACTTGTGCTCGTGTGTTGGCATATTTTATCAAGTTTTACAAGGGTAGTTCATTAGGTTTAGATGCAATGCAAAAGATGATCCACCTAATGACACTCGATAGTTGTAACCACATACTATTTTCCCCTCTTAATAGTATGGTTACCTATCCTAAATGTGATCACACCCACTAGGTGTCTTGATCACCAAAATGGAAAAGCCCTAGCTTATACCTTTGCCTTGAATTAGCTTAGGGTCTTCTCCTTCTCTCTTCTTCTCCATGTGTGAGCCTTTGATTAGCTTTCTCCTTAGCCTCCTCCTTGCTCCATCACTTGTCATCTTCACCTCACCTTGGTGTACTAAACCTACTCACACTTAGAGAAAGGTTAGTACTTAGGTTTCATCAATTACCCAAAACACTTAGAGATCTTTCACCTTCACTAGAGGGATTATCCAACCCAACCAACGAACAATCTACACGATATAATGACATGCTTAGATGATGCTTGAAATAATAGACATGATGATTAACAAACATTCAAGCATGCACTTAAGAGGTGAACAAAACAGATTAACAACCTTGAGTACAACTTACCTTCATGAAAGAAATATAAGCATGAGCATAAAGTTAGTTTAATTAAACCATGATTAACTTTGTTTAACTAGCCTAATAATTATATCCAAAAGAACTGAGTAAACAACACATCAAACATATATATCCATGCTATGTTTGCCACTGGACAATGGCCATTTGCATCAAACAATTCAAAATCACAAATCCTAAAGTGATTAGACTTGCTAATCATTTTATTATTAATTAATAAAATAGCCACGTGCAAAAGTTCATCCAAAAATTCCCAAACTTTTTGTACAGCAAGGTATAAGTGTATAAAGGTTACACAAAAATTTTCATAATTTTTGGAGCAATACACAGAGCATAAAAAATAATAGAAAAAACATTTTTCAATTACTTTGAGCATTTTTACAGGATGAAAAATACACTGAACATGTGAATATTATATTTTTCTTAAATACTACACATCACAGAGAGCATCCACAAATTTTTACAAAACTTATACAAGTACAGAAATAAATATATGAAAATAACAAAAAGCATTACTGTGCAGAAACAGAAAGTAGAAAAACCCTTTGATTCTGTCGCTGACACCTGGGTCCCGCATGTCAGCGACTCTAAAACAGAGCAGCGGTGCCGGCGACCACAAAACACGGTGGCGCATTGCCGTCGGTGAACCAAACCAACAACCGACTCTTGCGCTGGGTTCTACACTCCACCCCGAACCTATCGAGGTACGATAGAGCCATCTCTATCCCTCACAACACCCTCGCCGGCGACATCCGCGGCGGCCCGAGCTCTGTTGCTCGTGCGCCGGCGAGTACAAGCTTCCTCTGACTCAACCAAGCACACCAACAAACTCAACGATACTCAAGCAACGTGGAACACAAGAAAAACGAACCGAAAACCTAGCGCAACGACCACGCCGACAGCCATGGCGGACGGCGGAGATCTGCGGGATGTACGCTGGCCAAAACATGCATGTGCTCGAATAACCAACACCACGATAAGAATCAGTACGGCTAGGCGAAGCTAGCGCAACACTTGGACATGAAAAAGATCAACTAACGAGTCCTACCGACGTGCGCACCGTCACGACAGCCATGAACCGCGGCGGCACGTCGTGGACAGAGCACGACGGCTCGATTCAAGGACAACCAAGCGTGCGGAGAGATCGAGGAGCTCACCCTAGTCACGAAGCTCGCGCTAACTCGGCCGGAGGTGAAGCAGAACGAGCTGGCAACGGAGGCCGTGCCAGCAGAGACGGTGAACCGAGTGGCTACGACGGCGTTCCCGGAGCTACGGTCCACCATATGCAAAACGAAGGGAGGCATCATGATCAGCGATGAACAAGGAGTAAGAAACAAGGAAGAACAAAGCAATGCGGCTCCTGGGTAGCCGTTGAGACCGTGAACCAGAGCGGCGGCGCTCTCGCCGGAGCCGAGGAAGACAGAGTCCTGCCGGGCTAACGAGGGCTCGGCGGCTTCAACCAACTCGCGTGGGAGATGCGCGAGGTCAATGCGAAGACAATGGTGCAGGTTTGGTGGCTTGGCAGTGGATGGAGAGCTCGCGCGAGCTCATCATCACGGATGGCGCTCGCGGCGAAGCAGAGCAGACGGCGGCGCGAGCGTGAAAGAGGGCAGAGGGGGGGGGTGTCATCGAATTTTGAAGACGGCAATGCGACCGTGGTGATGCCACGCACCCGATGGGACGCAAGTCGAGGCCAGGAGGCGCTCGGGCGTGGCGACAGCTGGCTGGCTAGGTGTCACGGCCATGGACGAGCTCGATATGCAAGTGCTCGGTGAAATGCCTGAACTGCCCCTGGGTTTGTTTTGCAAATTGCTCAAGCTTCCAAGTGTTTTCATGAAAAAATTTGAGTACCAAAGTTGCTCAAAATTTCATGATCTACAAAATTGTAAATATGCACTTTTTCAAATTCGACCTAGACTTTGAAATGCATTTTTGAAATTTGAAACCCTTCTTTTAAAGAATTACCCACTTTTCAATTGCTCAAGATTTTTGAATAAAACTTGAAAAACTCCAAACGCAACTTTTGCAATTGAAACAGAGCTCTACAACTTTGCTTTAACAACCAAATACAAATTCTTTTTAGAATTTGAAAAACATGTTTAGGGTTTAAACCACCCCCTCTGGGAATTAAGGGTTGGAAAAGAATTTGAAACTTTGGATTTGAATTCAACACAACCATTCACAAAAATTGAGCTAAACACAAACAAGTAAACTCATTTTAGTACAATGCATGGCAAGGTTCTCAAACAAGTGAATGATGCTTAATGCATATGATGACATGATCAAATTTTTATTAAGTTTTAAACACCAGTGGTGTTACATGTTGAGGCAAAGGCACGTCTTCTGAATCATGGGGTCGTCCTTGCTTCTCACGTTGGGCGAGCGCGGAGTCACGTCTTCTCGGGCACAGGGATACGTCTGTCTTTCCAAGTCAACCGAATCGTAACTTCCGCGTCTCTCCCTTCGTTGGCCGAGATGCAGAGTTTCGTCCCATCTTGGTCCTATTTTTCCATTGGGCATTTCGGGAAGGGCTGAGACTTTTATCTCAGTGGGCCTCCTGCCTTCTTCGGAGGACAACCCTCGAGCTCTTGCTATTTATTAATTTTGAAAGGTTCCCGTTAAATTAGGTATCCGACAGTAGTCCCCAAGCCTTAGGAAGAGTTTTGTTCCCTTGCTAAGGTTTTGTTTCTTCTTTTGTCTCCGTGTCTTATTAGTCTTCATGAGGGTGCGCGCGAGCGCACCCGCCGGGTGTAGCCCCCGAGCCTGGGTGAGAACATAGTTCTCGCGCAGGCTTATCATGTTATTTTGTCGTCTTCATTTTTCTGCAAAAATCTTCAGCGACAGATACGATTTTATTCTCCGGATTGCATTTTCCTGATCGCATGCGTCGTTCGAACTGGGAGCGGGTCCGGACATCACTCTAATAGTCTACTGCTGCCTCTGTCGCGTGAGGGACACTATGAGTCATGATGTCGTGTAACACTTGTTGTGCTCACTGTTTCTGAGTCTCTTACCACGACCGTCTCTCGTTACGCACCGCGTGTTAGGCTCCCCTTTGGCTGACGCTTCGACTGGGTCGTCGCGATTGAACGTGACATAGTGACCGTTGCGCCTCTCCGTGTATCGCATTATTATGTCTTTTACCTTTGGGGGATGTATCCGGGCGTACTCCACTTGGTGTAGCCCCCGAGTCTAGGTAAGGGTGCAGCTCTCGCGCCTCACTCGGTCGTTGGTGTTGCTTGCTTGGGTACGCGCCTGTTCGTACTGTGCGAGTTTGCTCTTGCTCATTTTCTATTTGCAGTGGATCAGGAGCGAGGTTGCAGTCGAGCATTGTTAGTGGCCAGGGCATGGTTTTCGGTTCGCATAGGGTTTGTATGCTAGGGCATCCCACACCATACTCTATAGTTCTTTTTCCTTCGCGTCCCGTACCGTCGGCCTTTCCTCACGTTCCGCATGTCATGTCTTTAGTGAAGGCAATGCTTCGGTCGTTCCGTCGTGACAAGACACGATATGTCACCCCTTACGCTTCTTTGAACCCCTTGTAAGTCAGAACGATTGTGGCGGGCCCTCCTTTAATATGAAGCAGTTCGT
This sequence comes from Microstegium vimineum, assembly GCA_022036555.1. Lineage (NCBI taxonomy): Eukaryota > Viridiplantae > Streptophyta > Magnoliopsida > Poales > Poaceae > Microstegium > Microstegium vimineum. Next base: position 38,500,466 of record CM039127.1, read on the forward strand.
CTCGTCGACTCCGCTTCCCATCCAGCCTACTTAAGGCGATGCGACGGATGGGCTATTACGCCTCACTTTGCTTCCCCGTTTTCACTTCTCAACTTAAGCTTCCCAGTCCCTAGTTTCCCGTTCCTCAACGATGAACCGTGGCAAGCGCCCCGTGGAGGGTGGGTCTAGCAGCAAGCGCTCGACCGATAACCGGAGCCTTCGTCGTTGGATGATCGAGGAGGGATGGTATCCACATTGTCGCCATTGGTCTTCTTTTCTCATCTCGTTTTTGTGCTTATCCTGTTTGTCTGTTGTCCAGGGTGATCTCGTCCACTCATAACCCTACCCTTCCCCCCGGTTTCCAGACGTGGGTGGCGCCGTCCCGGGTGCAGGCGCTGGCGCGTTCGGTGTTGGCGGTGGGTTCCAGGGCCATTCTTCGCCTGGTCGCATTGCCGGCCCCGCTGATGCACGCGCTAGCGCCTCCCACACAGGGGTACTGTATCATGATGGAGGGACTGTTCAGCTGTCCGGTGCTGAACCTCCGCTAGATCTGGGACCCAGACGTGCTCTAGCAGATGCTCGACACCTTTTGCGAGGGTCTGTTAGAATCCATGCAGGCGGGTACCCATCTCCGCGATCAGCTCTTGGCGGCTAACGAACGTGTCGTGGGTAAGTGTCGCCACCTTTTCTGGTTGTGCTTCGTTATTACTAGTTCGTGATTCAACGTATTACATCTCCTTTCCACAACGTTGGAGGAGGAGATACAGACCCTCCACTCCACCGCGAGCGACGTTGCTGGCCTCCTCCACGTGCCTGGAGGTTCCGTGGCCGAGCGTCTCCAGGCCGCCCCTGCCGTGTGCACGACGTCGTCATGCGCGCTGTCTTCCGCGGGACCGGGGTGGCATTCACCATGGCGTAGGTCCGCTCCGGGGTGGACATGGCGGCCACCGCCGGGTTTCCCCATGGGCAGAACGTCGGCGTTGGTATTACTTACGCACATAGATAAATCCGCAAGCGCACGGATACCGCTATAGCTTTCACCTGTGAGTATTCCAAGGGTATCAATTTCCACGAGGAACGTGAAGTGAACTTGTAAAGAACAAAGATCATCCAAGGATAGATAAGATATATCAGTGGGTAAGATATATTATTTTTAGTGGGTAAGATATATTATTTTTAGTGGGTAGAGAGTAAGTTTCCTAAGAGTTCTTTAGTTGATCTTAGAATCAAAGATACTTCAAGATTAGATATATCGGGACATTAGAGCTTTAGCCACAGAAAGAGATGAGAAGGGGGCTAGGAAGGTCTGACTACAGTCCTACAAACACCAATCCAAACGTGGTGGAATACATTGGCCGTCAGGGCTATCACGATCTTGGGGCTACCACAACAATCCATGGGACTGGGTGCAATTCCAGGTAATTGCAAGACTAGGCACCACGCCTAACCTATTAATTACTACTCTAGCTTAGCAAAGACTAAAGCACTTGATGCAAGCAGGAAACCAACACCAACTATCGTCCTCAGCAAGGCCATCCTCATTGGCAAGCTTGTTGAATATGAAATGTCACGCAAGATGGGTCAAGAAAAAGCTCCTTCATCAAGCAAAGACATTTCTCTCACATGTGATGAGCATAATAAGATGTAGGGAAAGAAAGTTGAGACAAGCTCAAGCTCATCAAGTGAAGAAGAAGAAGTTGATGATGATGATGATGATGATGAATCAAGTGATGATGATCAAGCCTCCATCTTCTCCAACTCCTCCATTGATGATGAAGAAACAATCAAGCTTCTCTGAGAAGTGGAGAAGATGATTCACAAGCTCAATGTCAAGGGTGTGCCCATCCAAATTGAAGATTGCATATTCACCAATCAAAGAAAAGATCAAAGAAAGAAAGGATATTATGGATGCGGCAAGAGAGGGCACTTTGTTGAAGATTGTCCAAATGTTTGTACCAGATTTTGGATTGAGACCGAGGAAGGGCAAAGGAGTCGTCACTTGGAGTTAGCTAAAGTACTAGTGCTGGTCAATTAAGGGAGGTTGGCTATTCTCTTCTAGATTAGCTATTCTCTTTGGGATTGGCTATTGTATTTAGGATCAGGTGTCTACCACAAATTGGGAGTTTACAGATTTGGCAAGATTCTTGATATGTAAGCTTCAAACCCTAGAGCGACTGAGAGACGTGCCGAGCTCTACTAGATAGAAAAGGGTAGGGTCCAAGTTATCTGCGATTATGGAAAATTAGTTACTTTTCCATTATCTTTTTAGTTTCTCATATTTGGATAGGACTTGGGTTGAGCTTGGGTATAAATCTGGGACCCTATTATTGTAAAGAATAGTTCAATCAAATACAAATCGACGACACGCCAAACCCTAGGAGGAGTACTATAGAACCTAGTGAGTTTCTTCCTCAAGTTAGGTTATAACGACTTTGATCAATCTCTAGCTTGCTGTAAGTACTATCATAGCTCGTATTATCGTTTTTTAAGGTTGTAACGGCTTTGACCGATCTCTTGCAATGCATAGTATAAGTTAGTTATCGTCAATTTTGTGTTAAGCAATTCTGTTACCTAACATGATCTTGATATTTATCGAATCTTTCTAAGATTGTTTATCTTTCTTTGTTCTTTCTATAGATTTATTTAGTTTATCAAAATATTGTTATCTTTAATGTTTTTATTAGTCATAACAATATCTTCCGATAGAGATTAAGGTAGATCAGTTCTAAAAATATAATGTTTGATTGTTTGTTTAGTCTTTACACCTTTCAATCTATCTATATAGATGACTAAGCATGCTAGATCGACTATGTTGCCTCAATATTATGTCTCACATGATACACGTTCAAGGGTATTTTTAGCGTTAAAATTAAGATATGTTAATCTCTTCTGGAGCTTTCTTCATGGCTGTAACAACACCGACCGATCCCCACTGCTAGAATTCACCATATTCAGATGATGTCAGTTAATAGATCTTATTCAAAAAGCAATAAATGTGCACCTTGTTCGTTTATCATGTTAGTATCGGTTATAATAGTCGATCGCTTGTACATTAACAAATATAGCACCTTGTTTCCTAATTTATGTATGAATGTTATCTTAGTACTTGAATAAAAATACAAATAGACATGTTAATCTCTTCTAAGGACTTTATTACGGTTGCAATGACCTAGATCAATCCCCACTGTTAAAGTTTCTTCAGATTCAGATGATGTTGGTTAATAGGGTTTATTTGTTATGGATATGATAGATGCTTGCTAGCATGCATGTATGTTTTGGATAAATGCTTTTTCATATGCTGTAATCTTCATTTCATCCGATTGGCTGATTTTACTAAACCCTCATTTGTATCAAAGAATAGCCAATTTACGATCTATGTCCAGGGTATCGTTTATTTAGTCGATAACCCTATTGTTGATATTTCTTAATGCACACAGATAATTCCGCAAGCGCACGGATACCGTTGTAGCTTTCACCGGGAGTATTCCAAAAGGGTATGGATTTCCACGGGGAACGCGAAGTGTACTAGAGAAGAACTAAGAACATCCTATGAAAGAATGATAACTGGGTAAAGAGAGATTTTAGAGTTTTCTAAGGGGTTCTATCTAATCAAATACCCACTGTACTCTACTTACTTTGGAGCAACAGTACCTTCCCGACTCTCGACAAAGACTGAGATAAAAGTAGTCGGGGGGAGGCTGTCAAAAGCTCTACGAAACACCAACCCGAACGTGGTGGACTACAAAGGCCTTACAAAGTTGTCACCGCTAGGGCTACCACAACTATCCGTAGGATTGGGCGCAAACTCAGGTAATTGCAAGACTAGGCACCACGCCTAACCTATTAATTACTACTCTAGCTTCGCGAAGACTAGAGCACTCAATACGAGCGAAGATCCTGTAAATAGAATAAAGCAAGAACTGAAATAAGATACTTAGAAATAATAAATGAAGAACCTGGAGATTACTCAGAACCAGATGCTGCAAAGGTGCAATATTGAGGAAGATCCAACAAATCCGGCTCCTCCTACCTCTGTCCTCCTCTCTCTCACCTCTAAATACAACTAGATGAACTAGAACTAGAAGAACTAGATCTAGACAACTAGAGGGACCTCTCTCTTTCTCTACTTATGATTGAAACCCTAGCTTTTGCTCTGGAGAAGAATAATGAGATGAGATGATCCTTAGGGGGTCAGGGGACTTGCTTATATAGCCTCCTAAAATGAACATGGACCGTCGGATCAAACCGATCTTAGGTGAAGGGTTTAGATTCATCCTCAAAGGCGGTAGAGCATGATCCGCGAAGCTGACGCTGATTGGTTGCAGAGGTAGGGCGGGCGCCCTGGGTCCGGGCCCAATCCTTCTCCCGTTCGTTCTCGTGTCTTTTAGAACCCTCTAGAGTACAGAAAATTGTGCGGTTGATAATTATCTCTATGTAAACATGACATGTGGGCCTTTCCTTGCTATTTCCTGATAACCCCGTGCAAAAACAGACATTCACCAAAACTCATGGAATTCTGTCAGTATAAACCCTAATTCTAGCTATTGGTTTCATTTAGATCCTTTTCCTTGTTTAGTTGATGGTTAAAATTGGTACTTAAGGACCGTCAACAACTCCCCAAGCTTACCTTTTGCTCGTCCCTGAGCAAAGATATACTCAGTGATGGATCAGGAGTCTCTACAATGCTTTCATGCCTTAAAGGTACACATGCGTTCAAACAAGAATTCTCCTCTAGATTAGAGTATACTATTCTGACTTTCAAACTAACCCATGTTACCTTTACCCATGGGGCTTATAGCGATCACTTAGGTCTTGAGCAATTGAAAAGTAGAATGATCAAGAAAAGCACTATGTCTGAAGCTCTTCACTTTACCTTCATCCTAGAGTTTTGCAAGGTTTTCAAAATAAAAGTCAAAGTTTCTTTTGTATGACCCTCTCAAGTCTCTCTATATGTGGTATTTGTGGATCCTTACCAAGGCAATAATGGTGTTATGCCTTCTCTCACTCACCCTATAACTAATAGGCAATATATGGAGTTCATAGGTGGGGAGAAACAGCGCATACATACTTGCAAAGCATATATTATAAATTCAAACAATGGATCCAGAGAAACAGGATATACAATCAAATCAAGATGTGCATGTGTATGAGATATATGGTGGATGTATGAGGGTGAATATATGGTGGATATATATTGGTGGATATATGAGGGTGTATGGTGGAAACCTAATTCTACTCTGCTCCTTATATATATAACATCTCTCTTTTGGAACTTGGAACTTTTGAGAGAACTTGGGCTTGCTGCTTTTTTTCACTCTTTTTTCTTTATTTTTTTATTTTTATTTTTTTCAGAGAGGCGAGTATCTAAGTACCCATTATTTTGATAGGACACTTATCCATGTTTTACTCTCTTTATTTTCTCTCTCTTTTTTCATAAGCCCAAGTCTCTTTCTATAATAAAACTTTTGAGAGATGATAACAAGGAAATCTTTGGAGTAGTTACATCTGTGGTAATGAAATATATGGATAGGGTGAGACTAGGATATTTTTGGTTGCTTATCCCCAAGGTAGGAGTAGAGCATTTTTCTAGTGGATCTAAAGGGCATATATGTGGATGCGTACTTCCAAGATAGAAGTAGCATATATGAGTGGAGTGTACGTGATCTTGATTTTGAAAGCATGACAAGTCTTTAAGGGTCAACAAAGCTTCACAAAACTCAATGCATATACAAGCAGTAAAGATAATATTATAAGGTTTTCCTAATCTACCAGACATGTATATATGGTTGGGGTAGGAATTCAAGCTCTTGTCATATAGAAACTCATCATGTAAAATTTTCAATTTTCAAAAGATAAATTCTCCAGAACTCTACTATTGTTAGGAACAAGATAAATAGTAGCTCAAACCTTTTCATCTCATACCTATCAACTACCTAGACTTAGCTCAAGCATTCGCAACCCCCAAGTTTTAGGTTCACAGTAAATCTTATGTCAAAACAGTTATGTCTAAAACTCGGGAGAATTCAAGGCTGAAAACTAGGTACTTGAAAGGAATTATGGCAGAAGAACTATTCATTATTTCCATGTTAAGAGTTTATCATTGGGGTTCATTTTAGCATAGCTACTTTATTTTATTCTCTCCTATTATTTATCAGCAAACTTCTAAACTAAGCAAAGACATATATATGAGCGGGAAATATTTATTGGGTTTTCTATGATTATACATCTTTTTATTTTTAACAGAGTATAGGTATAAAGACTGATAGGTAGAAATACTTAGCTGAGTACACGGGGGTGCTCTCCCCCAAGCTGGATGTTGACGTAGTCATTCAATCTTGCTGTTGATATATTAGATCTCAATCAAGCTTCCATATCCTACACAACTCAAATAGACAACAAAGCTCATCGAATTGATTAATCATTAGTGGTTGGCTACTTAAACCTTAGATGTCTGAAGCATGATTGATTTCTAGATTGGATCATTAAATTGCAAAAATTCAATCAAGTCAATTTCTTCTAAGTTCTCAGGTTCAAGAAAAACTTTCAAACAATGACCATTTACCTTGAATATGTTACTTGTATCATCTTGAAGTGTGACAGCACCGTGTGATGCAACTTCAATCACTTTGAATGGTCCTTCCCATTTGCTTTGAAGTTTTCCATGACCAAAGAGCTTCACTCTTGAGTTGAATAACAGAACTTTATCACCAGGTGTAAACTCCTTGTGCTTGATTCTCTTATCATGCCATATTTTTGTCCTCTCTTTGTAGATCTTGGAATTGTGATAAGCTTTTTCTCTCCATTCTTCTAGCTCAGATATTTGCATCTAACGATTCTTACCAACTAGGTGGAGATCCAATGAGCTCTGAATTCCAATTCAACAGGCAGGTGACATATTTTTCCATATACAAGCTGATAAGGTGTCATGCCTATAGATGTCTTGTATGCAGTTCTATATGCCCATAGTGCATCATGAAGCTTGTACTTCCATTTCTTTCCCATCTCATCTACGGTCTTCTGTAAAATGTTCTTGATTTTCTTATTTGATGTTTCAACTTGACCACTAGTTTGAGGATGGTATGGAGTTGCAATGTTGTTCTTGACTCCATATTCTGCTAGGAACATCCGAAATGTTTTGTCGATGAAATGCGATCCTCCAACACTTATGACCATTCGGGGCATTCCGAATCTTGGGAATATCACTTCATGGAACATCTTCTTAGCATGCTTGGAGTCGGTAGCTCAACATGGTAATGCTTCTACCCACTTGGATACGTAGTCAACTGCCACCAAGATGTATTCAGCATCTCCAGACCATGGGAATGGTCCCATGTAGTCAATTCCCCAGACATCAAACAACTCTATTTGAAGGTTGTTAGTGAGTGGCATTTCATTCCTAGCATTAATGTTTCCATGCTTCTGGCATCTGACACATCTTCTAATGAACTGTTTTGTATCTTCATACATTGTTGGCCAGTAGAATCCGCTTTGCTAGATCTTTGCATGTGTATGGTACACTCCATAGTGTCCTCCATAAGGTGATGCGTACAATCTGTCTATAATCTTCATGGCTTCAACCGTTGGGACACATCTCCGTAGCAATCCATCAGCACAAACCCGATAGAGATACGGATCATCCCATTAGTGGTAATGAGAGTCATACTGGAGCTTCCTGTTGTCACCTCCTCGTGGAACATATCCTGAAACCATATAATTCACAATATCCGCATACCAAGGGTCCAAGTGTGTTACCTTGAGGAGTGTATCGTCCCTTAAATAGTCATTAATAGGCAATTAATGTTCATTTTTATGTTGAATCTTAGACAAGTGATCAGCTACTGAATTTTCTACTCCTTTCTTATCTCTTATTTCTATGTCAAATTCTTGGAGTAAAAGAATCCATCTTATAAGCTGAGGTTTAGCATCTTTCTTAGTGAGCAAGTATTTAAGAGCAGCATGGTCTGAATAGATGATTACCTTAGCTCCTACTAAGTAAGATCTAAACTTGTCTATCGCAAAGACTACTGCCAACAACTCTTTTTCAGTGGTAGCATAATTGAGTTGTGGCCCAGACAAGGTTTTGCTAGCATAGGAAATAGCATAGTGTTTTTTATCCTTGGTTTGGCCTAAGACAACACCTACTGCAAAGTCACTAGCATCACACATGATCTCGAAGGGTAGCGTCCAATCAGGTGGTTGGATGATTGGGGCTGAAATGAGTTCTTTCTTGAGAATTTCAAAAGCTTCATAACACTCATTAGTGAAAATGAAAGGTACATCTTTGGCTAAAAGGCTAGTCAGGGGTCTAGCAATTTGGGAAAAGTTTTTAATGAAATGCCTATAGAACCCTGCATGGCCTAGAAAGCTTCGGGTTCCTTTCACATTTGTCGGAGGTGGAAGTTGCTCAATTACTTCAATATTTGCTCTATCTACTTCTATCCCATGTTCAGACACCTTGTGTCCTAGCACTATTCCTTCCCTAACCATGAAATGACATTTTTCCCAGTTCACGACTAAGTGCTTTTCTTCACACCTTTGTAAGACTTTGTCTAAATTCTATAAACAATCGTCAAAGGTTTTGCCAAAGATGGTAAAATCATCCAAGAACACCTCCATGATTTTCTCGATCATGTCAGAGAAAATAGACATCATGCACCGTTGGAATGAAGCTGGAGCATTGCACAATCCAAACGACATTCATCGATAAGCATAAGTTCCATAAGGGCATGTAAAAGTGGTCTTAGTTTGGTCATCAAGGTGGATCAGGATTTGATGATATCCGGAATAACCATCAAGGAAACAAAAGAAAGAGTTCTTTGCAAGCCGTTCCAACATTTCATCAATGAAGGGTAATGGGAAGTGATCTTTCTTTGTAGCCTTGTTAAGTTTCCGGTAGTCAATGCACATGCGCCACCCAGTGACAGTGCACTGAGGGATGAGTTCATTTTCTCATTTCTTACAACTGTCATCCCTCCTTTCTTTGGCACAACTTGGACAGGGCTAACCCACTCACTATGCGGCACAGGATAGATAATCCTGGCGTGCAAAAGTTTCAAGACCTCTTTCTTAACAACCTCTCGCATAGCATTGTTAAGTCTTCGTTGTGGTTCCCTCGAAGGTGACGAATCAGGATCGATGGGAATTCTATGAGTATAAAGAACTAGACTAATTCCAGTGAGATCATGGAGTGAGTAGCCAAAGGCTGATTTATGCCTTTCTAGGATAGTGACAAGTCTATTGGTTTCCTCTTGGGAAAGCTTGTCACTTATAATGATAGGAGTTTCTTTGTTATTATTGAGAAAGACATATTTGAAGCCAGAAGGAAGAGGTTTTAACTCGATTGAGGGTTGTGATGGCACTTCCAAAGGATCTAATTCGATAGGTTCTGCTAGCTCTTCCTCTTCTTGAGTGAAGTGTTCATCATCAAGAATTGGTTGAGATCAGTCTTCTAGAAATGCCACTAAGACATCCTCAATAGGGTCTTGTTTAGGCTTGGGTTCTACTATTGCATTATTTGATCTTAAAATATTAACATCAATAGAAGAATTGCCTAGCTTGAACTTTAGATGATCCTTGTTTGGTTGCTATTGAAAGAGTGTTCCAAACGGTACGCCAATCAAGAGAGACATGTCCGAGATGTCATAGATGTAAAAATCTAAGTGATACTCGAACCCTCTTATGCGTAAAGGAATGGACTTTATGACCCCATAACTTTCAAGAATAACTCCAGATGGAATTCTTAGAATCTTATGTGATGAGATCAAAGATTCATTGGGGCAAAGATGTTGGGCTAAAGCCCTTGAAATTATATTTATCCCAACGATAGGACTATAGTGAGCCTTTATGGTGATTCCCATAAGTTTGCAAAGTATAATATCATAGGGAGCGGTGATTTGGGCTACCTCAGTGGATAACTCCAATTCTACAGACCACTCATGGCTCATGATGGCTGAGAGTCCTTTAATGTGCTCTAAAAGGAAAGCATCATTGTGTAGACTCTCATCCTCAAATGATGCAGAGTGTACCAAAGGCTTCACTTGAACTGGAAAATTCGAGGTGTTGCCAAATTCTTCAAAAAGATCTACCTTGATTTCAGAGAGGAACATATAAGGATGGGGTTCATCACTCTCTAAAGAATGTTGTATTCCCATAGGAGATGGTTCTATGGCAACTGTTGGTATTTCTTATGACTATTGGATAAATCAGTCGTACAGATTATACCCATAAGCGCACAGATTATACCGTTGTAGCACATCACTTAAGAGTATTATTCCAAGGTATCTAAATTTATATTTTCCCAAGGGAAAGCAGGGCTAGAAATGATAATTAGATAGAGATCCTAGAGAGCACCTCAACTTAGTACCAAATAGTATAGGGGGTAAATGATATATATGATAGGAAGGGGTTGATGAATGAATAAGCCAAGGTAAATGATACTTAGAACAGACTAGAAAGAATAGCTAGGTGGGAGGACAACGAGAGAGTACAAGGGAATCCTATGCAATTCACTCTACTTCAATATACTTAGCCAATTATAACTAGTCTAAACACTATAGTTTGTCTCTTCAATACAAGTATGCTCGGCGAGGGGATAGATCAGTCGAAGGACAAAAATCCTACCGGACCGCGCCCTCTTCGTACGGGGGCTTACCTTTTAAGAACTTGCCTTAAAACACGTGGTGGAATACAAAGACTAGACAAGGCTGTCACTCTCTTGCTAGCTAACACAAACAATTTGTGCAACAAGCGGTAACAAAGGACAAGGTGATGTATAAGCACCACGCTTACACACAACTTATTACTTTGACTATGATCTATAATAAAAGCACCCTATGATAGGCAATGATCACATACGGGAAAGGCCACAAGGATCACAGACTATGAATGTAAAGGCTATTAAAGAGCAAAAGCATATATCAATACTATATCTAGTATAGTAATGCTCAAAGTAAATACTAAGTAAAGTAGAGAGAAAGGATAATATATTGAATAAAGGTAAAGTCTTACAAAGAAGGAAAGATACAAGATCTATACCAGACTTTCCAGAAGACAACTCCGGAAATCCCGAGCGCAGCTCGACTCAACTCTAACTCCCACTCTAGACTAAACTACTAGAACAATCTAAGCAATAGAGCTTGTAGGCTTCTTCACCATGTCTAGAGAGGGGGGTATGAGCCTCTATTTATAGTGGGGGTGGAGTAGGGGCTTCAATCCTCCACCCTTGGATCACAATGCCTTAGAACCAACCAAGGATGGAGGGATGTGATTTCCAGCATGTGCCAAGAGGTATGGCAGTTGGCAGGGGCCAAACCGACCTAGGGGGCGGTCGGCCAACCCCCCCTATGGTCAGTGGGCCCTCCTCTGGCCTCCTGGAAGTGGTCCCACTGGTCAGGGACCAAGTGGGAGCCCGGTGGGCCCAGGGGGTGGTCGGCCGACCCCACCCTTGGAGTCTCTGGCCCACTTCGTCCTCCCAGGTGTTGGTCCCACTTGTCATTGATGTTGATGGTTGGTTCTGTGGTGACTGTCATGTTTTATCTCCTTGGTGTGGGCCCATGGATCCATGTGCTATTCTTGTGAGCCGTTGAGAGAAGGCACAGTGATCCAAGGGTTGGATTTCATTCTAGAGTGCCTCTCTTGGATCATGGCCGAGGGGGGAGAGCTGGTAGGCCCCTAGGGTGGTCAGCTGACCCCCTATGTGGGCCCCACTAATTCTCCTTTGCTCCATTTCTTCAATCCTGCATTCAAACACTCCATGGACATGTGGAACTTGTTATTTGACAAATTATGCTCATGATGCATGCGTCTGTTTATCCTTGATCCTGAGGTTGGTGGCATCATTTTGGTCATGTAAAAGTGCATCATATTTGGTGCCAACAAGATCCCCCAAGCTTAACCTTTGCTCGTCTCGAGCAAACAATCAAACTTAGCTCGATGGATCAGGAGTTGCTACTAAATCTACAACAATCATACTTCTCTTTTGAATGGAAAAATTAGCAATAAAGACTCACTCATATTACCTTAGTCCTCCATGGGGCATATAGCTTTATCCTTTGTCTTGGGAAGTTGAGAGATAGAACAACTTGACTTGAGCACTAGTTTTCTCATTCTTTCACAAGTTTCATATCAGAGGTTTTGTGAAGTTTTGTAAAAGAAAGACTTAGTGTTCCTCAAATGGTACTCTCGAGTCGCTCATAAGGTGTATGATTCCTCACCAAGAAATAAATCAAAGTTTGCCTTTTTCATCCTATCCCTGAAGCTTATGTGGAGCAATAGGTAGGGATCAAAAGATGTAGCAAACTTACCTTGAATATATTGTAAAATCAAATTCTGGATCCAAGGAGAGAAATGTCATACTCCTAGATCAAGATGTGAAAGTGTGTGGAAACATGACAAATGATCAAAACTCCCATATTTGGACGATCTCTCTTTCCTAACTTATTATTTTGAGACATAGCTATCTTTTTAATTTTTCTCTGAGCTTTGAAGATGCTCATAAATATATATTTTTTTGTGAGCTTTGAAATGCTCATAAATTTTGCATAGTCTATGTATAATTTACTAGCAACATACTAGAGAGAGTTTTTCTATTAGAGCATAGAGTATGAACTATGAGGAAAATGTAAGGCATGTTTTTGTGTACTTCCAGTGTAGAAGCAGCATGTATATGTGGCGTGTACGTGATCTTGATCTTGGAAGCATGATAAATCTCTCAACAAGGGTCACAAAACTTGACCAAACTCAATACAAAGCAAGCAGCTTATGTAGAAAGATTATATCATGAAAGAGCATATATGGCTGTGGTAGGAATTTTCACCATTGAGGAACAAAAAGTGTTTTTATCATTTTAATAAATAAAACTCTGATAGTCATTCTTGCTTAGAACAATATTATAGCAGCTCTTATCTTGTCATATCATGTCTCACAACAACTTAGACTTAGTTATAGCATTTGCAACCCACAGAAGTTTTAGGTTCATGATGGTTTCTTTTAAGCTAAGTAATCCATACTTAGAGAAATACCAAGTTGCAAACTAAGTACTAGAGAAACATTTAGCAGAGCAACTATTCATCATTTCCATAGGAGATATTAATTTTCAAGGAACATGTGAGAGTAGAGAGAATTTTTTTAGATGCAAACAAAGATAAGAAGGAAAATGCACAAAGATAAATTTTGAAATTAAAAACTTACCTTAGTGGGGGAGGGAACCTCCCCCAAGCTTATCCTTTGCTCAATGCTGTGGTGGCTGATATGGATGTAGTTGCCACCACAAGTCCCACTGTCGGTATTGTTCTTCTTGCATTATTTGGATGTCTTCGGCAGTTTGTTGGACTATGTGTGCTATCTCACCATGCTCAACATGCAGCTCACCAAAAGCATTGGTGAGTTGATCGAAATGTTGCCACCATTCACGATGCTCCCTATCTCGTGTGGACGAGAAGGATGCTCGTGGGGTTTGTGGTTGTGGTGGTCGAGGAGGTATGCCACTAGAAGTGTGCATAGGATCGGAAGATGCATCGTCTTCCTCCTTGCCAATAGCTCACCGGGAAGGACCACCTTGCTCAAGATGAACAAAGTGTAGCCCTCCTGAGCTCTCCTGTCTGAGCCTGCAAAACCTCTTTGCCCAATGCCTTGATCTAAATCAAGGGTTAGCTTATGGGTCCTATACAACTAACGTTGCCTATTTGGAAGAGGCACCTCAATTGTATGACCACTGTAAATCATTTGAGCAGTTGTAAGATATTCTTCCGAAATTACTGCTATAGGGGCAGAGATATAAACAAAGGGGTAGGTGCCATTTAGCAAGTTCATAGATTCGGCAAGATGAGTAATTAAAGATGTGAATTGAATAGGTCCATTACTCTCAATTGAACTTTGCCAAAATTCTACCAAGCATTTCACAGGAGAGATTCGAATTTTGTTTACCAAGGCATAAAGCAGTTTTAATTCTGTGGTGCTTAACATGCTAGCATTGCTTCAAGGAAACAAAGTCATATTCATCCAAAGATGCATGAAACGAAGGGTTGAATTATGAATTTCTTCAGGTTTGGGATTTGAACAATCATTTTGAGTAGAGATAGATAACCAAAATTTCCTCTTGTTAAACCTACGCATGGCAAGATCTAAATCTACCAAGCATGAATCATCAAAGCCAAGAGCAACATTTAGATGACTCCAAGTTAGACTAAGGCCTTGATTAAACATGTGAAAAGAAATTCCATCATTAGAGACTTGGAGAGAGCGCAAGAATTCTATGGTGAGTAACTCAATTCTAAGATCATCTACTTGCCAAAAGCTAGACCAACCAAGAGTGGAAAAGATAGTGTCGAATTCGGTAGTCATACCTGCGTTGGAGAGAAGACTCGGATCCAATATCCTTGTGTGCTCGAAAGATTGATCCTGAAGAGAGAGATATCTTTGGTAGTCTAGTTGGTTGAACCAGAGTCCACTTTGTTGATCATAGGTCCTCATCGGGGGTACCATGAATGCCCTGATATGAGGTACCTCCATCGGCACTTCCTCCTCCTCCTGAGGGTGTTCTTCGGTTTGGATGTTCTCCCAAGTGTATCGGGCAGAACCTCCCCTTCTTCTTCCTTGGGAAGTATCCTCGGATTGGTGGAAGTGATGAGATGAGCTCCCACTTAGAGCTTGCTTCATTTTCTTGAATGCGGATGTCAACAGGTTCTTCATCTTTAGAGAGGAAGAGGCAAGACTAGGACAAGGTTGTGTGTGGAGAGAGTTTCCTAGTTTTGCCTTCTGGAGAGAAGTTTGAGCTAAGAGAATCTTGATTAAGACAAGAGATATTCTTGTGATGTAATGAGAGCAGCGCTACTTCTCTTGATAGCTAAGAACTTCTCTTGAATGAAGAGAGGAGAGAGCAAGGCAAGGAGAGGCTTAAGCTAGAGCTGGATTCTGGTTGAGGTGTGAGGGATTGAGCTCTCCTTGCATGGGGTTTTATAGGGGAACAGAATGGCCCCAAGGGGGCACCATGGGGTGGTCGGCCGACCCCACCCCTTGGGCATGCCTTGGGTGCCATTATCACTATCTTTAATAGATGCCTTACACAAAGCAAAAGAGAGAGAGGAGGTGACCATATGGTGGTCAGCCGACCCTCTAAAGTGGGGATTCCACTCATGATTTTTCTAGTGCTTGGTGAAAGGTGAGAGATGCTATGTGATGTGATCAAAGGCTGAGCTAAAGTGCTCAAGATTCTCCTCTTTAAACAAAGAGTAGTGGGGGACAAAGGTATGTCATGCTTTGATCAAAGGTGATTGATGTGTTTTCTTTTTCAAAGCATGACAAGGTGAAAGTGAAAGTTGGTTCCCCACTTTGGACATAGAGTAGTGGGAGATAAGGATGTGTCATGCTTTAACCAAAAGTGATTGATGTACTTTAAAGCATGACAAAGCAAATGAGATGTCTCCCAAAGCAAGAATCTGATTTTTGAAAGTCTCAATGCTCAAATCATGAGATTCTTGGACAAAGGAAAAGAGGGATGATCATGGGTCAACTAGCGTGGTCGGCCGACCCCCTAGGCCTCCATTTTTTTTCTTTTTCTTTTTATAAAGATCACATTGTATGCTGTAATTAAATAAGCCAAGGTAGGGTACATAGGGTGGTCGGCCGACCCCCCTATGGATCTACCTTTTGTCAAATTTTAAAGCTATTCTAATTCTCAGGTTTTGTTTAATCTAAACTTATGGTTCTAAATTTTAATCATAAAAGAATTTAACTAAATGCAAGAAGGAAAATAAAAGATAACTATCGACTTACCTTTCGGCGAAGGCTCCTCAATTTTAAGTCCTCGGTGTAGGACTCTCCTTCTTGTTCATTCTTCGGGTGCACTTGATGGCTCCGGAGAGGGAGACCGTGGTGTGTGCACCTCCTTTGCTTTCCAAACCTGCTTTGGGTTGACAGGTTCTTCCTCCTTGAGTTCATTGATCATGGCCTCCGGGTACTGCTTCTTTTGGCGTGGAGCCCGAACTCTTCTTCTTGGTGGGTGTTCCTTAACCTGTTTGTTAAGTTTATAACCATTGAACGCACATTTTACCTTGTGACTTGGGAACTGGAAGTGGATCTGGCCCGATCCTACGTATATGACCACGTTGGTAGTGTTGAGGAAGGGCCTTCCCAAGATGACAGGGACTTCCACGTTGGCTCCCATGTCCAGGATGATGAAGTCGGTGGGGATGTACTCATCTTGGATGTTCACCAAGATATCCCTCGCAAGTCCCTAGGGAAACCTTATTGTTTGATCTGCCATCTGCAAGCAAACACATGTAGGGACCAAAGGTCCTCCTAAAAGTTATCATAAGTTACGTAAGACATGATGTTGACGCCCGATCCGAGATCACAGAAGGCGGTGTGGAAGGTTTGTTGTCCGATTGAGCACTTGATCGTCGGGTGGCCTGGATCTTCCTTCTTCATGATGAAGGGAGGATCGAGAAGATAGCCCCAATAGGAGCGAAGTGGAGGCTTACCAAACTTTGTTATTACCATGTTAACATGCTCAACTGAATCTTCTGGTTTCCTAGGAATTTTACCTTGTTCTATGGATGGCATAGCTGCTGCTAATTAAGATAATTGTGTTTCTAGCATTTTATTGAAACTCAATTGATTTTTCATGGCAGTTGTAAAGCTATCCATTTTCTCACCAAGAGTTTCAAGAACTTTATCAGTGGCAATCATCTTTTTATTTATACCATAATTAATCTTAGATTGACCAAGAATAAGATCTTTCAATGAAGGCTGATTACTGTAAGAATTGTAATTATTGTAATTGATATTACCTCTATTACCTTGGTAGAAGGGGCGCGAATTCCATCCTCCTTGTTGTTGGGGTCGATACCCGTTGTTGTTGTTGCTGATAAAGTTCACGTCCTCCTTCGATGTCTCGGGGCAGTTGTTGCCCGAGTGATCATTTCCTCCACACACCTCGCACCATGGATCAACTTCAATGGCTTGTACGGCGGCGATGGGGTAGATGGCCTCTTGTTCCTTCTTGGAACTTTCTTCTATCTTCTTCATTAGGAGGTCCATCTTGGCAGAGAGCATGTTCACCTCATTGACGGTGTGCATTCCTCTCCTCTTTGGCTGGAGACGTTCCTCACCCCATCCTTGGTTGATTACCATCTTCTCGATGAGGTCCTTGGCATTTCTCACTGTGTTGGAGAAATGCCCCTCCAGCAGCAGCATCAAGGTGACTACGGGCCATGCTAGTCAGCCCGTGGTAGAATCCTTTAATTAAGAGCCAATCATCAATCCCATGATGAGGACAGGCACGAATGTACTCTTGAAGACGCTCCCATGCTTTGGGAATCGTCTTGTCAGATTGTTGTTGGAAGCTTGAGATCTTTCCACGGAGAGCATTGGTTTTGCCCGTCGGGAAGAACTTCTTAAGGAATGCGTTAGAACACCTCTCCCATGTAGTGGCTTCTTCTTTGTGGGCGTAGAACCATTGCTTCGCCTTTCCCAATAGCGAGAATGGGAAAAGACAAAGGTGAATGGAGTCAGACGCCACTCCCTTGATAGTAAAGGTGCCACATAACTCCATGAAGTGTTGCAGATGAGCATTGGCATCCTCATGGGGCTTCTTGCAAAATGGATTGGCCTGCACCATGTGGATCAAGGCGGGCTTCATCTCGAAGGTGGCATCCCCGAAGTTGACCTCAGGACCCTAAGCTACGTGGGTAGCTAACGGATCCGAAAAGTTAGAGATCGCCTTCTGGGCCATAGCTTCCTTGAGTGGTGGTGTAGAGCCTCCTTCCTCGAACGGATTCAGGGTCGAGATGATCCTCTGAGGGGGAACTTGACGACGTCTAGTTCTCCTCAACAGCTGCTCGAGATCTTCTAGGTAGTTTCCCGGTAGTTGGAAACCGCTCATAAACTGCCTGACTTCTCAAGAAAGGAAGACACAGACAGGGGTAAGCCCCTACGACTAATTGATAGCTAAGTTAACGAGAATCTCTGGATTCAATCTAATTAAAATTTCTAGGCTATACTTTCCCCGACAACGGCACCAGAAAGGCTTGTTGGTATTTCTTATGACTATTGGATAAATCTGCAAGCGCACAGATTATACCGTCGTAGCACATCACTTAGGAGTATTATTCCAAGGTATCTAAATTAATATTTTCCCAAGGGAAAGCTGGGCTAGAAATGATAATTAGATAGAGATCCTAGAGAGCACCTCAACTTAGTACCAACTAGTATAGGGGGTAAATGATATATATGATAGGAAGGGGTTGATGAATGAATAAGCCAAGGTAAATGATACTTAGAACGGACTAGAAAGAATAGCTAGGTGGGAGGACAACGAGAGAGTACAAGGGAATCCTATGCAATTCACTCTACTTCAATATACTTAGCCAATTATAACTAGTCTAAACACTATAGTTTGTCTCCTCAATACAAGTATGCTCGGCGAGGGGATAGATCAGTCAAAGGACAAAACTCCTACCGGACCGCGCCCTCTTCGTACGGGGGCTTACCTTTTAAGAACTTGCCTAAAAACACGTGGTGGAATACAAAGACTAGACAAGGCTGTCACTCTCTTGCTAGCTAACACAAACAATCTGTGCAACAAGCGGTAACAAAGGATAAGGTGATGTATAAGCACCACGCTCAAACACAACTTATTACTTTGACTATGATCTATAATCAAAGCACCCTATGACAGGCAATGATCGCATACGGGAAAGGCCACAAGGATCACAGACTATAAATGTAAAGGCTATTAAAGAGCAAAAACATATAACAATACTATATCTAGTATAGTAATGCTCAAAGTAAATACTAAGTAAAGTAGAGAGAAAGTATAATATATTGAATAAAGGTAAAGTCTTACAAAGAAGGAAAGATACAAGATCTATACCAGACTTTCCAGAAGACAACTCCGGAAAATCCCGAGCGCAGCTCGACTCAACTCTAACTCCCACTCTAGACTAAACTACTAGAACAATCTAAGGAATAGAGCTTGTAGGCTTCTTCACCATGTGTAGAGAGGGGGGGTATGAGCCTCTATTTATAGTGGGGGTGGAGTAGGGGCTTCAATCCTCCACCCTTGGATCACAACGCCTTAGAACCGACCAAGGATGGAGGGATGTGATTTCCAGCATGTGCCAAGAGGTATGGTAGTTGGCAGGGGCCAAACCGACCTACGGTGCGGTCGGCCAACCCCCCTATGGTCAGTGGGCCCTCCTCTGTCCTCCTGGAAGTGGTCCCACTGGTCAGGGACCAAGTGGGAGCCCGGTGGGCCCAGGGGGTGGTCGGCCGACCCCACCCTTGGAGTCTCTGGCCCACTTCGTCCTCCCAGGTGTTGGTCCCACTTGTCATTGATGTTGATGGTTGGTTCTGTGGTGACTGTCATGTTTTATCTCCTTGGTGTGGGCCCATGGATCCATGTGCTATTCTTGTGAGCCGTTGAGAGAAGGCACAGAGTGATCCAAGGGTTGGATTTCATTCTAGAGTGCCTCTCTTGGATCATGGCCGAGGGGGGAGAGCTGGTAGGCCCCTAGGGTGGTCAGCTGACCCCCTATGTGGGCCCCACTAATTCTCCTTTGCTGGACCGGAATTGTCTGGCAAGGAAAGGTTTGGACCGGAATTGATAAGGCTTGTGAACCTAGCCCAAGCTACACCTAGTGTCTCTTTCTCTTTTTGTTTGAACTGAAGAACTTGAATTCTAAGGGATGCAATTTTAGAAAGAGGGAAGAAAGCAAGACAAAATTTGTCTCAAAGTTTATCCCAATTAAGGCTGGACGAAAAACTCGAAGTTCGTTAGCTCGCTCGGCTCGTGGCTGGCTCGGCTCGACTCGACTCGGCTCGTTAAGATAACGAGCCGAGCCAAGATTTTAGCTCGTTAGCTATAATGAGCCAACTCGAGCCAGCTCGCGAGCCAAACAAGCTACAATTTTAAGGAAAAAAGTAGCAGAACTTATATTTATTTTTGTATATTATTATACTACAACATAAATGTTAACATATATTAATTTTTTAATCAATTTAAGATAGCTAGATATTTTATTTTTGTATTATTACTATTATAAAGTTTTAGATAAATGTAAATATTATATTTTATGATTTTTTTATACCTCACTCGCGAGCTTAACGAGCCAGCTTGAGCTTTTAACGAGCCGAGCCGAGCTGGCTTTCTGGCTCGTTAGGATAATGAGCCGAGCCGAGCTAGCTCATTTTCCTAACGAGCCTTAACGAGCTGAGCCTTAACAAGCCGAGCAGGCTCGTTATCCAGCTTTAATCCCAATTCCCATTTACGCCTCCTACGGAATGAGAATACCACTGTTTCGCTCTTCCCAAAAGTGAGAATAGAAACAATTTCCATTTTAAGGTCTCTTGTGTCATGCCAGCAATGATGAGGCAAGAACACAATTGCTCAAATTCTCAAAGGTGGGTGTAAGGATTTCGATTTTCTAGCCTAGAGAAAGATTGCTCCCGAACCATGGCTATGAAAGCAGGGCAAAGCTCATAGCCATTTGTAAGAATGGGGTTTGAAGATGGTGGAGGCTCCAACATGTCGCCCTTTGGAGCAGAGTATTTATAGATGGGAGTGGAATTCATGTGGTAAGATGAAAATGGTATGGTGAGAAAGGTGGTAAAAAGAAAATAAGAAAAAGGTAAATGGATGACTTGGTTCAAAACTAGCACAACTACCATTCCCCGGCAACGGCACCAGAAAGCTTGTTGGTATTTCTTAACGCACATAGATAAATCCGCAAGCGCACGGATACCGTTGTAGCTTTCACCCGGGAGTATTCCAAAAGGGTATCGATTTCCACGGGGAATGCGAAGTGTACTAGAGAAGAACTAAGAACATCCTATGAAAGAATGATAACTGGGTAAAGAGAGATTTTAGAGTTTTCTAAGGGGTTCTATCTAATCAAAGGCCCACTATACTCTACTTACTTTGGAGCAACAGTACCTTCCCGACTCTCAACAAAGACTAGGAAAAAGGTAGTCGGGGGGAGGCTATCAAAAGCTCTACGAAACACCAACCCGAACGTGGTGGATTACAAAGGCCTTACAGAGCTGTCACCTCTGGGGCTACCACAACTATCCGTAGGATTGGGCGCAAACTTAGGTAATTGCAAGACTAGGCACCACGCCTAACCTATTAATTACTACTCTAGCTCCGCGGAGACTAGAGCACTCAATACGAGCAAAGATCACATAAATATAATAAAGCAAGAACTAAAATAAGATATTTAGAAATAATAAATGAAGAACCTGGAGATTGCTCAGAACCAGCTACTGCAAAGGTACAATGTTGAGGAAAATCCAATAGATCCGGCTCCTCTTGGCTCTCTCCTCCTCTCTCTCACCTCTAAATACAACTGGATGAACTAGAACTAGAAGAACTAGATCTAGACAACTAGAGGGACCTCTCTCTTTCTCTACTTATGATAGAAACCCTAGCTTTTGCTCTGGAGAAGAATAATGAGATGAGATGATCCTCAGGGGGTCAGGGGCCTTGCTTATATAGCCTACTCAAATGAACGTGGACCGTCGGATCAAACTGACCTTAGGTGAAGGGTTCAGATTCATCCTCAAAGGCGGTGGAGCATGATCCGCGAAGCTGACGCTGATTGGTTGCAGAGGTAGGGCAGGTGCCCTAGGGGCTCGGGCGGGCGCCCTGGCTCCGGGCCCAATTCGCCTCCCGTTCGTTCTCGTGTCTTCTGGAACCCTCTAGTGTACAGAAAATTGTGATGTTGATAATTATCT
Source organism: Microstegium vimineum (assembly GCA_022036555.1). NCBI lineage: Eukaryota > Viridiplantae > Streptophyta > Magnoliopsida > Poales > Poaceae > Microstegium > Microstegium vimineum. The sequence goes on from CM039127.1 coordinate 38,522,177, forward strand.
CTATGTAAACATGACATGTGGGCCTTTCCTTAGTATTTCCTGATAACCCCCTGTAAAAACAGACATTCACCAAAACTCATGGAATTCTGTTAGTATAAACCCTAATTCTAGCTATTGGTTTCATTTAGATCCTTTTCCTTGCTTAGTTGACGGTTAAAATTGGTACTTAAGGACCGTCAACACCTATAAACTGGCTGGTCAAGCCATACAATTGGGATGGTCTGGTGCTTGTACTGACACATTCTACTAGTGTTACTGACTATTTTGCACCTTATCAATTACAGGGTCAAATTGACTAGCATGCCTAGGACCAACCAAGTCGAGACCGGCTTGCTAGAAAATTCACATGAGTCGAGGGAACTCTTTTCTTCGAGTCTTGACTACAAGAATGTTCGATTGCATATTTTTGTGTCAACACCATCCAATCGTCATCAACATCATGGCTCCACCCAAAGAGCCCAACAACACCATCCTTGTAGTCACCCTGCAAGAGCTCTGAGGAAGACAGATGCATCATGAGAAAGCATGTGAAGAGCTTAAAGCCAAGCGTTTGATGTCATTCGGGAAGACGCAGGATAGAGATTTCCAGAAACTAGAGTTGCCAAAGATTTCCATACCATGGGAATCAACTACTGAAGATCAAGTTGAGAAACAATATATTATTGACACTTTCCACAAAATAGTTCACGAAGCGATTGCAACTCGTAATACAATGTTCCTCAGAACCTTCAATAGTATCATCAAGGATGTTTTTCTGATTACCCTATTGAGAAAATGGGGTCTACATACTTTTAATCTTCCTAATCTGGGCGCTGGTGGGTCTGTGCCTCCTAAGATAGAAATAGCAAAAATCACCAATTGAGGAGTTGGAGGCACATCAAATGGCAATGATGGTAACATTATCAATGGAGGGAGTATTAGAGAGCCCATTTAACAGCCAATGTATTCAACGCCTAATCCATATTTGTCATGATCGGCTCATAAAATTGCTCCTTCAGTGACTAGGCTTCCAAGCAATATTGATTTCCACACTAGGAGAGATATGCCGCCAGGATTTGACAATTAGCAATCAGGAGGTGACCCCATGGGCTATCATCAGGTCATGAGTCACGGACACTAGAGTATGTATGATGTGGACATGCCAGCTCATCATGTGGTGGAAGATGAAGAAGATTCATCATCTTATACAAATGATAAAAATATGTTCCAATTACATGTAGCCGTGCTCTGATACCACATGAGCAGACATGTTTAATTCTTCCACCAGAAAATTTTTTATCATCATTTAGAACCATAGAGTTGGACAGGTACTCCTCTGAGCTTTACAATATGCATGTCAAGAATGTTTCATTCTTATCTTTTGATATATGTGACCTTGCAAAGATGAAACATGATAACATGAATGAAATGATTGGTTTGGAAGAAATTTATGTGCTCCCATGTTCAAAACTGTTTTCCGGTTCTTCAAAGTTGAGAGAGTATTTCTTACATGGAAATAATGTGAATGTGAATTATAAACAACAAAATGGAAAAAATGAAATAATAGATTATTGGAATTATCATGTACATCCATCCTCTGCTTTTTCAAGATTGTTTTCAAGTAAACAAAAGTTGTGGATGACTTTTCATAAAGGGAGGGAGGATGATGAGACCGTGCCAAGGCAATCAACATTCACCATTTGTTCTATGTATCCATTCAAGGTGAAAGTTGTAAGGAACATGGTCGTCATGTCCCATTTAGTTTGAATTTTGGTATTTGATGATCAACATAACCAAATTGGACTAACGTATTTGCAAGTGTTTATTTTGTAGTCCAATAGGGTGCAAACATGCTTTGGACTTAGGAAACACCGCAAACAAGACGTTTGAAGCATATAGAAGACCTAAAAGATCAAGCATAGTTCAAGCATGGAGGATGGAACTTACTCGGAAGCAAGACCATGAAGAAACAAAGTCTTTCGGACGCTCGTCCCCTCACGTCCGAACTTTTGGAGATTAGCCCGGACGAAATCACTGAAGAAAAAGGGCTCCGGACGCTACAAACAGGAGGGTCCGGACCATTGTGGATGTGTCCGGACACCTAGAGTTTGGTCTGCGAAATTTAGCATGTCCGGATGCTATGAACAGTGTGTGTCCGGACAAATGGCTCCAGCATCCGGACACACACAAAGAAGAAACCGAGAGATCCAAGGACTCCGGACGTCGGACGGAGTGTAGTGTCCGGACCAAAGATTGCGTCTGGACCTCATGCAAAGAGGTTCTAGAGGCGCGCGAGGACTCCGGGCGCTGTCCGGACTGTGGACTCCGGACCATAGATAGCGTCCGGACCCACTGTCAGCCGCTACGCGCAGAAGACCGTTGGAAGGTCCGGACGCACAACGATTAGTTCGGACCCCTTGCTTCCTGCGTTCGGAGGTACACAGAGGAGCTGCATCAAGGTACCAACGACTCCATTTGGTTTGTGTCCTATATATACCACCCATGGCCGGCCAAATGAGAGAGAGGAGACTTGAGGAAACATACCAAGGGTGTTGTACACCATTCTAGTGATCTCCATATGCATAGAACTTAGTGATACACTTGGTGATTAGCATTTGTGCTTTGCGAAGTGCTTAGGCTAGTTAGACCATTGCTCTTGCGCTTGCTCTAGGTGTAAGCCTAGTGCTCAGTGAGGTTTGCATACCTCTTGATCAAGGGTGCTTGCGCGCACCAATCTTGTACTCGGTGGGGCTTGTAATCTTGCGTGATCACACCAACCGCGTTTGTGGTGTGGCCACCACCGGTGTACTGAAAGGAACAAGGCACGCGGCGTTTCGGCCGGAAGCTTGATAGTGAAGACGGCGGAGAGCATCCGGGAGAGGCTTGCCGAAAGGCACATCGGAGACCCACTTGCGCGTGGGGAGAGCCCGAGGCTATCCACAGAGTTACCCGACCGGGAGCTTGGCCCTTGCGCGGGATTCCTTGCGAGGGGCTCCAATGAGAACTAGGGGGAAGCTTGCGTGCTTCTCGATACCTCGATAAAAATACCGGAGTCGTCGACGGGAGATTGCATCTCTACCTTGCTCTTTACCTTCTGCAATTACTTTGTTTACCTTGTGTTCTTTACCTTTCCTAGCTTAGTTTATAGGCTAGTTGGTAGGTTTGGAAACTAGGTTGTATAACTCTTTTTGCGGTAGAGATAGCAACACTTAGCAAAACCATAGTTGCACTACTAGATAGTTTACCTTTTTGCATAGGTTTTGCTAAGGTTAGAAAAAGAGGCCTTAGATTAGAGAGTAGTTTTTAAGTGACCTAATTCACCCCCCCCCTCTTAGGCATCACGGTCCTTTCAATTGGTATCAGAGCCGGTTGGCTCATCTTTGGACTTTAGGCTTCACCGCCTTCGAGTCGATGTCTCTAGGAGAGCGAATGATGGATACCTCTAGGCCCCCGCACTTTGACGGCACAAACTTTCCCTACTATAGTGCTAGAATGGCTTGCTATCTAGAAGCGGTTGATCTAGGTGTTTGGAGAGTCACTCGTGATGGGATGAAACCCCTAAGAAGTTCCGAAAAACCCACCAAGAGTGATGAAAAAGAAATTCATTTCAATGCTAGAGCTAAAAATTGCTTGTATGAATCTTTTAGTGTGGATGTTTTCAATCAAGTTTTTACTTTACAAACATCCCATGAAATTTGGCTAAAATTACATGAGCTCCATGATGGCACAAGTAATGTCCATGAGCAAAAACATTGTCTAACTAAGTCAATCTATGATTCCTTTAAAATGAATGAAAATGAGCTTGTTAAGGACATGTATTCTCGTTTGAATCTAATTGTCAATGAGCTCAATTCCATAGGATTGACAAAGCTAAAATATGAGGACATTGTGAGGAAGATCATCTCGGTGCTACCACATGACAAATATGCATCCATCATCACCGTTCTTCACAACTTGGAGGAAGTAAGTAAAATGACCCCGACCATCATCACTGGCAAGCTTGTGGCATTTGAGATGTCACGCAAGATGGGTCAAGAAGAAGCATCTTCATCAAGCAAAGCAATTGCTCTCACATGTAAAGAGCGCAAAAAGATGAAGAGCAAGAAAGTTGAGACAAGCTCAAGCTCCTCAAGTGAAGAAGAAGATGAAGATGATGATGATGATGATGAATCAAGTGATGATGATCAAGCCTCCACCTCCTCCACCTCCTCCATTGATGAAGAAGAAACTATCAAGCTCATATGAGGAGTAGAGAAGATGATTCGCAAGCTCAATGTCAAGGGTGTGTCCATCTAAATTGAAGATTGCATCTTCACAAATCAAAGAAGAGAGCAAAGAAAGAAAGGATGATATGGATGTGGCAAGAGAGGGCACTTTGTTGAAGATTGTCCAAGAAACAAGCCCACACCCAAGACAAGGAAGAAGAGTTGCAAGGTCAAGGCCCTTACCACAATCAAGAGTTGGAGTGACTCATCAAGTGATGATGAAGCCCAACACAAGAGGCATGACCGAAAGAAATCATCGTCAAGCACTTCACGAGTATGCCTTATGGCATGGGGTAACGAAAGTTCTAGCTCAAGCACTTCACGAGTATGCCTTATGGCACGGGGCAAGATAATATCGGCACTATGGAGCATATTAGCCGATATCTGGCACAACTTGGGGATGCATCTATTGAAGAAGAACATAGAGTTTGGTTCTCCTCTTTGTCATTGTCAAGGATAGCCTTTACTTGTTACACGTCACTGCATGCCAACTCTATACATGGGTGGGATGACTTAGAAAAAGAAGTTTCATGCATATTTCTTTACCAGTACTAGAGAGAAGAAGCTCACTGATTAGACCGGTATGAGGATGAAGAATAATGAGACAAGTTTAGAATTCCTTGCAAGGTACAGAAATGCCAGGAGTTTATGCTTCACACTAAACCTGCCTAATATCCAATTGGCTGATTTGGCTGTTTAAGGGGTGCTACCACAACTGAGGGATAGGCCCCGAAGGTCATCATTTTGAGAACCTTTGTGCATTAGCATGGAGAGTATCTACATTGGGCAACCAGTGGCAGTCTCAACACAACAACACTCGATTCTAGAAGACCACGACTATGACAGATTGTTACTCCTTAGATGAAGAAACAAATGAGGAAGATGAAAATGTCGTTGTTGACACCAAAAATGGGGTATTCTGACGTCAGCACCGCCCAAGGCCCGTGGAGACCGTGCAGTAGCAGAGCTTGATCTCCTAAACCTCTAAAGAGGCTCAGGCCACTTCGGGGATTGATCTCGGGCCTGCTAGTCAATTTGACCTGCAATTGATAAGGAAGCAAAACATCAAATTATGGAACTTGCCGGTTGTTGCCAGACAGTTCCATGAATGTGCGGTTCTCGTATATGTAACACCTGATTTTATGAACAAAACCAGATATACACTATATGTGATCCCAGGAAGTCAAATCACACATATAGCCACAGAACAAGGTAATATCAAAAGGCAATACCTAAATATATATAACATATAAGGTCAAAGGATAACCTTAAAGCAGCAAACAGTAGAACGATCACTCCGATCTTTGGGTGAAGACTCCAAATCCACAGGGACCAACAGACTAGTTGATCACAAGCCTATCTCCTCCAGCTCTTGCAATCTGGTACCCATCTGGGATTTTAATATAAAGGGGATGACAACAAGCGTCAGCTCACCATGCTTAGCAAATATAACACGGGGTTCATGAGGCTCAAATGAATGGACACGGGTTTAACTACATTAGCTTTTAGTAAGTCATAATTTTAGCAATTGAGTAGCATCAAGTTCATCATAAGCCCATATAACCCCATGATCAAGTGAACAAGATATAATGCTTATATGAACAAATAACAATAACTCAGTGACAAAATAACAACTAATGAACTATGACATAAGAACATCACATAATAATGAGCCCAAGCCGCTCGTAACCGTGAGCACGGCTATCATGACAGTTTTACACTCTTCAGAGGCCGTACATCTTTACCCACAAGTCGTGAATTGCCCTTCCGCCCAAGGTGATCAGCCTCTTAACCCACTACCAAGGTAGGTCGGCAGGGTTCACTGCGAGACCTTTCATAGGTTCCACTAATAAGTAGCAACCAGCTACAAGTTTCCTCATTGTGATATAGCAACTTCCCTCCCAGAGGTCACATCCCAAAAACTGTGCACCTCCACGGCAGAGCAAGTCCCATATCCCCAGAGCCCCTCTTGCGCCCTTTAGGGTAAGCTGCCACAAACTAGCAGAAGTCTAATACTGAGTTAAGCCAGAGCCTATTGGCTTATGGTAGCACTGTTGTTGACGATAATTTCACCATGTTTTTACACCTTCAAACCCGTCAACAAAGGACCATTTCGAGAACCAAATAAGCAAAGAAGAAATGATTTGGCTCAAATAACTTGGTTCCACATGTATATGTCCTCTATTTGAATGTAGGCACAAAACGTCATAATTCGGGGCCCAACATGACATATTTCCAAGTATGGCAAATGTGCAAACCCAATACACAATCAAGATGGACATTACCTCTAGAAGCTACCTGCAAAAGATGAGCTTAATTGGCCACAAAAGATGGTCGGCCAACCATACTTTGGGCCCAATCTTGGACAGTAGAATCCACACCTATCAAGGAGATCCCACGCCGAAGGGGAGGCCCAGGGCTCTCTGTAGGGGTCGGTCGACCACCCTTTGGAGCCACCAAGGCCTCCCATGTGTCCATGATCCTAGCACACCCTTCAGAGTGAAGATCCACCCTTGGATCTCCTCTATGCTTCTTCTCAACGGCTCTAGATCAAAGAACGAGGATACATGGGCCCACAACTATCTCGGAAAAATACCAAACCATTGCCAAGGTGCCAATGACATGTGGGCCATGATCAACACAAAATATGGAGGCCAAAGGACACAACAAGCAGTCGGTCGACCGCATGTATGGGCCCAGAGGCCACCCATAGGCCCCCCTGACCTGTGGGGACACTTTCTAGGAGTGGCAGGGTCTACCTGCCAGGGGTGGTCGGCCGACCATGACCTAGTACCCAGAGTCTTCCCCCAAGCTTCCCACCGCCTTCCTGCATGCCTCCATGCATCAACTTCATATCCACCGTTGATCTAAGGCAGTTACAATGATGGTTTGATCCTACAGTGGCTGATGGAGGTGGCGCGGATTGCTGATGTGGCACCGGAGTAGCCCTTACTCCACCTCTAGCTATAAATACCCCCTAGGCCTTCACTCTCACTCATGCCTCATTAGAGAAACACTACTCCGTAGTCTCTTAGCGGAGCTCTCTAGTAGTGCTATGCCTGCTGGAGGGGAGTGAAGGAAGTCCTTTGGAGAAAGCCCCGGGCCTGTCAGGAATCTTCTCCGGAGTTCTTCCTCGGCAGATGCGAGTCTCTTGTAAGTTCAGCTCTTCTAATTGACTTTTTCTGAGTTCTTTATAGAATTTAGTATTCTAAATCTGGTTTAGTTGTTATACATCTTTTCGCGCTTGTTCATCGCTTTACTTTAAGTAGAGTGCTTTAGCCTTAGCGTGGGGTTAGAGTAGTAAGAATAGTGTAGACGTGGTGTCTAGACTAGATCTTACCTTTGTAAACCGCTTATCACGCGGATTGTTTGTGGATGCTAATAGAAGGTGACAACTCTATCTAGTCTTCGTAGTCCACCATGCGTGTCAGATAAGTTCTTAAAAGGTAGGGCCTCAATACAACTTGATGGCTGTAACACCCAAAATTTGCATATTTTTGAAATGCATTAAAATGATTTATTTATGTCCTTTGTTATGCATATAATATAATTAAACTATAAATGTTTTGGTATATTAAAATAGGCCATATAGTAACATGTTATGCTTTGCGTGCTGGTGCATTATATTTTTGTTTGAGTGGTTTTGAAAAGTCCCCAAAACTGAGTTTGAAAACTACATTTGAAAATGCTTTGGAAATTCGTTTGAAAAATCAAATTTGGAAAATTGAAAAGCTATTTCCTTTCTCTCTCTCCCTGCTGCTGCTCATCTGGCCCAAGGCCACTCCCTTCCTCTCCTTTGCTCGCAGCCGAGCCCGCAGTGGCACCCTTTCCCTTTTCCTTCTCCTGGGCCGACGACCAAAGGCCCAAGTCGGAGCCAGCACTCCTTTCCCCTCCCTTGTGACACAGACGAGATGGCCCCGCGTGTCATCCTCTCCTCTCCCCTTTGCTTTGAGCCGCCGACAGGAGGACCCCGCGCGTCAGCCCGCACTTCCCTTTCCCCTTTCTCTTTCTGTGTCACCGATCGCCCGGGCCCACCCGTCATCACCTCCACACCCCAGTTCTTGCCGAGCCCGAGTCGAGCACCACCACTCCCGAACCGAATCCAATCCCGAACATCGCGGGATTTCTTTTCCTTCTTGGATTTTTGGACGCGGTGGCCATCTACAAAACCTCGGCCGCCTCCCTATTCCCCATCTACCGGTTGCTTCACGCCCTAACAGCCGCAGCGCGTTCCAGAGCTCGAGTCCCGCCGCCGCCGCCATTATCGCCCCTGCAAGCTCACGAGTGGCCGTTGGCGCTTCTCTTTCCATCGGAACGAGGTTTGGAGCCCCGTGAAGTTTTTCCCGCGCTCAATTTCGCGTGTCTTGGTCCTCACCGTCGTGTCACCGCGCGCAGGGAGCCATGACCGCCTCGACGCGTCGCCAAACGCCACTGTCGTCCTTGCGGGTCAATTCCTCCCTCCAGAACAAGGTTTGGGGCCCCTTGATCATTACCCTGCACCTAATTTGGCCTCTGCGTGATCACCTTGCCTCCCCTTTGTTCGCAGGGAAGCCCTCGTCGCTCCATCACGTCGGCAGCCGCCTCTGAGCCCACTCTGTCCACGTGAATCCCCTCGGTGAGTTCGCGCCGTCCCCCTCAATCACCCGGACCACTCGGTTCATCGAATAGTGCCCTGCAGAGCCCTAACGGCTTGCGCCGCCGACCTCCGCGCCGGCGTCCATGGCGAGCCGCCGCGCCGTCTCTCTGCTCCCCAAAGAGCGCCGACCGAGCCTCTCTCCCTCCCCCAGATTCTAATCGTGGCCGTCCTCTTTAAATCCGACGGTCCAGATCATCAGATACCTCTTCGGTCTCTCCCTTCTAATCCCGGCCCTTCAACCTGAGATCAACGGCTGAGGATCTCCGATACCCTTTCGCTCTGGGATTTGGCTAAAGAGCCCCTGAATTCTTTAAGTGCCAACCCGCAGTCCATGGCGCAGTCTGGGAATACGCTTTTGCCTTTGGAAAGCGTAAACTTCGTCTGATTTCTTTTAATTCGAAAATAAAATGAAAATCTTAATTTCAGTTTTGCCACACAAATTCAAAATCCTATAACTCCCTCATTTTTAATCCAAATCGCTCCGTTCAAGTTGCGTTAGATCCGTATTTTCTTGCTCTATCCATTAGTACAGTTTTCATCTATGTTAATTACTTTTAAAAATCAAAGAAAATTATTTCCGTAATGTTTTAATCTCGCTCTATTCAAAATCCTATTTAATTCCTAACTTTTCCGTTATAGCTCCGTTTTTCGTGATTCAAGCGTCTATGTGATCGTAGTGTTACGTAGATTAGTTTTGTGAACCTTTCATCTTATTTTATTACTGTTGGTGTACTGTTCTAATCATAGCTTTGTTTGCTTCGTGTATGATTGCCGTTGGTTGAATGGTGTTGCTTGTTGATCGGTATAGACGTTGAGCTTCCCGTTGAAGAGCCGGAGTTCTTTCTTGATCAAGATCAGCAAGACCAGCAGGAGTTCTTCGAAGAAGGCAAGTATAACATGGGATTATCCTTGTTGTCCTATTCACCATTAATATAACTCATATGCATGAAATTCCTTGTTTACCTTAGTTTGATCCTAGTGTTTGTTATCCTGAATACCTTGACACCTATGTTTTGATCCACTACATATGATTAGTATTGCTACCACTCATACCAGATGTTCATGATCTTAATTTGTTAATGACTATATGCAATAATGGTAAACTCGCGTTTTAGCAACATTGGAATATGGGATCTTATCTGTCGGCAAAAGCTGGGATATACAGTACAACCACGAGGGCTATATGGCTCTGGCTTTAGCTCAGTATGGGGACCTTTTCTAGCTCGCTCAGTGGTTATCTTTATGGCGCGAAAGGGGTGTGCCGAGATGGGTATAGTGTGGTTCCTAATCTTCGGGCCAGCCGCGAAGGAGTGTGACCGTGGACAGGTTGGCTCTATATCTCCTTGCCATGGAAACCTGGCGGCCCTAGCTTGTTAGACAAACCCTTGAAAGGCTTCATAGTGAACCCTACCCGTTCACCTTGGGAGTGTTTTGGGAGTAATTAACCCGGGCATCTGGGCAATCACGACTCGTGGGTAAACTGTACACCTCTGATCAGAGTTAATAAACTATCATGATAGCCGTGCTCACGGACACGAGCGACTTGAAAAACTCACAGAATTATTGGGTTCCTACTTCTATGTGGCTTATGCAAGTATTATCTATTTATTGTATGTCATTGTCATTTACTTTATGATCATGATTATTTGAGCTATTGCAATTTACCTTGGTAATTGTTGATATTAATATGAATTTGATCTACTTAAAATGCTTACCGCTATGAACCATGCATATCCTCTTGAGCTTCATAAACTTCGTGTTATATTTGTTGAGTACGTATGTGCTCACCCTTGCATTCAAACAACACAGATGAAGAGTGGGTTGATGATTACCGCAATGAGTACTAGTCTTGGAGTCAACCAGTCAACCAGTCCCTTTGGAGCTTCCGCAGTTACCTTCGTGTAGTTAAAGTTTTATTTGTTTAATTCTATGTAATGAATATTTATTCGCTATGTAATAAACACTGTGATGGTACTTTTATCGTTTGTCAACTCATGTGTGCGACTATTCCTGGGGTGCACATGAGCCTTTTATGCACTTATTTTTGTTCTTGAAAACGGGTGTGACAAATTGCTATCAAAGCATGTGTTGACTGTAGGACGCAAGCCTAGTTAGAATGGTTGCTTTTAGAGTCCTTCTTCTCTTGTTCATGCTTTCTACTAAAGCCTTGATAATTGCTAAAAGTTTTAATACTTCTTCGGTTATATTCTATTGAGAAAACTTTGCTTCTATCTAATCTGTGTCTAAACTTTCTATAGATGCCTCCCTCTCGCCAGAACATCAGGATGACAGCTGCGGAGTACCGTGCCTTGTTCACCCCTAGGCAGCTTTGACCAGCTGAAGAGATGGAGATTTCTGATGCAGAGTCAAGAGTGGGAGCCTTTCAGGATGAAGACATGGAGGAAGAAGTTCAGATGAAGCCAGCACCCGAAGACGTCCCTTGGACAGGCTGGACTGAAGAGACTCACGTCATACTGCCAAACCGTCACTATCCTTTCCAGGATCTGATCGAGATGTTTCTGGAAAACTGCTTGTATGAGATGCAAGCCACCTTGGAGTATCGCTGCACGGAACGCAAGCATCATCGGAGGCCATCCCAATGGCATGCAGAGCTTTGGGTCTGGGAAGTTGAAAACAATCATCATATGGTAAATGCAACCTTCAGGACCAAGGTGAGTCGATCCACTCCTAGGAAGGCTATGGAGGATGTTGCCCTTGAAGCATTCATCAGCTATCACGGTCGGTACCGGGATCAACATGACACGAGTGATGGTGGTTTCAAGCATCTTCCTTTCCTTGTGCCAAGTAGAGGAACCTGATACATGGCACCTGCAGATGATTCCAAACCAAAACTGCAAGGTGTGGTAAAGTTTGGTCGTGAAATGGCAACTGTGGCAGACAAGTTGAAAGAAGAGTTGTAGTATGAGAAGGAATTCAATGAGAAGCTTTGTGAGGAGAATGAAGCGTTAAAGGCCCAGCTAGCTCAACTCCAGCCATGAAAGAAGACCCCAAGTTCCTCGTCAATCTAGATCTATCCATAGGGATTAGGCACCTTTTATGTAATAAAGAACGATAGTAGTTTCGCCGTTGCGTCTAGTTTAATCGAGTCTTGGTGTAATGTGATCCTTTGTGCTTGGTTTATTTGTTATGATGACTATGAATGATTTGGATCTTTGTAATGCTTGCTGGACATCTTGTGGGTATATCTACAAGGTTCCAAGGTTTAATAATAATTAGTTAATGGCATACATATAGTGGGGTTGGTTTTGTCCTGTCTCTATCCTTGCTGTTTTCTGGAGTAGTCGTCAGTGTTTCTGTTATATCTCAAGATCTGTTGATGAAAAATCCATGAAATTTTACTGGGAATAGCTAGACTCATTCATGGTTCTTTTACAACTGGAATCACCCTTATAGCTGTTGTATTTTAAGAGATATGCCTGTTGCAAGTTGATGTTTCTACGCAGTCTGGAACCTGAAACAGAATCTGTTCTTTGCTGTTTTACGCAATTTTAACTTCTGAATCCGGGAATATCAGCTGAGACAAAGTTGTAGAGGATTTCAATACCTTTCCAGAGAGTCCAGAATCAACTCCATCGGATATCTGTAACTTGTTTTATGGCCGTTTTACTGCAGTGTTGTCAGAATCTCTCGTCCAGAAAATTTCAGATTTGCATATAATACGTTTTGATGGTATAAGTCATGTTTCTAAGCATAATTGTTTGTGTTTTGGAGTACAGATGCCTCGCTCCAATAGGAATCCACCGCCACCACCTCCCCCGGCATCCATGTCCACGGAAGAGCTGATGGCAATAGTTTGGAGCCACCACCATCTTCACACCCCATCCTTTCACCTAGCTATGAGTTTCACCCTAGCTTCATAGCCAAAGTTCAGGAACAATCTTTTTCTGGGTATGAAGATGAAAATCCTTACACTCACCTACGTGACTTTGAACAATTGTGTTCATGTGTCCACATTCAAGGGATGATGCGAGGTACCCTTAAGTGGACCCTATTTCCATTCTCTTTGACGGGAATAGCCAAGCGATGGTACTTTCGCAACGTAGATAGTGTAAACGGAGAATGGGAAAGGTTACAATCCAAATTCTGCCTAACTTTCTTCCCTATATCCCATGTGATTCGTCTTCGAATAGAGGTCCTAACCTTTAAACAAAAGGAAAAGGAATCTCTAGGTGCGGCATGGGCCCGTCTTTTAGATCTATCATCATCTGGCCCTGATCTTGCTATAACCGAGCCAACATTGTTACAACACTTTTATGGTGGTCTTAGCAAAGATTCCGCACAACTTCTTGATACAACTTCCAGGGGAGCCTTCCTATGTTTACCCGTTAGTGCAGGGAAGAATCTTCTCACGACGATTCTTGAAAACACTCCCTCTACTAATGATTATAATGAAGGACCCAAGGAAGAACAAAAACCAGCCCTTAGAAAAGAATCCTCGATAGCCGAATCATCATCACTCCTATCCAAAGATTCTGCCATCGATTCTGGGCCACAAATACCACAAATCTCGAAGGAAGAAGAAATCCAACACCTAAACCATTCCTTCGAGTTCGAGGCCAACCTCTCATATCATCTTGCTGATTTTGGGAATGCCCAAAATTATCCTATCCAAAAGAGACCTTCTAAGGAACATCTTTCTAGACCTCACCTGAAGCAATCTCTTCGAAAACCTCCCAAATCAACATCATCCTGCGCCTCGACTTCCCACATGGCACATCAGGTAAAGCTTGGGATACCTGATAAAGAAACGTCGAGTGAGCTTATAGAAGGAAAATCAAGATGGTTAGAAGCCAAATCTATCCTCTCCTTCTCTATGCCCACCTCTGACTTATCCTACAAACCCATTTCTAATCTCATCCTTAATCCTGATGATCCCCCATGTGTTCCTTCATTCAAGTCTTATTATGACCCACTTAATGACTCTAGGAAATCATTAAGACACCCAAGGCATAGAAGCCATGAGGGCCATAAATCTGATCAAGAGGAGCAAAGACAACGGTTAGAGCCTCTATCTACCGTTGTAAGTCAAGAATGGTTGGATGAGGCCGAATCCTCAAAAGAAGTCACCAAAATACCCACACATGTGAGGAGAATATCCTGTCAAGTGTTGGGCATTGATGGTAAAATTTGCTATGATTCTAGCCTTGGGATCAACATCCTTCCTCATTTCCATGTTCCATCATCCTCAAAGGATCATCTATCCCAATCACAAAAACACCTTAGACTCCCCAATGGTCAAATCCTTGATTGTTTAGGAATCCTTCATGATGTTCTTATGGTGGTTGATGATCTCAAGATCTTCCTAGATTTCCATATCTTTGACCTTCCTGGACTTTCCTTTCATCTCACCTTTATCGGAAGGCCAATCATGAGAATCTTGGAGAACACTCTAGGAAATGAGAAGCTTGGTCATAGAATAAGTAAAGATTATCTACTCGTTTGGTCTTCCCAATCTCTCATCAAAGGGATAGAATCCAAACTTGTTCTTGATCCAAGGGGTGAGCTTATGTCAATCTTGCCAATAGCCATGACCCACTCAAGTTTTGAGGATGACTTGAAATGTCATGAGAAAGAAAGTGCTCACCCACTCCTTGAAATGGAAGATTCTACAAATGAGCATGAAAGTTATTCCCGATCTTCAAATCAAATCCATGCTCAATTGAGAAATCTCCCAAATCAATCCTTCCCTCTACCATGACTACACACATGATCTACAACCCCTGAATGCTCCTTGTTTCTAAAATCTTTGCAAGGTTGGTTGTAGATGTGTTTGTCTATCATAAATTTTGCAAATCTCATAGTGGTTTTAGTCTTGAGGATAGGTTTGAAAATGTTGGAATTGAAGGGGAAACCGCTTCACCAACATGAGTTGCAACTTGAAGGTTTCCAAAAGACAAGCTTGTGTCTTAAAATTAAGCACTTTCGGGAGATAACCCGAGCTTTCCTCTTTTCTATTAAAGTTTGCTTAAAAAATATAAAACAAAATAAAAATATTTTTCTTTTAGTTTCCCAAAATTCTGAAATGAATAAAATGACTTTGTAAAAAGAGATTAAGGGAATATTTGTGAAAGTATTCCTTCAGGTATTTTTTGTCACTAACCATTTCAGGTTTGAACAAAAAGAACGATGGAGCAAAACACAAGGTATGTCCAACCAAACTTCCTTCAATAATGAAGCACATTTAAAAAGAAATCTTCACATCCTAGACTTGGATTTTCTCATTATCAAATGTTGCAAAATCCAAGTATGGGAGGAGTGGATTTCTCTAAGAAATTCATGACATGATTCGTTGTTTAATTTTGTTTGGTTGTCTCTATCTTGCTTTCTCTTTATGCCTTGCTCATCTTGCTAAGTCATAGAAATAAATAAATAAAAAAAATGCAAATGCTATCTGGTTCACCATCCATGCTCTTGTCTGTTTTTAAGTGAATCTCTTTATGCCTTCATGCTTCCTAGTTCTGTTTTGAGTATGCTTTGGTTTGGGAGTAGAAATTGTGCTTCCAAAAGCTCTTTAAATTAAGCATGGTGCTTAGGTTGAATAGCCCTCCTTAATCAAATGAGACATGGTGTGAAGTTTGATTAATGAACCAAAAGTAAACTTGTATGGAATTTGGTTGTTCTTTTTGACCAACCCATGAAATATAAATTTCAAAGTTTTGGTGGGTAAGTCATGAGATCATTCATAAGAGACGAATCAAGGTTTGAGGTAGTTTTGAAACAATCTTGCACAGCTTTGCCTCGGCATTGCTTAACCTTTAAAGAATTGGTGAACAATGAGGGAACATCTTGTGATGTGCTAAAATGCTAAAGCCAACTTTTCTATAGCATAAAAGATGTCCTCTATTTCCATGACAACAATGCCCTTGCTTCAAATTATCCGTGAATCCCTTCGGGTATGTGTTGTCCACTAATCCTTCACAGGAGAGAAGCAATGAATGGAGAAAAAGGTTCTGAGTACAATGCAATGATTCACAGAAGAAAGACTTCGCCATCATGAATATCGTGATGCAAGGAATCGTCACGCTTCGAGATTACGGCTGCAACACCTTTAAAGGTAAATGGTCAGTGTCTTAAAAGTTTTCATGAACATGAATCACCTGAGCATGAAATTGACATGGTAGATTTTGTCCTTAATCCAATTTAGAACTAAAATCTACATGTTTTATTTTTTGTTCATTTTTCGTGTTTGACCCTAGAATTAGCATGTACCTAGCCCTGTCACCTCCCACACGAAATCTTGGCCCATTTGGCCCTGAAAGGCGGTCGGCCGACCGCATATCGAGGCTTCTCAGCCTGACGTTGCACGGCCTGCCTAACCTGACCTGTGGGACCTCCAATCTATGCTCGGTCGAGCTAAACTTTCCAAAAAGCGGTCGGCCGACCGTGGATTTGACCCTTCAGCCAAGCTCGGTACTCTGGAGCGTTGGACCAACATTCTTATCCTGTTTCCGTCATGATCCAAGTTAAAATAGAGGCAAAGGACGTTGGATTCTCTCTTAACCTCTCCCTCTCCTTCCTCATCTTACCTTGTTCTTCTTCACCACTAGTAGAAATTCCATCTCCTCTTGCTTCCCTTCTCACTTTCCTTGACCTCACCATGGTTCCACCAAGAAGAGGAATGGAAAAGATTATGCGTGTTGTTGCCAAAGAAAGCATTACCAATTTGGTAGAAAGGGTTTCTGAGGAGAGAATGGCGCATCTAGGTCTTCAGGATAGCTTTAATGATCTTCGCATTATCACTAATGCAAATCTCAAACTCTTATCTAAGGCCCTTGAGAGAGAGGATCTCCTTGCCTCTCCTAGAGCCATCGAATCTACCTCATGGCTCTGATTGAAGAGAGTATGAAGAGATGCTTGTCATCCCTTATGCTAAGGCCATAGGACCTTCTCTCTCCATCTTCTCCCTTGGATCACCTTAGCTCTTCATAGCAGCAAGATACTTAGGCTTGATAGTCTATCACTCATGAATCAAAGAACATATGCCTAAGCTATCAATGATAAAATAAACTCTTGGTTCTGCTGGCATCTTACCCTAGCAAAACCCCTGCATTTGATCTCTCTCTGTCCTGTGTTGAAGTATGCAGTGAAACAAGTATGGGGGGGTATCGGTCGACACCCCAACATACCATTTCACCAGATCAACCATGGAATCATGATGTACATGGTCATGACACGTCCCATGAAAAAATTGGACCTCATCGGCCACTTTTGTGCATCGAGCGATGCATGTTTGGGGCCAAATCGCAGAACGGACAGAGTAGATCAATGTTCAGAGGTAACGGAGTCTAATGCAGAGATCGAAGTGGCCAAATGGCCCCGAAGGGCGGTCGGCCGACCGCACCTAGAAGGCCCGGGCCCACCAGCCAGTGTCTACTCGACTTCAACATCCATTCTGTCTGGTTTGTCACGTCTCTCCCCTTTTTCCTTTATGTTTTTTTTATTTTGTTTAACTCATTTCCCCTTTTAAATTAAAAAAATAAAATAATTTCTTCATGAAATTAATTGCTTAGTTTATTTCCCTTTTAATATTGAATAAAAACAAGAAGATCGCATTCGAAACTAAAACTTGAAAAGTGGCATGATCTATGACGTTCTAAGGGTAAAAACGTCATAAAGATGAATTCTTGCTTTTGTTTATGCTAATGGGAAAATATCTTGATAGGAGAACTATATTGACTAAGTTGTTGATCAGTGTGATATACGTTCTCGGCTCATGATTCATACCCTGTCTATTTAAAGTACTTGGAGATTATTTTTTGAAAACGTCATAAAACCATAATGTCACTACTCCTCTATAGTGAGAAATTCCTACCAAAGCCATATATGTTCATACATGATCAAAACCTTTCTCATATGCTTCTTGTATTTGCTTTGAGTTTGGTCAAACCTTGTGACCCTTGTTGACAATTTTGTCATAGTTCAAAGATCAAGATCACGTACACACCACAAATAAACGCTGCTTCTACACTAGAAGTACTAAACATGCCTTTCATTTACTTGTTCCATGCCTTTCATTTACTTGTTCCATGATCATCCAATAAATACTCTAGAAATATGTTATGATCTCTCTCAAATTCTTCAAAAGAGATATGGCTATCAAAAATGATGATGAGCAAAAGCTCAGCAAAAAAAGATAGCCATATCTCAAACAATCATAAAGTTAACAAGATCATACATAGTTAAAGAGTATAATAAAGTCTACTATCATATTCCATAGATATGCACATCTTGATCTAGGATTATGACATTTTTTCTCCTTGGATCCTTGTTTTGACTTTACAATATAAGTAATGCAAGTATGCTACATTGTTTATCCCTACCTAAGGTCCACATAAGCCATTTAGAAGTAGGGAGATACAAGAAGGCAATATCATGTTATGCCTTGGTAAGGAACCATACACCTTATGAGTGATCTAGAGTACAATATGATGAGTAAGTTGACTTATGTGCGTTCTTTTGAAAACTTATCAAAAACTCCAAGTATTAAAATATGATTTGGAAAGATGACTTTGCTTTGAGAACTGTTCCATTTCTCAACTTCTCAAGGATATATGTTAGTCAATACCACATATACCACTTGTATGACAAAATGTCTTGAATGAATCTTTATGCTTTCTTTATACTTTGAATAACATAGCCATGTTTACTTTTATCCTTTACTCGAGGACGAGCAAAGAGGTAATTATGGGGGATCTTGTTGACAATAATTTCACCATGTTTTTACACCTTCAAAACCGTCAACAAAGGACCATTTCGGGAACTAAATAAGCAAAGAAGAAATGATTTGGTTCAAATAACTTGGTTCCACATGTATATGTCCTCTATTTGAATGTAGGCACAAAACGTCATAATTTGGGGTCCAACATGACATATTTCCAAGTATGGAAAATGTGCAAACCCAGTACACCATCATGATGGACATTACCTCTAGAAGCTACCTGCAAAAGATGAGCTTAATTGGCCACAAAAGACGGTCAGCCGACCGTACTTTGGGCCCAATCTTGGACAGCAGAATCCACACCTATCAAGGAGGTCCCACGTCGAAGGGGAGGCCCAGGGCTCTCTGTAGGGGGTCGGCCGACCACCCTTTGGAGCCACCAAGGCCTCGCATGTCTCCATGATCCAAGCACACCCTTCAGAGTGAAGATCCACCCTTGGATCTCCTCTGTGCTTCTTCTCAACAGCTCTAGATCAAAGCACGAGGATACATGGCCCCACAACTATCTCAGAAAAATACCAAACCATTGCCAAGGTGCCAATGACATGTGGGCCATGCTCCACACAAAAGATGGAGGCCAAAGGACACAACAAGCGGTCGGCCGACCGCATGTATGGGCCCAGAGGCCACCCACAGGCCCCCCTAACCTATGGGGACACTTTCTAGAAGGAGTGGCAGGGTCCACCTGCCAGGGGGTGGTCGGTCGACCATGCCCTGGTACCCAGAGTCTTCCCCAAGCTTCCCACTGCCTTCCTGCATGCCTCCATGCATCAACTTCATCTCCACCGTTGATCTAAGGCGGTTACAATGACGGTTTGATCCTACGGTGGCTGATGGCGGTGGCGCGGATCACTAACGTGGCACCGGAGTAGCCCCTACTCCACCTCTAGCTATAAATACCCCCTAGGCCTTCACTCTCACTCATACCTCATTGGAGAAACACTACTCCGTAGTCTCTTAGCGGAGCTCTCTAGTAGTGTTATGCCTGCTGGAGGGGAGTGAAGGAAGTCTTCTAGAGTAAGCCACGGGCCTATCGGGAATCTTCTCCGAAGTTCTTCCTCGGCGGATGCGAGTCTCTTGTAAGTTCAGCTCTTGTAAGTGACTTTTTCTGAGTTCTTTATAGCATTTAGTATTCTAAATCTGGTTTAGCTGTTATACATCTTTTCGCGCTTGTTCATCGCTTTACTTTAAGTAGAGTGCTTTAGCCTTAGTGTGGGGTTAGAGTAGTAAGAATAGGGTAACATGGTGTCTAGACTAGATCTTACCTTTGTAAACCGCTTATCACGCGGATTGTTTGTGGATGCTAGTAGAAGGTGACAACTCTATCTAGTCTTCGTATTCCACCATGCGTGTCAGATAAGTTCTTAAAAGGTAGGGCCTCAATACAACTTGATGGCGTGGTCCGGTTAGAGTTTTTTCCTCTTTCTGATCTATCCCATCGTCCCCTGGAAGAGAAGGGCTGATAAAGCCAGTATAACCAGCTATACCTTGTTAGATATCTTTGCTATATCAAACCTCTCAACCCAGTTATCATAGTCTCCCTTGATCCATCATAGGACATATCCATAATCCTAGTTAATTCACTTCTTGTTCCTTGTGGAAATACGATACCTTGGAATACTCTTAGGTGAAGTGCTACAACGGTATAATCTGTGCGCTTGCAGATTTATCCAATAGTCATAAGAAATATCAACAACTGTTTTCGTGGGTTATCGGATTACGAAAATATCCCTATGAGTGAGAACACAGGTGTGAGTTCCTGATGTTCCACCTATAGTCCATGTTGCTAAAAAGTCATATTTTATTGTCACTGCATATAACATTAGTCAAGTTACAAGATCATGGTTATTCTTTAGGAACACTAGCTTTGATCTACCCAATGCAACTCACAAAGATGACAAGGTATAGGATATCAAATATCTAGGGAATCCCTAGGGGCAACAAGGTAGACACATGCATATGTATTAAGTATTTAAGGTGAATAGGACAACAAGGAAGATCCCATGCTATACTTGCCTTAAACTTAGATCCTTCTTCAACTGATTCTCAAGATCACTTCTCCTTGATCACCAACGTAACACTCACCGATTGGACAAGATTACAACACCACTCAAACACCTAGTCAAACAGGCATAACATACATACAAATATATTTAGAACAATACACCAATCAATGAAAAGGATTTAAAGAGAAACTACGCGTTGCTACGATCACAAAGTCGCAAGGAACACGCTAAACGGAGCTACGGTGATCAAGATATGACTAATGGAAGATTAGCTTTAAAAAGTGATCTAAGAGCTTCATTCGTTTTAGTTATGAAAAAGGATGTATAAGGTACTTCAGAGAAATACCCAAGTTGGATTAAGTTAAACTTATATTTGGATTTGAAAATTAAAGTAGGGTTATTCACATTTATTTATAAAACAATTTGCATAGTCTTTAATCAAGTTAATAGTTAACCAAGAAATTATAGAGCTATTAACATGCATAAAAGGCAACTGCTGCATAGATCACGTTATTACGAAACCAACGCAACTTGAACGAGTCAATTTGGATCTAAAACGGAGAAGATATGATTTAAACAAGTTTTAGAATTTAAAACACATATTTAAAACCATTAAACAATTAAGTATTTTTCAAAGTTGTAAAACAGATTTGATTATGGTTTTAACATGTAGATTATATTTCTACGAGTGTAACGCAATTTCTTTGGGTGAAAACGGAGTTAAAACGCATCTTTTAAAAGTATTTGAAAACTAATGGAATTTCTGTAATTAATTCAAAGAATTTTTGAATTAAAACAAATAAAAACTGAAAATAAACGGGGCCTGGATGGCGGGCACTATTTTGCAAAAGTTCAGGGGTTAAAATAGAATAAAACAGGACTGAAATTAGTTTATTTTGAATACAGATGGACTGCGGGTTGTTTTGCGGAAAACAGACGGGTTAAAGTGCAAAGGTTATAGGGGCTGTCGGTTTGACTGCGTCACTGTTGACATAGGGCTGACATCGTGTTGACACAAGCGCCACGTGGCCAGTGCGGGTTGGTGCAGTGCACCATGCGGACGCAGACGCGCTGACGTGCGCGAGTGGCCTGCGGTCCACGGGTCCAAGGTGGACTGACCACTTAACCCCGAAAGGGTATCTAATCCTGGCCGCACAGATCGGATCGGACGGCTCCGATCAAAGGGGCAAGAGCTCCCCACTGCAGCACCGTGAAAGCACGGCGGTGCCATGCTCGCCGCCGGCTAGAGCTCGCCGGAGAGCATCGGGAATGCGCTCCCGACTGCCTCGGCTTCAACCAAGCGCACAGGGACGATCAGCGTGCTCGTGCGAGTTCAAAGGGGTGCTCGGGTGAGGCGTTCTCGAGCCGGAGAGGACTATCCACGGTGGCACCATGGCCGCCGGCCTGTGCATGCTACGAAAACGCAACTACGACACCTAAACAGACCACGCGAGGGTTCGGGAAGAAAGGGGGAGTCACCACGGGTTCGACGGAGTTGTTCGCGGGGTTCAGATATTCTTCACAGAGTCTGTCGATGGTCGGCGGCGATCTGCGAAAGGGGAAGTCGTCGGTGAGTGTGGAGCTTGTGAGAAACTTGGTCGATTCAAAGAGAAAAGGGCACATATGGTTGCGGTGAAACCTAGGGAAGCTCAGAGGCACGGTTACGTCGTCGATGTGAGCTCCGAGCGGCGGAATTGAGAGTGGCAGTGGGTTCGGAGGCAGAGAGAAAAATAGGGGAGAGGGAGGTGTTCCGTGGGGGCTCTTATAGGCGGGTGAGGGCGGCGGTTACGGAGCCGTTGCCGACCGTGGCGTCAAGGCGGGCAGTGAAGGCCCCCTTGATGGCCTGTCTTCAATGGCCTTCAAGCCGGAGTGAAGAGGAGCAGTGAAGCCGCACGGCATCCTTGGTGCGTCGAGGAAGAAGGAGGAGGACAGGGTGATATGTGGGGTCTTTGGGGCAGAGAGAGAAAGGGAGGGTGCGGGTGCTAGAGTTGAAAACGGCGCCGACAGGAAGGGCCCGCAGATCACTGAGCGGGCGAGAGGGAGGGTAGGTGCGCGTGTGCGAGCAGACACCAGGCCTTTGGCACCGACAAGCGGGGCCTGTCGCGCAGAGAGAGTGAGAGTGAGGGCTTGCGGGAGGGTGAAGGCTCTGTGTGGGCCGTGATGTTGGGCCGAGTTGGCTAGGCCAGGTGCGGAGGTGGGTGCGGGAAGGAGAGTGAAGGGGTTGGGCTGGTTCTCGGTTGGGCTACAAAAGGAGAGAGAGAAAGAGAGAGGGTTTCCTTTTTAGTGTTCTTTATTTATCTTTCTTTTTGAAACCCCTTTTGAAAATATTTTCAAGGAACAATTTTGAAATCCCTTTTCTCTTTATTTTCTTTTGCTTCATTTCAAAACACTTTTTAAAAACTCATTTTCAAATTCTCTTTTGTTTCAAAATTGTTTCTCTTCCTTTTTACTTTTTCTTTTCTTTTCTTGCAAAGCCTTTATAAAACTTGATTCAAATTCTTGATTGAATTTTTAAAAAGGGGTTTTCAATTCCTTTGAACTTCTTTAAATTTTATAAAACCAAACAATACATTAAAATATATGCAGAGGCATGAGTGCACAATATGTTGCCAGCTCGAACAAATTTTTATTTCCTAGGGTTTTAAGAGCACCAAAAGTAAATAAATAACTCATTTTATTACTATTTCTAAGAAAGCAAATTTTGGGGTGTTATAGTATAGACGATGAATGAAGGACATTTACTAGCATTTTGGTGTTTCCATGTAGCCATAAAAGTAAATAAGCCAAGACACATCCAGTATATTTAATAGATCTAATATATTGATACAACAAAGCACATGCGTCATCTGAATGAAGCACAACCAGATCGGCTACATTAGCCGATATGGGATCCATGAGGCTTGAACAAGATCCATATGCTTGGTCTCGGACAGGTGTAAGATTGGACAGATAGAACCCAATATAAGCGATAGTGAGGTCTAGTAGATGCAGTGATACCACGTATATTGAACTAGATCCAACCACTCTCAAACCAATCTAGCGACCGAGCGTATGTCTCGAACCCGCAACATGTGACAACCGCAACCAAAGGATTAGCCAATACAAATTTAGACCTACTGCTTCGATAAGTATAAGAGTAAAAGCCTTAGAGACAATAGATCTAAATGGAAAATAAAGCGTAGGCCAATCCATCAGTTGAGATTGGGCAGGATATTGTAGCAATAGATTAAGCAATGCATAATAGACAATACCGATAACTTAATGAATCTTTTAGATCGTCAATCTAATAAAGCTAATAACTAGCTAGAAACCATGATTCATGTGAGATTGAAGCAATGCCACCTCATGAACAATAGATTCAACCCGATAACTAGCTCATACTGAGCTTGCATGAGTTACACAATACAACCATACGAACGAGACATGAACTAAGGCTAGACTTACAAGCAAACAGGAGATTGATTTGGTCCATGTAGCCTGGTCCATTGAAGGTTCACCGAAATCTACTCTACTCCTATTCCTAGGGTTGGCCAGTGGCTGGAATAAACTAAGTTGTGTGTTTGATTGATTGGATGTCCTCTCATTCCCTAAGCCTTGCTATTTATAGACCATAGCACTAGCCCTAACTAGCCATCGCAAAAGTCCTAATAATAACGAAACAAAATATGACTTGGGCTTCAATCCATTCCAGTACCGAGATTACCGCGCATGTTCTGTTGTAGTCGGCCGAAAGATCTTTCTGTAATCTTATATTTCCTTAGTCGATCTTTCGGGCCCATCTTGAATATCTCCTCCGAAGGCCTGCTAGGGGGGCCATGATATATATCTGACCGTACCAAAATACGGTGTTAACACATGCCCCCTAATTTTTGGATAAACTTGTTTTATTCCAAAATTCCGTCATAAATCCCAAGAGTTGTACCAACAGTCAGCTCGCCTTCCCAAAATATCTCTACGCTATTGGGAACCGAAACGACCAACTCCTCCGCTTCCGCTAACTTCACGCCGTAATGCATCCTCAAATCGACTCTTCATCTCTGCAGAGGATCTATATAATGCTATGTGCCCCCAGGCTTTGATATTCATTCCTAGTCATCCTGCACTATAGCCTTTCGGAGCCCCCAAGAATCACCAAGAAAACCCCAATGGCCGGAGATGATAGCCGCGGGAAGCGCCTGACATTCACGCATGACACGGTGATTGATCTTTCGCCTATTCTCAAGCCTTCACCTTGTTAGGATTTCTCACTATTCACTGATTCTTATATTTGCTCTTTTTAGATCTGTGAGCAGCAATGAGGCCTCGGCGTCCGACTCCGACCTTTGCGGCGCCAATTTGGCTGCCTATCATTCCATAATGGAGGAACGTTGCTGTCTTCGAGAGAGATACTTGGAGTTGACCAAAGAGGTGGGGCAACTCCAAAATTTATTCGATGCCCATCAGGTGGCCTTAGACGCCACCGAAGGTGAGATCGCCGAGATTAGGCGCCAACTTCCTGAAACCGATAGTCAAGTGGCAGGTAATGCATTTTTACTTGCCTCGGATCCTTCGTGACTCTTTCTCACTTTTACCTCGTCTTAGCAGCACTAATGGCACAACTGGAGAATCTGCGCTACATAGCCTCCACCACCGCCAACGCTGTGAAAGCCCAAGGTGACACGCTGAACCAGCGCCTCTAGGACATCCCATGCAAAGTCCGGGAGGTTGCTCTCCATGGCGTCCCTTATGGGGCCATCACTGCCCTGACTGTAGCTGAAGCCGCCACCGGCTACCAACTCCCGGTTGTAGCACCCGGGTTCCCCAGACACGAAGGTCCCCAAGATCACAAAGATCTCCAGGAAGCCTTCGAGGAACACGGTGAAGCAGTAGCCGATATCACCCGTGCCGAGGATATTGTCAACAAAGTGTTCCTCGGCAACTAGTCTGTAGTTAGGCATAATATCAATAAATGATTTTAAATATATTGACTTGTCTCCAGTATGTACGCCTCTGCTTCATCAGAGCTCCCAACTTGACAATGTTTTCTCCTTTTGTTTTATTTTTGGTCTAAAGGCGATACATACCGTATCGGCTATCATCAGTCCTGCACTCAGTTGGGCTGATCATTTTTGCGTTGAAGGCGATATGCATCATATTGGCTATCTGATGAACTGTAATGTGTCAACCCACACACTGGGGTAATACTTCTTGAAGTATTTTCCATTAAGTGCTCTAGAGTACTCTTCTCCCTCTAGAGATTCGTAGAAGTAAGCATTACCCAGAGCGCCTTTTGTAATCTGGTAAGGGCCTTCCCAGTTTGGTGACCATTTGTCGTACTTACTATCCTTGGTTCCGATGGGCAGAATGACTTTCCAAACCAAGTCCCCCTAATTGAACCTTTTCTCTCTTACCTTTTGATCATAGTATTTGGCGACCCTGAGTTTGTTAGCCTCAATATTCTCCAGGGCCCTCAACCGATGTAAACTCAGATCATCAAGGTTGTCCATCATAAGGTTCTTATAATCATCAGCTTCTAGATTATCTTGTTGTGTGCCATCCTCTGAGACCCAATGCTCATCTCCCACTGCAGCACAGCTTCCTGCCTGTAGACCAGCTCATAAGGTGAACACTTGGTTGAGCCATGACAAGCTATCCTGTAAGACCATAGAGTTTCCACGAGTATTAGATGCCATTCCTTAGGATACTCCAAGATCTTCTTCTAGATTATTTTGATCATTATCTGGTTGGATGCCTCTGCTTGCCCGTTGGCCTGAGCATAATATGGAGATGAGTTGATTAGCTTGAAATCCGTCTCGGCCGCGAAGTCACCGAACTCCTTGCACATGAACATCGTCCCTTGATCGGTGGTGATGGTCTGAGGAACCCCAAACCTGTAAATGATGTGCTCCCTTATGAATTCAATTATATTGGCTGACGACGCTTCTTTTAGAGGGATAGCTTCAACCCACTTGGTGAAATAATCTATTGCCACCAATACAAACTTATGCCCCTTGCTAGACGATGGGAGCACCTAACCGATCAAGTCTATCCCCCATCCCCTAAATGGCCATGGCTTAATGATGGGATTCATAGCCCATGCCGGGGATTTCTGAATCTTACCAAATTTTTGGCACTCCTGGCAACCCACATAATACCTGAAGCAATCTTCCATTATAGTTGGCCAAAACTACCCTGCCCTCTTGATCATCCATTTCATCTTCTGAGCAGATTGATGTGCACCAAAAATGCCTTCGTGGATTTCTCCCATTAGCAATCTGGCTTCTTCTTTGATGAGGCACTTGAGCAGCGCACCCTCGACTGTCCTGTGATACAACTGATAATCAAGGATGACAAACTTAGTAGCCTGGTACCTCAACTTTCTGGAGACTTGCTATGAAGGATTCTTCAGGTACTCAATGATGTTGGTCGTCCTATCATGATCATCTACAAGCTCATCAGCTAAAATCTCCATGATCTACCGATACCTAGAAGCACTTTGAGTCAATCCGTTAGCTTCTTGATTCTAGCCTCTGGGAATATGCCTAATACTGACTGAGGAGAACGACTCAAGCAATTCACGGCAACCTTCATGATACCCTTTCAGTATCTCGTCTTTGCACTCATATAGGCCGAGTAGTTGATTAATCACCAATTGGGAACTCCGAAAACCTCAACAACTTTGGCCCCTATCTCTCGTAGCAGTTGTAGTCCTTTGAGAAGGGCTTCATACTCAGCCTGGTTGTTAGTGGCTGTCGACCTGATCGGGAAAGCGTACTCTAGGCTTGCCCCTCGAGGTGATATCAGGACAACACTGATGCCCCCCTCTTTGTTTGCAGGTAGATCCGTCAAAGAACAATGCCCATGGGGCCATGTCTACCAGCCTGATCCCCTTCTCATGATGGTGAGTGAAGAAGTCAGCCATCACCTAGCCCTTGACCGCCATGGCCGACTCATATCTCAGGTCGAATTTTGATAGTTCAAGGATCCATTTGCCGATTCTTCCATTCAGAATAGGCATAGACAACATGCGCTTGATGACGTCAAACTTCGACGCCACCATGCATTCTGACGATAGCAGGTAATGATGTAGCTTGGTGCAGGAAAAGTAAAAGCACAGGCACAATTTCTCCGTGGGAGAATACCTTGTTTCGGGATCGAGTAGCCTCTGACTCAGATAGAACACCACTCTCTCCTTCCCTTCAATTCTTGTATTAAAGCCGACCCAATCGTATGGTCATCGGCTTTTACATACACCCTAAAAGGCTTTCCACTCTGAGGAGGAATCAGTACTAGTGGAGACTTCAAATATTCCTTAATCTCCTCGAAATCCTTCTCCAGTTCATTGCCCCATCTGAACTGTTGATGGTTCTTTAGCTTCAGCAGAACCGAGAATGGCAGGATTTTAGCTGACAGATTCGATATGAACTGTCTGATGAAATTAATTTTGCCGATCAAAGACTGCAACTAGGTCTTTGTGGTTGGTGGTATAGCTTTGTCAATTGCATCGAATCTTTTCTAACCAATCTCAATTCCCTTTTCATGTACCATGAAACCCAGTAACTATCCAGCCGTTACCCCGAAAGCACACTTGTGAGGATTCTGTTGGGGATATTACCTCGGCATATCCCCAGGGACCTATATTGGCCTACCGACTAGAAGACGGCCCATCCAACGAGGCCCTGCAGCACGCGACCAGCCCATCATGCTCGCTAGGGAAACCGGAGAGCCTTGCTCGCCAAGGAAGATCCTAGTAGATAGGCTCGGATCCCTTACCTTAAGGGATCGATCATGATCTGTTAGGATATGGAAACTGTAACCTTGCTCCCCGGCTATATAAGGCGAGCAGGGACCCCCTTGAAATTATCTCATCTACACCGTGTGTAACCTAATACTCATATCAATCCAGCCACCAGAACACAGGACGTAGGGTATTACGGCGATTTGCCGACCTGAACCTGTATAAATCGTCGTGTCTATGCTCTCTGTGTTACGCTTGATCGCCATCGCCACACCTCTGCCTACAATCTATTACCGTAGGGTTACCCCTAGGTAGACAGTTGGCACGCCAGGTAGGGGATGTGTGCAACGACTTCATGGCTCGTCAAGCGGTTACCTTCCCCGAATCCATGATCATCCCCGTGAGCAGCGCCACCCTTCAGATCGGATCTATGATCTGGACCATCGATGGCACCGTCTCCATCTTGGAGGTCGTGGAAACTACTCGTCCCCTTGTGTCGAACCCTTCTCAGATTGAGAATTCAACCACCAGGACGATGCAGAACACCCCATATTGCATCATCCCCGGTGATCTAGTAAAAGCCATCGACCGCGCAATGATAACCTCGCCCACTGCGTCAACCTCGTCGATGCTGCTCGGCGCCGATTCTATCCCCGTACGTCGACCGCGCGCGCCCCCAGGAAGATCTCCCCCGAAGTTCCACGACACCATCCGTCGCTCAGCCTTGCTAGCCTCGGCACCAGGCGGAAGCACTCACACGGCGACGCCCACAAGGAGGTCCTCGACGGCCCATGCCCTCTCCACAAAAGGGGAAAACACACCTTGCGGGAGTGCATCGCCCTCAAGGAGGCCATCCAAAACAAGGCGAATAAGAAGCGACTAGAAGACAACCCTACAGGGACGAAGTGCTGGAGCTGCCAACCACCAATTTCACAAAAGCCACGCGCATCTTGCCCATATTTGGTGTATACCCGAACAGCAACAACAAGCGATGCCGCCCAGCCACCATCGACGATGACGACGACAGCACCAATACCTCCCCTCCAGACTGGACAAAGCACCAGATCAATTTCTTCAAGAACGGCCA
This sequence comes from Microstegium vimineum, assembly GCA_022036555.1. NCBI lineage: Eukaryota > Viridiplantae > Streptophyta > Magnoliopsida > Poales > Poaceae > Microstegium > Microstegium vimineum. The sequence goes on from CM039127.1 coordinate 38,551,606, forward strand.
GTGGACGCATCACGATTACCCTAGTCGCTTTCCCTGGTCATCAGCGCGGTTGTTGCGACCAGCCTTTTCAAGAAAATACTCGTCGACAGAGGCAGTTCCCTCAACGTGGTCTTCCCCGGCACGCTTCAACGGCTCGAGTATCGAAAGAGCGACCTCCATCCGACGAACTTCTTGTTCTATGGCGTCATCCCAGGCAGGGCCTTGGAGCCCTCCGGATAAATCACTCTTCCAGTACGATTCATCTCTTCTCGCCATATTCGCGAAGAACCCATCAACTTGATTGACGCTGACCTCGATGCCCCAAACGACGCCATCCTTGGCCGACCAGTGCTCTCAAGACTCATGGCGATACCGCACTACACAAACCTAGTGAAAGGTCTAGGAATGGCTAGAGGGGGTGAATGGCCTATTTAAAATTTTCTACAACAACACTAAGCAAACTTGTTAGAATAAAACACGGCGGAAAGCAAGTTTGCACTAGCACTACGGTTAGGCAAGCCACCTATCACAATTCTAGTTACTAGCAAGAGATAACCTATGTCACACATAAGAGCTAGAGAACTAGAGCTATAAGGCTAGGCTACACAAGCTAAGCTAGAATCTCTACTATGCAAGAATGTAAAGAAAGTAATATACAAGCTATAGTAAGAGTGGTTATACCACCGAGGAGAGAAGACCAATGGATAGCCAATCAATCACAATAAGAATCCTCGGTGAAAGACAATGTGACATAAGATTTTTTTACCGAGGTTCACTTGTTTGCCAACAAGCTAGTCCTCATTGTAGCGATACACCCACTTGGAGGTTCACGCGCTAATTGGCATCACATGCCAAACCCGTCACCGGGTGCTGCACAACCAACACAAGATGGGGATCCACAAGCTACGCGCAATCCACTAGAGATACCTTTCGCGAACATCCACGGGGAAGGTTCAAGAACCTCTCACAATCCACCGATCAGAGCCGAAGACAATCACCTTCCTCCGCCCAATGATCCTCGTCGCACCAAGCCGTCTAGGAGGTGGCAACATCCAAGAATAACAAGAGCTCCCGCGATGACGACGATCACCAAGTGCCACTAGTATGCAATCAATGAACAATGCACTTGGTTCACTCAATCTCTCATGAAATATGTAAGTGTATCAAGAGAGTGAGTGGTGGAGGCTCTCACAAATGAGCACAAGAGCGTGAGTGATGAAACTGTGCAAGAGAGTGCCCAAAGGGCCGGCCATATCACTATATATAGCCCACACTCACAAACTAGCCGTTTAGCCCCCATTTTCCTCTTTCTACGCCCACTCAGGACGCTAGCAACAGTAGGAGGTCCGGACCATCAATAGCATCCGGACGCCCCTCACTAGCACAGACAGAGCCTCTGTCTCACCTCCGGACTCGGACTCAGGACACGCACGATGCGCCATCCGGACCAATGGCCACACATCCGGTCACTGCCCCCTTTCAAACGGTTCTTTCCCGCGCAAGCCTCTACCTACCAAGCGTCCCCAGACGCGTCCGGACGACACTCCGGACCAACGCTCACCAGCATCCGGAACTCGCTCCAGAAACGACAGAAACCACACAAGAGCACCTTGACTCCGGACGCTACGTCCGGAGTCCTCTGTCTGGTCACCAACTTCCGTCCGCACTCCACACAGAAACGATCCAGAGAGGGCAAACACTCCGGACGCACGTCTGGAGCTCCCCATCCGGACCTGTATCCACAGAGCTACCAGGCTAGGGTTTGCATCCGGATGCACAAGAGATGGTCCGGACAGGCAACACCCTAGCGTCTAGACCTCTGTCTGCAGCTCTTCCAACTGCTCAAACACTTCTCCAACTTCTTCCAAGCTTCTAGGGGCTAACACTAAGTGATCTCAACACTTGTGCACGTGTGTTAGCTTTTAGTTCACATTTTCTTGGAATTAGTTGGTCCACCTCACTACTTCATTTGATTTTAAATGCAATGCAATGAACCTAGGGGCACAAGATAACCGCAATCAAACACAAGATCTCCCGCCTTGATAGTATGGCTATCTATCCTAAATGTGATCACACCCTCAATGGTGTCTTCACCACTAAACCAAAAATGGTTCCTATATCACCTTTGCTTTGACACCATTTTCCTTTCCATTCACCTTCACCATGCTAGAGCCCTTGAAATCACCAACTTGATCCATTAGCTCCATCACTTGCGATGTACCAACCTATCTCATGATTCACACTTAGAGATCCAAGGTTAGTACTTAGGTAGGTTTCATCAATTACCCAAAACCAAACACATGAGGGACTCTCACCTAGTGCTTGAGAAACCAGCGCCGCAAGGCATCATTAGCCTCCGCTCCGACCTCCAGGTGGCCTACGAGTGCGAGCAGCAGGTGATCCACAATGCGACCAGACGGGAACACCTACACGGTGCGCAGATCTGCCTTTCCGATGCGGCCAAGCCCCACGCCAATGACTTCAACATCCCGAAGCCTCCGACCACACGCACCTCGAAGAAATCTAAAGAGACCAAGACGGTGGATCTGGTCGACGACGATCCCAAGAATACCGCCGGGTGCCAACCTCGACCCTGAACAAGAAAGCACGCTTATCAGTTTTCTACGCAGCAACATCGACATCTTCGCTTGGAAACCAGCGGATATGCCTGGAGTCCTCCGGGACCGCGCTGAGCACTCGCTGAACGTAGTCGAAGGGGCCAAGCCAACTCGCCATAAACTCAAAAGGTTCGCACCGGATTGTAAAGAGGCCATCAAGGCAGAAATAACTCGGCTCCTAGCTACGGGGTTCATTAGGGAAGTAAATCACCCCGATTGGCTTGCCAATCCGGTACTTGTAAGGAAAAAGAACAATGAATTGAGAATGTGTGTCGACTACACGAGTCTCAACAAACATTGTCCTCCTGACCCTTTCCCTCTCCCACGCATCGACGAAGTTGTCGACTCCACCGCCGGATGCAAGCTACGCTCCTTCCTCAACTGCTATTCCGGCTACCACCAAATCGCGTTAAAGGTAGAAGACCAGATCAAAACTGCGTTCTTAACCCCCTTCGGTGCCTATTGCTACATGACGATGTCCTTCCGGCTCAAGAACGCCGGCGCTACGTATCAGCTTGCCATTCAAGAGTGCTTGAAGGAGCTCATCCCAGGGAAGGTCGAGGCCTATGTGGATGACATAATCATCAAAACACACTCCGCAGAGACGCTAATCGCCGACATTGAGGCAACCTTCAAGGCCCTGAACGAGTTTAGGTGGAAACTAAACCCAAAAAAGTGCATATTCGGGGCGTCGTCAGGAAACCTGCTCGACAATATCGTCAGTCGATCCGTCATTAGAGCTAACCCCGAAAAAACCGCTGCGGTCCTACAGATGAAGCCTCCCTCTAACGTCAAGGATGTACAAAAGCTCGCTGGGTGCATGGCCGCCCTGAACCGCTTCATCGCTCATCTCGGCGAAAAAGGCCTCCTATTCTTTGGACTCTTGAAGGGCAGACAGAAATTTGTATGGAATGACGAGGTAGAATGCGCATTCGCTGACCTGAAGAAGTACCTCACAGAGCCCCCTGTACTCACCGCCCCAAAAGACGATGAACCAATGCTGCTCTACATCGCCGCCACCAACCGAGTAGTCAGCACCATCAAGGTTGAAAGGTCTAGGAATGGCTAGAGGGGGGTGAATAGCCTATTTAAAATTTCTACAACAACACTAAGCAAAGGATTAGTATAACAAATGGCGTTAAGCAAGTTTGAACTAGCTCTAAGGGTCGACAAGCCACCTACCACAATTCTAGTTACTAGCAAGAGATATTCTATATCACACAACCAAGCTAGCTAACTTGAGAGCTCTATCAAGGTACACAAACCTAAAGAGCTAAGTTACTCTAGTTTGCAAGAATGTAAAGAATGAAGTGCAAAGTTAGAGTTAGGAGGGTGATACCGCTGCGGAGAGAAGTCTCAATAGATAACCAATCAATCACAAGAAGAATCCTCGGTAGAGAGACAAAGAGACACAATATTTTTTATCGAGGTTCACTTGTTTGCCAACAAGCTAGTCCTCATTGTAGCGATTCACCTACTTGGAGGTTCACGCACTAATTGGCATCACACACCAAACCCGTCACTGGGTGCCGCAAAATCAACACAAGATAGGGATCCACAAGCTACGCGCAATCCACTAGAGATACCTTTCGCGAACTCCCGTGGGGAAGATTCAAGAACCCCTCACAATCCACCGATTCGAGCCGGAGACAAACACCTTCCTCCGCTCAACGATCCTCATCACACCAAGCCGTCTAGGAGGTGGCCACCTCCAAGAATAACAAGAGCTCCCACGATGACGACGATCACCAAGTGCCACTAGTATGCAATCAAAGGAGCAATGCACTTCGTTCACTCAATTTCTCATGAAATGATCAATTATGTCAAGAGGATGAGTGGGTGGATCAATCTCAAGCAAGCACAAGAGTATGAGAGACATCACCACGCTGGACATGCCTACGCCATCGTCTTTCCCAAGTTGCAACTCATCTCCAACTCAGCTGCCACATCACCCTCGGATTCAGCAGACACGTCGTCACTATTTCGATCGTAACTCCCTCATACAACGACGAAACGGCGCGATCTTGTACTCTTTGGAAAGGGGACGACGACGCCGTAATTTTGGATCTGGTCCTAGCTCCAGATGGCCTGTGGATCATTCTGCGTGACCATGGAAAAGTGTTGCATCACCTATTTTGGGCCAACTTGGCCATGTATCGTGTCGGGCCTTAAGCCCAAGTTGTGGGTGCCCCCCCTGGTCGCCTCCAACCCTAGGAAACCTCTCTTTTATACTCCACGTAGCCGCCGCCGTTGAGACTCGGGTTTTGTTTTAGAGTTTAGTTTTCCATCGAGAAACTGAATCGATTATTCTAACTGTGGTGACAAATCCTTTTACAGTAATCCAGGGCCCCTCGTTCTTGATCTTCTCCATTCTGTCGATTATTCCTTTGGAACCGAGTTCTTGAACCCTCTATTGATATTTGCATCATTCATATTTGCAATTTCAGATTGCGTGTTTATACCTTCTTGCTTGTGTTCATCGATTCGCTTGCAGGAAAAGCCTTCTTGGTGAGGTCAATCAACTTGTGCTTGGTTGATAACCAACGGAGTAGTGGTGTAATGGTTGCAGGGTTTGAATCGTGTCTGATTTGAAGCCGGGTCGCCAACGTCAAGATCTCCGCAAGTCGAATTTATCGGTTACCTCACGGAAGATCGGGTCAGTCCTCATCAGTGAGAGTGCAAGAGAGTGCCCCAACGGCCAACCAAACACATATATATAGCTCCCTCAAAGAAATAGTCGTTTTCCCTCTAATTTTCCACTTCCTGCGTGTACTCCGGATGCACTTTTCACAGGGTATCCGGACCATTGGTAGCGTCCGGAACCCTTCACACAGCACAGAGGACCTCTCTGTTTCATCCTCCGGACATGGCCTCCGGATGCGCGCAACGCACCATCCGGACTAATGGTTGTGCGTCCGGTCAAGCCCCTCGTTCAAACAGATCTTTCCCGCGCGCGCCTCTGCCTGCCACGCGTCTCCGAACGCGTCCGGACCTCTGTCTGGACCAACGCTTCCTAGCGTCCAGACCTTGCACCAGAAACACCCGAGAACACCCGAGAGCTCCCTGACGCCGGACGCAGCATCCGGAGCTCCACGTCCGGACAAACGCCACCATCCGGACACCTCACCAGAGAGCAACAGAGAGGGCCAAGACTCCGAACGCACGTCGGAAGCTCCCCGTCTGGACACAACTCCTCGTCCAGACCTCTGTCCAGCAAAGCCAAGTTAGGGTATGCCTCTGGACTCATCACCGATGGTCCAGACCCGACCAAACCCTAGCATCCGGACTAGCGTCCGGACGCCAAAACTCACCTCCAACTTCTCCCAAGCTTCCAAGGGCTAACACTAAGTGATCTCAGCACTTGTGCACGTGTGTTAGCTTTTAGTTCACATTTTCTTGGAATTAGTTGGTTCTTCTCACTAGTTCATTTGATTTTAAATGCAATGCAAAGAACCTAGTGGCACATGATAACCATAATCAAACACAAGATCTCCCTCCATGATAGTACAGCTATTTATCCTAAATGTGATCACACCCTCTATGGTGTCTTGATCACCAAACCAAAAATGGTTCCTATATCGTTGTTTCCTTGACACCATTTTCCTTTCCATTTCCCTTCACCATGCTAGAGCCCTTGCAATCACCACCTTGATCCATTAGCTCCACTACATGGCATGTACCAACTTATCTCATGATTCACACTTAGAGATCAAGGTTAGTACTTAGGTAGGTTTCATCAGTTACTCAAAACCAAACACATGGGGACTCTCAATCTCCCCCTTTTTGGTAATTGATGACAACCTTTTTATAAAGATATGAAATATAATCATTTTGAACTTGAGTGCTTGTCCAAGCATTTTAATCAAAGATTTTAGATTCGGACAAGTCACACAAATTCGGTTTGATAGTTGTTAGCTCCCCCTACATATGTGCTTCTAGAGTTTGGTTCAAGTTTTGCACATATGCATAGATAGACCATGTGGGAGAGTAAATAGCTACCAAATGATGCTAAGGTATAAGAGTAGACATTTGAAGCGTGAGACCATCGGAGTGCAGAATTAGAATCGCCCTTAGCACCATGATTAGCTAGATATCAAGTAAACACTAGAAACCCCGTAAGATCAATATTAAGAGCAAGGTTTCTATATACCACTTGAAAGAACAACAAGAATCTAGCTTACCATCCTATTCATGCTAGTTGATCAATCATCATTCATTTTGTATCACTAGCAATCACCACACAAGCATGAATATTTGAATTTAGGTACTTGTGCAACAATACATATGGGAGTGCAAACATTCAATTGCAACAAGGTGTTCATGAGCTTGCTCCCCCTATTTGTGTGTTCTTTTTCATAAATATTTTTCCTCATTTTCTCCCCCTTTGTCATCCAATTGACACAAAAAGGTGCGACCAATTATAGATATTCAAGTTTTACTCCCCCTTAGTATGAGATAGGGTGAAAGATTTTCAACTTTGGTTTGAACTAAGCTACTTGCCCAAGATGTTTAATTCGGTTTAAACCATAGACAAGCTTGTTCACACATGCTAATATGGTTATCTTGCCTATGTTGAATTAAACACTTTAAGTTCATAGACATAGATCAAATACTAGGATTGCAAGCCCATCAACATGTCATATGCTACCACTAGATCATATCAAATCATAGAAGCAATAGTGGCACCATATAAGCATCAAATTCATTTTGGTTTTCATGAATGAGCCTAGAAGCATGAGTGATGTCTATATGCTCTACACAAGTCCTAGCAAAGTATGCATGAATGCTTTTTCAATCAACTTGTACCTTGCTTTGTTGGAGTAGAGGCATGTCATATAAGTGGGGGTACATCAACTCATGTTAGAGAAATCAAGTATGTTCAACTCATTCCTTAGCTTGCAAAACCTCTTTTCATCAAGTGGCTTGGTGAAGATATCGGCCAATTGATCATCGGTACCCACACTCTTTTCATCTATTAAAATGTCCCCTTTCAACTGATGATCTCTAATGAAATGGTGGCGGACATCAATATGCTTTGTTCTTGAGTGTTGAACTGGGTTGTTGGTTAGCTTGATTGCACTTTCATTATCACATAGCAATGGCACTTTCTTGAATTTGACTCCAAAATCATTCAAAGTAGCTTTCATCCAAAGTATTTGTGCACAACAGCTCCCCGCACTTATGTATTCGGCTTCGGCGGTAGAGAGTGCCACACTATTTTGCTTCTTTGATGACCATGAGACAAGTGATCTTCCAAGCAATTGGCAAGTGCCCGATGTGCTCTTTCTTTCTATCTTGCAACCCGCGTAGTTCGAGTCAGAGTATCCAATTACCTCAAAGTTGGATCCTTTAGGATACCACAACCCAACATTTGGTGTATGCTTCAAATATCTCAATATCCTCTTTGTGGCCTTCAAATGACTCTCTCTAGGAGATGCTTGAAATCTTGCACACATACATACACTAAACATGACATCTAGTCTTGATGCGGTCACATAGAGTAGGCTACCAATCATTGATCTATATAGCTTTTGATCTACTATGTTGCCACTAGCATCACTATCCAAGTTACCATTTGTTCCCATTGGTGTGTGTTGACACCAAAGGTGGTAAACGGAAAAGAACTGCAAGCGTACGGTTGTCAAGGTAGCTTTCACCAGAAGTATTCTAGGTATCGTATCCACAGGGAACGAGTAGTGATCTAACTAGGAATGCGGGTATGTCATATGATGGATCAAGGGAGACTATGATAACTGGGTAGAGAGGTTCGATATAGAAAAGTATGCTAACAAGGTATAGCTGGTTATACTGGCTTTATCGGCCCTTCTCTTGCAGGAGGCGACAGGATATATCAGTAGGAGGACAAAACTCCTACTGGACCGCGCCGTCAAGTTGTGTGGAAGCCCTACCTTTTAAGAAATTATCTGACATGCGTGGTGGAATACAAAGGCTAGATAGAGCTGTCACTTTCTACTAGCATCCATGAACAATCCACGCGATAAGCGGTTTACAAAGGTAAGATCTAGCCTAGGCACCACGTCTACACTATTTCTTACTACTTTAACCTTAGCCTAAGATTAAAGAACTTTACTCAGAGCAAAGCGATGAACAAGCAGGAAAAGGTGTATAACAGCTAACCTAGACTTAGAATACTGAATACTATAAAGAACTCAGAAGAAGTCACTTACAAGTGCTAAACTTACAAGAGACTCGCATCCGCTGAGGAAGAGCTCCGAAGAAGATTCCCGACAGGCCCAGGGCTTTCTCCAGAAGACTTCCTTCACTCTCCTCCAACCAGCATAGCACTACTACTAGAGAGCTCCGATAAGAGACTAAGGAGTAGTGTTTATCTAATGAGGCATGAAATGAATAGGGAGCTCTAGGGGTCTATTTATAGCTAGAGGAGGAGTAGGGGCTACTCTGGTGCCACGTCAGCGATCCGCGTCACCTTCTTCAGCCATCGTTGGATCCAACCGACTTCAGAATCGCCTAAGGATCAATGGTGCTGATTTCCATCATGTGGGGAGTAAGTAAGTCGGATGGGGAGGTGGAACCGCCATAGGGTGGTTCGGCCGAACCCCCATACTGCCCTATGGGCCCTCCACCACCTTTTGGATGATGGCCCATCAGTCAGGGGCTAAGTGGTGGCCTGGTGGGCCCCACCTATGGGTCGGCCGAACCTCATGTGGGGTCTCTGGCCGACCTCTGCCTTTTGGTTACTGGTCCCACCTGTCATTTGCCTTGGATGTTGGTTCTGAGTTGAGTAGTCACGTTAAACTCTTTGATGTGGGCCCATGGATCCTTGTGATGTGAATCTGGAACATTGAGAAGGGATAAAACTAGATCCAAGGGTTGAGAGTATTCCAAAAGGGTGGATCTTGGATCAGGGGAGCTTGGGATGCCAAGTGGCCCCACAAGGTGGTCGGCCGACCCCCTGTGTGGGCCCACTGGCTCCCAAATGTCCCCTTTTTGTCATTCTTGCATCAAATATTCATGGGACATGTGGAACTAGTTATTTGGCAGAAATATGATCAGGTTATGCTTGCTTTCCTTGGAGAATGAGGATGTTGACGGTATTTGGATGGTGACAAATTAGCTATTAATTACCGTCAATAGTGTGCTAAATGACTTTTCTTCATCTAGATTGAATTTCTTGTGCATGTCCTTGATATACTTGCCTTGACTTACAAATGTGCCATTCTTCATTTGCTTGACTTGAAGACCAAGGAGGTAACTAAGCTCTCCAAGCATAGACATCTCAAACTCATTATCCATCATATTTCCAAACTGTTCACAAAATTCTTGATTGGTTGATCCAAAGATAATGCCATCCACATAGATTTGCAACACAAATAAGTCCTTTCCAATATTCTTGGTGAATAGGGTAGTATCAACCTTGCCCATAATGAATCCCTTAGAGAGGAGAAAATTCCTCAACCTCTCATACCATGCCCTAGGTGCTTGCTTCAAACCATACAATGCCTTTCTTATCTTGTACACATGGTTGGGTTTCTTGTCATCTTCAAAACTAGGTGGTTGTTCAATATATACCAATTCATTGATGTACCCATTGAGAAATGCACTCTTCGCTGCATTTGATAGAGCTTGATGTTGTGAGCACAAGCATAAGCCAATAGAATCCTTATTGCTTCTAGCCTTGCCACCGGTGCATATGTTTCTCCAAAGTCAAGACCCTCTACTTGAGTGTACCCTTGTACAACTAGTCTTGCTTTGTTTCTCACCTCTATTCCATCTTGATCTTGTTTGTTGTGAAAGACCCATCTAGTGCCAATCACATTGTGGTTCTTTGGTCTCTCAACTAGCTCCCAAACTTGATTTCTAGTGAAGTTGTTGAGCTCTTCATGCATAGCATTCACCCAATCAGTATCTTGCAAAGCTTATTCAATCTTGGTTGGCTCAATAGATGATACAAAGGAGTAGTGTGCACAAAATGAAGCCAATCTTGATCTTCTTTGCACACCTCTTGTGATATCTCCAATAATGTGATCCAAAGAGTGATCTCTTGCAATAGATGTAGGTTGGAGAGTTGGAAGTTGATTGCTTGTACTTGGTTGTTCATTGGATTGAGATGATGACCTAGCCTCTTGTTGATCTTGAATTGGAGAGGATGAACTAGCTTGATTGTCATTGATTTGCTCATTGGATGGAGCATGCACTAGATAGTCATTGTCTTGCTCCTCATCCACTTGCCTCGGCCTAATGTCCCCAATGTCCATGTTCTTCATTGCATTAGCCAATGGTTCACCTCTCACATCATCATGGTTGTCACTTTCATCTTGAGATCCATGTGTTTCATCAAACTCCACATCATGCACTTCCTCAACTATGCTATGAGTAAGCTTCCATACTCCATATGCTTTGCTTGTAGTTGAGTAACCAAGTAGGAAACCTTCATCACATTTCTTCTAAAATTTGCTCAATCTTGCACCTTTCTTCAAGATATAGAACTTGCAACCAAACACTCTAAAGTATGCAATATTTGGCTTTCTTGTGGCAATAGAGTCGGTTGCTATAGTAGCAAGCCGTATTGATAGCTTCGGCCCAAAAGGAATCACTCACATTGTACTCACTAAGCATAGATCTTGCCATATCAATGAGTGTCCTACTCTTCCTTTCAACAACCCCATTAGATTGAGGTGTATACTTGGCCGAGAATTGATGTTTGATTCCATATTCATCACATAGCTCATCAACTCTTGTATTCTTGAACTCACTACCATTGTCACTTCTGACTTTCTTGATAGTTGTTAAAAATTAATTTTGGCATCTCTTGACAAAGATATTGAATGTATCAAATGTATCACTCTTGTCACTAAGAAAAAATACCCATGTATATCTAGTGAAGTCATCAACTATCACAAAGCCATATTTGTTTCCACCAATGCTAGTGTATGCGGTTGGTCCAAACAAGTCCATGTGCAAGAGCTCAAAAGGTTTGCAAGTACTCATCATGCTCTTACTAGGGTGAGTGTTTCCAACCTGTTTGCCGGCTTGACAAGAGCTACATAGCTTATCCTTCTCAAAGACCACATCTTTCAAACCTCTAACTAGATCATGCTTGACAAGTTTGTTCAATTGCCTCATTCCAACATGACCAAGTCTTCTATGCCATAACCAACCCATGCTAGATTTGGATAGCAAGCAAGTTGACAATTGAGTTTCTCTAGCATTGAAATCAACCAAGTATAGATTCTCATATCTAAAGCCTTTGAATATCAAGTTAGAGCCATCAACACTTATGATCTCTACATCATCAACCCCAAATATGCATTTGAAACTAAGATCACAAAGTTGAGCTACGGATAGCAAGTTGAAGTTCATGCTCTCTACTAGCAACACATTGGATATGCTCATATCATTGGATATTGCAATCTTACCAAGCCCTTTGACCTTGCCTTTGCCATTGTCACCAAATGTGATAGAATCAACCCCATTGCAATCATTTGGCTTGATAGAGTTGAACATTCTTGAATCTCCGATCATATGTTGAGTGCACCCACTATCAAGTACTCAATGCCTCCCTTCGGCTTTATAATTGACCTACAAAATAATTCAATTCTTCTTAGGTACCCATACTTGCTTGGGTCCTCCAAAGTTAGTGACTAAGGACCTAGGTACCCAAATAGCTTTCTTCTTGAGCTCTCATTGGGAGTACCCATATACTTAGCTATTACACCTTCCTTGCCCTTGGTAATCATATAACTAGAGTTAAAGCGAATAGATGCATGTGTAAATTTTATCTTTCTTTGATTTAGTTTGCAATATTGCTCAACATGCCCTACTGGCTTGTAACTAGTGCAAAACCGACCATTGCTCTTCACAAAGCGAGGCTTTGGAGTTGCAAAGGCTACCTTGCCTTTCTTGGGGGTATAGCCCAATCCCTCCTTGCACTTAAGAAAGTGAGCGTCTCCACCATAGGCATTGCCTAAGGCTAGAGTAATCTTACCAACCTCCTTATTAAGGGTCTCATTCTCAACCATTAGTGAAGCATCAGAAGTGGAGCCATCATTAGTAGAAGAGGTAGAGTTAGAAGTGCTACAAGAAGGGTTAGTTGGGGTGATGATGATGGGTTCATAGAAAGATTCATTTATTATATCATAAGTTGTTCCCATGTTACTTGTTGAAACATGTTCTTTCTCCTTTTGCTCAACAAGAGATGAGTGAGCTTATTTAAGCTTAGAGTGAGCTTTGCCAAGGTTCTCATGGGCATCCTCTAGCCTCTCATGAGAAAGATTGAGCTCATCAAAGGATTGCTTGAGAGCTTGAAGCTCTTTCCACAATGCTTTGCGCTCCTTTCTATTGATGCCAAAATGAGTCTTAGCATCTTCCAACATATCAATTAGTTAATCTTTAGTGGGTTCATCATCATCATCATCACTAGAGTCACACTCATCATCGGATTGTACCTTAGTGGACTTAGCCATGAAGCATGCCGATGGAGTGTCAAAGAGAGAGATCATGTTCTTCATAGCAATGCTTGCAAGAGCCTTCTTGTTTGATCTCTTCTCATCATCACTTGAGTCATTATCACTTGAGGAATCACTATCCAAGTAACAACATATGAGCCTCCCTTCTTGTTCTTCTTGAATGTCATCTTGCTTTGTTTCTTCTCTTTCTTCTCTTTCTTCTTGCCCTTATTCTAATCTTCATTGTCACTATGATGAGGGCAATCCGCAATGAGATGATCCTTGCTATTGCACTTGAAGCATCTTCTATCCTTCTCAATGTACTTGTGTGAGCTCTTCTTCCTTCTTACTCTATAGCCCTTTTTCTTCATGAACTTGCCAAATTTCTTGACAAATAGAGTCATTTCTTCTTCATCATCATCACTATTACTTAAGCCTTCATCATTGCATGACTCATCACATTTTGCTTTGCCTCTTGATGATGATGTGTCTTTGAATGCCACACTCTTCTTCTTCTCATCCTTCTTCTCATCTTTCTTCTCCTTGTTTTCTCTCATCTTGTCCTTGTCATCTCTAAAGGTGTCATCGGTTATCACCTTACCAAGAACTTGGTTTGGTGTCATTGTGTCCAACCCGTTTCTCACCAATAGATTGACTAGCATCTCAAATCTTGAGGGAAGACTCCTAAAAAATTTGAATGAGAAATCCTTGTTATCCACTTTCTCTCCAAGTGACTTAAGGTCATTAAGAAGCACCTCAAGCCTATTGAACATTTCCGCACATTCTCATCCTCCTTCATCTTGAAGCTTGCAAACTTCTCCTTCGAGATGTATGCCTTGGCCCCCTTCATGGATTAAGTCCCCTCATAAGACTCTTCTAGCTTCTTCCATGCATCATGAGCACTCTCAATGTTCTTGATTTGTTCAAATACCTCCTTTGAGATTGCATCATGGATGGCACTCAATGCAATGTCATTGTTTTGGAGCTTTTCTTCTTTGGCTGTGGTGGGTGCCTCCTCATTCACCACCTCAAACTTCTTGTCAACCACCAACCATATCTTCCAGTTGATTGATTTGATATGGGTGGTCATCAATGCCTTCCAATAGCTATAATTGGTGTCATCAAACTTGGGTGGCCTCTTGGTGTTGTTGATTTGAGTCATTTTAACACCATGGGATGTTAAGCCTCAAATGATATGGTGTACCAGCTCTGATACCACTTGAAAGGTCTACGAATGGCTAGACGGGGGTGAATATCCTATTTAAAATTTCTACAACAACACTAAGCAAAGGATTAGTATAACAAATGGCGTTAAGCAAGTTTGCACTAGCTCTAAGGGTCGGCAAGCCACCTACCACAATTCTAGTTACTAGCAAGAGATATTCTATATCACACAACCAAGCTAGCTAACTTGAGAGCTCTATCAAGCTACACAAACCTAAAGAGCTAAGTTACTCTACTTTGCAAGAATGTAAAGAATGAAGTGCAAAGTTAGAGTTAGGAGGGTGATACCGCCGCGGAGAGAAGTCTCAATAGATAACCAATCAATCACAAGAAGAATCCTCGGTAGAGAGACAAAGAGACACAATATTTTTTATCGAGGTTCACTTGTTTGCCAACAAGCTAGTCCTCGTTGTAGCGATTCACCTACTTGGAGGTTCATGCACTAATTGGCATTACATGCGAAACCCATCACCGGGTGCCGCAAAACCAACACAAGATAGAGATCCACAAGCTACGCGCAATCCACTAGAGATACCTTTCACGAACTCCTGCGGAGAAGGTTCAAGAACCCCTCACAATCCACCGATCAGAGCCGGAGACAAACACCTTCCTCCGCTCAATGATCCTCGTCGCACCAAGCCGTCTAGGAGGTGGTAACCTCCAATAATAACAAGAGCTCCCGCAATGACGACGATCACCAAGTGCCACTAGTATGCAATCAAAGGAGCAATGCACTTGGTTCACTCAATCTCTCCTGAGATGATCAATTATGTCAAGAGGATGAGTGGGTGGATCAATCTCAAGCAAGCACAATAGTATGAGAGAAGTGAGAGTGCCCCAAGGGCCGGCCAAACACATATATATAGCTCCCTCAAAGAACTAGCCGTTTCCCTCTAATTTTCCACTTCCTGCGCGTACTTCGGACGCACTTTTCATAGGGGGTCCGGACCATTGGTAGTGTCGGGACCCCTTCACACAGCACAGAGAACCTCTCTGTTTCATCCTCCGGACATGCCCTTCGGACACGCGCAACGCGCCGTCCGGACTAATGGTTGCGCATCCGGTCGAGCCCCTTGTTCAAACGAATCTTTCCCACGCGTGCCTCTCCCTGCCACGCGTCTTCGAACGCGTCTGGGCCTCTATCCGGACCAACGCTTCTCAGCGTCCGGACCTCGCACCAGAAACACCCGAGAACACCCGAGAGCTCCCTGACTCCGGACGCAGCGTCCGGAGCTCCACCTCCGGACAAACGCCACCATCCGGACACCTCACCAAAGAGCAACAGAGAGGGCCAAGACTCCGGACGCACATCTGGAGCTCCCCGTCTGGACACAACTCCTCGTCCGGACCTCTGTCCACAGCAAAGCCAAGTTAGGGTATGCCTCTGGACTCATCACTAATGGTCTGGACCCGACCAAACCCTAGCGTTCGGACTAGCGTCCAGACCTCTTCCTGTTGCCAAAACTCACCTCCAACTTCTCCCAAGCTTCCAAGGGCTAACACTAAGTGATCTTAGCACTTGTGCAAGTGTGTTAGCTTTTAGTTCACATTTTCTTGGAATTAGTTAGTTGTTCTCACTAGTTCATTTGATTTTAACTACAATGCAAAGAACCTAGTGGCATATGATAACCGTAATCAAACACAAGAACTCCCTCCTTGATAGTACGGCTATTTATCCTAAATGTGATCAAACGCTCTATGGTGTCTTGATCACCAAACCAAAAATGGTTCATATATCATCTTTGCCTTGACACCATTTTCCTTTCCATTTCCCTTCACCATGCAAGAGCCCTTGCAATCACCACCTTGATCCATTAGCTCCACTACATAGCATGTACCAACCTATCTCATGATTCACACTTAGAGATCAAGGTTAGTACTTAGGTAGGTTTCATCAATTACTCAAAACCAAACACATGGGGACTCTCAATGGTCGTCGAGCGCGAGGAGAGCGAACGCAGCTACCCAGTCCAGTGACCATGTTACTTTGCAAGCAAGGTAATCAATGAATCCAAAACAAGATACCCCCAAGTGCAGAAGCTACTATACACGGTCCTCGTCACCGCACGAAAGCTCCGGCACTATTTTCAAGGGCCGTCGAAAGTGACCGTAGTCACCGAATTTCCGCTGGGCGAGATCCTACGCAACAACGACGCCAGCAAATGGATCATCAAATGGGCAGTCGAACTAGGGACATTCAACATCGCCTTCCAGGGGAGTCACATGATCAAATCTCAAGCACTTGCCAACTTCATCGCCGAATGGACCGATATTCAGGTACCGGTAACCACGGAAGCCCCTGAACATTGGACCCTATTTTTCGATGCTTCCCTATCCATATCCATGGAGCAGGGGTTGGTATCTTATTCATATCGCCATCCGAGACAAGCTCCGCTACGTCCTACGACTACTATTCCCGGCATCCAACAATGCCACCGAATACGAAGCAGCGCTCCACGGACTCCGCATCGCTAGCGAACTCGGCATGAAATGCATCGTTGTTAATGGAGACTCAGCTCTGGTGATCAACTAGTTAAACAAAGAATGGAATTCCTCCAATGAAAATATGGACACATATTGCGCTGCTATCCGAAAGCTAGAAGGTAAATTTTTTGGGATTGAATATCACCACATCCTTCGCGATCGAAATCAGGCAGCCGATTAACTGTCAAAGCTCGGATCATTACGATCCCCTATCCCGGTAGGAGTCTTCATCCAAGATATGCTTGAACCGTCTGTCGTCGATAAATATGAAGCCCCATCCGATGACCATAGGATAACATGTTGGTCGGCACGGTTCCCACTCGGCCAGTCGACTGGCGTGACGACTTCATTCAATACCTCTCCAACAACCTTGTGCCATCAGATGAAGCAGAAGCTGAGCGCTTGGTACGCAGAGCTCACAACTACGTCCTCATCAACGGAGTGCTGATGAGGAAGAACTCCAAGTTTGAAGTGCTGCAGAAATGCATCACCAAGGAAGATGGTGCCGCAATCCTTCAGGACATCCACGCTAGCACATGCGAGAACCACGCCGCCGCAAAAACGTTGGTGCGAAAAGCTTTTCGAGCAGGTTTTTATTGGCCCGCGGCAGTCACCGACGCGAAGCAAATGGTACAACACCTGCAGGGGTGCCAGTTGTTTGCCAAGCAAACTCACCTTCCGGCTCAGGAACTTCAAGCAATACCAGCTTCCTGACCCTTTGCCTGTTAGGGTCTCGACATGCTCGGCCCCTTCTAACTAGCGCCAGGGAACTTCAAGTGGATCTACGTTGCCATCGATAGGTTCTCCAAATGGATTGAGGTTAAGCCGATCACCAAAGCCTCCACCGGAAACGCAGTCCCCTTCATCGACGAAATCATACACCGGTTCGGCGTACCAAACTCCATCATCACCGACCTGGGCTCAAACTTCACCAGCAATCTCTTCTGGGATTTTTGCAAGGAAATGGGAATACTGGTCAAATACGTCTTTGTCGCCCACTCCAGAGAAAACGGCCAGGCTGAACGCACCAACAAAATGATATTAGGCGCACTCAAAAAGCGCTTATAGCAGAAGGAAGAGAAGAACCCAGGTCGCCGGCTACGCGAACTCCCTGCGGTATTATGGGGACTACGCACTCAGCCTAGTTGCAACACCGGCATCTCTCCGTACTTCATGGTCTTCGGTTCCGAGGCTGTAATGCCAACCAACGTCGCCTTCGGCTCCCCACGGGTCGAACACTACGACGAGGAGACATCCAATCAAGCACGGCTCGACGACCTAGATGGCCTTGAAGAACAGCGATTAGCTTCATGCATATGGACAGCCAAATACCTCAAAGGCGTTCATCGCTACTACAACCGCAACGTTAGCTACAGGTCCTTTACCACAGGAAAACTCATCCTCAAGAGGAAGCTTAAGCCCGACGGCCTACACAAGCTCTCTTCGCACTGGGAAGGCCCCTACATTGTGAAAGAAGTCACCCGACCAGGGTCGTACAGGCTAGTAGACCAGGAGGGAAATGACGTCCCAAATTCATGGAGCATAGAGCACCTTAGGCAGTTCTACGCCTGAAAAACCTTGTACCAAATACCACAAGAAATCAATAAAGATTCGCCAGTCACATTTTGACTCTTACCCTTTTCGTAAAAATCACAATGCCACCTTGACGTCCCCTGCAAAATGCTCACGGCGTTCAGCGACCACTACCAAACGCTCATGGCGTTCGACGACCTTTACAAAACGCTCACGGCGTTCGACAACCTCTAGAAAACGCTCACGGCGTTCGGCGACATCTACAAAATGCTTACGATGTTCGACGACCTCTCCAAAATGCTCTCACAGCGTTCGACAACCTCTCCAAAACACTCTTAGGCGTTCTCGCCAAATAGCCTAGCCATAACCAGAAAGCCTCTGAAGCTGGCCTACCGATTAACCATAGCGCATAGAAGTATCTACCCTATACGCTATGATTACATCGTCAGGTCTCCCAAGTAGTATTCCCCCAACAACCGGGAGACATTACTCGGGTTGGAAGCCATGAGGTTATGTGCCTAGAATCTGTACACGACCACGGTACGATCAACGAATCTACAAGCAGCATGGCTATTCGCCCAGTGTTTGTGGGAACGATCTCCACAGGCCCTGGTCACGCTACGATCGAGCCTATCGGAAAAGCGTCCTGTCTCTAGTATCTCCCTAAGCGTGCATGAGCTCTCTCCCTCTGCACCGCAGGTTGTTAGCAGTGTGCCTCCTTGGTAGTCCCCACGGCTCCTACGTGTGCAGCGGTGCTAGTGGCCTACGATGCGGACCATGGGAAACCCAAGGACAAATGATTCATCCCTACAGCTCATGACTCAGCAGGCAAGAGAGGACATACAAGTGAAATAAAAGTTCACCGCCTCGATAATATAAAGCTTTGATACATTTCACTTACAAGTCTGCACACACCTTGTATCTTACATACAAACGACGGCTACCCCGTAGCAAAAAACTCCATATCCGAAAGGAGCTCTGCAGTAGCCACACCTGGCTCCGCTTCCAAGCAACTCATATCTTCCTCAGAGATACCAGCAGCATAACCACCTTGCACCCTCTGCATGTCAACTCGTGCATAATGCAACCGAAGTATGGCAAGCCCATAAGCAGCTCCTGTGCCACCAATGATGCGAAAGATTCAAAACGATTTAAGAAGCCCTTCGCCCTCGATAGAACATCAGCAATCACCGCCTCTGATGGAGGAACGGGGATGAAAGTGACTTTATCTACATAAGCCATCACCGGGCCAACTTCTCGAACCAGGCTCCAGAAACAATCACGCCCGGCGACGACCTCGGCCTCCAGTTCTACAACAGGCAAGCAACTCAGCACCAAAACAAGACAGGGCGACGACACGAGAGACCAGGAATATCATCAGAGCCAACCTTTCTGTGCCACCTGCATCTGCTGAATCTTTGAGTTAGAAGCAGCAACCTCCTCCTGAGCCTTCGCCACCTGGTCGTGAAGCTCTGAATTGTTACGCTCCTTCTCCAAGACAGCCTCTTCCATCTCATGCGACCGTGCACGAGCCTCTTCCAAAGCCGCCTCCAGAGCCGCGACGTGAAGCTTGCGCTCCCGACTTGTTCTCAAAAGCGCCTACAATACGACGATGAGCAGACCAGCCTAAGGACAGACCGGCCCACAGTAAACCAAGAAGGAAAAAGATGATCACTCACCTCGACGTGATCCAGCACATCTCGGTCGCCGTCGGAATCACCATCATCAGCAAAAGCCGCCTCCCCCGAACGAGGTAACTCCTCAAGGCCAGGCCCGACGACAACCGAAACCCATCTCCTCCGCCTCTCCCTCAAACGGGAACCAAAAGAGAACGGCACCGCATCATCTTCATTGGGCCTCGCCCCCGCGCCAGCGTCATCGGGCACTACATTAACAGCAACGGTCATCGCCAACCTCCGGGTCTCTAGAGGAACCAAAGCCACCGCCAACCCCAGAGTCATCCATGACCCATGGCTCCAACCTCAACGGCTCCGGCTCGGCAACGGTCACCTTCGCCCCGAGAAACTTTCCACCGACCAGACCCTGAGTAGCGGTCCCTGGCATGTCACTATACGACAACCCAGCTCCATCAGACGTCGCCACACCTACATACCGTATGTCATCAACAGACAACGAAACGCCTCAAAAGAAACAAAACACTCACCTAGAAGATGCCTTCTGCCGAGAGAACTTGGTCGCTTTGGGTGACCTTGCCACACTCCAAAATTTCCAATTTTGGATTGTGCTTAGAAAAATACTAAATAAAATAAATAATTTCTCTGTTGATATAAAATTTTCTAAGATTAGTTTGAGTTTACACAAATTTAGTACAGGAAAAGTGAATTTATAAACTTTTCTAAATCAATTTGACATGCTTCGATTGTTGTGGTGGTTATTCATTGCTTGTCTTGATGAATGTGAGTGTATTAAAAGTTTTTAAAACGTGATTAGTAAGTCGTTTATCGGTCTCTGGCTCGTCTCTGTCTTTTTCTATAATCAATTTCTGGCCCTCTCGATCTTAATCTTTCTTTTGGACATTCCCAAGATCCTTTGTTTCTTGATCCAAATCATTCCCTTGAGTTTGTCATTCATAAATATGTCTCTAAATTCTTTCCGGGAATTTTTCTGGCTTTTTCCGGAACTTTTTCCTATTTATCTGTGAGCGTAATCTAATTTTTTAGATGCTCCAAAATATCTTTTCATGAGCTCTAGATACTTTATTTGGGTTCATCATGTTCCAAAGTATCCCCGAGAATTTTCCCCGAATTTTTGGAGCTTTCAGAGTATTTTTCGTGGATTAAATATTAATTCTAGGCTTTTCTATAATTATTTTATTTTCAAAAATAATTTATTCTGAAAATAAATAACAAATGTCTCAATTTGCCACCCGCCCTCAAAGCCCATGTGCAATACTTCAAGTAATTCTAAAATGTCCAAATATTTATTTACTAATGGGCTTGATGGTTAACTTGGTCTGTCAGTAAATATACACGGTAGTGCAACATCAATTAGTATCATATCGCTACTTGATGTCAAGACGTTGTTGCTCCCTCCCTATATATATGACGGCGAAGGTCTCGACGTGCTGGTTCTAAAAATATGACCCGTTTTTTCCATCCGCAGCGCTCCGAGCTCTATGATCTAAAGCCGAGGTTTCGCATCTACTAAATTCTGGCGAATTTTTCGGCGAGCTTTTCCGGCCAACTCGGACGTCTCCCGTAAATTCCGAGACCACCACAAGGTTTATCTTGTTTTTCTCTTTACCATAGTGTCTTTCTTTTATCCAATGCATCACCGTATGATTGACCCCTATCCGTTTTTCTTTCTCTGATGATGTTTTTCCGGCGAACTCCATGGACTGTTCTGTTTCTTCAATTATCCGGCGGTTCTGACCGTCTTCTACCGTGGCCTGCGCTACCCGGTACCGTGCCACTAGAGGAACCCGCGCCTGGTCCCTGAATTCCGTGCCGCCTTTCCACACGGGTGCGCTGGGCCGATGCCGGTGCTCTCTGCTCCTCTGCTCGAGCAGGCCGTGAGCTGCCCCCATGGCCCTCTGCCCTGGCTGCGTGCTCGACCGAGATGGCCTGCCCGACGCTGCCAGCGGCCAGCAAGCAGGTCCCGTGGCCGTGGCCCTCCCCCACGTGACTCCCCTGTGCAGCAGTCATCCTCCATGGATGCACATATGTGAGGAATCAGAAGTTCAGAACACGGAAGAAGATGACCAAGGTACTTAGATGCACTTAATTACATCTTTGCCATCCATCTTGCAACCTCCACCGTTTATCCGTTTTAGTCTGTTCAAATTGTGTTAGTTTCGTATCGACGTGCTCTACGCAGTGGTGTTACTGTTTTTCATGTATCTTAATTATTAATTTTCGTTAATTTAAATATTAATTTAATTAATGTTTATTCATATCTATTTAATTAAAAGCAAGTTAGATTTTAATTCTATTCAGTTGCATTTGATTCGTGATGATATGATCTTTATGCTAGTGGTAATGTTTATCATGACACGTAATTTTATATATTTAGTTAAATATTAAATTGATTAATATGCTAGCAACTATTTTATAATTAAAATCAATACATGTTTTATACTCCGGTCTTTTGTATAGAAATATTAATATGTATCAAATATTTCATATATGCTCTCACGTGATTGTTTCTTTTGCTAAGTAAAGTTATGAGGTGTCGTTATAAATAAAATATGTTTAGTTCTAATTGAGCATTGAATTAATTTATGTTATGACTACTCTGCTATTAATCATTTTCATATGGGTTTAATCAATTAAAATAAATTAAACGTGTATGTTCTTATGTTATAATATAGTTAATCTTCGATAGTCGTTTCTTTTCACGATAGTTCCGTTCTCAGTGTTTCTTGTGTTCTCTCGACCGTAGTACCAATCTATCTTTTATATGTTGTTTTCTTTTGTCTGGTGTATTGTTCTTAGTTGTCTTCTTTGTTTGTTTGTATGTTGTCTTTGTGTGGTGTTTGCTTCGAGTAGAACGAGAACCGCTTGTGAGTGATGAAGATCAGAAGATGTCTACTAGAAGTCAAGTATGTGAGATTTGCGCAAGTGAAAGGCAAGAATAACATGGAATTATCCTTGTTGTCCTATTCATGAATAAAATATAACTCATATGTATGATTCTTTGTTACCATAGTTTTATCCTATAGATTAATATCCTGAATACCTTGTTACCTATGATTTGATCACCACATATGATTAGTATTGCTAGCGCTCATACCAGATGTACATGATCTTAACGTGTTAATGGCTATATGCAATAATGATAAAACTTATTTTTTAGCAACATTGAATTATAGGAGCTTATCTGTAGGGTAAAAGTTGGGATATACAGTATAACCACGAGGGCTATATGGCTCTGGCTTTAGCTCAGTATGGGGACCTTTTCTAGCTCGTTCAGTGGTTACCTTTATGGCGCGAAAGGGGCGTGTCGGGTACAAAGGTAAGAGGTACCCTAAACCCTTCGATAATTTAACGCTTAACATAGCAACCATTTTTAAGACAGGAATCAACCGACCGCTCAAGTCAGCAAAGAAGGACCCATCACACGAAGGCCCCCTGCACCGGCGATAGCGACCAGTCGTGGGCCGACCTGCTTCTGGAAAGATGACGGACCAGGGGTCGAACGAACGACCCCTCCGCCTCTACCTCGACGCCGAATGATGGACCAGGGGTCGAACGAACGACCCCTCCGCCTCTACCTCGACGCCGAATGACGGACCAGGGGTTGAACGAACGACCCCTCTGCCTCTACCTCGACGCCGAATGACAGACCAGGGGTCGAACGAACGACCCCTCCGCCTCTACCTCGACCTCTCCGACTCCGCCTCTACTCTCACTGACGGAAAGGGGTCGAACGAACGACCCCCAGACAGGAAGCTCGATCAGCCCAACCGCTCCCGGTATGGGTTAAAGGGAATCCGCCTAACGCCATGGGCGCCCACGACCGCAGTCAAATCCATCAACTCACTGCCATGCCCTGTACCTCCGTCGACTGTGCTACCGCTGTAACCACGTCGCGAGTACGGACTCCGGAAGCACCCCTCAAGACGTGAACAGGACGGTCCTCGACGACATCTTCAGGGATACGACGAAGCCACGCGGGGCTCGACCCCTCCCCTCGACTGGGGGGCTCGACCCCCACCTCCAACAACTCTGGTATGGGTCCCGTCCCATCCGCCCCGTCCCGCTTCAACTGTGGGACTCGCGCCCGTCTATGGAAGGACGACCCTGTGGTGTCGCGACGTGCTGCAACGTCTAGTCTACTGTCATCATGCCCCGGAGCACCGGAAGGACGGGAAGGCCATGCCGCCACAGTAATCGACGTCCCTTCGCCAACACTATGTCGCGGACACGCCTCCCATGCTACAACAGTTTAGGACCCTTTTTTCGGGCGACTCTCGCACAAACCCACATTCGCTCGGACACTCCGCATTCAGACATCGGCTCTGATCCTCTCACTCCACACACCCCGTCGCTTGGTCGACCCCTCGAGCAACCAACCGACCGCCTAGGATAGCCCTGCTAGCCTTAGGCCTCAGCTCACTCTGAGAAACCCCGTATAAACCAGCTTGTACCCCCCTGTACGAGCACTTCAATGCAAGATAATACAATCTATCCCCCCCCGCTGGACGTAGGGCCTTCTTTGCCCGAACCAGGATAAATCTTGTGTCCTTCTAGCATCACATCTGGGAGAGGGAGCACGCAATATACAAATTTACTAGCCGGTGGTCTTGACCCCTGGGTCATAACACCGACAGGGCGTGCCGAGACGAGTATAGTGTGGTTCCTAATCTATGAGTATAGCCGCGAAGGAGTGTGCCATAGGCAGGTTGGCCCTATATCTGCTTGCCATGGAAACCTTGCGGCCCTAACTTGTTAGACGAACCCTTGAAAGGTTTCATAGTGTACCCTGCCTGCTCACCTTGGAAGTATTTTGGGAGTTGCAAACCCGGATATATGGGCAACACGACTCGTGGGTAAAGTTGTACACCTGTGCGTAGAGTTAAAAACTATCATGATAGCCGTGCTCACAGACACGAGCGGCTCGGAAAACTCACAGAATTATTGGGTTCTTATTTCTATGTTGGTTTGTGCAAGTTCTTATTCATTTATTGTATCAATGTCATTACTTTATGATCATGGATATTTGAGCTTATGCATTACCTTAGCAATTGTTGATATTTAATTTGAATTTGATCTGCTTAAAATGCTTACCGCTATAAACCATGCATAACCTTTTGAGCCTCATGAAACCCATGTTATCTTGTTGAGTACGACATGTACTTACGCTTGCTTTACTTTTCAATACTTTGGATAAAAATCCCGGATGGGTAACAGAAGATGGATCTATTGAGTTTTCTGAGAAGTGCTAGGCGTATGCAACCTCCAGTCAACAAGTCCCTGTGAAGTTGAAGTTGGAGCGTGAAGAGAAGATTAGTAATCGTTCTGCTATACTCTGATGTAAGTGTTAATATAAATATGTTTTCGCTATATAATATTATTTCTAATAATTTTTCTATTCTGTTGTTGTATGTGTGGACTTCCGAGGCACACATATGATGATCCTGGTTTTGTTCTTACAACCGGGTGTTACAGACCTCGACAACCCGGCCACCCCAACGGTCCTTAGCTCAGAATATGCGCTAAGTGTGATGTCTTGGTCCCCCTAGAGAGTCACCGCGATCACTCCGAAGTGGCCGAATAGGTGCAACCTCGCCAGAATGGTCGGGGACATCAGGTCCAACGGCGCCACCAGTAGCAGCCACCGCTGGCAATATACAAAACTCCGGCAGCAACCCGAAGGACGGCAACAAAGCAAAATAGGTAGCGCGGTCCTCACTGTGGATCTATAACACCAAGACACACTTATAAAAATACCGAAGCGCAACGCAAGAAACAAAACAAGCTACAAGCATCAAACCTGAGGGGGAGGACGACTAATACAAAAATCCTTTCTAAGCTGCGTCGGTGTAGAACGCTTCCCAAGGTCGAAGATGAAATTCAACCGTTTATCAGCAACAGCCGGGTCAATCCTTTCAGGCGCCTCTCGAGTACTGTCCTTCCCTCCAGCATAGTCAAAAGCAAGATGCTCCCTCTCCTCGCAAGGTTGACAACGCTAGGCGATGAAACTACAAGCTACCCGCACGCCATCGAGAGTATCACGATCAAGCAACTTTAACAGCTCCTTCACCTTCTCCAAGCTGGCTGCAGAGGGCATCTCCGACCAGCTTGTCCGGGCCTTTGGCACCAACGTAGGGTCACATGGTGCACAGGGCTCCTCCTGATGAATGTAGAACCACCTCGACTTATGCCCAGCAAACTTGGAGTGCAGCGGCATTGAGATGTATTTCCGACCACAGTCACATCTCTTGCACCAGGTCGCCACTGCCTGACTAGGCACAGGGACTCCGCTAGCTACGTAACCTGAACAATGCTTGGGAACTGCGACCACCACGTCTACGGCAAACAAAAAGCTGGCAAACCACAGCAAATACTCGAGGACTTAAAATCGAGGACTGCGAACAATACAGAACAATATGATCCTGATACAAGAACCTTCACGCTCCTTACATCAGGCTTGGGGACTATGTATTCGCAGTCGTTTTTTACAAAACTTATGTTTCAGTCTTTTATGCATTCTTTATCTGTTATAAAGCTTGGCACCATGTGCATACTTCACCTGCTACCAAGCTCGGGGACTAAGTGGGTACACTTCACCTTGCGGTGAATGTACTGATTTTCTTCTCGACAAAACTTTGCTGTTGTTTTACAGAGTCTAAGTGGGTACACTTCACCAGGAAAGGACTTTCAAAATTTTATTCTTCAGCACGTCACATTCTTCTGACAAGCAGCCACAACCTCCGACAAGGTGACCTGTCAGATCACACTACGATGCTCTCGACCAGTCCGACCTGGTCGGGAGGCTTCTCCGAGAAGTACCTCGACCAGGCAGCCTGGTCGGGGCCTTGCAACGACGTTCACGTATGAAGGCGACCAGCCGAACACCTCCTCAAAGGAAGACGTCGCGGGCTCACCAGAAGAATGCAACGTGCTTGGGGACTTGTTGGGGATATTGTTAGGAATATGCCCTAGAGCTAATCATGTAGATGATTATATTCCGATTGTATCCATGATTAATAAAGTGTTCTTTGAATATCCATTATAGACAAATAGTATCCGCTGCACCTGCGCGTCTAATGGTAATCCCGTAACTTATAACTAGCAGTAGATCCTGTTTTATGAGGTCGAAAAGTTTTGTTTTCCGGCTAGCGTAGCAACCTTGTATTCCATCAGTGGTATCAGAGCCATTACTGCCTCGTTATAGGTTCAGATCTTAGCATATGGTGATATGCGGGTTTTATGATGAATCTCAGACTTTGGTTCATGTCTTGCTGCGATGGTATTGCATCAACCTACTCGTACCGGTCGGAATTCCGCCATCCGAGTTAACAGATACAAGTAAATCCAGTCAGGGCGAGTTGGATATCAATTAGATTGATCGAATTGAAACCTAGGTCATAAGCCGGACACATGTGATGCGCGTCGGGAGTAGATGCGATCTATGTAATCCCAGTCAATTTTAGCTGATGAGATCAGTCTGATGAGATTTTCATAGTGATTCCATAGATGCGATCTATGTAATCCCGCTTGGTGTTCAGGGCGCTGCCCTGAAACCCACGGGGGGCGCCCCCCCCCCCTCGACCCCCGCCCGCTGACCGGTCAGCGAGATCACCGTTGCTATCTGTCATAGCGCCTAGAATTGTTCTACGCCTAACTTGTTTTTGCAGGAGTTGATGTGGTTGGTATGGCCTATGTGATTGTATGTAATTTTCATGCCCTGCGTGACATGTAAGCAACACGGCTGGAGCCATATGTGTTGTCTTTTGATGTATTGGCCTGCGTGCCATCTTGTGATCTTGCGACTATGTAATTAGTATAGCTTGCAGTAAGATAGTTCTTGGAGGACTTATCACAAGAAGGATGTCACACGTGGATCATAGAGATGAAGATCACCATGATGGGCAAGATAATGGAGATGGAGATCACCATTATTCAAAGGGCCATACCAAGTCACTATGTGTGAATGTGATTCTCATTTTGTTCTACTTTTGTTGTTCGCTATTATGTTTTGTCTACATGAATATGATAGTAAAGTAGAATGATCCCTCAGCAATGTTTAAGTTGAATGCTTCCCCAAACCTTGCATTGTCACGTGTCTTGTACGATTGGTGGTGGGTCTATGAAATTAGGGTGCCACTGATTTTCCTTGACTAGACAGGTTCGTGTCGGACACTTACAAGCAGAAGGTTTGGTTACTTGAACAAGGTTATCCTAACGGTTAGGGACCTTGAAGCATGGGGAGGTTGAGCATAGCATAGAGATGCTGCCCAACAACAAGAGTCATATGTGATATGATTAGCAAAGTCTTGCTTACCGATCTACCATGTCTTCTAGCGGTGATGCTAAAGCTCACTAGTTGACTTGTTAGTTGTGGGTCTTGAATCACTAAGTATCAATTGAGGGATATTGATTTTAGTGGGAGTATGTTTTATTTTGATATAATTTACTCCTTCATGGATACATTGTCTTAGTATTTTGCATTACTTTTGTTGTAGATGGCTCCTAGTAATCAACCATTTACTTTGCGATCAATTCTTGAGAAAGATAAGTTGAATGGAACAAATTATGCGGATTGGATCCGCAACCTGAGAATTGTTCTCAGGGCTGAGAAAAAGGAAGATATTCTAGACACCCCATTACCAGATGAACCTGATGATAATGCGCCTGCTGCAGAGAAAACCGCTTACAAGAAAGCATGTGATGCTGATCTTGAAGGGGTTGCCTCATGCTTGCTTGTATGGAACCTGATCTACAAATGCAGTTCGACAACAATCATTCAGCGAACGATATGATCGTGGCGCTTGAAGATATGTTCCAAACTCAAGCGCGGACTGAAAGGTTCAATGTCTCTAAGGCGCTTGCAGAAACCAAGCTGGTTGAGGGCGCACCTGTAGGTCCACATGTAATCAAGATGGTTGGTTACACTCAGAGGTTGGAGAAGCTAGGCTTCGCAATTGGCCAAGAGTTGGCAACTAATTTCATTCTTGCGTCTCTTCCGCCCAGTTATGGAAACTTCATCTCGAACTACCATATGCATGGGGCGGAGAAGGGCTTGAATGAATTGTGTGGCATGCTTAAAACAGCAGAAGCTGATATCAAGAAGGCAGCAGGCAGTAGCCATGTGATGGCGGTCCAAAACAAGCCTAACTTTAAAAGGAGGGCTGGGTGGAAGAAGAAGGCGAAGGCTAAAGATGAGATCTCTAAGCCAAACCCTCCTCCTGCACCCAAGGCTAATGGACAAGCTGCTGAAGCAATATGCTTTCATTGTAAGGGGAAAGGTCACTGGAAGAGGAACTGCAAGCTGTACTTGGAGTCCTTAAAGAAGGATGGCGGTAGTAAAGGTACTCCCGCTGCCTGTACACTTGTCGTTTATGTTACAGACATTTTTCTCGTTGATTCTTACATTAACTCTTGGGTATTTGATACCGGATCGGTTGCTCATATTTGCAATACGATGCAGGGAATGGTAAGAATTAGAAGCGTGAGAAGAGGCGAAGTTGATTTCCGCGTGGGCAACAATGCAAGAGTTGCTGCGTTGAGCGTTGGGACGATGCAACTTCACCTCCCGTCAGGATTTATCATGGAGTTGAATAATTGTTATTTTGTTCCTAGTTTAAGTCGAAACATTGTGTCACCTTCATGTTTGATGAAGGATGGTTATTCATTTGCGAGTAAAGACAATGGTTGTGTGATCTCAAAGAATGACATGTTTGTGGCTTTTGCATCCATTGTGAATGGATTGTTTATTTTAAATCTTGATGATACACCTATCTGTAATGTTAATGTTAAAAGGCCTCGGCTTAATGAGTTAAGTTCTACATATGTGTGGCATTGTCGTTTGGGTCATATAAGTGAGAATCGCATGAAGAGGCTCCATGATGATGGTCTTCTAGCTTTGTTTGATTTTGAATCATACAAGACATGTGAGGCTTGCCTACTAGGCAAGATGACCAAGGCGCCATTCAAAGGATTTCCTGAGAGGGTGTCTGACTTGTTGGAACTCGTACATACTGATGTATGTGGACCAATGAGCACGACAGCTAGAGGTGGATTTCAATACTTCATAACTTTTACTGATGACTTTAGTAGATATGGATATCTCTACCTAATGAAGCATAAGTCTGAAACATTTGAAAAGTTCAAAGAATTTCAGAATGAAGTAGAGAATCAACGTGGCAAGAAAATTAAAGCCTTGCGATCTGATCGAGGAGGCGAATATTTGAGCCATGAGTTTAGCAATCATCTAAAGAGTTGTGGAATTGTTCCACAGCTTACGCCACCTGGAACGCCTCGGAGAAACGGCGTGTCCGAGCGACGTAATCGGACTTTGTTGGACATGGTTCGGTCTATGATGAGCCAGTCAGACCTACCACTCTCATTTTGGGGATACGCTCTAGAAACAGCCGCTTTCACATTGAATAGGGTACCGTCTAAGTCCGTAGTCAAGACACCATATGAGATATGGACTGGTAAGAGTCCCAGTTTGTCTTTTCTAAAGATTTGGGGTTGTGAAGTTTATGTCAAACGACTTATGTCAGATAAACTTACACCCAAGTCGGACAAATGCTTTTTCGTGGGATATCCAAAGGAAACTTTAGGGTATTACTTCTACAACCGATCAGAGGGAAAAGTGTTTGTTGCTCGGAATGGTGTTTTCTTAGAGAAAGAGTTTCTCAACAAAGAGAAAAGTGTAGAAAAGGTGTATCTTGAAGAAGTTCAAGATGAGCCAATAGGAGATAACTCTACGAGTGATGCTAATGTAGCAGAACAAGTTGAGATACCTGTGGCAAGAGAAACACCACCACAACCACGAAGGTCAGCAAGAATCCGTGAGGCACATGGGGAAGTGTTATTGTTAGACGATGACGGACCTGCAACATACACGGAAGCAATGATGGACTCAGATTCCGAGAAATGGCAAAGTGCCATGAGATCCGAGATAGATTCCATGGGAGACAATCAAGTTTGGAACTTGGTTATGGGGTTAAACCTATTGAGTGCAAATGGGTCTATAAAAAGAAAAAGGATATGGATGGAAACGTTCACGTCTATAAAGCTCGACTTGTTGCAAAGGGTTTTCGGCAAGTTCAAGGAGTTGACTACGACGAGACATACTCGCCGGTAGCGATGCTTAAATCTATCCAGATCATTCTAGCAATTGCTGCTTATTTCGATTATGAAATTTGGCAGATGGATGTTAAAACAGCCTTTCTAAATGGAATTTGGAGGAGGACGTGTATATGATACAGCCCGAAGGTTTTGTTGATCCTAATAATGCTAGAAAAATATGCAAGCTACAGAAATCCATTTATGGGTTGAAGCAAGCATCTCGGAGTTGGAACATTTGTTTTAATGAAGTGATCAAAGGGTTTGGCTTTCGTCAAAATGAAGAAGAACCTTGTGTTTACAAGAAGGAAAGTGGGAGCGCTGATGTATTTCTAATCTTGTATGTGGATGACATACTATTGATTGGGAATGACATTCCTATGTTGCAATCTGTAAAGACTTCACTGAATAATAGTTTTTCTATGAAGGATTTAGGAGAAGCAACATACATTTTGGGCATCAAAATCTATAGAGATAGATCAAAGTGGCTTATAGGATTAAGTCAAGAGACATACATTGACAAGGTGTTGAAACGGTTCAACATGGAACAATCCAAGAAAGGGTTCTTGCCTATGTCACATGGTATACGTTTCAGCGAGAAGCAGTGTCCTTCGACAGCGGATGAGCGGAAACGAATGAGTAAGGTTCCATACGCTTCGACAGTTGGTTCCATCATGTACACCATGATATGTACTCGCCCAGATGTCTCATATGCTCTAAGTGTTGCGAGCAGGTACCAAGCCAATCCAGGTGAGAGTCACTGGACGCTTGTTAAAAACATTCTTAAGTACTTGAGAAGGACTAAAGATGTGTTCCTAATCTATGGAGGTAATGAGGAGCTCGTTGTAAATGGTTACACCGATGCTAGCTTCCAAACTGACATAGATGATTCACAGTCTCAATCAGGTTTTGTGTTCACAATAAATGGTGGTGTTGTAAGTTGGAAAAGTTCCAAGCAGGAGACGGTGATTGATTCTACAACAGAAACCGAGTACATTGCAGCTTCTGCCGCTGCAAAGGAAGGTGTTTGGATGAGGAGGTTCCTCATTGAGCTTGGTGTGTTTCCAAATGCGTCCGGCCCATTGAATATACATTGTGACAACAATGGGGCGATAGAGCAGGCTAAGGAGCCAAGGAATCACCAAAAGAACAAACATGTACTGCGGAAGTTTCATCTTATTCGAGAGTTCATCGGTCGAGATGAGATCAAAATGTGCAAGATACATACGGATTTGAATGTTGCAGATCCTTTGACAAAGGCTCTTCCACAGGCTAAGCATGAGGCACACTTGAGGTCTATGGGGATTAGACATCTAAGAGATTAACTCTAGTGCAAGTGGGAGACTGTTAGGAATATGCCCTAGAGCTAATCATGTAGATGATTATATTCCGATTGTATCCATGATTAATAAAGTGTTCTTTGAATATCCATTATAGACAAATAGTATTGATTGACGATTATGTGAATTGTTTGTGGAACTCAATTACCTGAATGGTTATTCTAAAAGTTGTCCCTGGTTGGCATTCTTGTAAGAGCACACTTGAATATTAGACCAGCACATGTATTAGTTGATGGCTATGTTTCACAAGTCATAGACATGGAGATGTCAAACTAATAATGTGGGCCCATGTGAGACATGTAGGCTGGAGTGACCCAACAAGAGAAAGTCTCTATTCATGTCATGTACGTTATGTCCTTAGACCTGAGATTGTGGTATGTACTCAAGATGTGAAACGATCTACTTAGGGACTATCAAACGCTACTCCGTTATTGGGTAGTTATAAAGGTGGTCGTTGGGTGGTCGGGAAACATGCTATGAGACATAGACAATCAAGATGGAATTTGCCCCTCTCTTCGTGAGAGAGATATCATTGAATCACTCATGTGATTGGATCAACAAATGCATGGCCGTGCTTGGGTTAAGTGTTAACCCACGAGTTGAACCATATATCGAGTGGCAAAGGGAATAACTTGTACATGGTCATAGTGGTTCGTCTGATATGATCATAGCGTATGCATAGGAGTTGACACGCCTTGCTAGAGGCCGCTATCAACTATTGGTCGAGTAAGAGTACTTGGGCCATATCTATGTATGCGTGAGCCCATAGGGTCGCACGCTTAAAGGGCTAGAAGCCTAATTCTGGTTGGACCCAAATTAGACTAGGTTTAGGGTTACTAATGGGCCTCCAACGTGGGAGCTCGTCAGGACGCCTATATAAGCAAGGGGTGGGCGCGGGGCGAGATTGATCCACGCCTTTTTGGCAGCCGCCGTCGCCTCCCCACGCTCGCGCCTTTTGCTCCTCGCGGACCTAGCAGTCCGGAGGCGCAACGCTTCCTCCCTGTACGTGTGGGATTCCTCGGACGTGCTGCATCTGGAGCACAAGGACGAACCGCGCAAAGGGGACGTTGAGACGGACGACCACGCAACTGCACTACCTGCTGCGACGCGCACGACTACATCAAGTCGTCTTCCGCTGCACCTGCGCGTCTAGTGGTAATCCCGTAACCTATAACTAGCAGTAGATCCTGTTTTATGAGGTCGAAAAGTTTTGTTTTCCAGCTAGCGTAGCAACCTCGTATTCCATCAGATATTACCTCGGCATATCCCCAGGGACCTATATGGTCCTACTGACCAGAAGACGGCCCAGCCCATGAGGCCTTGCGGCACGCGACGAGCCCGTCGTGCTCGCTAGGGAAACCGGAGAGCCTTGCTCGCGAAGGAAGATCCTAATAGATAGACTCGGATCCCAGAGACCGATCATGATCTGTTAGGATATGGAAATTGTAACCCTGCTCCCCGGCTATATAAGGCGAGCAGGGACCCCATCGAAATCATCTCATCTACACCTCGTGTAACCTAATACTCATATCAATCCAGCCACCAGAACACAGGACATAGGGTATTACGGTGATTTGCCGGCCTGAACCTGTATAAATCGTCGTGTCTACGCTCTCTGTGTTACGCTTGATCAATGTCGCCACACCTCCGCCTACAATCTACTACCGTAGGGTACCCTCTAGGTAGACTACGATGCATATTTCATCGACAGATTCATCCTCAAACCATGTTTCTTTGCATACTCCAAAGTGGCTCTAAGATCTTCAAGGTGCTCTCGGTATTCTCTGGACTTTACCACCACGTCGTCGATGCAAACCTCTACTATCTTGTCAATCAACTTATGAAAGATATAGTTCATAGCCCTCTGATAAGTTGCACCGGCATTATTTAGGCTGAAGGTCATAACCACCCACTCGTATAGTCCCAAGGCACCGGGACATCTGAATGCGGTCTTGTGGATGTCTTCCTCTGTCATAAAGATTTGATTATACCCAGCGTTGCCATCCATAAAACTGATCACTTTATGGACTGTTGCTGCGTCAACCAGCATATCGGTCATCGGCATGGGGTATCCATCCATCAGGGTAGCTTTATTGAGGTCCCTGAAGTCAATGCAAACCCTCATCTTTCCATTCTTCTTATACACAGGGACCACGTTGCCAATCCACTCCGCGTATCTGCTTTGTTGAATTAACTTTGCCTCATACAGCCGAGTAATTTTAGTCTTTACGTCAGCCATGATCTCGGCTCTAATTCTTCTAGGTTGCTGCTTGACGGCCGAGATCCTTCCTTAATCGGTAGACGATGTTCAACCAACTCTCGGTCAAGACCGGGGATTTCATAGTACTCCCAAGCAAAACAATCCTTGTACTCTTTTAACACAACAATCAAATCCTCTCTGAACTTGAGGTCTAGTTTAGTGTTGATGTACGTCGGCCTAGGTTTTTCACCGTTTACAATATCAACTGCCTCTAACTCATTAGCCAACGTAAATCCCTTGCCCAGCTTGCCTTCGTCATCATCGATTGGCATATGCATTATTCTACCTTCTTTTTTAAGCCGACTGCTTGGATCAGCTGTTGACACACAATGTTGAAAGTGAGGAGGTCTTCTTGCAATCTTCTACCCAAAAAGCACTCATAAGCATAGTCCTCCAAATCCCAATAAGCAGGGTCAACGGTTGCTATAGAAATTGAATCATCGGCCGGAATGATCTCAAGTTCATCATTGTCTAGCCATTGCACTACAACCTGATGCATTGTAGAGGGGATGCAATAGTTGGCATGAATCCAATCCCTCCCTAGGAGCAGATTGAATGAACTATCTCCATCAATGACGAAAAAAGTTGTAAACATAGTTTTGCTGCCAACTGTCAATTCCACCTGTAGGGCTCCCCAAGTTTCAGACGTCCTTCCTCCGAAGTCACCCAGCGTCAGGTCTGTCTTGAGGAGTTTCTTTGACTCTAGCCCCAGTTTTGGAATGATGTGGGCTGGCATCAGGTTGATGGAGGAACCACCATCAATCAGTATCCTTCCGATGAATCTTTCGTTAATGTACCCCTGGATGTACAGTGCCTTCAGGTGCTTATGCCTCGTAGGCTTGCTAAAGACCGCCTAGAATTCGCACGTGAGTGCACTAGTCTGCTCCCCAAACTCTGAATCATCAAAGTTAGAGTAGACTTCAGTATCCACCGGTACCCTGAATTCCATGGGCAGGAAGAAGCTTGCGGCGCGATCTGCTGCCTCGCGATGCTGCCTGTCAGCCCTCTAACATCGGACCCTCCTCTTCTGGGTCTTGGTTAGCCTTCTGGGACTCTAAGATGCTTGGTGATCGTCGGGCTGGCCTTGTCGGGATTGAGCATGGTCTATGTTGACGACATCAGTGTTGGGCCAACCACGAACAACATCTTCGACGACACGCTGATTCCCTTCCTTGTATTCCACTTGTCCCTGAGTGAATCGGCCATCTTCTTGGAGACTCCTATACTCCTCAAATCACTCGTTGCACCCTATACAATTGTCTCTGGTGGGCAACTCCAAGTTCTTGATGAGGCAATATGTGAAGAACGGGCAGTCTTCATGCACGTCTATTTGTTCTCCAGCTCTAGAATGCTCTGTCGGTGGCTTCTTCTCTTTAGCTCCCTCATTCTGATGCTTCCACCTGGCCTGAGCAGCAGGCAGGTAATTGGCGTTGGGTGGATCAACTATCCCGTCCACAATGAGGAAAGCTCTCTGTCTCTCCATCCTTCGCAGGATTTCCTGAAATTCTCCCTCCGTCACTCGGGAGTCTGAACCGAGGGTCATCAGCCTTTCGTCTTGAGTTGGGTTTGGGACTCTAGCCTTGCCTTTGTCCATGTTTGACGATTGTGGTCCCACTGGGCGTGCTAAAATGTGTTAACGCCAAAAATGGGATCTTCTGGCGTCAGCACTGCGCAAGGCCTACGGAGACCGTGCAGTAGCAGAGCTTGGTCTCCTAAACCTCTAAAGCGGCTCAGGACACTTCGGGGATTGATCTCGGGCGTGCCCGTCAATTTGACCTGCAATTGACAAGGAAGTGAAACGTTAAATTATGGAACTTGTCGGTTGTTGTCAGACAGTTCCATGAATATGTGGCTCTCGTATAGCTGATGAATGAAGGACATTGACTAAAGAGTCAACTCCAAACGATATGAAGCACAATAACAGTATACAAACAACTATCAAAGGAAACCAAATATAAAGTGCACCATTAGCCAATCACATAACGATAGTAAGGTAAAGATGCGACACACGTGATGTTATCGACATCAAGCTACCAAATCTACTAAGCATGCCAGATAAAGATTAACCATCAATAAAGGTGTGTTCCCATGCAGCCATGATGACAATAATCCGATAACCTGACCCATTTACTAGCATTGGGGTGTTTCCATGCAGCCATAAAAGTAAACTAGCCAAGCCACGTCTAGTATATTTAATAGATCTAATAGATTGATACAACAAAGCACATGCATCGTATGAATGAAGCACAACCAGATCGACTATATTAGCCGATATGGGATCCATGAGGCTTGAATAAGATCCATACGCTTGGTCTCGGACGGATCTAAGACTGGACAGATAGAACCCAATATACGCGACAGTGGGGTCCGGTAGATGTAGTCGTACCACGTATATTGAACTAGATCCAACTAGTCTCAAACCAATCTAGCGACCGAGCGTATGTCTCAAACCCGCAACATGTGACAACCGCAACCAAAGGATTAGCCGATACAAACTTAGACCTACTGCTTCGGTAAGTATAAGAGTAAAAAACATTAGAGACAATAGATCTAAATGGAAAATAAAGCGCAGGTCAATCCATCAGTTGAGGTTGGGCAAGATATTGTAGCAATAGATTAAGCAATGCATAACAAACAATATCGATAACTTAATGAATCTATTAGATTGCCAATCTAATAGAGCCGATAACTAGCTAGAAACCACGATTCATGCGAGATTGAAGCAATGCAACCTCATGAACAATAGATTCAAACCGATAACTAGCTCATACCGAGCTTGCACGAGTTACACAATACAACCATACAAACGAGGCATGAACCAAGGCTAGACTTACAAGCAAACAAGAGATCAATCTGGTTGATGCAGCTCGGTCCGTCTAAGGTTCATCGAAATCTACTCTACTCCTACTCCTAGGGTTGGTCGGTGGCCGGAATAAACTAAGTTGTGTGTTTGATTGATTGGATGTTCTCTCATTCCCTAAGCCTTGCTATTTATAGACCATAGCACTAACCCTAACCGGCTGTCGCACAAGTCCTAATAATAAGAAAACAAAATATGACTTGGGCTTCAATCCATTCTAGTACCGAGATTGCCGCGCATGTTCTGTTGTTGTCGGCCGAAAGATCTTTATGTAATCTTATATTTCCTTAGTCGATCTTTCGGACCCATATTGAATATCTCCTCCGAAGGCCTGCTAGGGGGCCCATGAGTATATATGTGACCGTACCAAAATACGGTGTTAACACAATCGTAGAGTGGAGTTGGGGTAAAAAGCCAGTTGTTTACAATCATCCTTGGGGAAGTCTCAAGAGGTTTATGATTTTGATGTCTCCAAAGGTGAGAAGATCTTTGATTACTTGCTGGAGAAAGGGAAAATTAAATTGCCAATTGGCCAAGCAGTTCTAAGTGCAGAAGAAAGGAGAGGCAAAAGATACTACAAATTCCATAGTTCTATCACACATGCCACCGGAGAACCGGACTCAGGGTGGCACTCGTTAAAGCTCTATATACACTCGATAAAAAACTAGTCGACAAAGCCGACTTTGCCGAGTGTTTTTATTTTTAAATTGGGGGAGGCCCCCACCGGTATACACCCACCCATCTTCATCAAAGTTGCAAGTCATGGCATTTTTACACAAAATTCATGGCTACGCGACTGCCGGATTCGAACTGGTGATATCTCCCTCTCGTGTCCCCCGTCTAACCACTACACCACACTGTCCATTACCTCTAGAATCTGTTTTGGTTCCCTACATATTATACCAAACAAAGTGTAAATTGCATGTTTCAAACTCTAAACGAATTCAAATAAAAAAATTGTAAACTACAAAGTTTCATAACTTTTTGGGATATACATTTTTTCTTTAGGAAGTTTTTCCATCCGAGGTCATTTACAAAATTTCAATTTTAAAATTTTAAAATTTAAACGTAGTTTTGCATGACAAGATGATTTTAAATTAAAAAAGTTGTCAACTTTTATAACTTTTCAAGATCTATGATGTTTGTTTTGGTTGTTTTTTCATCCAAGGTAGTTTGAAGAATTCAAATTTAAAATTTTTGAAATTCAAATATAGTTTTATATGACAAGATGATTTCAAATAAAAAAAGTTTTCAACTATAATGTTTCATAACTTTTTGAGATCTACCAAGTTTATTATGGTCGTTTTCCCATCTGAGGTCGTTTGAAAATTTTGAATTTTAAAATTTTGAAATTCTAGCGCAGTTTTGCCTGACAAGATTATTTTAAATTAAAAGGTTGTCAGCTATAAAGTTTTATAACTTTTCGATATCTACAAAGTTTATTTTGGTTGTTTGGTCATGTATTCATCTGACATGGTCGTTCTAACATTATTTAGAAATCTTATATATCTCTCTTGTAATTTCATAAACTACAGGAGATATATGTAAGATTTTTGAATAAATTTACTTTCACTTTGTCATATGAAGAAATGATCAAAATAAATAATACATCTTAATGAGTTATATAATTTTGTAGTTGAAAACTTTTTCATTTAAATTTACTACTTGAAAATATGCTTTGAAATATTTCTTTGTCTAGTGTCAACAAAAAACACTCGGTAAAGAAATTATTTGGCAAGTGTAAGTGTAAAAATATCCTCGACAAAGAAACCAAGTGCCCGAAAAAAACATTCGGCAAATCCCTTAACACTCGGTAAAGAGCCACTTTCCGGTACTGAACTACTTGTTACCAAGATATGCAAATAATGTGAGAGACGCGGTGCTTGATACATCGATCTTCATCGGGGAGGTTGCGTCAAGAAGCGAGAACATAACGCCAGAGCCAGATGGATGGGTAGCCACTATGCAGACGAGAGGCAGTTGGATGATGCTGCACGCACCATGCACCCTTGCATGCATATATGCATATGCATAACATGTTATGGAAGGATTCGGTTGTTTAATTTGTGAACGCACAGAAATATAGTTGCCCAGTGTCCAGCGCCAGCGCCTTGAACTGCAGTCGTACATGCGTGACAAAAAGGAAAAAAAAAAGAGGAGAAAAAAAAATGAGGAGAGCTACTATATTATATAGAACTGGCCGGAGAATATTTGTGTTAGCTGGAGTAGCCTGCATGCATGCATCACCCTTTCACAAGGGCAACAGTACGTGCAGGTTCTTCTACCTCTCCTCTTCAGCATGCATGCTGCTTAAAATTATCCTTCGTTCACCCATCTTTGTGCTCTCTGCATGCATGCAATCGTGTCGGCTCACTTGGGTACATAATGTACTCTATGGTCCGTACGGTAATGTATATGTACGCGCAGCAGGCACGTAGTACTCGTGTCCATGCTGCAATCGTGAATCCAAGACGACGATCGAGTGCCTGTCCGTACACGCACTTGGACACACACACACACACTGGCATGTGGCGTGCACGCGCATACTACACGTCCCGTGAAGAACGGAAGTCGCTAGCCCCCAGCACTGAGCACGCGCAGTGCCGGCCGGCGACCCGGCGTGGTGGATGTGACGCGTACTGCGTGCGCCATTGCCATCTATCGGCCGGCGGCCGGTCGTCGTCTCGTCTCGTCTCGCACCCAACCAAAGAGAAGAGAAGAGAAGAGAAGAGAAGAGGATGGGGTGTTTGGTTGTGGGACTTTTTTTTAGTTTCAAGTCACATCAATACTAATTAAATGAATTAAATATAATTTATATTATAAAACTAATTACAACGTTAAATA
The DNA here is from genome assembly GCA_022036555.1 of Microstegium vimineum. NCBI lineage: Eukaryota > Viridiplantae > Streptophyta > Magnoliopsida > Poales > Poaceae > Microstegium > Microstegium vimineum. Next base: position 38,591,936 of record CM039127.1, read on the forward strand.
GTGCTTCATAAGACGAATATATTAAATCTAATTAATATATTATTAACATATGTTTACTGTAGCACTATATTAAATCATAGACTATTTTATATTAATAAATTTATTTCGTAAAATAGTTTTTATTAACAAATTAGTTTTATAAATAATCTATATTTAATACTTCTAATTAGTGTCTAGCCTGAAGAGAGCGCAGCGGATCGGAGCGGCGGGCGTGGGGTGTCGGGCGCGCCGGCGACACGGCCCCGACCGCGGGATCCGCCGGATGGCGTCACGTCCCCACGCGAACGTACGGCACGGCCGGTTCGGTTCCCTACGGACGGCCGCTTCCTCCTCGCCTCCTGGCTCCCCGCGGACTGCGTGTGCTCCTACGACGGAACTCCCAGAGTAGTATTACTCCACTGCAAAAGCAACACAGCGTGCACGAAAGGAAAGAGATCGATGTTCTAGCACTGCAACTTGCTGCTGCTACTACTGTAGTACCTAGCAGGCGTGCGTACGGAACGACGGTCGACGGCTGCGGATCGTCAAGTACACGAATAGTAGATACTAGTACACTAACACCACTGTGTAGACGTACGAGTACTGTACTTCCTTTTTCTCTCTCTCTCCAAAAGGGGTCTATCCGCATGGATGTTTTGGCCCAGCCCAATACGATTTGACGGTCCATATTCACACCAACCCTGTTGACTCCTAGCTACGATTTTTGTTTCTTTGGGCAAAAGTAGCTCAACTGTCAGCAGCCGCTTTAATGAACCCGCTGTCCGATCATCCCACTTAATCTGTCACATATAGAAATATATTTTGAGAGGCGAATAAAGGTTATCTTTAAATTAAAGACGGCTGAAAACTAAGGCCCTATTTAGTTTCAACCAAAATTCAAAATACAAAATCCTAATTATTTTGGATTTCAAAATCCATGATGTAAAATATTTTGGTGGGGTGTCTAGTTCCAACAAAAATTTGACTTATTTTGGATTCCAATGATGAAAATTGTGAGGATGACACACAAATCAATGCAAAAATTCTCTTATTTTGACCTCTTGAGTCCAAAATGCAAAATGGAGAATGGACTACTTTTTGCCAAATTTTTTGGGTGACGTTTAGTTCTATTTTGCAAAATGAAAAGCCAAAACCCAAAATATTTTGAATTCTATTGGGAACTAAACAGGGTATAATTAGAGTAGCTTCTGAAAAAATATGTGTACCTTAGCTCGAGAAAGAAGGAAGTGGCATGGGAGCTCTAACAACTTCCCAAAAGCTACAAATTTAACAAAGAGGTTTTTCTCTTGATTTCTTTAAAAGGAGGAGACTCTAGAAGAGAAGTACATGTCATTCCTATAATTTTTTAATAAAGGTTTTATTAGTACTAGATTACTTTATTAATTAGGTTTTTCTCTATTCCTATTCGGCTGATGGTTTTATGCCTGATAAACTGAATGTTGTTGTTTTTAGTTATTTTATTTACTGGCTGATAAGCTGGGATGATAACTTCAAGCGAACAAGACAAGTACACGGTAGAGGTAGTTAAAAATAAACTTAGATTAAACCTTTGAACGTTCTATGTTGAATTTAGTAGGGAAACAAGATATTACCCTTGTTTAGTGCTCATGTCTTGATTTTTTTGGTCTACCACTTAGTTTTTTAATAGGGATTAAGTGTGTATTTACACTAGATCTAGAATTATTTTGTTAATCAATCAATTAATAGTTTTTATTGAAAGGAGATTGAGTTTGCATCAACAATGTGTTGAGTATTAATTTTTCTCAATTATTCTCTTTCTGCGTGTTGATTTCAGTTACAAACTAAAGTGATTTGTGTCCTCTAGCATCATAATGTCATGTAGATTGCGTGTGAAATAGGTTTCTTTATTGAAATAAGATCACCCCGGTCATGGTCGATTGAGAGATCCATCTAACCAATCAACAAAAAACAATCTACCTTCCTTTTACGGATGGTCTAAATTTACAATCTGTTATTGTTCTTCTTTCTTGTTGCTGCCATTGCTGATAGTTGTTGGTTCAACAATGCGAGGCTCTAGAACGGGCAATAAGTTAGGTTCGCTAGCACTACTACAGAAACGGCAATCAGTGCCGGTTCAAAACTCCCCTACAGTGGCGGATTTTGAACCGGCACTGACGAATCGGCAGTGATGAGCCCAAGCCATCACTGTCGGTTATGCCAAACCGGCAGTGATGGCTCAAGCATCACTGTCGGTTCGTGTTACCAACCGGCAGTGATGCTTTAGCCATCACTGTCGGTTTGGCACCCCAACCGGCAGTGATATTATTTTTTAAAATTGCATTTTTTAATTGTTTTATTTTCATTTGGTGTTTCTGGTTTAGGGTTTATGGTAGAGGTGGTGGGGTGGGAGATCGTGGAGGTGTTTGCTATCGAACCATTTGATATCGATGTGAATTGAAGGTGGTTGTGGACTAGCGATAATACAAACCCATCACACATTTATAATAATTATTACAAAACATCCAAACAAAACTTAAAGTATCGAATTAATTGTCGCATTACAATAGCCTTTCGAGGCGGTCTTTTCCGTAGATCTTTTTGAAGTCCTTACTCTGCGCAATGGATAGACATCATTTTCTATACACTATATCGTCCAGAATAAGAGCTGTTATCTCCTCTTGAAATCCTCTTATCTCAAAATCCACCAACCTATTGTGGCCCTGATCTTGGCGATGTAAATTGATACAAGATGATATTGAGATGCACATACGTAAGACAAAACAATAGAATTAAAATGCGACGCGTACGTACCATGCCATCTCCTATTCCTAGTTTTGCGCCAAAGTAGCAAAGCATTGCCCACATCACATAGAACCCGCATTCGTTGTTCCCCATTGGTTGATCTAGGGCCTTGACCTTCTTCATATACTCCGCTCTGAATGGTTCTCTCCATTTTTTTTGCATCTTAGGCTCCACATTTCTCCAATCAGGTAACGCCTTCATTCTATGTGACAATGTAAATGAAGTGTGAAGGCTCAGGACATTATTAATTACAATATCATATGTGATTAAAAAGTGTGGTGATATTGGGTTCACTTACATATTTAGCACTTTGACTAGGGGTTCGATAAGTTTAAGTGGCTTCTTTTTTGAGTCCTACACCTTGATAGTTGAATTTTTAAGACTTATATCTACGAGGACATAATGGTTGCTGCAATCACAAAGTTCATGTTATTGAATGATATATCAAGAAAAAAACACTTAAGTAAGGGTCGAGAACACATACTCGCAATTGTAGGTTAGCAGTGCGTTTGTTTTGCCGACTGAGAACATTCTTTCAAACTCTATCTTCAAACTCGCTGAGACATACGGATCTTGGAGACCGGCTTTGCATGTTGTCTCATTTACCAAGATGGGGTCCAAGAAGTCAAAATTGGTATATCGTTTTTGAAGAAAAAATTTTGCTACAGACCTGCAAAATAAACATGCATGGATATATTCAAATGCAGATCATGTAGTTTATTATAACGTTGTTAGGGTATGGTACTTACATAGTCCATAACATCATAATCTGCACATCCAGCGAGCGTCGTTGAAAGAGTTGAAAGAGGTCTTCATAATGAATAGTATGCACAACTTCTTCAGGATGATTAAAAATAAAACATGGAGGGATGCATACTTCAAAGTTTGCATTCTTATCTTTGCTGTTGTTACTATCTATGATGTAGTAATCATGCAACTGTCGCATGTTTGTTGGCAAATTTCTATACTCTTCTTGGCTGGCGACCATAGGCTTGCCTAGTTCAAACTTGTATGCAACTTCAGCCTTTTCAAATTCGGTTTTTTCAAAATAGAGATTCTCGGCATCCTCCATGCTTATATCCAGTTCTGTGGCCAAGTTTTGTATCTCTAGCTGTTGAAAGGTGTGTATTTCTCTAGCTCTTTCTTGGTTACCCAGATTTTTGCTTTGCCTTTCAAATTGGCTCTGTTTCTCAGGTATATAAGCCAATCATTCATACAAGGCAAGTTTGGCGGCCTTTTCTGCAATCTGAGCTCGTAGAATATCGTCCTTAGTCAGCACTGGCTGCCGCCTTTTACTAGTCATCTTGGGATCTTTACCAACTAAAGTTGATGACCTCCTCTGTTGCGAAGTCGAACTTGATCTAGAGCTAGGCCGTCGAGATCCTAGTCCTGGGGACTTTGAAGCTGGTGGAGGAGGAGGAGGAGTCTTCTCCTTTGGCGGTGGAGGAGTCTTCTCCTTTGGCGGTGGAGAAGGAGTCTTCTCCTTTGGCGGTGGAGGAGGTGTCGGTGGATCTTGACGAGTAGAGAAACCTCTTGGCGGAGGCGACCGGGATGATTCACTGTCATCATCATCATCCGAAGATGGCTGGTTATCTAGCTTGATGAAGTGTTTGCGCTAGGCGACATGAGTGCCCAAGTTGTGAACTAGACGCGGCCTATCTTCCTCCACTGGGAAATCAATATGTATCTTATTGTACTTCTTGTCCAATATCTTATCAATGCTGACCCTGGCATACCCGAGTGGCACTGGCTTGCCATGAATGATGTTCTCTCCTCTAGGAAATGCTTGTCCGACTGCCACCTTGTCTTTGGTCCACTGCTGTCGGATGTACAACCTGACATTCACAGGTTCTTTGATGTCGTCCACCAGATGAGGAGCATTGACCTCTTCATCGTCAGGCATAGGGGTTGAGCCATAGCTACTGCGGCCCTTGCCGGGCACTGGGCTATTCAAAGTCAGGATTGCATGCGGCCCTTGACTCGAACACATGGATTGCACAGCGCTCGCCACTTGAGCAGCTATCCGTGCTTCAATGCTCTGTTCTAGCTCCTGTCGCATCCTTTGGAACTCCTCTTCTCTTTGCGTTCTAGCCCTTGCCCGGCTCCTATAGGAAGCGGATTCACTTTCAAATGCTTTCTCCCAAGGAATTACCCCGGCTCCTCTAGTGCGACCGGGGTGCTCCTTGTTTCCAAGTGCTTGCGTGAGCACGTCATTTTCTCTATCCAACCTGCGGTCCCCTCTATGCACTTCCTCAGTGATCGTGGAAATCTTCTAGAGGAGATCGGTGACGGGTTCAGCCCTGGCAGAAAGGCTCCCGTCAGGATCGTATTGTGCCCCCCTTGCGAGTAGGTAGTTCACTGATCTGGGCTGCCAATCGCTTGTCTGAGGCGTAACGCCGCTCTGCTCTAGTGCTTCGACTTGGGCATCCCAATCCGGAATCTTCCTTACGTACCCACGCGATCCTAGGCGGTGAGGATTATTTGACTTAAGCGAGTTTTCTTTGTTTCTTTCGCTTGATGCCTTGGCCTCATCGGATAGCTTGTAAGCCTTGAACTCCTCCCAGAAGTCCCTCTCCTTGCTGAATTCACCTCCCGCAAAATTCGGTTCTTTTTCCTCCTTGATGAGCATGTGCAACTTTCCCTTGAAATTCTTGAAGGAGTGACCCATGATTTCCTTGGCCCTCTTCTTGACTGTCACTTCATCACAATCATTAGGGAAAGTGAAATACCCTCTGAGCTTGTTCCAAACTAGTTCCTTCTCAACTTATGGAACCCTCCACTGGTCTTGCTCACTTCCATTCCACTTCCTGTATTTGATCGGGATAAAGTCCCTTACAAGTGCCCCGATGGTACTCTTGTATGGGTCCAATGCTTTAAGTGGCTCCACCGGCTCCCCTAGTTGATCGAACTGAGAGATGTGCCAGTGTCTAGTTGTCTGAGAGAGCTTTGTTGCACCACGCTTAGTCCTTCTGGAACTCTCACTAGTACTTGGACCTTCCGGCGGAACCTGCTTCAAAATTTATAAATAAGTCCCCATCAAACTTTTATGGCTATATCTACCATGTTTTAGGTATGACCTAAGTTATTACCTCGTCTCCTTGGCCCTCTTCTAGGTTTAGCATATGGCTAGGGCTCCAAGGTCTTTGATCCCCTTGCTGGTTGTCATCGGCTCCTTGGTCACGTTCAGCACCGCCACCACTAGTTCCTTGGTCATCGGCTTCGGTCGCAGGGCGACGGGTGGTGAATCGGTGCTTAATTGTCATGTTTCTGGCATAAGAAAATCCATATATACAAGCATAAGATGATGCCATATATACAATCATATATGACATTTATACATCTATATCTCTTTCTCTATCTTTCTCTCTCTCTATCTCTCTATCATAAGTGAATCTATTTATAAGTCATGCATCTCTCTATCCATAAAAAATTGAATCATGATATATATACAAGGATACAAGGATGACATACAAGTCTATCTATATATCTCTCTCTCTTTCTCTATCTCTCTATCTCTCTCTAATCACTACCTATGTCTCTATAAATATGAATCTATCTCTAATCTCTACCTATCTCTTTCTCTATATCTCTCTCTCTTTCTCTATCTCTATCTAAGCTATCTAAGATATCTATCTATATATTATATGAAATGTGCAAAGTCATGTTATACATCTCTATCTCTCTATATATATCTCTCTCTCTATCTATGTATCATAAGTGAATCTATTTATAAGTCATGCATATGTACAAGCATAGGATGATGACATATATACAAAGCTATCTTTCTAAGCTATATCTCTCCATCTATCTCTCTAAGCTATATCTATAAGTACCATGACATGTATCTAAGCTATCTTTCTCTCTATCTCTCTATCTATATCTCTAGTTATATGTAATCCATCTAAGCAAGCAAGCAAGCAAAAGTAGGGCATTCCATCTCCTCCCTTTCTCTCCCTCCTTCAATTCATCTCCTCATCTATCTCTCCATGCTAAGCAAGCAAGCAAAAGCAGGGCAGATCCATGTACACATTTCGTCGAACACCTTCGGTGCGTAGACATGGAGCTCACCGAGTGCAAGGTTAGGGCCGGATTTCGCGCTCTTGTACGTGCTCCTGCGCTCCTATGCTCCGGGCGGCGTGTGCTCCTGTCCCTGTGCTCTCCTGTGGCGTGGATTTGGCGGCCGATGATGTCGTGGCGCGGCCGGTGTCGAGCGGCGGCGTCGGGCAGTGGCGAGCCTTGGGCTGGTGGCGGCCGGCGATGCAGTGGCGAGCCTCAGGCTGCTGCGGTCGGCTGGAGCGGCGGCGAGCTCGCGCTGCGGCGGGTTGGAGCGCCGACGGGATGGTGCGCCGACGGGGAGAGCCTCCTGCGGCGTCGAGCGGCGGCGTCGGGCAGTGGCGAGCCTCGGGCTGGTGGCGGCCGGTGATGCAGTGGCGAGCCTCGGGCTGCTGTGGTCGGCTGGAGCGGCGGCGAGCTCGCGCTGCGGCGGGATGGAGCGGCGGCGGGGAGAGCCTCCTGCGGCGTCCAACGGGGGCGTCGGGCAGTTTGAAACGGCTAAGTGTGGAAGGGCGCGAGTCTGAAAATTTCAGACCGCGCCCTTTCCTTATATAGTCCGCCTCATCACTGCCAGTTTGTAATAAGAACCAGCAGTGATGAGGGAGCATCAGGCTTGTTCTTTTGAACCGGCAGTGATGATGGCGCATCACTGCCAATTGGTTATTAGAACCGGCAGTGATAGGGGCACATCACTGCCGGTTCCTCTATAACCGGCAGTGATGTGTGTATTTTTTAAATCTGCCTTTTGCTTTAGAATTCAAATTACTCCTGATTTTTTACTAGAACTTGAAAAACTCCAAACATAGAAGTTGCATAATTTTTAATTCTCTACAACTTTTGCTGAATTAGCATATTCAAATTCTTTATAATTTTTGAATTTCATTTTGAATTTGAATAAGGGTTTAAAATTCAATTACCCCCTTTGTAATTACTCCAAAAATTTGAATAGAAGTTGAAAATCTTCCAACATAACTTTTGCTAGTTTTGAGGAGCTCTACATTATTGCTTATACACTTAAGGTCTAATTCTTTATAGTTTTTAAATTCTAGTTTGAATTTGAATAAGGGTTTAAAATTCAAATACCCCCTTTATAATTACTCCAAAAATTTGAATAGAAGTTGAAAATCTTCCAACATAACTTTTGCTAGTTTTGAGGAGCTCTACATTATTGCTTATACACTCAAGGTCTAATTATTTATAGTTTTGGAATCTCTTTTGACATGGCATACATCAATCAACAATGTGGTACAACTCAACAATCTCTAGAACTCCATATGATCTCAAATTACTAAAACAACATTTCATTAAGGATTACATAGTTTATGATATTCTAACAATTCACGGTGCAGGCACGATGATGGCCTCATCATGATCACTCCGGAGGTAAGTAGGTTCGTCACCCTCTTCAAGGACATGTAGGGTAACGTCCGCCCCAAAAGGAGCCATTTCTTCATAACCTTTGTACTCTTCTTCGTCTGTCACTCCGTCGACACCTACAATCTTCCTTTTGCCTTGCAATACTACATGTCGTCTTCCATTTGTATTGTTATCCCTTGCATAGAAGATTTGCAAAACATCCTTTGCAAGGACGAAGGGGTCATCTCTGTATGCGGTCTTGGATAGATCAACGGTAGTGAACCCATCCTTGTCGGTGTTGATTTCATTCAGCCAGACCCACAGACAATGGAAAAGAGCAACTTTCAACTGATGTCCATAGTCTACCTCCCATATCTCATCTATGAAACCATAGTATGTTGCCACCATCGTGCCGTAGTCATCGTGGGCATCGAAACGAACACCACTGTTTTGGTTCATGCTCTTTCCGTCCTGTTTTTTTGTGTTAAATGTAAAACCATTTATTTGATATCCTTGGTACTTCATTAGCGTAGTTGAAGGTCCGGGGGCTAAGAGATCTAGCTAACATCCCGTCACCTTTCCTAGCCTTTGGCGTCGAAACCAGTCACCGAATTCCTCCTTATGTTTTTTCTCAAGCCAAGCCTGTGACCTCCCTATGTGCTTAATTTGCAGAAACTGCTTGTGCTCATCAATCTATGCCATCACACCGTCGGCCTGCTAGAGAACAGCGAAGTGTGCTTGTCTGAAGGAGACGACTTCGTCCATTTTGACAGCTTTCTCACCTATTGTCCCTTTGTCCCCTAGTCTTCCATCGTGATGAGATACTGGAACTCCAACCCGCTTGATGTCCAGATAATATGTGGAGAACTCAATAGCCTCCTCTGTTGACCATCCTTCTACCATGCTCCCTTCTGGTCTGAATTTATTCCTAACATACCGCCTGAAAACTTTCATCAGCCTCTCGAAAGGAAACATCTGGTGTAGGTACATTGGGCCAAGGGCTTTTATTTGATCCACAAGATGAACAAGTAGATGCACTGAAATGTCGAAGTAAGTCGGTGGGAAATGCATCTCAAGCCTGCATATAATCTCGACTATCTCCTGCTTCAGGTGGTCTAACCTGCCCACTTCAATGACCTTTTCAGAGATCGCGTTGAAGAACGAACACAACTTTATGATTGGAGCGCGGACCTTGTCAGGGAGGATACCTCGCAGGGCAACTGGGAGCAGCTGAGTCATTATGACATGACAGTCATGGGCCTTCATATAACCATAGTTAAACTTAAGTTCTCTCATGTTAACTAGCCTCTTCGGGTTCCCACAGTAGCCACTCGGTACTTTGAGATCATTGAAGAAAGAAATAAGCATTTCTTTTTCCTCCTTTTTCAGTGTCCATGATGCCACCGGAAGTTTCAAGTGGCCATTCTCAAGAGTTACTGGGTGTAACTCCTTCCTGAGGCCCAGGTGTTGCATGTCCATGCGTGTCGCGAGAGAATCCTAGCTTGTTCCCCCGGTGTTCATCAACGTGTTAAGTGTGTTACCGCACATGTTTTTAGTTATGTGCATTGGATCAAGATAGTGACGTACACTCAAGAGTCCATGCAAAGTCCAAATCGTGTAGTTTCTCATGAACCCCCTTGTGATTAAGTGCAAACGTATATGCTCCACGTCGTCTCATTTTCTCGTATTCTTGCAGTCTTTGCATGGACAGAATACAAGATGTGAGTCCCCAGCATTGGCTCTAGCTCGCTTGATGAAATCGTCGATGCCCGTCAAGTACCGTGGGTCTGTATGTGATAGATCATACATCCACCCTCGAGCCATGTTTGCACTGATAAAATAAGATGGACAGAGCAGAGGAAACATAGGAACATATTAATAGAAGCATTTTTGAACAATATTCTTCGATATAATTTGAATTTGGTTACGCTATAAAAATAAAGAGAACAAATAGATAACAATGGAAGCATGGAGTATTAAATGTAAGTAATAAATATAACTAATTACAATTTTTATCCATAATTTTCGAGACAAATCTTTCGAACCTAGCTAATCAATGATTATACAATAATTATCCAATAAAAACAAAGTGCTACATTTTTTCTAAATACTTTTGGATCTAAAAGGTACAAAAAATTGACACAAATTGCAACATCCCTGTTCTTGATCATGAAAACTAGCATAGCTCTAACACAAATTGACACAATGTAAACCAACAATTCTAAAGAATTATGCTTGTTACTAACCAAGAGCAAGAAGACATGAGAATCCAAGAGTGAAGAGGAGCTAACAATGGAAATCAAAAAATTCACCAGCCGCAACAATGGAGAGATGGAGCTCCTCACGCACTATTCTTCACTGTTGGGGTAGAGGAGGGAGAGGAGCTCGCGTGCCTTATATTGTACAACGTTTCACTGCCGGTTCCAGCCACGAACCGGCAGTGAAACACCACATCACTGCCGGTTGGTGGCTTGAACCGGTAGTGATAGGGCCGAGAGTCATCACTGCCGGTTCAAGCCACGAACCGGCAGTGATGTGGTGTTTCACTGCCGGTTCAGCCCCTGCCCCCCAATAATTGGGGGCCTGTCAGAGGAAGAACCGGCAGTGAATGGGCATCACTGTCGGCCCAAACAAAACCGGCAGTGATGGGCCGGCAGTGATTGCCGTTTCTGTAGTAGTGTAGATCAATCTATTCGTGCATGTCTTGGCGGGCATGTGAGATTTTAGGTTTCAAGAGTCCTTGCCGACATGTTTTATTACGCGTGTTCTATAAGACTACTCCAATGACATGTCTTCGCATCCAGCTAGAGATACAAGGTGACTTGTTACACTATGGGCTTTGCTGTGGTACCCCCATGACTGTGGACCGTTGATCTCGATTGCAAAAAATAGATATTACCTCATATGAGGTAATAGAATAATATATATTTATATCTTTATTACTATAGAAACTAGAAAGAATATTTTGGAAACATATCTATTACGTAAAATATCGTGCAATTAGATCTAACATACATGATTACGTGATTGGTGATTCATCCCATCTGAGAGTTTTACTTGTAACTTTATTTTCTTGTAACTTTATTTTCCAAATGTGACGTGCAATGGTATAACATGCATACATCATTAGTAAGATTTGGTGTGACATAGTGACATAACATACGTGGAAGTTTGTATGGTAATTAACAAGCATAGATGTAAGATCCCAGCTCTTTGTTGTAACGTTTTTTTTTAAGTTTTGGGAGACGTAACATATGTGTAGAGATGAGTACAAAACGTGACTTGTTGTGTAACTTTTTTTTTAACATGAATAAAGGCAAACCGAACCTTTTTTTTTTTGCGTACATTTAAATTTTATATATGGAACCCTACTATGGCAGTTTTTTATTTGTTTCTTTCCTCTATTGGCGACTATGATTTGTACTCCGATAGTAGTTCAGATTTGATGCCCCTTAAATATCGAGATTACAGGAATTTGATGGGCCACTTACAAATAAGGAGGCCCCGGCCGGGGTGCACTTCCTAAATTATCTGGTGGACTTTCTTTTATTCCAAAATATTTAATTAGTTCAAATTTTTAAAAATCAATAGCTGTGATTTCTTTGAGCTTTTACCTCCTCAGAGGTAATGGATGTACCATAGCAAAGTCCGTTACGTTACACTATTAGGCGATAGCTGACTTGAAAGTCAGCTAGACTGATTTTTGCCCGTCTCTGCCGACTGTTCTAGCTGCTGGTGGTGTGTGATAATCTAAACGTCACCACACGCATAATTTTTTTTTGTATCAATTAATCATATATGGAGTATATATATTTCCTGCTACGGTTCACTTGCATATGCACCATCCATGAGAGAACGAACGCCCAAAAGGCAAAAACTAGGATGGAGCGCAGCTGCTCAGGTTGCTTCAGAGTTTGTAGCGTAAATTAACATCGACAGCTTCAGTCACTCGATCGCATATTCCTATTAATTAATTTATATATTTCAGTCTTCAATCACAGGTTCACCTCTTTCGATTCAGAGGTTCACGAAAGAAATGGCTGGATGCAATTATGTGAGGATGATAAATGGAATAGGATGTTACTGGTGATGCTACAAATATAAGGTGCTGATTGGTTCTACACGTGACAACGTTAATGTAAACATAATGCTTTCCCGATGGTAATGGGAAGGGAATCGCTACTTTCTGTATATTTTTTTTTCCGGACAGTGTAATCGTGAGGTAGTTTTTTTCGTCGCGGCCTTGAAAGACGCGAGCGTAAACGCTTACTGTCCATGATCGAGCGGAAGCCACGTATTGAAGACCTATATCCGATCCCCTGGCAACCGATCACACAGTTCGATAAACAAACAATAAACAATGCAATCCATTCGCGGTGGGATCGAACCACAGTTGCCAACCAAAAAGCATCTAAATATTAAATAACATGACATGTTACCATGGTATATTAGAGAGAACAAATTTTACGGAAGACTGATTAAAAAAAATATGTTTTCAGCCACAACAATATATATATATATATATATATATGAATCGCTAGTAGCTTGCTCTGTAGGAAAGGAAAAGACCTGCCTTTTCTTCATGTCCAATCCACTTTCATCAGCAGCGAAATGTCGGCGAGGGCATCTATTAATAGGAAAAATCTACTTTACATTCAGTGTTCAAAATGGACACATGTTCACAGTGGTTAGCTTAGCTCGACCTCTAGTTTAGAAACTGTAAAAAGCCGAGGTTCCTTCTAAAGATTAAAGCACATTTGCTCAAGTCTCCGGCTACATTATTGGTCATGGAATCATGACTAAACTTTCAGATAAACTCGGCCTACATCTATATCAATGCAACCAGAAGTGAGTAGATGCAATCCAGAAGAAATATTCCAGCTACAAATGCTGGAAGAAAATTATTGTAATGAGACTGGAATATTTGTAGACCATCAACTCATCTAGGAGATGAGCTAGCTAGTGTGTTACAGGTAGTGGAGCAGTTTTTGATGAAACCAGAAAAACACTGAACAAAAAGGAAAAGCTGAGAGCTATGTAAAGGAAAAAAACAGAGATGTAGAGAAAGATCTTATTTGCACATGTACTTTGATTGACAAGAAAAAACATTTGCACCACAATGGCATGCCCCCACCCTATGACCTAGGTTCCAACAAGCACCGGTCATCACCGTTAAATATGAACAAGTGGTGAAGCATCTGCTATTGAGACTACGAGTAATCTAGAGCGGAATTATTTGATGGGATGTGAGTGAAAAATGTAGATATGAGATCTGCATTTAAAATAATTAGCTCAGAGTTAATCGAGAAGTCAAATATTAATTTATGTTGTTGTCGTTAGCGTTGGCATTATGCAATGGAACTTCCCAAAAGATAACCAGTAATATGTGAAAGATTATATACATTAGTTCAAAGTGATCTTATTAGATTTATGAAGGAATGTAATTTCATAAGACAAATATTATTTTGTCTAAATAAAACAGTGGTCAAAGATTTAGAAATCCGCCACATCACAAATATTTCATTTATTTTATTAGTCTTCATTCTTCGGTCCCATGTCAAAATCCACTTTGTTCAAATTTGTATCAGATAAATGAAGGACCAAAACGGCGACCAGAGGGGGGGTGAATGGGAGCCTCAAATTTCTCAAACAAATATTTGGTACACTCTTTCCCAAACACAAACCCAGTTGAGGGTACTCAACTTCCCCCGAGCAACGCGAGAGGGATTTAGGTAAAACCGGAGAAATAAAAAAAAGCACTCTGACAGTAGAGGACTCGAACCGAAAACTCCGAAAGCGGAGCTCTCCACCCCTAGAGAAAAGAGGCAAGAACTCAAGAAAAAATACTTGTGAGAACTAGTCTCAAAAGTACTTCATCAAGTCGGCTGCGTGAATACGAATGCAACGCAACAAGCAGAACTTGATTCGGAGTCCGGACGAGAAAGAAATGAGCAAAACAGCAAGCTCTGCACAACATTAGACGCTGAGACACAAAGCACCGGACGCGTCTAATGTTGTGCGGAGCTCGCTCGTCCGGTGCAGGAAACAGACCACCGCACACTTGACCACAGGGACCTGGAGTCCCATGCTAGTGTTCAATGCAATTTGTAAGGTAGATGTGACTCTACTCCATGAAGATCTTTATCTTCCTGCCCTCACAAATTTTAGAGTCAACAAGAAAACCGAAAACGGAGTGAAAATGAACCAAGAACGAAAAGCGATCGATCTCTTTGCTCACCCCAATCCAAGTCAAATTCTTCGGTGGATAACCTCACAAGGGATCCCAACAACTTCTCCAACAAGCGGATCAATAAACGATCGAGCAAAGAGAGAGATCGAACGAAAAGATCGGAGAGAGGAATTGCAAAACACGAAGAACACAATCACGAGCAATTTCTCAATTAAATCTCGGAGGAGACAAGGAGGTTACGAACTTCTTTCCTTGGCACAAATCTCAGTTCTTACACGAGAGAAATCGTGGACCTCAAGCAACCATTCTAAGGGAGGGAAAACCTAGAGAGTGTGAGAAGGAAATGAAAGAGGTGAGGATGAGGATAACCCTTCATCCCCTAATAAGGAGGTCTAAATGAACATTTTCACTTAGCCCCCCGATACATGAGTGAATCAACTAGCCCTAAGACATTGTGATCCAAGCTCCCAAAATATCTCCTTAGGTTTTCATCGGACAGTCTCGCTTCCTGTTTGGACTTGTCGTCGCCTAGACGCAACCTCCAAGATTCCGTCACGTGTCGCCCTGCTTCCTCATAAGCTCGTCTACCCGGGTTTTGAGGCTCAAACCCAAAAACCGTCCACCGGTGGTTTTGAGGCACAAACCACCAAACCCCGGGTTTTGAGACCCAAACCAGTAAACCATGCTCCGATGTTCCATTCGACTCGCTCGTCCGCCATCTTGACTTGGTCAACACGGTCTACTCCATGTCTTCTCGTACTTGTCGATGCCAAGTGTCAGCCACCGCAGCTAGTCCTCCGACCCTCCGGTCTGTCGGTCCAAGCCTCACATCCGTCCTTCACCGCTCTCAGTCCATCGGCACGACATATCTCTACTTGACCTTCACCTCCTCATTGACTACTGTCTCCGGACTCAACACGTGCACAACACAAGCCAAGAGACAAGCACACTTCTGCTTTTGCAGTGGATTAGTGAACATGCTCAAACTGAAATAGTTGCATGTTGTCCAATCGCTCATAATCTAAAACTGAACATCATGACACCATGACACATATCAACCATCTGTTTGCAGTAAAATTGAAATACAGATATCCGTATTTGCATTTGTTTATGATATGGATGCTAAAATAGATGTATGATCCAAATCGATATCCTTATTCGAAAAATTATGGAATAGCCGACCAATATCCATATCCTAATATTAGTTTTAGTATTACTAATGATATAAATATAAGTTTAATTTAATATTGTTTTGATTTAGTTCCAATCTTATATATTTGTTGTTATAAATTATACTTCAATACTTTAGTTTTTTATCATATATGTTTTATATACTTTGATTTGATTATCTAATCATAAATATTTTTATGTATGAATTAAATAACTATTTGCTTATATTTTTTATTTATATATGCATTTAAGGAATAAAATATTTATTTGATGATTAACAATATTTTTATGTGTTATATCCATTAATTAATCTCTACTTGCATCTTAATATTGTCCATGATATTATCCAAATGGAGTAGATATCTGAATACAAATTCAAATCCGAGCTACTCATTTAGTATTCATATTTGAGAACATTCGAATCTGTATTAATATATGGCAAAAAGTTTAATATTTGGCTCACAGATACCTGAATTCTGTTAGTATTTATTCCATTTCCATCCCTAGATTAACAATAAAAAGGAGAAGAAAACACTGATCTTCACGTCATGCTAGGATCGTTACTCCTAAATCCGGACACTTAAGAAAACCCAGACCTTCACTTAACTACTTCGATACAAGATACTTCAGCAAGCACTACTGAAACTTTTGCGCCCGCAGGTAATTTCAGCGTTTCTAGTAGTAAAATTTTATATATTTATATATTATATGTAACTAATTAATTACTCTAAAAAAACTAATTAATCATGGGAAATCGACTCTTGATATGGTGTAAAGCAATCCCATGAAATAAACGATAATAATGGTAATAGGGAAATGTAGGTCAAAAAATGTCAACTTAGACCATTTGTAGCTAAATTAAAAAATTAATATGGATATCTAATCAAGAATTTAATATGAATATCAAAGAGTTTAAATCTTTTGCATATGAATGTTTTCCTAAGTACAATAAATAGTAGACAGGCCATTTTGTTTCCACTCAATGAACTGCCAAAAATAGTTAAATGTTTTTTTCATATTTTCCTCGAGTTTGGTAAATTAAAAAAAATACGATATAACCGTATAATGTACGGATGAAATGCTAGTTAGATCATAGAAACTCCACTATGGAAATCATTTTCGCCAACACCAGTTATTTTGAAACTATTAGTGATGATTCTCACCATCGGGGTGAAAATCATCACCAACGGTTCCAAAAAAAGTGATAGTGAAAATGGTGTTGGCAAAAATATGTGCCAAACAGATTTTATCCTGGAAAAAGTAAAAAGGCTTAACGTGAAGAACATACAAGGGGATTCGGCCCACTTACATGCATAGCGTGTCCCAATTATTGAGAACCCTAAAACATGAGCGAACTAGAGACGGATGGATAGGATCAACCAGAAGTAAAACAACCAATATGGCCCGAACAAAACCCTAACCCTTAGCACTTAGCCTTTCTTCTCCCTCTCATGCAGTGATGGCGCGGGCATAGGCGTGGCCCATAGTCCCCTAGGGGAGGGTGCGTCCCCGGCCACTACGATAGCTATGGAGAACGAGGTGCTCTCAATCTCTCTAAATTGGATCTCTTCTCCTAGTAGGTACTCCATTGTAGCTAGATCGGTTCGATCCATCGAGCTCAATGGGTAGTGGACGAGCACCAGGAAATGACGGTATCCCCATCAATGGATCTGAGAGGGCGGTGGTGACAACAACATAGGACGATGGCTGATGCTCGATGGCGAGGGGCTTAGTGAGCTTGATAGGCTTGGGGCCTTTTTTTTTATTTTTACTGCCAGTTTGTATAACCAACTTATGATGCTATCAATTTTCATACCTATGTCACACCCTGTTTTAAGGACAAAACCAGATATACACCATATGTAAGCCTAGAAAGTCAAATCTCACATATAGCCACAAATTAAGGTGATATCAAAAGACAATACTTAAATACGTAACATATAAGGTCAAAGGATCACCTCAAGATAGAAAACAGTAGAAAAGACAACTCCGAGCTTCAAGCGAAGGCTCCAACTTCATAGGGACAACTGACTGGTTGATCATAAGCCTAACTCCTTTAAACTCTTGCAATCTAGTACCCATCCGAGATTTTTATCCAAGTATTGAAAATAAAGCAAAAGTACATGTCGTACTCAACAAGATAACACAGGGTTATGAAGCTCAAAAAGGTTGACACTGGCTTACTACGGTTGCTTTTAACTTGGTCAAGTTTTAACCATAATTAGCTTATGTTATGCTTAACTCAGTTGATAACCACATGATCATTAATGGAATAACCTATTATCTCATATCTCCAAACTTATCATCATAAGTAGTTTAACAACAGGAGTAGCTAACACTGTGAGTTTTCTAAACCGCTCGTGACTGTGAGCACGACTATCATGATAAATTTACACTCTATAGAGGTTATGCACTTTACCCACGAGCCGTGTGTTGGTATTTCTTATGACTATTGGATAAATCCGCAAGCGCACAAATTATACCGGTGTAGCACTTCACCTAGGAGTATTCCAAGGTATCGTAACTTATATTTTCCCAAGGGAAAGCTAGGCTAGAAATGATAATTAGAGAGAGATCCTAGAGAGCACCTCAACTTAGTACCAACTAATATAAGGGGAAAACGATATATGTGATAGGAAGGGTTGATGAATGAATAAGCCAAGGTAAATGATACTTAGAACGTACTAGATAGAATAGCTAGGTGGGAGGACAACGAGAGAGTAAAGGGACTCCTGTGTAATTCACTCTACTTCAATATACTTAGCCAATTAACTAGTCTAAACACTATAGTTTGTCTCCTTAATACAAGTATGCTAGGTGAGGGGATAGATCAGTAGGAGGACAAAACTACTATCGGACCGCGCCCTCTTCTTACGGGGGCCTTACCTTTTAAGAACTTACCTAAAAACATGTGGTGGAATACAAAGACTAGACAAGGCTATCACTCTCTTGCTAGCTACCACAACTATCCGTGCAACAAGTGGTAACCAAGGATAAGTTGATGTATAAGCACCACGCTTACACACAACTTATTACTTTGACTACGATCTATAATCAAAGCACCCTATGATAGTCAATGATCGCATACGAGAAAGGCCACAAGGATCACAGACTATTGATGTAAAGACTATTAAAGAGCAAAAGCATATAACAATACTATATCTAGTATAACAATGCTCAAAGTAAATACTAAGTAAAGTAGAGAGAAAAGTAATATATTGATAAATATAAAGTCTTACAAAGAATGAAAGATACAAGAGCTATACCAAACTTTCCAGAAGACAACTCCGGAAATCCCGAGCGCAGCTCGACTCAACTGTAACTCCCAATCTAGACTAACTACTAGAACAATCTAAGGAATAGAGCTTGTAGGCTTCTTCACCATGTGTAGAGAGGGGGGTATGAGCCTCTATTTATAGTGGGAGGTGGAGTAGGGGCTACTCCATCGCCACGTCAGCGATCCAGGGGGCTTCAATCCTCCACCCTTGGATCCAATCGACCTTGAACCGCCTTTGGATGGATGGTTGTGATTTCTAACATGTGTGAGTGAGTATGGCGGTTGGCAGGGAGTGAACTGACCTAGGGGGCGGTCGGCCGACCCCCCCTATGGTCTGTGGGCCACCCTCTGGCCTTTTGGATGTGGTCCCACTGGTCAGGGACCAAGTGGGGGCCTGGTGGGCCCAGATGGTGGTCGGCCGAGCCCCCTTGGGGGCTCTGGCCCACTTCTGTCTTCCACGTACTGGTCCCACTTGTCATAGATGTTGGATGTTGGTCCTGAGGTGGTTGTCACGGTTATCTCCTTGGTGTGGGCCCATGGATCCATGTGCTTTGCATGTGAGTCGTTGAGAGAAAGCACAGAGTGATCCAAGGGTTGGAAATCACTTTAGAGTGCTTCCCCTGGATCCTGGCCGAGGGGGGAGAGCTGGTGGGCCCATAGGGTGGTCGGCCGACCCCTTATGTGGGTCCCACTGGCTCTCCTTTGCTCCATTTCTTCATTCCTGCATTCAAACACTCCATGGACATGTGGAACTTGTTATCTGATAAAGTATGCTCATGATATGTTTGTTTATCCTTGATCCTGAGGTTGTTGGCAGCATTTTGGTTAAGTTAAAGCATATCATTCTTAGTGCCAACACTGTGTTGTCCATATGCCCGGGATGGCCAATCCCAAAACACTTCCAAGGTGAGCGGGCAGGGTACACTATAAAGTCTTTCAAAAGCCTTTATAGAATGTAGCAGACCCTACAGACCCAACGCAAAGTGGTATGTGGGACCACCTTGATGGTACACACCCGCAGCAATATCCACTAGGCTATACCCCACAACCAGCTCGGCAAAGGTCCTTTCACGAACTATAAGCATGCTAGTCTGAACTTCATACTTGACTAAAGCAAGAGCCATATAGCACTCATGGTTGCATTTAAATCCCAACTTTTGCCCTACATGTTGCTATAAAAGCTAGTGTTAACATTCGTTAAGTGCAAAGAGAATATGAAATATTTCCGTAAGCGCACAGAATACCATTATAGCATTTTACCGGGAGTATTTCAGAATTGTTCTTTATATTTTACCATAGGGAAACAATGGTTAAAGAATCTGATAACTCACCATCATGTATCTACTAACTTAATAAACTAACTAGACTAAAGCAGGGGGTAAATATAGGAGAATTCTAAGATAGTAATTATAGGAAAATTCTAAGATAAATGAGTAAATAGTTAGAGTGGGAGGACAATGGGAGAGATCAAGGTTCCTGAATACTTCCCTATTACTTTGGTTCTATGATAACAGGAGATGGATAAATATAGCAATCACACAATAGCACTTCAGGACATCAGAGATTTAGCCACAGAAAGAGATGAGAAGAGGGCTATGAAGGTCTGACTACAGTCCTACAAACACCAATCCGAACGTGGTGGAATACGTAGGCTGTCAGGATTGTCACGATCCTGGGACTACCACAACAAGCCGTGGGATTGGGTGCAATCTTAGGTAACCTCTAGTCTAGACGCCACATCTAAACTATTAGTTACTACTCCAATTAACTAGCATAACTAGAACACTCGATGCGAGCGAAGATCCTATGCTAAGTATAACAACTATATTAACCAATGATAATATGCATAAGTAAATATAGAAGATAAATATATTAAAGCATAAGTATTACAAGGATAAGATACAAGATATACCAGATCGATGATGACTCCTCCAGAACTGGAGCGTATCTCCGCTCTCCCTAACTCCCAACTAGAACTAATCTACTACATTGGAAAGTCTAGCCCTAATTCTCTGGAGTTGAGAGATCATCCTTTCGAGGGACGCCTCTACAACTCCATGGTGATGGATTGAATGAATGCCTTTGGGGTGCCCCTAGGGCTGCTTATATAGTCCGAGGTGGAGTGGGGGGCAAGGAACCGGGTGGAGTAGGGGGCAAGGAACCGCCACATCATCTATCCGCGTCACGTTGATTGCCCACCGTTGGATCAAACTGACCTAGTGGAGGAAGCTTCTAGAAGGCGGCGGCCAGTGGGCCCAGGGCCAGTCCAGCCGCCCTAGGGTGGGGCCGACCGGCCCCACCTGGCGGCGGTGTAGGTCCCGCTTCCTTTCGGTGTCTTCTGGGTCCTTCTTGAGTTAAATGGCAACTATATCTCCGTGGGATTTCTTCTATATTTTTTCAAATTTGCTTCCCTTATTACTCTTTTCTGGAATAGCCCCTAGAAAATAATATAATACCAAAACTTGTGGAAATTGTTAGATAACCCCCTATATTTCTATTATTTTCATGTGATTGATCCATTTATCATATTTATAATTGTATTAAAAGTTGACGCTAACGACCATCAACAAGCTCCCCCAAGCTTACCCTTTGCTAGTCCCTAGCAAAGCCTATCTAATAAACTTGGATCAGGAGTTGCTGCAATGCTTTCATACCTCAAAAGTTCACATACATTCAAACAAAAATTCCTCTACAAATTAGAAAAAAATACTCTAACTTTCGAACTTACCCATATTACCTTTAACCATGGGCTTTAACTATCACTTGGGCCTTAAGCAATCGAAAGACAGAGTAATCAAATTAGGCACTATGTCTCAAACTCTTCACTTTACCAAAATTCTAGGTTTTGTAATATTTTCGAAATAAAACTTAGAGCTTAATTGTATGGCATCCTCAAGTCTCTTATGTATGTGATGTTTTTGGATCTCACAGAGGCAATAATAATGTCATGCCCTCCTATACTAGTAAATATAGTAGAGTTCATAGAAACGGCTTAATAAGGTTAGCATACTTACTTTGTATATATTGTAAAGTAAAACAATAGATCCACAGAGAGTCAAGTCATACAATCAAGTCAAGATGTGCATGTGTGTGGATATGATGGATATATGGTGATGGTGAAAACCTAATTCTACTTTGTTCCTTGAAATGAATCTCTCTTTTGGAATTTTGAAATTTGAACAACATGGCTAGAGAGTATGAGCTATCTTATTCTTTATTTATTTTTCCTAAGAGGTGCGTCGGACACTTGTCTATTTTTAATTCCTCTCTTTTTTTAGATAGATTTTGCATATCTCATACCTTCATCACCAAGAAAACTACTGAGAGAATATAATAAGAACTTTGGAGCATTTATGAATGAATGGAAATGAAATGAATATTTTTGGTGGTGGTTACTCTTAGTGTAAGAGTAAGACCTTTTTCTGGTGGATGAATGGAATGTTGTTGCACCTACTCCAGTGTAGAGCAGTGCATATTTGGGTGGTGTGTATGTGATCATGATTTAAAAGCATGACGAGACTCTTCACAGGGTCTAAAGGTTGACAACACTCAATACAAAGATAAGTAGCATGAATGAGTCTTAGTAATCTAAATGTATATAAATGTATATGGCTTTGGTAGGAATTTAAAGTATGTCATACAAGAGCTCATCATGTAAGATTTTGAATTTTTAAAAGATAAATCACCAGAACTTAGCATTGCTAGGAGTCAGATAAATAGCAGCTCAGACTTTCATGTCATATCTCCCAACTACCTAGACTTAGTTTAAGTTTATGCCTCCACAAGTTTCAGGTTCAGAGTAAATTCTCAAATCAAAGTAGTTCTAACCAAGACTTAGGAGAACTCAAGGTTGAAAACTAGGTACTTAAAAGGGATTACGACAGAGCAACTATTCATCATCTCCAAGACAACATTAATATTCATAGCTTTTATTGACTCTAAGTAAATTAAACACATACCCTAACTAATCATATCTTTATTTAGGACTCTTAAGACTTGACAGACATGGACCTTCATGTGCCCATAAATTTTTGGCAATTTTAAGTTTTCTTATGATACTATAGTGAACCTTCATGTGCTCATATATTTTTGGCAATTTTAAGTTTTGTATGATACTATAGTGAACCCTCATGTGCTCACATATTTTTTATATTTTATGACTATAAGATAGACTTGATAAATAGCATAGATATACTTACCTGATAACTAGGGGGTGCCCTCCCCCAAGCTTGATTTTGCTATGGTGGATTTGAATGATCTTTGGAAGTATCCTTTGGGCTCACTCCTTGGTTCTTTCAATCCAGCTGTTATACTCCGACAAGAACAAACAAAACTCAAGGCTCCATTTTGATAATGGGTTAGCGGTTAGCCAAAAGAGTAATTGAATATTCTCATGAGCTAATTTAAACTTTTATAGATTCTAGCAGGAATTGAATATCTCATCTCTTTTTAGAATTTTCTATTTTATAATGCAAGAGAAAAAATTATTTTATGCCACCACAGTAAATTCCTTTATGGTATTACCATAAGTTCTCTCACATGGGGCTTAGTATTTTTATCATGCAATGATAAATAAATATTTATTTTGTTTTCATTTAGGTATGCAAAAAGATAAAGGTGATAAAGATTACTAATAAATAATTAGGTAACTACCATTTTTACCTTGTGCCAAAGGAATGGAATTTAAAGTATACCGATAAGACTAGATAGGAGAGAGTACTTACTTATCTGATTTGTCATCTAAGGTAGACTCAGACGACCAAGAAGGTTTCCTTTTAGTTGCTTGATTGCATTTCTCCATTGGCACCTTTGTTCATCCACTTCCTATGAGTGTGCGCTTCTAATATAGATTTGTCCCTCCATGGCACTCTACACTTTCTCATAGCTAAAGTGGTGGTTTGATAAATGAACTCAACCCATGAACAAGCCTTTAACCTCTTTATCCTGCAAAATGTTAGTGGACACATACCCAAAGGATTGCAATGATTTTTAAACATGGGTGTTGTCCAAATTTTATATAGTTTTCATCTATGCTAATTAAAAGATGGTTTTAGGATTACTTTAGCATGGATTTTATTTTATAATGATTTATATTGAATTTTTATTTATTTGTCACATTTTAACATAGTTCAAGGCAAAGGTAACTCGCAGTGAAAGATAAAATGGATAAACTTTAATACTTACAGTTCTTCCCTCCATGAAGGATGAGTTGTGTCTCCTTTGCGCGAAGTTGTTGGAATTCATCGTGTGCCTTGATTGATCTCCGATGTGAATTCGTCTCATGACTTTCCCAAATTGGATTTGTGAGTTTTCTGCAGGGGTTAGTCCAACAAAATAACCAGTGTCTACACTAGAAATTTTTAGTTCAATAACCAAACTAAACTCATGTCTAATTTAATTAAGGAAGGCATTTTAACCTAAGCACCACACTTACATTAATATCCTTTAGAAATACTCATATTGTCATATGAAACACTTCCAAACCAAAGCATACTATAGCAAACAAAGGTAGCATGAAAGCATATAGAGATTTATTCAAATGAAGATGAAAGCATTTGATCATGGTGAGAAACACAATTTTTTCTTTTTCTATGCAATATAATGCAGGCGATGTGGATGAATGTAATAAATTAAAAATGCAATGGATTCGAAATGAGAGATAAAACTAAATGGAGACAAATGTATGGATGATTTAAAATAAACATGTAGTGGAATGAAAAAATTTAAAAGATAACTACTCATCAAGTTTAGAGTCTATGAGCAAGACTATCTCACCTTAATTGATCAAACTTACCATGTCTCACAATGGAAGTTGTGAGTAATGCAGCATCTATGTTGATGAGGGTATGGGTGTCCCGATCTTTCGGTGGAGATAGATAACTACGATTTGACTGGAGAGACGTTCACGATCCGACTACAACCATCCAAGGACGCTGCGCCTTAGCGATCGATACACCAAATCCAGCGGTTGCTCACGATCTTGCGGATCACAACCAACCAAACCACTAGGGTTATTCCTGCAAGCAATCGAAGAACAAGCAAGAACAAGTAGAACAAGCACTCAATTGCAAATAAGAGATGAAGGATCAGATGTGATACACATGAAGGTGGGGTTCCGAATCAAGTAGAACGGATGGTCTAGTCGACACACGCGTCTACAAGGAAGTAGCAGCAGCTAAACTTTCATCTAAACAAAACCCAATCTGTTTGTGGCGGCTCTAGGGGGATATAAGGAGGAGGGAGGACGACCACAAGGGTCCTAGTGTCGTCCTACAACCCTAGGATGAGTCCCTAATGGACTCAACTTGATACACGGGCCATCGGCCCAAAATAGGGTGACGCAGCACCGTTGGCAGAAAAGATCTCGGTATTAAATTGTCTACTGCGCACGCATCTGATAGGATATAGCTATGAGTCCGGACCCATTGGAAAGTAGACTTGATAAGCTTTCCAAAAAGTCCTATAACGTCCCAATCGGAGTCCGTATGAAGTCGTGGCAACCGTCGCAAGTTTGGACTCTTCTGCAGTCCGAATTGAACTTTCCAAAACGTGTTGGACTTGGACTCTTTGTTTCCTTGGATCCAAAGTGACGTGGTGGCCTGGTTGAGGACGTTAGGAACACTTGGATTTGGTCCCCAATCAACTTCATTGATCATCCATGCTTTCCATATGCAATCTAACCCTTCCTTGATCCATGTAAGCAATTCTGAGAATGAAAACATACACACTTCATAGTGCAGCACCCATTCATCAAATGTAACAATGATAAACCTCATATAGAATGGTTTCACCTTTGGTATAGAAGTGGTTGGCATGGTCATATCTAAGCCGGTGATGTCCTCATCATTCTCCCTTTCTTGACAGCAAACCGTCCTCGGTTTGACTACTGTTGGAGAATGTGGTGTAGGTAAAAGCAAACCGGGCTCCCTTTCTTGTTTGTTATCCTGTTGCTGCATAATAAAACTAGAGAAGCTCGACATGGCATGGTTATAATTATTGCATACCTCTAATTGATCACATCTTTTCACAATAAAAGAAGATTGCAGAACTGAGCAAATGTAAATTCGATGTACCATATACTTCTCTTTACAATTATATTTTCCAATAGCATGGAAACTAACATTAGAAGAACATGGCAATTCAAATCTACCAATCAGTTTATTCTGCAAATAGCTAAGCTCACAATGATCATCAAACTCAATGTACCCTATTGTATGTAAAGATGAAAACAATTGAATTTCTTCTTTTTCATTTACAATATGAACAATATGCTGGAATTCAGCACTCATTGATTTAGAATTTTTAGCTTTATTCGGTAGTTGTGGTATGGATATAAGTAACTCATTATCACACAACTCTTCTTTGTCACATGGAATATCAAGCATATGAAAGTGTGACAAAGGAAAATCAGTGATGGGTTCCACTATTGGTTGATCTAGGATATCAAGATTAGTGGACAAATGTAGTTCAACTAAAGCATGCTCACCTTGATTTATGTTACAACCATCTAACTTACCTTTGATGCTCTTCGCAAATGGTGTTTTTGCAGCTAGATTCATGCTCTCCTTTAATGTGTCACCTCTAATCTCAGATTGGTCAATGCCAATTGGTATATTGGCATCCGCTTGCTGCAAATTGTTAGTAATAGGAGAGACATATGCTTCTATAGTATTTGTGAGATCTGTTTTTAGTTTTATTTCAAATTCACAAGCAAGATCAAACAACTCACCAAAAGTCTTATAATGTTTATCAACAAGGATATTCTGAATTTGCACATTAAGACCTTGCAAAAATCTATGTTCTAGAAACTCATCGTTTCTTCAAAGCCACAACGTAGCAAACATAATTTCAGTCTATCTAAGTATTCTGCTACAGTTTTGTTTTCTTGTTTTATAGATTGCAATTTTCCATACAAAATATCAGAATAATAGCTAGGAACAAAAACATCTCTAAAATGTCTTTTCATATCTTTCCATGATTGAGGAGCATTAGCAAATCTACAAAGGTGTTTCCACTCAGTTAAAGCATACTTAATAAGAACACTTGAAGCAACTTTAACCTTTTGTTTTTCAGATAGATCATACTTTTTAAATTCCTTGTCTACATGGAGCTCCCATTCAATATATGCATAAGGATCATAGTTTCCTTCAAAATAAGGTAGTGCAGATTGTAGTTTATCTAGCAAAGCATCACATACCTCGTAAGTAGCAAGCTTATCACTTGTCATACCACTAGCAAAGTGATTCGAATATGCAACCTGATCATCTCCTAATTTCATGTAGTTTCCTGCCATGATTAGAAGAAAACAAGAAACATACACAATAATATTTATGTTCCTATTAACTAGTAGGATGTGGTTGCTGTAATTCTCTCACTCTAAACTCGATCAAACAAATTCTTACAAGTTCTTACCCAGCAAAACAGGGGGGTTGCAACAACCAGCAAGTCGGAAACCTTGGATGTAGTGTATCGACACCGTAGCAACAACACCTGTCAAGCTGTATCCGGATATGTGGAGCTATAGGAGGGCTAAAAATAATATGCAAGGAAGTACTAGCACCACATTAGTCACAAAAGCAAGTTGAGAAATCGTTCAACGGAGGTACCGTGCTGGTCCTAGGCTAGACAGTGCTAGAGACGCGAGCCTAGACACAAACGAAGTCACGGTACAGCAAAAACAAGGCACAAGAATAGCAAGCAAAACAATCCCTTTCTTTTCCTCCTCTCTCTTTTTTTTTCTTTTCTCTTCTTTTGTTTCTTTTCTCTTTCTCTTTGTTTTTCTTTTCTGTTATCCTCTTTTCTTTTCTTTTTCTTTCTGATTTTTTTTCTTTTCTTTAACTCTCCTCAAAAACCTTTTCTTTAACTCTCCTCAACTAGAACAAATCTGAAACTTGACAAATCAGATTTCAACAAAAGCAATTTACAAAGTGCTTCTATTTCTTTTTTGGGAACAACAAGAAAAGAACTAGCAATGCAGATTTGTCTGTGTGTGCCCAAATCAGATTTTCACGGTGTAGAGAAAAAAAATATCGGAGATGGATAGAATGCAGCAAAGGTGTATATGACAGCAACGATTGCAAAAGAAATATATATGATGTAGTGGAGATGTATATGGTGATGGTAAACACAGCGGATATAGTGACCAAAACGTGACAAGAACTCGAAACTCTAAAAGCCTAACCCTAAGACCAGCAACACGACTCAACCGATGTAAACCAAACTCAACAAGCCCGAACTAATCAATACTAGTAAAAGGCTCAAAAGGTCTATGGCATTATGGGAAACGAATGTACTATTTTTGTTGGCTTTTTCTGGACTATAGGAAATTAAAAGCAAACTAAAATCTCTCACCGATGAAACCTTGCCCTAAACCATGCCAACCACTTCTATACCAAAGGTGAAACCATTCTATATGAGGTTTATCATTGTTATAGAAGTGGTTGGCATGGTCATATCTAAGCCGGTGATGTCCTCATCATATGTTCCGTCATATGAGATGATCTTTGAATTATTTTGACGGTGACCTTTTTTCCAATCTACACATGGTTAGAATGATATATATAATTATACATACCTATGAGATGGCAGGGCTCTGATGTTAATGGATCATGAATGTTTAGAAACCCTGCGTTCTTACCTTTTCTTGTGGAAGCTTGTCGGAAGGTCGAAACGGCTTCTAATGTCCTGTCTATTCCACAATGCAATAGAATAGGGGGTAATCCTACTAAAACTAGTGGTACACTAAATCAGCAGATATCAAGATCATTATCAAAACCTTTACGCCAATTTTCTCCCCGGCAACGGCGCCAAAAAATGCTTCTTGACATTCGTTAAGTGCAAAGAGAATATGAAAGATTTCCGCAACCGCATAGAATACCATTGTAGGATTTTACCAGGAGTATTCCAGGATCGTTATTTATATTTTACCACAGGGAAACAATGGTTAAAGAATCTGATAACTCACCATCATGTATCTACTATCTTAATAAACTAACTAGACTAAAGCAGGGGGTAAATGATATGTAATAGGAATAAAAGATAGTAATTATATGAGAATTCTAAGATAAATGAGTAAATAGCTATAGTGGGAGGACAAAGGGAGAGATCAAGGTTCCTGAATACTTCTCTATTACTTTGGTTCTATGATAAAAGGAGATGGATAAATATAGCAATCACACAATAGCACTTCGAGACAACAGAGCTTTAGCCACAAAAAGAGATGAGAAGGGGGCTATGATGGTCTGACTACGGTCCTACAAACACCAATCCGAACGTGGTGGAATACGTAGGCCATCAGGACTATCACGATCTTGGGGCTACCACAACAATCCGTGGGATTGGGTGCAATCTCAGGTAACATCTAGTCTAGACGTGGCCGTCTACACTATTAGTTACTACTCCAATTAACTAGCATAACTAGAGCACTCAATTGAAGATCCTATGCTAAGTATAACAACTATATTAACCAATGATAATATGCATAAGTAAATAGAGAAGATAAATATATTAAAGCATAAGTATTACAAGGATAAGATATAAGATATACCAGATCGATGAGACTCCTCCAGAACTGGAGCATAGCTCCGCTCCCCCTAACCTCCAACTAGAACTAATCTACTACATTGGAAAGTCTAGCCCTAATTCTCTAGAGTTGAGAGATCATCCTTTCGAGGGACGCCTCTACAACTCCATGGTGATGGATTGAATGAATGCCTTTGGGGTGCCCCTCAAGCTACTTATATAGTCCGAGGTGGAGTAGGGGGCAAGGAACCGAGGTGGAGTAGGGGGCAAGGAACCGAGGTGCAGTAGGGGGCAAGGAATCGGTGGAGTAGGGGGTAAGGAACCGCCACGTCATCGATCCATGTCACGTTGATTGCCCACCGTTGGATGAAACCGACCTAGTGGTGGAAGCTTCTAGAAGGCGGCGGCCAGTGGGCCAAGGAAGGGCGGCCGGCCCCACCTGGCGGCGCCGTGGGTCTCGCTTCTTTCTAGTGTCTTCTGGGTCCTTCTTGAGTTAAATGATAACTATATCTCTGCAGGATTTCTTCTATATTTATTCTGATTTTGCTTCCCTTATTGCTCTTTTCTGGAATAGCCCCTAGAAAATAATAGAATACCAAAACTTATGGAAATTGTTAGATAACCCCCTATATTTCTATTATTTTCATGTGATTGATCCATTTATCATATTTATAATTGTAATAATGGTTGACGCTAACGACCGTCAATAGCTAGTTTTAATCATCGTTGCATATATCCATTAGTCAAGATTCAATTCAAGATCCTTTATGTAAAGCATAGAAAAGCTACCCATATGCATAGTAACCCATTGGTGACAAGGTAAAAGGCTAACAAAGCTATGATAGATCTAGTAGGAATCAAATTCAGACACATGCAATACGACTAGATGAATTAGGATGAATAGGTAACAAGGATGATCCCATGTTATACTTGCCTTAAACGCTTAGATCCTTCTTCAACTGATTCTCAACTTCAGATAACTTCTTCTTGATCTCCACGTAAATCTCACCGATTGGACAAAATCATAAACGCCACACAAGCATATGAACAAAACACAAATCATACAATATATCTAACTTAGAACAATACACCAATCAATGAAAAGAGTCACCTTGCTATGATCACACAGATATGAGAATCACAGTAATCGGATCCATAAAGGAAAAGAAACGGCTACCGAAAGATTTGGCTTTAAAAGCGAACTAGACTTCATTTAATTTATCTATATAAAACATATATTGAATATTTCAAAGAAATACCCAAATTATATTTAGTCAATTATATTTGATTGGAAAAACAAGATTAAACAAGGTATATTTTGTTTATGGAAAACCAAAGTGGAAACCCTAATTCTCTTTAATTGGAAAACCATTGAATATAGATTAATCAATTATCATTTTATTTGAAAGAAGAAAACATGTTAAACACTGGTACTAACATGTAGATCTTATCGTTGCGAAACCAACGCAACTCGAACGGGCTAAAACAGATCTACAACGAAGAAGTTACAAATTAAACACGATTTCCTATAAATGATTAATTGATTAAAAAGATTAACCAAACTTTTTTCAAGTATTTAACATAGATGAAAACTATACCATTAGATATATCTTGAAATTACAAAGCTAACGCAACTTGAACGGATCAAATCGGATCTAAAACGAAGATTTTATGGGCCTGTTAAACCAGTGGCATACTTGTAATTAGGTGGATCTATTTTTGGAATTAAATAGTTAAAGAAATTCGGGATTTAAATCTGGGACAGGACTGCGGGTTGAATAGAAGAAAACCAAGGGCCTCTTTGGCAAAAGGGACACCCGAAGTGGTATGGGATCTGATCTGCGCGGTCCAGATTAGAAGAAGGCGAAGGGAGAGGGAAAAGGCGCAGGCTAGGGCAGCTGGCCCACGCGGGAGCTGGAGTGGAAGAGGGGCAGGCGAGGCTAAGCTGGGCCACTCAGGCTGAGATAGGAAGAGTGAAAGATATTCAATTTCCCCTTTTTTTGTTTTCTTTTCTTTTTCTAAAACCTTTTCTTTTCTTCCTTTTGATTTTTCCAAAAGATTTTCAGAACATTTTGAATTGCTTTGAGTTTTGAACAAAACCAGTCAACATAAAAATGATAATGCAGAGGCATGAATGCAGGTTGTTCACCCTAGGTCACTTTTTTTTTAATTTGATAAAAGTTTTAAATTTCCTATATATATTTATGAGCACCAAAATACAAATATAAATCAATTTAAAATTATTCTCAAATTCCAAATTTTTGGGTGTTACAACCTAGTCCAAAACCGGCGCTAATAATCGATATTAACGCTAACAACTTTCACCATGAGGGCGAAAACCAATGGTACATGATTGGTACTTTAGAACCGACGGTGACGACATATATGTAGTAATGAAATCTTAAGTGGAATTTTTATTAGTGATATATGATTTACATTTTGTGCCTCTATTATATACTCTATCCACTACAAATTGTAAGTTATTGTGACTTTTCTACATACATAGTTGTTACTATATGTCAAGACATAATATATATCTAGGTACGTAGCAAAAGCTATGCCCTATAAATAGCCAGAAGCAATTTGAAATGGAGAGAGTATATATTAATGTTTTGGGACTTGTTCAGATGTGCATATATTCATCTTAGTTCACATGTATTAGAGTGGATTAGAATGAAACTTAGTTTAATTCCACTTCAACATACATGAATTAAGATGAATATATGGTCATCCAAACACAACCTTATTGAAAAAATATGCAGTAAAAGTGCTACTAATAACTAGATAAAAACATGAAGACCAATTCAAACCACGTACCTACTCTCTCAATCCCAATTTATAAGACATCACAAGAATGTTGGAGAGTCAAAGTATCTCAAGTTTGATCAAATTTATATGGCAATATAATAACATTTATGATATCAACTAAGTATCATTAGATTTATCATCAATTATAGTTTCATAATATATCTATTTTATGTCATAAATAGTTATAGTTCTCTCTATAATTATTGGTCAAACATAAGATGTTTTGACTCTCCAAGATTTTTGGAATGTCTTATAATTTAGGATGGAGGGAGTATTTCTCTAGCCGTTTCATTAAAAAAAAAATAGATGGATAGCCTATTTACTCCGGTCCTTTCTCGTGGTTTGTTGCCAGAGATCAATTACATGTGCTAGGCCAAAAGTTAGCTTAACCTCATGCAACGCAAGTACAAGCTTGTTAAATTTATCTGTCGAGCTCAAGCAACTTGCAAATTACGTGGCTAATAGAGTTCCTTATCCCTTGAGGCAAAAAAGATGGGTGAAAGAGGCTACTAATAAGGATATATTTGGTAGGATTTCTGTATGGCTCTGACTTTAATTTTGGAGTCGTGTCAAACATTTTTTTTAATAAGAATCTATTTTTCATTAAAAACAGAGGAGTCGAAGCCATTTTAAATGAGACACAACCTAAAACAGCTCCTGCTACTTTGGAGGGACCGTGCTAAACACCTCTTAAGGTTTTGTTTGTATCCACATGTATTTATGTTAATTCATATATATTAAAGTGGATTGAAGAAAATCCACTTCAATACATGTAAATTGAGATTCATACATTTACATTATAACTAACTGAGATGTTTGGTAGCTAGTGTGCATCTAGTTCTAGGGACCGGGGTGTTAAGACAAGTGACTTTTGAAAGGGCCAGGTAGGAAGAAGGGCAAAGAGTCATCTGTCTTGTGCTGTTGTGCCCCTGGTGACGTGCTCTGGCCAAAACAGCACTTCTAGTCACGCAACAAGCGCACGTACCCGATCCATGGCCCATTGGGTGTGCGGGGGCTCAGGCTCAAGCTGAGAAGATCCTCCGCCTACCCATTCTATTCTACCAGAAGGCAGTGTGACCACCGACACAAGCAGACAGCGAGGCCATGGACCCTCCGGCGAAAACATGTTCCCGGAGAAAACCTGGCCATCTTCATGACCCGACGCGAGCAGGCTGGCCACCACACCAGTCGCCGTCGCCGTCGTCACCTCCATCCCATACCAGTGCCCGGGCACAGCGCGATCTCGGAGCGGCTCACTCCTGCCCGGCACGTTCAGGGAAACCGGCACCCTGGACTCGATCAGTCATCCACCACCGGCCAACCTCGTGTGCCGTGTCACGGCACGATGAGCACGCACGCACTTTCGCCGTGTCACATTCCCAGCTCACTCGGGGATGGGAAACGCGTCGCGTCTGGTGTGGCTCTCGTCAGGTACGGTCGGATTAGCTGCTAGGCCCGGCCGTCTCCTTGTACCGGCTCAGGCAAGGCCGCGGTGCGTTTGCCACAACACAGTGCTGGTCCATAGCCCCGTTCCATCATCATCAGGTAAAAAGGGAGGCCTCACATCGTACACCATCACCACTTTGGCTAGTGCACCCAGCAGCACCTGGGTACTTGCAGCTGCGAAAGGGAACCCCCCAAGGGTAAAGCGGCACCACAGCTAGCTGATCTGATGCACAAGCACAACGCTTCAGGCCCTAGGGTCTAGCTGGAAAAGATGTTGAGGATTTGACAGATTTACCGGTGCAAAGCGCACAAGTGGGTCAAATCGGTCTAGCAAAAACGGTTGATTCTGAGGGTCGATTATTTGACCATTGCCCACAATAACCTGATGAATGCCAAGTTGGGCTTTGGTTTGAGTCATACGACCTCGCCACAAAGCAAGTTTAGCATGAGCATGGAAGGAGCAAAAGAACCAAGCACCGGAAGGAAAAAAAAAGGCACAGAAAAGCAAAGGCCCCAACGGATGGACATGACTGCTGCTGCCTTAGCTAAGAACTCGACTTCCATCATCTACTCGCAATTGCTTGGGCCAGAAATGCCACCGCTTTACCTGATCTCTCCCTATCATGGCAGACATCTCACATCTCATCCCTGCCGTCATGTGCCAGGGCTGGTGCTACTCAGGTGAGAGCGCTCCACCGTTGCGCGCATACCATATTACCATGATTGAAGCTCACGACCGCTACCAGTTTACCACCACAGAAAAGAGAACCCATACGTTGGATTTCTGCATGGGCGACCTAAAAGCCCACTTCCACCTTAGGTTGGTTGCAAAAGGGCGATGGCACGACCTGAAATAACCTGAGACAAGCTAGACAGGCTTGCATGTCACACCGACAGACCCAGGGGCAGGAAGTACTCTATCAACACCTTATTTAAGTATAAAGATTTGAGCATGGCAACCAATAATATGCAATTGTGTATCATCCAGATTTCAAAAGAAAGATAACCATGTTATGTTAACAGAATAGTGCAAATCTTTGAACGGTACCTGACTTGATCACTGTTATCGTTAACATACACACAATAACGATCTGATCAGGAAGTTATCATCGGTTCAATGATGAGAAATACCACAACAAAGAGCATCTTGTAGCCCAGCCTATCACAGGATAACAACACAAGTAATGGCAGTAGAGGAAGAGAAATACAGTTTCTGTCAAGAAAGGTATAATGATTGAAACAAGACGAGCTCATTAAGCTACAAGAGAAGTGGAAACCCTCTATCAACAACAATTGCTACAATCTGCTAAAGATTGCAGCTTACAGAAAATAAGCAATCCATTCACACCATCTTTGCTCTGCTAATCCTTTCATGTCATTTCCAGACCTTTTAATTGCATAAGTGGCTTTCTATAAGGCTTCAACAGTGTGTCAATTCACTGCAGATAGGCTTTGTTGTCAAATGGTTACATGAATAAAGGCCTAGTCAAAAGTGAAACGAACTCTAGCACTATAATGAAAAGGGGGCAGGACAAGGAAGCTGACTAGGGCCCAAAATTTCGTCCGCATCAGAACATTGAGGCCTCATTCACTTCCACTTGTCTCTCAACTCCTTTTTCTCGGACCAAATCCAAGTAAAAATAATGGCACCAACCAGGACTGCAATTGTGATTAGAAGCAGCGCATAGCTGAATTCATCAGTGAGGGAATCATAGGTTCTTGACGGAGCAAGCTGGGTGTAGAATAGATCAACGCCATATGTGAAAACAAGAGTAGTGGACTCCAACTTTGCAGGAATAGAAACAATTCCTCGCAGGGCTTCCACTTGATGAGTGTGTGTCACAAAGGACTGAAGGGGAAACAATGAGAAAAGTGTGAATCACCCATTAGTAGCAGAAGCTAAATTAAACAAACGAAAACAACTCATGGATATTGCTGGTATCAGCAAACCACCACACAAATCAAACTAAAAGTTGTTTATCACACCTTTCATGGACGTCTAACTATTAGTTGACTTTGACATAGCAAAATTTCATTACTTAGTACCATTATTAGGTGCATTTGAGGTTTTTGTAGTTCAGAAATTATTTCATTGATAACGGTCTGTGTCATCCATATTGAAAGGGGCAGCCTTGTATCCATCATGAGTCACACAAACAATTACTATATCCTCTCTAAAAATATCTCATTGCAACCTTTTTTTTTTTGCTCTCTCAGATGCACTTCTAGCTTTTATATGAATAACCATTGTTTAAGTTTCGCAAAAATAAAATACATGTGCTGCATTTTATGAATATAAGCATTTTCCGCACCGTCCGCTACTAATGCTAGCTATCTTAGTAGTAGTTAGAAAAAAAATACAAGGAGATGTTATGGAACTTTCCAGAAACAATATGTTTCTAATTTTACTAAAAGCCAGATCAATCACCAAAGAATGCACAAACAACTTGAATGTTCTGTTGAAGATGGTTATGGTATCCCAGTCAAGTTACCGAATGAAAACAACGCAGCATACACATGTTAAGCATTCCTGTACTTGAAGTAATATGAGTTTTAATGTGTTATGAAATTAGTCCTGTACTTGAAACAAGTACCATGAGTCAGATGTGCAACTTGCACCATAGTTCCTTGAGTGTTAAAAACATATGCCTCCATTTTAATCATATCAACAATTAATGAAAAGAATCCAAATGTAAGACCTATTTACGATTTCTCCTTTTTGCAAACAAGATCATGGCAAAAATGTCCACAATTAAATTTGTACAAGGAAGATGTATGGATCATCAAGACCGAAACAAATACCTGGGGTATTATAGGCAAAGAATCTGTTAATGGTATAATGCCTTCTTCTTTTTCTTGTTGTGTCGGGTTCACTGAACGGCGTGGATCAAGATAGCGCTTATCAAGTGCCAAAACCTGCATGTTTGAGAAGATTGTCAATCTAGCATTATTTACCCATATAAATGAAAATTAACCCTCCACATTAATTAATTAATCTAAAAACAGTGCAATACATTTATATCCAATATAATGTTTGACCAAACAAATAGGCCCCACTAATTTTAAATGGCTTGACCTATGATGAATAGGTTTCCTTATAGTTTAACCCTTAAATCTATGGCCAAACTATGTTGGAACAAATCCTGATTCCCATGTTGCACGAATGGTACTTAGTACTACCTCCGTCCCCAAAAGAATGCAATTCTAGAACAGTGTCATGGTTTAGTATATCAAGTTTGACCACTTATAGATAAAAAAAATATATAAATATTTACAATATCAAATAAATACAAAATATATTTTCATAATAAATTAATTTGGAGCCCTAAATATGAATACTATTTGCTAGAAACATGGTCAAACGTGAAGCATTTTAATTGGCACGCATACCATAGTTGCATCCAAAAGGGAACAGACGTAGCACATAATCACCAAGCAAGAAGTTTGCAAAATATTCATTTCACTAATGCATCCGTATTAGCTCAGATAGGTTGATCTAATCCAGCTAAGCAGCAGCAGTATGCAGTGGCAGAGCAAGGATCAAAGTATAGGGGGGGCCAATTTGTCAATTAGACCCACAATTACATAGATAGTGGAATTTTTTTTACTATTTACTACTACTTATATAATCAGGTCATAGTAATTGTGGCGCTGGCTCGCCGCTCCCGCCTGCCGGACGCAGAAGGTCAGAAGGCAGACGGATGACGGTATCGTACAGGCTTACAGAAACAGAACTGCTGCTTCTAAGCATTGACGTGATGTGCTAGTGTGTTGTTTGGGCTGAATGAGCATATGCGCTCCTAAAAAACACAGAGGCAAGGGGGGGGGGCCATGGCCCAGCATGGCCTATGCCTAGCTCCGCCAGTGGCAGTATGGGAAAAGGCACTACCTTACAGAACTGGGAAGAATAAATTATATTCCAGTGACACTGAATGAGCACTTGAGGTCGAGCTGTATAGACATGTTAAAATGCTGATTGAATTGCTATGTAGCAGTAGACTAGGAAATTCCTATGCATTTCAAGCCTACAGTAATCTAACAAAACATAAGTTGTGTTGAGTTATTACATATTAATAAATAAACAATTTTCGAACATAATTGAACCTGCTTGCGTTGGTAACTCAAATGCCCATAGTTATTCTCAAAAATGCTATCAGTTTACCTCACACATGTTTTTTTTTAAAAATAAAGGCAACACAGAATACTGACTAATAAGCAAATAAAAATAGAAATAGTAGCACACATTATACTGCTCTATTGTACACTGGAAAAGTAAAAAACAGAGACAACAGACCTGGTCACCAATAGTACCAATCAGAAGCTGCTTGGAAGTGATCCCCTTAGCCGTTTGTGTAACTGCCATTGCTTTTACTGAATGAGTGAAAAAGAATGACTGGGATTTTACTGCCACCTCAGGGCGCGCATAAGATGTAATTGGTGCTGAAAGATTATGCTTCCCAAGTATGAGCTTCATGACATCTTTATTGTCCTGCATAAAATACTTAGTGCACTTAATAGTACTACCACCATCATAACAAAAAATAAGTGTACATAATTAAGACAGCATAAGTCATACCGCCCTAGATTGATCATATATCTCAATCACCGCCATTTCAAATCTGTGAGCTCGCAGATTAAAATAATGATAGACAACCCAGTTCTCGCTCAAAACCTAGAATAAGCATTAATCATGTTAAGCAGAGAACCTTTTACAATCAGAAGTGATGAAATGCGCAAAACCATTCTGGATTGATAGCTTTGTTGAGATAAATTTATCATGAACCAACAAATTAACACCATATGACTGCGTGTTTCAAAACTCCAGTATGCCATGCAAGCAAGTTTGGTATGCATATAAGGGCCAAATGGGCTATCACATGAAACAGGGACTGGAAGTGCAAGTGGAAAAACACGAAGATACAGATATACTTACTGCATGTACAGGGCCTTGTGCACCATGATGAGTCACACGATGGAGTATGCGTCCAGTGACTGCATCAATAAGATATGCAATAAGTGAAGCTTCTTCAGGTAGTGCAGATCCAATATCACCAGCAGCTTTAGGAGACAAAGTAGCAACAAAAACTAAATTCTTTGACAAGTACTTGTACATCACATCATGATCACCAATTATCTTAGCTTGGGTATGAACAACCTTCAAATAAGAAAATGAGACAAATAAAATATTGTTTTTTGTAGTTAGTTCTAATAAGTTACAAGATATTCCATAAAGTAGATGATGAACAAACCTCATTCATCTTTCGTGTTTCAGAGATAGCAATCCTTTCAGAATCAGAAGGAAAGATGATGGACCATAACTCCTTTGTACTGAAGCAGTACTCATCACCCAAATTGAGACCACATGAATTCTGTAATGAATACCCTTTAATAACATTTGCCTGAATATCTACAGAGTAGAAATACAGGTTTGGAATTTCATGAAGAAATACATTGAGGGCATCTGGAGTTTTCGGATATAAATGAACATTGGAATTGGAATCAACAATAAGATGAAGTCGCTGCTCTGATGAATCCTTCAGTGTCAAGGGGATAATTTGGGCAACAGAATGGTCAAGTTTCATAGAGTTCAGTTCTTCTCCAGAATATGAATCAAGAATAGAGAATACACCAGGAGTTGAAGATTCTGCTCCAGATTTGCCAACAACAAGTACTGATGGGTTTTCACACATCACACTGTGATGTGGGACCTGCCATTGGTATATGCTTAATGCAGAAGGCATTCCACCAAATCTGGAGGCACGAAGAGATGGCAGCAAGTTTGACCAGATAACGCGTCCATCTCCAGTGTGCAGAGCCATCACTTTGCCAGCCTTTGTCAATACAACAAGGAGTTTGCGAAATCCATTATGGTCTCTTGTCATCTTATTTTTCTCAGAGCTTTTCAGTCTCAATGCTTGGATTGCAGCAACTTCATCAGCATTAGCAAGCATTAGAGTTCCTTTAAGTTTCAGCATGTGTCCCTATGTAAGAATCACGAGTATCAAAAGCTAATTCGAGAAGAAAATCCAATAAAATGGTGGGCCACATGCAAGAAAACATGAATGAATACCATTGTATCACATCATGATAACAATAAAAAAAATCTTAGATCGACACTGACCAGTTTCTCAGCACATTCTAACACATTAGCTACAAGTAACTTGTGCACCAAACATACAAGCAAGTCATTAAATTGTAGAGAAATTGAGGAAGATCTTAAATTCACCATAATATTAGCCTTCAAAATCTCTAATAAATTTTCCAAAATAAAATTTATCTGAAGCATTTCCAAATAATGAATAATTAAATAAATAGCAGTTTCTGGGGGTTACCTTAAGCCACTCAAAGAGATTGTGTTCCACATTGGCAACTGATACACCATCCTTCTCAACAGGCAATTCTGATGTTGTTACATCAACAATTGAAGCCAGCCCATCCTCTCTGCTCCAAACAACCTCACCTTGTTGAATTAACAAGAGTGAATGATCCTCCATTACAACCAAAGCTCGAAAACCATGAGATTTGTCAGTCCGAATATAACTATTCAAGAAGACCTTCTCAACATTGCCCCTATTTTGGTCTATATTAACCTTTTCTCTAACAATTTCACTGCTTAGATGACTTGTAAATTTTACAATAAACTCAATTTCGGAACCCAAATGTTGCACGACAGCAAAAGCTTCGTCTTTTTCTGTGATTTTCAGGGAATCACTCACTGCAGCTGGCTGGTCAAATCTCTGAAGCACTTCCAATCCATCAGTACCTTTGATCTTTAGGAGGGAAACAGAAGATGATGTTTGCAACGATATGACGCCATTGGACAAAGATTGAAGCTTGAATGATCCTGATAAGTCTTGAACAAGATCTAAAACATGCACCTTATTGTAGCTAATTCTCTCACCCTTGAATTCAATAAGTAACAGACTTGATCTGGTCTTATCTAATGCTACCAACACATTATCAGTACCAAGTACTGTTTCACCATATAATCCGCCAGGGAGTGACTCTTGGATATCCTTTAGTATCTTTCCAGTTTTAGCATCCAAGTGATACAAAGCTAGCTTCGAGGAACCAGCAAGTCCTAAAGCATATACAACATCATTTTCAGGTGATTGGAGAATCCACTTGATTTCCAAGCTGCAAAGTTGTTAGAGTTAGGTCCATATCATATTCCCAATGCCCTGAACAAGACAACAGAGCATAATAATACATACCCATCAATAGAAAACTCCTTTTCCCATGAAATTACCCCATCAATACTTGATACAGCATAAATCCATCGTCCAGCTGACACTAAAATCAAGTTGTCCTTGGCCACTTTATTGTTTGACTGCAAAGAATAAAGGCCCATCACTCAAGAAAACTACTATAGGAAACCGATTGCATTATCAAAATATGATTTCCAGAAAATTGAAAATGCACTGTGCACACAGACCAGAACATGTAACTGAGGATTTGATGCTGCGGAAGTTCGAAGGTTAGTTTCCCAGATCATCTGTCCATCTGGAAGATTCCATGTCCTTAATATAGTTCCTCCCGAAGAAAGAGTTACAACATCTGAGAGAAGACATGCCAAAAATTAGATTATTGTAAACATATGCAGAAAAACAAAAAAAATAAAATAAAACAAAAAGGTGCCGCTATCTCCCATAAGGAAATCTTAGAAACCATAAGTCCTTCCATAATCAGTGTTGTTAGTTAGTAACATGATCAAGAGTATATGTTGATGACATAATGGTTGTTCATACCAACAGTTAAGTAATCAGTCAGTACCCAATAGGTTGGATGAAAGCTATCTCATAAACAAATCTTAAAAATCATAACCCCTTTCATAATCAGTGTTGTTAGTTAGTAAGAGAATCCCGTGTATATGTTGATGACATATTGGTTGTCCATACCAACAGTTAAGTAATCAACCAGTACCTAATAGCGGACTAATAGAGTTTTATTTCTCATTACTCCATATCAATTATGTTTATAATATGTATGTACCATAGATAAATGTTATTCTCACATACCAAAAAGAAGGAATAGAATAGCCTTGAACCACTAAGGTCTCACATTACTTCCCGTGTAAATTGTAGCTATTGCTTCATAAGTTAATAATAATCATGGTGCATGGATACTAGAGTGATATCCTGTACATATCAAACTTGCAAGTGTCTCACATATCTCGTTAGGGTAACTGATACTGAGACCACAAAGTTACCACTTCATGTTTCCTATCACTATGCAACAAACATTGTTGCATGCTTATACTAGTGATATCTCATTTCATTCTGTAGTGCCAAGGTTTAAAATTAATTTCAGGAGAAACTGGCAGCAATCAGGCAGCTCTGTGAGGTTTTAATACAGGATCAAATACCGAAATGTTTACCAAAGTCTAACCAGAAGAGATTTCATACACACTGAAAGACTAAACCTTTTACCTGAAGAAATACATTTTTTATATAGTTGCACATCGAATCATTTTTTCTCAAACTTCATGAATCATTTTTTTAGATTTGAGTTTTGAAAGCATGCTAACATGTGGCTCCACAAGAGGCCTTGTTTGGATGCCCATGTATCCACCTCGATCCATGTGTGTTAGGGTGGGTTAGTGAGGAAGTTAGTTTAAATTCCACAACAATCCAACCCAACACACATGGATTGAAGTGGATACATAGGCATCCAAACAAGCCCTGAAATGGATTTTCAGGATGTTACCCAGAAGAACTTTGCATGTTCTCAATGCGAGTTATTTATTAATGTTGAAATGTTTAGCAGTTTAGGTAGTATATCAGTCCTAACTCTGGCCCCCTCATCAAGTTTTTGTTTCCCAAGAAATCCTGGTTCTCAAATCATTGACCTTACTTCCAGGTAAGAAATGGGTACAAAAAAATATAGTTTCAAATGCAAAAAAAACGAGTTATTTGGAGGATAAAGTTAGCAAGACTGAATGCCAAGCAAACAAGGAATCCCGTCAGGAGTGGAAGAAACATAATAGAATGAAATAAACAGACAGCAGTAATAGAGCAATTTTCTCAAGGGCAAATCTCCAACAGGAAACAAAGATTAGACTCACATTTTCCATGTGATAGACTAAGCTGATCCAGGGGGTCGTTCTTGTCAATGACATGTCGCCAGACTGTGTCATAAAATACACAGATATTAAGGACAAAAAAGTGTGAGCAAAATATAAGAAACTACACTTTTGATTTGCTAATCTGTGAACATGAAGGCTCACATATATCTCCAGAACGTAGATCAAGAGACGAGATCACATTTTCCTCTGTCAAGACCACAACACGCCTCCTTCCACTCTTCTGGCTGTGGTAAACTGCTTGCTTTACTTTGCCAATGTACTTCTGATGCCTGTGAAGAACGTCAACATATTAAAAAGGTGCTGTTGGATTACTCCAAAAGACTGCATGTAGGTCTACAAATCAAATGGTGCTAAGAGTTGCAGCAGCTAGCAATAACTGATTGTCTGATTCCATATCAAAATAGTGAACTCTACAGCAATTTACCTAAGAATGATTTTCTCATATATAGAACTAACACAACACCGCAGGACACATCATGAAACAAACATAGGCTTCACAGTGGGTAAGCACAGCCTGTTAGCAATTGAAGAGAACTAGATATCAAGGTCCCCATAAACCTGATTAAGAGAGAGGCAGAAGTATGGGCATTGAAGCAATTCAGCAAATCTGATAACTTGTGATGTATGCTCGGACATCAGGTGGATAATAACAGGATAATATTGTATGACGAGGGACAGGATGGCACAGGCTAAATACTGGGCTTTAAGGAGTTTGAGGAATCGAGGAAGGATGAGGGATACAAGCTACTGAGGAAGAACATTTAGGGAGAAAGACAAATTCATTCTTCCATTGTGATAATGATTAAGAAACTTTGTCTCTAAAGTAAGAAACTTAGATCCGATACACTAAATATATTTAGAAGATAATATACAAAAGTAGGAGTAATACAGTAACTAAAGATTAATCTTAAGTCTTAATTTAATGTTAATTATCTTATGCAATGCAGTAACCAAGAATTGACTGCCTGCACTGCATGCATACATAGGAGAACCATGTTGCCATACTCAGACTGGACCAATCAGAAACTAGATTTGCCAAAAGGGACTTCACATGAATGCATGGAATACAGTTCACTAATTTCCATGGTACAAAACCTAACCTTCCATGTAAACCATACAAAGCAAGCACCAGAGCATCCAAAAAAAAAAACAGATCTGATCACTCAGGGTCACACAGATTACGGTTTATTCGACTGATGAGGCCCATGCCCATCCCTGAATCTAGCCCAAAAACAGCTTTTTTAGGATGATGATGCCCATGCCCATCCATATCTAGCCAAAAAAAAAATCCCTAAGGAAAACAGAGAATTTCGAACTAGGATGGAAACACTATATAGTAGCTGAATAGCTAAAAAACTTTTCTACTAGCACGACAGGCCACCAGACTAATCCGCAAGACCCACCGCTACTACTACATAATTCACTTGGAAGCTCATAAAACCACACGCTGATTCGCCGAAACCTAGCAAATCTGTACTGACACCGCGCACAGCTCCACACAACACAATCCTAATCGTGATCTGAACTAGGAGCTCGAAGTTCCGTTACATCGCGCCGGCCTAAGCTAAGGGCGGATCGGATCTAGGCGAGCGAGTAGACGTACCAGTCCGCAAGGCCGACTTGGTCCTCGTAGATGGCTGTGGCTAGGGTGGCGATGCAGGCGAAGACTAGGATCCCCGTGAGGAGAACAAGGAGGGAGCGGCGCGGTGGCGCCGCCATCGCGGCGGAGAAGCAAGGCTCGGAGTCGAGCTCCGATCTGACGGCGGCGGCGGTGGGGTGGCGTCGTTTACTGTTTGCGGTTGGGGCGAGTCACCGAGTACTTTGGGATTTGCGACTTCGAAGTTATGCTTGGCAGTGCTAGAGCGGGCCCACGTGACGATGCCGGAGATCTCAACGAGTACTTTGATTTCGGACCAATCGTGCGTCAGATTCACAAGGTGCCAATCGAATGAAATTTAACTTCCTCTCTTATCAGAAAATAAGTTCTAACTCTATTATTTGAAAATAATTTTCAGCTCATAGAGTTAAAGTTATTTTATCG
Organism: Microstegium vimineum; assembly: GCA_022036555.1. Classification (NCBI taxonomy): domain Eukaryota; kingdom Viridiplantae; phylum Streptophyta; class Magnoliopsida; order Poales; family Poaceae; genus Microstegium; species Microstegium vimineum. The sequence continues at coordinate 38,636,646 of CM039127.1, forward strand.
AACTATAAAAAGGTTTGGGTCAAAACAAAGTAAGAGTGAAATAAAAATTAGGGTATATTTGATGCATCCTAATTAAATTTTAGTCGGCTAAATTAGCTATTATGATCCATCATCTAAAATTTTGCTGAATTTAGTTATTTCAATATAGCTAAACTTAATTAAAGTTTAGCTGAGTCTATTATCTAAAACATTCAAACACTTTAATTAAAATTTAGCTTAAAAAACTTTTAAGCTAAATTTTAATGTGATGCATCAAGCATAGCCTTAGAATGAGCAATGACTCCTTCGTTAAAAGCTCAAAAAAAAGACTCCTCCGTTAACTACTCAACTTTGACCATTTTTAAAAGAATATATCTTAACATCTACTGTACTAAATGAATATACTATAAGATTATATTATTATATTATCTTTTAACCACGCATAAATTGGAGGCTGGACAGGGCTTCTAGCACTATTCATCAACTTGACATTTTTTATTTTTTTATTACTATTTTTTAGTTTTTATAACCACGCATAAATTGGAGCCGGACAGTCTGGCACATGTTCATCAACTTGACATTTTTTATTTTTTTATTTTTTTATTTTTTTAATTACTATTTTTTAGTTTTCATTTTATTTTTATTTTTATTATTTATTATAATTATTATTTTTATTTTTTATTATAATTTTTAAATTTTATATTTAGAATTTTTATTTTATTTTATTTTTAGTTTCAATTTAATTTATTTTTACTTTATTTTATCTTAATTATGTTTTATGTTTTTTTATACATGACTCTATTCAACAGAGTGTATATAGTGTGATCTACATCAATCGAAACAAGCGATAAAGAGCTTGTAGTATTTCTATTTTTTGTCTTTTATTTTAGACATGTACGATATGGTAGTCTATATCAATTATAGCAACAAAGAGCACATAGTCTTTCTATCAGGCCAGTATAACTTTATATTGAATTGTTTGAGATATTTTTTTATCTTTTTTAGTTTTTACTTTCCAAAATCTTTTATTATTTTTAGTTTTAAATTTATTTACGTTTTTTATTTTCTTTATTTTCTCATTTTTTTTATCTTTTGTTTTATACAAACAACGATCATATGCTATAAGTGCGTGTAGTATGGTGATTCATATCAATCATGACAATAAAGAGTTTATAATATTTCCACCAGACCTGTGCATCTTTATATTGGGTTGTATTAGACCAAAACAATAATTTTGAGTCCTTATCCAGACTATTGTAAATATATTGTGTCAGTATATAAAAAAAACTAACTCTCTGTTGGGAATATTACCTCGGCATATCCTCAGGGACCTTATGGGCCTACCGGCCAGAAGACGGCCCAGCACGCGAGGCTCTGCGGCACGCGACCAGGCCGTCGTGCTCACCAGGGACTCTGAAGAGCCTTGCTCGCCAAGGAAAGATCCTAGTAGATAGGCTCGGATCTCTTGCCTTAAGGAACCGATCGTAATCTGTTAGGATATGGAAACTGTAACCCTACTCCCCGGCTATATAAGGCGAGCAGGGAACCCCTCGAAAAGATCATCTACACCTCGTGTAACCTAATACTCATATCAATCCATCAAACGAAACATAGGACGTAGGGTATTACGGTGATTTGCCGGCCCAAACCTATATAAATTGTCGTGTCTACGCTCTCCGTGTTACGCTTGATCATCGTCGCCACACCTCCGCCTACAATCTACTATCGTAGGATACCTCCTAGGTAGACTGCGACACATATTTCGTCGACAGTTGGTGCGCCAGGTAGGGGTGTGTGCCACGACTTCTTGGCTTGTCAAGCGGTTACTTTCCCCGATTCGATGGTCCTCCCGACGGCCGACACCGTGCTCCAGATCGGATCTATATCCGGGACCATCGGATCTGCACCACGTGTGTCAGACACGCCGTCACCTATACACCGTCCCACCATGCCGAAGTACCACCCACGAAAGGTTGTCGGCCTCGACGACCTGATCGACGTCATCGACCACTCCAATGCTAGCATCGCCGACTACATCAACATCGTACAAACGGCGCGATGCCGGCTTTCCGGCCATCACGGTCGCCACCCGCGCCGCCGCCGGACTCCAGCGAAGGTGACCGCCGCACCGATCAAGGGCACCCGCACCTCTTTGACATCAAGGGCACCCGCACCACTTCGATGATGCCTTATAGGCTCTGCAACCAGGCGGCTTCTTTCCAGCACCAGACGCTCCCACAAATCTCCGACTAGGTCCGGGCAACACCTGTCGTTAACACGGTCATCATCTCTGGGATCCCTAGTAATTCCGACCAGGCAGTGTCTCTTGATGGCACAGCCTCGTCCGAATCCGACTCCGTCACAAGGATCGAAGCGATCGACTCCTCCGGTTCATCAAGCGACTTCCCGGAGTTCCCTCCTGGCTTTAGAGGCATGATTTTTCAAGTCTCCACTGACAGCGTCGCACGCGACAACAAGACAGACACCGAACGCACCGCCCGAGAGCAACATAACGCCGAGTGCGCGCAAAGACGCGAGCTGGAACGTCACGGGCAGGAGAGGCGTGAGTAGGAGCGCCTGGCTCGAGAACAGCGCGAACGTGAGTAGAGAGGACCACAACCACCTCCCATGGCGTAATCTCCAGCAAGACTTCGACTAGATGGATGATATCCCAGTGTACTAGACCCCGAATGCTAATATGGCGGTAGCCGCTTGCGAGTTATCCAAGCTACCCTTTACGCCTGAGATTGAGAAGATTGAGGCCCACGTTAAGGCGGCTGCGGTCCAGGTTAACAAAATGGGCGCCCCACTCAAATTCTCCGGCCAATCCCACAACAAGAACTACCGCGAAGCCCTCAACGGCTGCACCGACCAAGATCTCCGCGGTACGACGATCAAGAATACGATCAACCCCAGCGCGATCGAACACCAGCATCGGCACCTCCGGCCACGACGGGACCACATCCCTTCTTCGCTCCTCTTCGTGCCACTAGGTGGCCTCAGAACTTCAGGATCACGTCGGTTGAGTAGTACGATGGCAAGGCAAACCTAGAACAGTGAGCGACCACCTACGAGATTGTCGTCCATGCTGCGGGGGAGATCGCTATGTGATGGCCAATTACCTGCCAGTGATGCTATCGGCGTCGGCCAACAGCTGGCTCCACAAAATCCCTGAGGGCTCCATCGACACATGGGAACAGCTCAAGGAGGTTTTCGTCAAGACCTACAAGGCCACGTGCGACCAGACGGGAATGCACTACGACCTGGAGAACGTTCGCCAACGGCACGACGAGAGTCTTCGGGAATACATCCATTGTTTCTCCGACAAACGGCTAACCATCTCGGACATCGCTGACCTGGAGGCTATCTCCATCTTCTCCAATGGCATGTGCAACGATGAGCTCTGAAACAAACTAGTACGCAAGAAGATTACCACAATAGAGGGTTTGATGACTATTGAGAACACTTACACCGATCAAGATGATGCCAACCATAGCCGAGAAGATAGACAATGCCGTTCACGTTCCCCGGCTCGCACAAGGGGCAGCGACCGTCGACCCGATTACCGCGACGACCGAAGGCCCGACGATTACGGACGCGACCACCGAGATTACCGGCCACACAATACAGAAGGCTATCGGCAAGGGACCGACTATAGACGCGGTGGTCGCTACGTCGCTAATACGGGCGCTCGACCAAGATGCAACTACGACAACAACTACGAGAAGATCCTTGACAGCCAATGCCCCATAATTAAAAACTCCAAGCATTCCATGCGCAAATGTGAGGTCCTCGAGTCCGCAATGCGCGGAAGAAGCGACAAGAAGCCAAGACGAGAGGACAACGATGAGAACAAGGACAAGGAGCCCCCAGCACAAGAATTCCGAACGGCTTCGAGAACATTCACCATCTTCGAGGGCAGCGTGGTCGTCAAAGGGGAGAGGCGACGACGCCAAGTTCGAAAGGACGTCTACTCAGTCGCCGCCATCGGAGACGATCCAGCCAATGCTCGCTACCTTGACTGGTCAGAGCAATCCATCACCTTCTTCGGGGAAGACCAGTGGACGGATTACAGGTACCCAGACCACTTTCCCCTAATCATCAATCCGACTATCGCCACATGCTGTTTTCCGAAAGGTGCTGGTCGACGGAGGCAGCGCCCTCAATATCATCTTCGCTGATGCATTCCGCCAACTCGGCTACTCAAAGAAAGACCTCTCCCCGACGAACTTTCCTTTCTGGGGGATCATCCCGGACAAGGCGTCTACACCAGTAGGGCAGATCTCCCTCCCAGTGTAGTTCGGCGACCAGGATAACTTCAGGGTCAAAAACATCCACTTCATCGACGTCGACTTCGAGACAACCTACCACGCCATCCTCGACCGTCCAAAGCTCGCCAAGCTTATGGCGATTCCGCACTACACCTACATGGTGCTGAAGATCCCGACGCCGCAGGGCGTCCTCAGCCTCTGTACCAATTTGCAGACCACATATGAATGCGAGCAGCAGACGTTCAACACCGTCGGAAAGTTCTGCGTCCAAGACACGTACGACTCCGAACCTAGTGACAAGCCCGCCACGAAAAATCCCAAAGAAGCAGGACTAGCGGTGACCAGCACCGACCTCACCCACAACTAGATGTAGAAACCCTCGGCCCTAAGCGGCGCGAGATGATTTAGAAGTTAAATGTTCCAATAAGCTTGTACTATGTACTTATCAATTAATAAATAAAGGATCAGAATATTTCTCCATACTTCTATTTAAATTACTCATTTTCTACAAAACGCTCACGACGTTCGGTGACCCCTACAAAACGCCCACAGCGTTTGACGACCTCTGCAAAATGCTCTCACAGCGTTCGACGACCTCTACAAAACGCTCTCATAGTGTTAGACGACCTCTCCAAAACGCTTTAAGGCGTTCTTGCCAAACAGCTTGGCTATAACCGGAAAGCCACCGATTCAGGCCTGACGTCTAGGCATAAGCATGGAGAAGTAGCTACCCTGCGTGCTATACCTAAGTCGCCAGGCCCCCCGAGTACTAATCCCAGCATCAAGGGTAGTGTCGGGGTCAAGGCACCAAAGGTTATATGCCCAGAATCTGTACACGACCACAAGTAGCATGGTTGTTTGCCCAATGTCTGTAGGAACGATCTCCACAGGTTCTAGTCACGCCACGATCGAGCCTCTCGGAAAAAGGCCCTATCCTTAGCATCTCCCTGCGCGTGCATGAGCTGCTCGCCCTTTGTGCCGCGTGTTGTTAGCAGCATGCCCCCTTGATAGTCCCCATGGCTCCTAGGTGTACAGCGGTGCTAGCCTACGATGCGGACCATGGGAAACCCAATGCCAAACGATTCATCGCTACAGCTCACGACTTAGATGACATAAAAGGACATGCAAGTGAAACAAAAGCTTACTGCCTCGATTAAAATATTGCTTTGTAGCATTTCACTTACAGGTCCGATAACTTATATCCTAGATACAAACTACAGTTGTCCCACAACAAATAAATCTACGTCCCTAACTACGGCCTCCGCCAAAGGCTCGGCCTCGCCCTCTAGACGATCCATCTGCTCCTTCGACATACCCACCGCAAATCCGGTCGCCACCCGACCGAGGTCCAGCTTCGGGTAGTGTGACCGTAACATGGCAAAACCATGAGCAGCCACACTCTATGCTGCAGAGGTCATGAACAACCGGAGCCTCCCCCAAACACCGCGAGCCCTCGACAGGACGCCCTCCATGGTCCCCTGCTCGGCACGCTCAGGGATAAGCGTCTGCCCATCGATGCACATCACCACCGGGTTGACTTCTTTCGCCAGCGACCAAAATCCGTCATAATAAGCATCCACCTTCGCCTGCAAGTCTGCAAATTGGAGATGAACGTGCCCCCGGTAAGCTGCGAGCACAATAAACACCAGATAAGGTGGTCGCACGGCAAAAGAGATAGGTAAGTTCAGTGGAAACTACCTTCATGCATCGCCTGCATCTTGTACACCTCCAGCCTGGCAGCAGCAACCTCCTCCTTGACCAGGCGTTTCGCCTCCTTCGCCCCGATTAGCTCTACATTAGGAAAAACAATAAGAAGGAAGCCAACCAAATACACAAGAACATAACAAAGAGGAAAACCCAGAAGTGGGAACTCATGGGCGGTGATCTCATCGACCTTCTCCACCTACGCCAGAAGCTCCGCGTTCTCACGCTCCCATTGCTAGATTGTGGCTTCCAGGACCTGTGACCGCCGCTGCATACCATAAAGGCTCTCCTCCAGCCCGACGAACTGCCCCTTGATGTGAGCAACCTCGCCGCGAAGGCACTCATTCTCCGCAGCCAAAGAAGCAAGCTGGTCGGCCATGGACTTGTGGTCCTTTCCGGCCTTGAAGAGGCCCTGCGACGACACAAGTATTGTCACCAAAGGATACACTGCAAAAACACAGATTAGGGAGAGGTACACATACCTTGATACGACCCAACAAGTTGCTTGCGTCATTCCGGAAGGTTGTCGCCTCCTCCTCGGCCTCCTCGTCCTCGACAACAAAGAAATCCTCGCTGTCCCGACGGCAGGTCCGAACCGGCGTAGGTTCGGGTCATCTTCCACGCACGGAATCTCCTCCACCAACTCTGGCTCCTCCGACGCTGCCGCCACCCTATTCCTCTTCACTGGCCTCGGACCCAGGGACAAGGTCGTCGATGGCGCGAGCATATCAACATGCCTCGGACCAGAAGTAGCGGTGCCAGCAATCCCAGCCCGCGGAGCCTCACCAAGTTCCTCCGCCAATGGCCCAGCAGCGATGTCATCCACGGCAAGCCTCGGCCTCACCAGTCTCCACAACCGCCGACCCGGTGCCTGCAGGCTCGGCTACTGGAGTAGCCCTAGGGGTAGGATCCTCTAGACGCCCCAAGGACTCCGCAGACGCCGAAACCTCAGCCCCCACACCGGGCGAACGATCAGTAGCGACAGATGACCCACCGCCCGGTGCTGACGGATCCTCAGCAGTCGTCGAGCTACCATGAACACAATTTGAGAACCGGAGCAAACAATTACAGAAGATCATGTACAAACAATTACAACACCAACGTCTACCGCACCCTCACAAATTGTCGCGTCGGAGGTGCCCCAGCGGCACTAGGTGGCACTGCCACAGGTGGACAGGACGCCCATGACCAGCCCCCCCTCAATCGTAGGCCCCACAGCGACCTCTGATCCTGGTACCCCACCGACCGGCACACTGGGCAGGGGCACCTTAGCACTAGATCTGGAGTCCCCCTGTTCATCAGCGCCAACCAGCGGCGTGTTCTCCTCCCCATCCGACCACTCATCGGTCCAATCCGACATCGAGGGCGGTGGGGGGAGGCGCCCTCATTTATACAAAACTTGCCGCCGATATCAACCGACGGCTTCGACTTCTTCCGGGGGGAATCAGCCGGACGCTTCCCTAGTGGGTCGTCGCACGCCCGGCGTTTCCCAGCAAGAGGCTCGGGGACTCGCCCCCCGACGGGAAGACCCGCGACCTCCTTCGTCCACACCGTCCGACCTAACTACCCGCCTAGGCGCCTGGTTGACGCCCGCAGGACACTCTGCCAAAGGGACCTGGGAGAAGAAGAAAACGTGATCCTATCCACGAAAATGAAATATTTCGTCACAATAGTCACACAGTCATAAACGAGCAAGAAGAAAAGGAAGGCCACGGAACCCACCTGCGGTGGTAGAGCCTCCAAACGGAAAGGGTCTCGCGGATCCTGCATATACTTTCAAGAGAGATCAAACATCACCTCAAGACGGGTGCAAGCATCGTTGGACTTCATCGGCTAGGCCGCCTCCCGCGTGGAGTCAAGACGACCCGCGTACTGGAACGCGGGGTGGTCCCTGTCCTTACAGGGCTGGCACCGCCTCATGACGAAGTTCCAGCTGACCGCAACCCTATCAACGGACTTGCGGTCCAGCAGACCTAGGAGCTCCGTGACTTGTCCAATGCCACTTGTTGATATTTGTTAACGCAAATAGAAGAATCACTGGGAAATAATCCGCAAGCGCACGGATACCGGTGAGCACTTCACCCGGGAGATTATCCAGAGTATCTTAATTTGTTTTTCCGCAGGGAGAAAGGGTGCATCTGACTAACCAAATCTATTGCTATTAACCTTTAGGCTACAAACAAGGTGATCTTGATATGAGCGATTAAAGAAGACCGTGACTGCACTCTCGTTCTAGTCTATGCAAGATATGTGTTATTATTCTATTGGGGAGAACCGTCGAGATAAGAGACACCACAGAGGATGCTTAGCACTCGGCCTATAAACCCTACCGATCCTTCTCACGGGATTGTGGAATCCAAAGGTATCTACAGAATTGTCACTTTCCGAGCTACTACCACAGATCCGGCTAGACAGGGATATCTATGAGTATCTTAGCCCAACCACCACATTTATGCTAGAGATGATTACCCTACTCTCTACGCGGAGAGAATAAAGTAAACTCACAAACCAAAGAATAATAAAACAGAGAACTTACTAGAATTAGAAGTCAAAATACCGAAGAAATCCTAGGAGCAAGCCTCGGGTTAGGAGACTTGATCCAGTAGATACAAACTGGAGAGGAGACACCGACAGACTGGGCTTCCTCCAGTCCACACCTCCACTCTAACTCTCTCAATTTAGAAGAGTAAACTCTAATCTCACATACAAACTAAGGATAGTTTCTCTTGAATGCTAAGCCCTAGAGAATAGATCCATAAGGGATCCTCTCTGGCGAATCCTCTTTGGAAAAATATGCAAATGAATAATGGATTGCCTTTTGCCAGGGGGCAGGGGTCCTCCTTATATAGCCCCCTCAAATGAACGTCGGCCATCGGATCAAACTGACCTTAATGGAGGGGTTAGATGCAACCTCAAAGGCGGTGGAACCCTAATCCGCAAGGCGGAGCCTGATTGGCTGCCTGGCCAGGGCGGCCGCCCAAGGGGGTAGGGCGGGCGCCCTGCCCCTGGGCCCGCTCGCCTTCTCGTGTCTTCCCGCGTCTTCTGGAACCCTCTAGAGTATAGAAATTTATGCGGTTGATAATTATCTCTATGTAAACATGACATGTGAGCCTTTGCTTGGTAATTCCTGATAACCCCCTGTAGAAATAGACATTCCTCAAAACTTGTGGAATTTCATTAATAAACCCCCCTTATCTAGATGTGAATTGCATATGGATCCTTTTTCATATTTAGTTGACGGTTAAAATTGGTACTTAAGGACTGTCAACACCTCTCGATGTCGGTCGCGCCGACCAGCTCGGCTGCAACACAGGGAAGGCCGTCAGGTCGCCACGAGCGTACAGGTCCAATTGGGGAACATAGAACTAGTGCAACTTGTATCCCGCCACCTTGGATTTGAGAGTAGTGGTGATGTACACGCCGGCCATTCCTTCACAAAGCTGAAGATACACCGACCCGATGATCCATGATGAACCGGTGCCGTTGTACTTCGGATGGAAAAAGTAGTGGAAGAGTTCGAAGTGGGGGTTGATCCCTAGATACGCAGCCCTCCACTCCACAATCGCTTTGTCTCGAAGGACACCGACGGTAACGAGGCACTGTATGCCCTCCTCCTTCATCGTGCATTTCGACCAATCCCTAGTCCAGTCTGGAAGCACTGTCTCCGCCTTCTTCGTCGTTGACATCTCTAACGTCATTACCAAAAGTAGATTAATTTCTATTCCTGATAACGACGCCAAAAATGGTTAACCACCTCTCATGCCACTTAAGCCAAGTTGTCATCCCCAGTATGGTAGAGAGATGCGGTATTGAAATATGCAATTTTTCCCACTACAAGAAATGTGTGATTTTTTGACATAAAATCCATTTGTTATGCGGGTTTTGTGAAGGACCGAGAACGGCGACCAGAGGGGGGGGGGTGAATGGGAGCCAAATAAAATTCAACTCAAAGACTTGGCCCTTGTCCCAAAATCACGCCCAAAACTTGACCTCGGAAAACCGACTCGCACACGACCTAACAAGTAGGTGGACACCTTAGAAAAACCCCTAAAGGTGCAGCGGAGCGGACGGAGAAGATGGAGAACGATCGAAGCCACGAACTCGAAACCGATACACCGAGAGAGGTACTCTCAACCCCTAGAGAGAAGAGGCAAGAGCACACCCAAAAATACTTATGAGAACTGGTCTCAAAAGTACCTAATCATGTTCCTTACATGAATACGAATCCAACACAACAAACGGAACGTGATTCGGAGTCCAGACGAGGGAGAAACGAGCTTAGGACCAATTCAGTCAGGACCGTAGGACCAATGTAGAGTGGTCCGACGGTTGGTCCTAAGCTACCTCAGGACTAGTTCGGAGCACCTCAGGACCACTTGCTATGGTCCGGAGCTATGGTCCGGAGGGTGGTCCAAAGCTTGGTCCGATGAAAAATCAGCCAACACAGAATGCACCCTAGCTTAGGACACGTGGTCCGACGGTAGCGTAGGACTATGCAGAGTGGTCCGACGGTATGATTCGGAGCTAGGGGCTGTTCTGCTGGATTTTGGCAAGACGCCTGTTTAGCGACGGTATGGTCCGACGCCTGGTCCGACGCTCACGAACAGAGCGCAGAAAACCCACGAAAACCGATTTTACTCCACCAAATCTTCCCAAAACTCAACCAAATGAACTCCAACTACAACCAAACTTTGTAGGCATGATCCTTGTGCAGTTGGGGAGCTATCTCGAAGAAATCATCACTCAATTTGGCTTAGAGCAACGGGAGGAGAAGAGATTTGGGGAAAAGCTCAAGAACGAAGAACTCCGCAAAGAAATCGCCCGATCTACGTACTCGTAAGGTTTGAGGAGAAACCCTTCGGTGCAAAGATGCTCTTCACGATTACGAACAACTTGGTTCAAACAGATTTGCAAGAACTACTCCATAGAAAGAGATCTCAACTCGGGATCAAAGGAGAACCAAAAAGCAAAACGCGAAGAACACAAGCAAATCAGAGACTCGATCACGAAATCAAAGCCACCATGGCTTATGGAGGAAAAGGCCTCCGATTCCCACCGAAAACAAAGAGCAAATCCTTACAAAGGTTGGAGAGATCAACCTAGGGACCTCATGAACTAGAGAGAGGTTAGAGAGAGAGAGTTGGGGCAAATGATTAGGGTTCAAGAGGTGGGATGTGGATACCCCTTCATCCCCTATTTAACAGGGCTTTGGCTATTTCCCAAAGACCCCCTTAGATACATGAGTGAACTACCTAGCCTAAGCATTGCAGTCCAAGCTCCGAAAAATATCTCCCGCATTTTGAATGGACGACCCCGCTTCGTGCAAGGAGTTGCCGTCGCCTCGATGCAACCTCCAGGATTCCGCCACGTGCCATTCCCGCTTCCTCGGAAGCTCCACCTAGGTTTTGAGGCCCAAACCCAGGAAACCCACCACCGGTAGCTTTGGGCTCAACTATCGAACCCCGAGTTTTGAGGCCCAAACTCGAAAACCGTCCTCGGATGGTTTTGAGGCCCAAACCACCAAACCACTCGACTCGAGCCACCTTGTCCTCGCCCGGTCGGACTCCGAGTCCTATGAGCCTCCGCTCGACCCGCTCGTCTGCCGTCTTGACTTGGTCAACTCGGTCTACCTCCATGTCTTCTCGCACTCACCGGTGCCAAGAACTAGCCACCACAGCTAGTCCATGAGCGCCCATGGTCCCTCGGTCCGAGCCCTGCTTCCGCCCTTCACCGCTCTCAGTCCATCGGCACGGCAAGCCTCTACTCGATCTTCTCCACGCCATTGACCACTATCACTAGGCATAGCACCTGCACACCACAAGCCGATAGACAGGCACACATTTGCTTTCGCAAAAGGTTAGAAGTAAGCCACTCAAACTGAAATGCTCAAGTGTTGGGCAATCACTCATCACAAAACTGAACTACATGGGTACTTATCCACCATGTGTTCGCAATCTCCCCCTTGATGAGTGCATTGTCAACACAAGTGCTTTTCATATTTGAGACACAAGGTAAAGCTCTCCAAATGACCAAAAACTAAGAAAGCCAAAACGGGGTCACTTGTGAGAAGCAAAAATGATTCCAAAACTTGGTTCCCAAAGACATGGGCAACGGCTTGACGCAACCAAGCAAAAACAAAACTAGCCCTCAAGAAGAGGCAAAAACGGGCTCAACACCGCTAGCAAGTCCAAGAAACCAATCAAGGCTCTCAAGGCTCAGAAAATCAATTGGAACAACAAGAGAGGCTCAAAGATACCAATTAAACCTCATAAGGCTCAAGAAGCCAATCGAAACCTATCGGAGCCAACAAAGCAAGCTAGACCCTCCAGAAGAGGCAACGACTCAACGCATCTAGCAAAAGCTCCCCCTGAGAAAGATACCAATTGAACACCTATTGAAGAGCCAAAACAAGATACCAATTTGAACAACTTTTAAAAGCTCAAAAGCTCCCCCTTGACTAGTGCAAGTATGAAAATGCACTATTTTCTCTCCTTCGGATGAATATGAATGAAATGCACATTTCTCCCCCTTGGTGACACATGTAGCTCATCAAAGCTCAATACTCAAGAATCGGCCTCAAATGCCATGATATGCAGAATGAGTACAACAAGCTTCATACATAGAGCTAAGACAATGAATAGATTCTCTAAGTGATGTGATCCTATGAGAATAGGAAAAGCTCTACATGCCCAACAAAGACTCAGGTTGAGCTAAAGATCACTTTAGAAGACAAAATAGAGAAGATTACATGTGTGAGCAAGGAATGGGTATCACCTCCTAGAGACAACTAAACATGGCAAACAAGATAGGATCTATCTCAAAGCAATCTCATGTATAGCAAGTAGAACTATCCCTAGCAAAGTTCATACAACAGGCCAATGACCCAACTGAATAAATTTTTCAAGTTTCAGAGTTTTGCAGCCAAATTTCAGTTTTAGGCACATTTAAGTTGTATGCGGGTGGTTGTAAGCAAGGTGATACCACTTACCAACTGGGCGAAGTCAAAGGACTTGACACACCAGTTTCGGTCATGCACGACACCGCTCAAGTTCAATCCATATGGGAAGTAGTCTCGAACACACGGTGAAGTGCTCATAATGCAGACCCAACTCGATCTTTCCAAGTCACAAATCAAAGAGCAATTTCATTTTAGATCAATTTTAACAATGATGCTCAATGGAAGTGAATGAAAAAATGAAGAGCCATAGTTACAAGCTATATACAAGGCAGCCAATAAGGATCTTCAAAAGCCTACACATGCTAGTGCCATTTCAGAGGTGACATGGGGAATTAAATTCAGTTTTAAAGCTTTTCTAACTTAGCTCTGTTGCATATCAAGAGATCAAAGAGAGTCTAAGTTAGGCAACACCATAGACACATGAAGCACCTCAAACAGAGCATAGATTCATTATATCGGCTATAGGTATGAAGCTTAAAAAAGAACTATGTCACAATGCAAATGAGATGCACAATGCAAACTGACACCAATTGAAAGCTACACACACAAAAAGAAAGAAAAGTCAAATAAGAACCAAAAAGAACTATGATACACAAAGAGCTTCCCTCAAAGGGAAGCAAACACCCAACTCGCCTCGAAGGCGCGAAAATGAAGCTTGATCCAAAGGTTCTGTGAGAATGTCCGCAAGCTGGTTTTGGATCTCAACATGCCGAAGGTCAATGTCGCCCTTCTCATAGTGATCTCACAAGAAGTGAAAGAGGAGCTCAATGTGCTTGGTCTTAGAGTGAAGCACGGGATTTTTGGCCACACTAATTGCACTCATGCTATCGCAAAGCAGAGGCACCTTAGTAAGCACAAGACCAAAATCTTTCAAAGTGGCAATCATCCAAATCAATTGCGAGCAACAGCTAGCCGCGGCAACGTACTCAGCTTCGCACATCGACTGTGCCATGCTAGACTGTTTGCGAGAAGACCAAGACACCAAAGAAGACCCGAGAAACTGGCAAGTCCCAGAAGTGGACTTCCGATCAAGACGACATCCGGCAAAGTCGACATCAGAATAACCACAAAGCTCAAGAGAGGAAGAGGTGGAAAACCAAAGTCCAAATTTGGGAGTGAAGCGCAAGTACCTCATGATGCGTTTCACCGCCTGCTTGTGCGAAGTCCGTGGGGACGCCTGAAAGTGTGCGCACAAGCAGACGGCGAACTGAATGTCCGGCCGAGTCGCTATCAAGTACAGAAGCGACCCGATCATGCTTCGGTACTCCGTTTGATCCACCGCCTCTCCTTCCTCGTCCGCATCCAAGGCAGTAGTGGTCGACATGGGCGTCGAGAGAGGCTTTGCCTCGCCCATGTCAAACTTCTTCAAGATGTTCTTCGTGTACTTGCCTTGGTGCACAAACGTCCCTTCCCGGGTTTGCTTGATTTGCAACCCGAGAAAGAAGGTCAACTCTCCCATCATGCTCATCTCAAATTCCCTGCTCATAAGATCTGCAAACATGGCAACAAGGGCATGAGAAGAACCACCAAAGATGATATCATCCATGTATATTTGGACAAGGAGAGTGTCTTTGCCTTGCTTAAGGAGAAAAAGTGTCTTATCTACCGATCCCATTTTAAAGCCCTTAGCAAGCAAAAAGGTTTTTAGCCTATCATACCATGCTCTAGGTGCTTGTTTCAAACCATACAAAGGTTTGTGAAGTTTAAAAACATGGTTTGGAAGCTTGGGATTTTCAAAACCGGGAGGTTGTCTCACATAGACTTCCTCCTCTATGTAGCCGTTTAAGAAAACACTTTTAACGTCCATTTGAAAAAGCTTAAAACCCTTAGAAGCCGCAAAAGCTAGAAGGATCCTAATGGCTTCTAAATGAGCTACAGGAGCAAATGTTTCCTCATAGTCTATTCCCTCCTTTTAACAAAAGCCTTGAGCTACCAACCTAGCCTTGTTGCGCACTACCACCCCATCCTCACTTTGTTTATTTTGAAAACCCATTTGATACCTATGGGGTGGCAACTAGGTGGTGGAGGAACTAAGACCCAAACGCGGTTTCGCTCAAAGTTTTCTAACTCCTCATGCATGGCATTAACCCAATCCGGATCCATCAAAGTGTGTCCAACATCTCGGGGCTCAAAAGACGTGACAAAAGCCGAATGAGCAAAGTGAGAGAGATAGGACCTAGACCGCGTGACTCAACGGTTAATGTCGCCGATGATGTTCTCCGGCGGGTGCTGCCGCTGGATGTGGTGGGGAGCCTACCTGGATGAAGTGGCCTCCCCCTTGACAGTAGCTAGTGCTCCTTAGGTGCAGCGGGCACCGACTGAGGAAGCTGCTCGAACGGCCCCCATGTAGAGGAAGTAGTCGGGTCGGGATCATGAGCCGAAGTGGACGTCGCAGGGTCGATGGGGGCAGCCAGTGGAGTTGGCTCGGGATCACCCCAATCGGCATTGTCCTGCTCCTCCTCTACAAAGATGCTAGTGTTCACCTCATCATCACCTGCAAGCTTAAAAGCAGTGGAAACATAGGGCATAGTCTCATCGAAAGTAATCTCACAAGTCTCCATCACTCGGTTAGTCTCAAGGTTAAGTGCACGATAAGCATGAGAGTGAGTAGAGTAACCAAGAAAGATACCGTCAGAAGACCGTGATTCAAATTTGTCCAACTTACCGCCCTTTTTGAGGATGAAGCACCTGCACCCAAACACCCGTAGGTGACTTACCTTGGGTGGTCTCCCAAATCGCAACTCATAAGAAGTCTTTTTCTTGAAAGCTCGGAGAAAAATACGATTGAAAACATAGCAAGCAGAACTGAGTGCTTCGGCCCAATACCGCCTTGGAGTCCTATGCTCATCAAGCATCGTCCTGGCCATCTCAACAAGGGTCCGATTCTTGCACTCAACAACACCGTTCTGCTGAGGAGTGTGAGGTGAGGAAAACTGGTGATCGAGATCCAAAGAAGAGCAAAGAGTTGCAAAGTGAGAATTCTTGAATTCTGTGCCATTGTCTCTACGGATAGCTCTCATGGCATTCTTAGGTAGCTCATTTTGCAATCTCAAAATCAGATCTTGAACAAGTAGAAAAGCCTCATCCTTACTCTCCAAAAAGAACACCCAAGAGTACCTCGAGTAGTCATCAACGACTACAACAACATACCACTTCCCTCCCTCCGACCTAACCCGAGCTAGACCAACTGTGTCCATGTGTAAGAGCTCGCCGGGTCGAGTGGTCATGATCTTAGTCACAGGAGGATGGGAAGCGGCAACCATCTTGCCATGCCTGCAAGGATGGCAAACCAAGTCCTTCTCGAACTTTAGCTTTGGCAATCCTTAGATAAGGTCCATTGAGCTAAGCCTTGCAAGCAAGTCAAAACTCAAATGTCCCAATCTCCTATGCCACTTCCAAAGCTCGGAGGAAGAACCAGCAAGAAGACAACGAGAAGGTCCGGAAGAGATAGTAAAATCCGCACGAAAAACCTTCCCGAAGGGCAAAATCCGGCAAACAAGATCGCCACGAGAGTCCAAAATCCGAGACAAGTTTGGCTTAAAGCTCACTTCAAAACCGTCTTCAAGGAGTTGCGAAACCGAGAGAAGGTTAAAATGCAAATTCGCAACCAAAGCAACATCCTTGAGGACAAAAGACGAATTGACTCGGATGTACCCCCGGGAGACAACCTTACATTTACTCTTGTCCCCGAAAGTGATGTACTCGGTGTGGCTCACGGGGTCAAGGATGGAGAACCACTTGGCACTTCCGGTCATATGGCGTGAACATCCAGAATCCACAAGCCAAGTCTCCTCTAGTCCTCCTTCCTACATCCATAAAAAGACATAGGGTGAGCAAACGGACCAACACTGGGGTTAGTAAACTGTGAAGGATACCAGTGTTGTCCCACTTGCCCAAAGAATGGGTTAGGAGAAAAACCAAACATCTCCTGCCCCACGGGGAATAGCGATCACCATAATAGGGAAAACGTGGTCCGCTAACGAAGGGTGGAGTAAAGCCACCGCCACGAGGCCCGTAGTCGTATGGGTCACGACCGGTACCCCGCCGGGCACGACCACCACGTGGTCTCGCCTCCTGAGGCCTAGCACCTTGAGGCATTGTACCTCTAGGCCTAGAAGTGCGCCTCTGAACTTCCAGTTCACGCACCCCAACTCGTGGGTGGTACATGTCCCTGTTGTTCAACTCAACCTGCCGTCGATCATCTCTCTTCCTCCTAAAGCAAAACTCAGGCAAGTGCCCATCCCGCTCACAATACTCACAATGGTACCTCACCGCACTCTTGGTAGGCACTCTCTTGTTGGGTTGGATGGCTCTAGCTTTCTTAGGAAGGGGATCACTAGAGATATCTGACATTGTGTCAAGTGGGTTGCGAAGATGATTTGGTTTGGCAATCCACACTTTCTTCTGTGGAGTGGTTTTGGGTGGCTCTTCAAACACACCATCTCTCATAGGAAACTTAGAGGGGTTGGTAGGCTTAGGTGGGATGATCTTGGTGAACTTGGGAGGTGTGGTAGGTTTCTCACTCATGCTCAAACCACTGCACTCACCGATCTTACCGAACACGCTATCATCCTTCCCACCTATAGCAAAGCCTACTCCCGTGCTGCCAGCCCTCTTGCATTGGCTAAGCAACATCCCCAACTGCGGCTCTCGGCAAGACACCCAACTCAAGATGGACCGAAGGTATGTGTTTTCCTCCTCGGTACACATCTTGTCGTGTCTGCATGACGCGATCTCAAGCTCCAAAGCCTCAAAGCGATCTGACTCTCTAGTGCTATCTGAGCTGACCTTCTCTAACACAACAATCCTAGCATCCTTCTGTGCCAGCTCAGAACGCAAGCCTAAGCAAGACTTGCACGAACCAAGTAAGCTAGGCCTAGCCTTCAGCTCACTGACCTCCTCAAGTTGAGTGCCATACTTGTCCTGGAGAGTGACAAGATCAGAGATGTGTATGGCACAAGCATCACACTCTACCTCCTCGGTAACCACCACCGATGCCTTAGCAAACTCTAGCTCATGCATCGCGCTAAGGTACTTAGCCTTGAAATCATTCCTCTCGCACGCGGCACGCTTGAGCAAGGCATGAGGGACTCAAGCTCGAGAGAGAGGGATTCTATGGTGGGTGATACCTCGGTGTGTCGGAGTCGTAGTCGGAGTCATCCTAGTGCTTGCCGACCTTTCCTTCTTCAATCGCCATGGTGCAAAAGCCACTGTGCTTGGCATCGACATAGAAGCATAGGCCGTTGAGCTTGTCCTCAACCTTTCCCTTTGACTCATCATCGCTTGAAGAAGCACCTCCGTCGGAGGAGGCATCGATGTCACTGAGGGAGGCGAGGAAGGCTCGGTGCTTGGCCTTCACCTTGTTGATCACCTTCTTGGAGGACCTTCGGCTGTAGCCACCCTTGGCTTTGTGCTTGTCCTCGAAGTGGTGCTCGCGCTTGTCCTTGCGCTTGGTGAAGTCACCCGCAGATTTCTTGGGACAGTTTGCGATGAAGTGATCCTCATCACCGCAACGGTAGCACCCCTTGGCCGAGCCACCACATCGTCGGTTCAAACGGTTGTTGTGAAACCGTGAGAACCTAGTGCTGACCAAAGCCAGCTCGTCATCTCCAAGAGCCTCCACTTGCTCCTCTGTCATAGACATCAAAGACAAAGTGAATAAAGAGTGTGAAGGGTCAGAGGAGGAAGAAGACATACCATCGGGGCCAGAAACCAACGCCATAGATGGTTTCGACGGGTTTTCAAGCTTGGCCGGGTCTGGTAGTCAATCTTCGAGGACTTAAGCTTGCTGAATAACTCGTCCACAGTCAGGGCATCATAGCCCAGTGACTCCTGAAATGCAGCCACCTTCATCTCCCACACCTTTCGATCAAGAGCATGCAAAAGCTTGATAGCCATCTCATGATCATCATAAGGCAAGTTGGCTCGATTAGCACGCATCTCGTTGACGATAGATTGGAAGCGAGTGAACATCCCGTCAATAGATTCGCCGGCCAACTAACAAAGTTCTCGTACTCCCTACGGTACTTGTCGAAGAGTCTAGACTTGATCTGAGGATTGCCCTCATGATATCGCACAAGTGTTTGCCAGATCTCTCGTGCCGTAGTGAGACTCGAAACCCGCTCAAACTGAGGAAGAGAGAAACTCGAGAAGAGGATGCTATGGGCTCTTGCGTTCGACGCTTGTTGCGTGATTTGAAGCTCATTGATCCTAGAACCAAGAACCACATAGTCCGCATTCTCACAAATCTCCCAAATTTTTGAATCAAGCCCTTGAAGGTAAGCGGACATGCGCACCTTCCAATAGGCGAAATTCGTTCCATCGAAAAACGGAGGTTTGCCAACACCTCGCTCCATGTTGCCTTCGCGGATCAAGAAACCTGTAAGGTGGATTGATCCTTAACCGGCTCTGATACCAATTGAAGGACCGAGAACGACGACCAGAGGGGGGGTGAATGGGAGCCAAATAAAATTCAACTCAAAGACTTGGCCCTTGTCCCAAAATCACGCCCAGAACTTGAACTTGGAAGAACCAACTCGCACACGACCTAACAAGTAGGTGGACACCTTAGAATAACCCCTAAAGGTGCAGCGTAGCGGATGGAGAAGATGGAGAATGATCGAAGCCACAAACTCGAAACTGATACTCCGAGAGAGGTACTCTCAACCCCTAGAGAGAAGAGGCAAGAGAACACCCAAAAATACTTATGAGAACTGGTATCAAAAGTACCTAATCATGTTCCTTACATGAATACAAATCCAACACAGCAAACGAAACTTGATTCGGAGTCCGGACGAGGGAGAAACGAGCTTAGGACCACTTCAGTTAGGACCGTAGGACCAATGTAGAGTGGTCGGACGCTTGGTCCTAAGCTACCTCAGGACTAGTCCAGAGCACCTCAGGACCACTTGCTATGGTCCGGAGCTATGGTCTGGAGGGTGGTCCGAAGCTTGGTCCGACGAAAAATCAGCCAACACAGAATGCACCCTAGCTTAGGACACGTGGTCCGACGGTAGCGTAGGACTATGCAGAGTGGTCCGACGGTATGGTCCGGAGCTAGGGGCTGTTTTGCTAGATTTTGGCAAGACCACAGGACCAATGGGCTATGGTCCAACGCCTGTCCAAAGTGGTCCGACGCTTGGTCCGACGTTCACGAACAGAGCGTAGAAAACCCACGAAAACCGATTTTACTCTGCCAAATCTTCCCAAAACTCAACCAAATGAACTCCAACTACAACCAAACTTTGTAGGCATGAGTGAACTACCTAGCTATTTCCCAAAGATCCCCTTAGATACATGAGTGAACTACCTAGCCTAAGCATTGCATTCCAAGCTCCAGAAAATATCTCCCGCCTTTTGAATGGATGACCCTGCTTCCTGCCAGGAGTTGCCGTCGCCTCGACGCAACCTCCATGATTCCACCATGTGCCATCCCCGCTTCCTCGGAAGCTCCGCCTAGGTTTTGAGGCCCAAACCCAGGAAACCCGCCACCGGTAGCTTTGGGCTCAACTACCGAACCCCGAGTTTTGAGGCCCAAACTCCAAAACCGTCCTCAAATGGTTTTGAGGCCCAAACCACCAAACCACTCGACTCGAGCCACCTTGTCCTCGCTCAGTCGGACTCCGAGTCCTATGAGCCTCCGCTCGACCCGCTCGTCCGCCGTCTTCACTTGGTCAACTCGGTCTACCTCCATGTCTTCTCGCACTCGCCGGTGCCAATTACTAGCCACCATAGCTAGTCCGCCGGCGCCCATGGTCCCTCGGTCCGAGCCCTGCTTCCGCCCTTCACCGCTCTCAGTCCATCGGCATGGTAAGCCTCTACTCAACCTTCTCCATGCCATTGACCACTGTCACTAGGCATAGCACCTGCACACCACAAGCCGATAGACAAGCACACATTTGCTTTCGCAAAAGGTTAGAAGTAAGCCACTCAAACTGAAACGTGTTGGGCAATCACTCATCACAAAACTAAACTACATGGGTACTTATCCACCATGTGTTCGCAATTTGTGACGTTAATTATGACATAGTTATGTGAATTATGACATTAGTTATATAAATTATGACATCCGTTATGTGTATTATGACAAAAGTGCAATGTCAAAACTAACGTATTATGTCATAACTATATCATAATTAATGTCACAAATGGATTTTATGTCAAAAAATCACACATTTCTTGTGGTGTCCTAAATATAAATGTGTATCTACAAGCGCACAGATAATATCGATAAAGCATTTTAACCAGGAGTATTCAAAGTATCGTTACTTATATTTTTACCACTGGGAAGGGAATGCTAAGGAATAAATGAGTAATGAGTATCACTACATGTGTAATGGAGAGTTTCCATCTATCTCTCTCAATACAGGGTAAGTGTCACATAAAATATAGATAATGAATGAATAGTGACAAAAGATAAATATACTGATCAACATGTATAGCCACATAAGATAATGATAAGCACCTCAACAGATATTCTAGCAAGTTATTACCTTGGAATTAGGATGAACTACAAGAATATTTCCTAAGTTATTCTAACTATACAGTCTAGCATATTATGATTAGTGCAATTATACTTGGCAATCATGGTGAGACAAGAAGATAATCACGTATAGTGAGATTACTAAGGAAGATGAGAAACATAGCAATCATTTCCCCGTAATGGTTCCGCTCTGCCTGCCCTATAAACGGGAGGAGGACTACAAAGGACTCAACAGGACTGTCACTCCCGGGATCTACCTCACGATCCAGAATATAGGGTACAATCGCAGATAAATACGGTATAGGCACCATGCCTACACAATACCTATCATTTACCTATAGTACTAATGGATAAACGCTACACGATCCTAAACATGAATATAATTTAGATATAACTAAGCCAAGTATATATAATCATAATAGACTAAGAACAATATAATTGAGAACATAATCGAATAGAATAAAGTCATAACCAATATAATGAAGTAGAGCAAAGTCATATTCATAATATTGAAGAACAATGATGAACAATGAAGAACTAGAGAGAGAATTACCAAGAATCCTCTTGACAGATCCGGAAACCAATCGAAGATTGACTCCTTCTAGTTCTAATCCTATATAGCTATGCTAAACTAGAGATCTAGTTGATGTGGTGGTTCTAGGGCTTGATCAGGGGCTTCTCCTCTTGAGATGAATAATGAATTGAGCTCCTCCTCCTCAGGGTCAGGGGCCTTGCTTATATAGGCCTTATCAAATGAACGTCGACCGTCGGATGAAACCAACCTTAGGCGTAGGGTTTAGATTGATACTCAAAGGCGTTGGGGCATAATCTGCGAGGGGGACTGTGATTGGCCATCTGGCCAGGGCGGCCGCCAGAGGGGGTAGGGCGGGTGCCCTGCCCCTGGGCCCGCTGGCCCTCTCGTTTCTTCCGACGTCTTCTTGACCCTTCTAGAGTATTCTTTTTCCCACGAATAATAATTATCTCTATGTAAACCTGACATGTGGGCCTTTCCTCCATATTTCCTAATAACCCCCTGCAGAAATAGACATTCACCAAAACTCATAGAATTCTGTTATTTTAAACCCTAATTCTAGCTATTAGTTTCATATAGATCCTTTTCCTTGTTTAGTTTATGGTCTAATTTGGTATTTAAGGACCGTTAACAACTCCCCCAAGCTTACCTTTTGCTCGTCCCTGAGCAAAGATAGACTCAGTGATGGATCAAGAGTTGCTGCAATGCTTTCATGCCTTCAAGGTACACATGCCTTCAAATAAGATCTCATCTCCGGGTTATATCAACTATTAAGACTAAAAACTTACTCATTTTACCTTCCACCATGGGGCTTCCACACTGCATCTTGGGTACACATGCCTTCCACTCATTTTACTCATTTCACCTGCATCTTGGGTAGTTGAAAGATAGAACGGTCAAGTCAAGTGCTATGTTTTTTGCACTTTGATCAACTATAACTCCAGATTTTTCGCAGATTTTCAAATAAAACTTAGAGATTCCTTGTATGACTCTCAAATCTCTCTTTTGTGGTATTTCTAGATCCTCACCTAGGCATTGATGGTGTATGCCTTTCAAGATATGTGTAGTGACATCTCTTTTTCTCTCACCCTACTAATAAGGTTGTTGATATCTGGAGTTTATAGGTGGGAGATAGAGTATACATACTTACAAGACATTTATTGCATAGTCAAACTGTGGATCCAGAGGAACAAGTCAATAAGTGAAATCAAGATGTGCAAGTGTGGCGAATGAATGGTATATGATGATGATGGTGGTAGTGATGAAAACAGAGGTGAAAGTCTAATTCTACTTTTGCTCCTTTGAAGGAATTAATACATACCTTTCTTGCACTTGAAGCCTTCCGAAGGTACTGAGATGCTCGACATTATATATATATATATTCACTCAGGTGGGTATCTTGTACCCCTAATTCTACTGTCAGACACTTGTCCATTTTTATCTCTCTTCTCACACTTTTTCTTTTCCGAGGTTGGCGGGCACTTGCCCCTTTTTATTTCCTCGATCTCTCTCTTTTTTTTGAGAACTCCTCCTTCTTGAGCAACAAAGAAAATGGTAATGACAAGTTAACTGGAGCATTTATTTCAAGGGAAAAAACAGGAATAGGAGAATATATATATGGGTGGATCTAGAGATGGAAATGAGTGAATGTATGTAGATGCGTACTTCTGGGATAGAAGCAGTGTGTATGAGTGGAGTATAAGTGAATCTTGATTCAAACAACATGACTAGCTCCTGAGGGTCTACATAGCTTGACCACACTCAATGCTTATAAGTAGTATGTAAATATGTGGTTCCTTAATCTAGTATGCATGTATATATGGCTGTGGTAGG
This sequence comes from Microstegium vimineum, assembly GCA_022036555.1. Classification (NCBI taxonomy): domain Eukaryota; kingdom Viridiplantae; phylum Streptophyta; class Magnoliopsida; order Poales; family Poaceae; genus Microstegium; species Microstegium vimineum. The sequence continues at coordinate 38,660,405 of CM039127.1, forward strand.
AATTGAAACTCTAGTCATACAGGAACTCATCATGCAGAAATTTTTAAAAGTTTTCAAAAGATAAAATTCTCCAGAATTCTAGTATCTCTAGGAACAAATAAACAATAACTTAAGCCTTTCTATATCATATCCGTCAACGACTTAGATTTTAGATTAGGTACTCTTCCCACAAGTTCAGGTTTAGAACAAATTTCGAATCATAATAGTTATGCCTAAACTTGAGAGAGAGTTCAAATGTGAAAACTAGGTACTTAAAAGGAATTACGGCAGAGCAACTATTTATCATCTCCATATTAAGAGTTCAACATTGAGGTTTATTTTAGTATAGCTATTTTATTTTATTCTCTTGTATTATTTATTAGAAAACTTCTAAACTAAGCAAAAACATATATCAGCAGGAAAATATTTATTGGGTTTTTATGATTATGCATCTTTTTATTTTTAGCAGAGTATAGATATAAAGACTGATAGGTAGAAATACTTAGCTGAGTACATGTGGGGTGCTCTCTCCAAGCTAGATTTTGACGTAATTTCTTCCGATGTAACTGGCAGGTAGCAGAGGTGTCCTTGTTTTGTCAGAGCTCTGACAACGGGAACGATGTCCTCTGGTTGCTGTTCTCCTTTGATCCTTGAATTCTGTGAAGCTCAAATAAACAACAAAGCTTGTGGAACTGATTAAGTGTTAGTCATAAATCTCTAGCTTGGATCATATCGAGCTTCCTCTAATGGATGTTATTACTTAGTAGGATCATAAACTCACTATTTTTATATTTTATCAGAAAAATACATATTTATTTTATTTTTATGCCACCACAACGAATATATTTAATGGGTTTTATGCCATGAGTCTATTCACATGGGGCTTAACAGTTTTAAATATTTTTATTTTCTTTTTAAGACAGTGTAAACATGATTAACTATTTAGGGAAAGTAAATGATTGAGGGAAAAGGGATAACTACCAAGTTTTACCTCTTGGCACGACGTTCGGTGGTTTAAGTCCACCGAACAGGACTCCTGACGTCCTTAGTTGTCTTGAGGCTCGTCGAACAGCGTAGCTGGTGCCTCCGGCTGTGCTTCTTCTTCTGCTATGATTTCTTTTTCTTTCTACACTCGTGTTGGTGTTGTGGCCTCCTTAGGACAAGCCCTCTCTTCTAGACATTTATTAAAATTCAGGGAACATACCTTTATTTCTTCCCATGATTCTCTGCTCCCGTGCCTGTGGTAGTCATAGAGTGACCTTTCATTTCCTAACCTTTGAGTTGGTGGTGTGTTTGGCCTAGAGAGTGGAGTTGAGTATATTTGCTTTTCTTCTTTAGGGTATCTCTCTTCATATCTTGACACTTCTCCTTCATAGTTTGCCCATTCGTCCTTGGTGTTTTTCTTCTGGTTGCGGTAGCGACGACTTCTTCTCGTTCTGTTCTTCTTAGATTCTTCAACAATATAGTTAGCATTAAAGTAATGACGTACCTTCTCAGAGGGGAAGTGTAGGTGCACTTCTCTTGTCCCAATGTAGATGATAGATTTGGTGGTGCTTAGGAACGGTCTTCCAAGGATGATAGGTGGATCATGATCATCTTCTCCCATATCAACGACTAGGAAGTCTGTAGGGATGAAGTGGTCATCAATTTGGATGGGGACATCTTTTGCTATGCCTTCGATGACACGGCATGTTTGATCTGCCATCTGGAGTTGGGTGTATGTTGGATGTAGAGGCATTGTGCCATACAGAAACTCATAGGTCACTTTGGCTATAATGTTGACGCCCGATCCGGTGTCGCAGATTGCTTTCTGGAAGGAGCATCTGTTGATTGTGTATTCAATGGTTGGGACACCTGTGTCATCTTTCTTGATCAAATGGGGGGACTTGAGTTGACGATCTTGATCATTGTGGATTGCAGTGACCATCTTTGCAGATTCTGTCCGTACTTGCTTCTTGTTCTTGTTTTGCTTGTTCCTCCTATTGGTCCTCTTCCTTGGCTCATATTGGGGTTGTTCAGGAGACTGTAGGGTTTTGTTCTTGAAGGAAAATGTCTCCTTCTTCCCTTTGATAATGAAACTGATCTTGACAGCGCTAGCGTAGATGACAGCTCTAGTAGTGTTCAAGAGTGGATTCCCTAAGATGATGGGTGACCTCTCATCAACACTGGTCTCTATCACCATGAAGTATGCTGGGACGTATAGGGTACCAATCCGGACACAGATATCTTTTAGTATTCCACTATGGTAGCACAGTGTCCGATCTGCAAGCTATAAACACATAGTTGTATCTGATAAAGGATAATTAAAGAATTTTTCATAGATTACTCTGGCATGATATTGACGCTTGCGCCAAAGTCGTAAAGTGCTTCAGGAAAGTCCATGGTGCCAATGGAGATCGGAATGACGGGTCGTCCCGGATCACCTTTCTTGGTTGGCAGAGAGTCGTTACACCACCCTTCTGTGGGGTTGTTCCAATAGACACCTGCATCAAATATGTCTACAAGATTTGCAGATTCTAATCCTTCCAGTTGTGATGGAATACCAGGGTTAGTGGTAGGAACAACAGCAACTATTTGATTTATCTGAGATTCAATCATTTTATTAGAACTAATTTGGTTCTTGATGGTAGTAGAAAAATTATCCATCCTATTATTTATAGTTTCTAGTATTTTATCATTGGATGCTAATTTCTTAGACATGTTATCCATCAACTTTCATTGATTAGATACTAACTCTCTTAAAGGTGGTAAACTCAGATTATTGTAAGAATTATTACCTTGATAATTACCAGAGTAGTTAGGCCTTTGTTGTTGGTTTCAACCTTGATTTTTGTTAAGGATGGTAGTAGTTATTGTTGTTGTTGATGTAGTTCACATCCTCTTGCACCCTAGGACAATGGTTGTCTGAGTGTCCAGTTTCTCCACACACTTCACAGGTCATGTGAGAGTTGTAAATGTGCATAACTTCTTTCGTCTCTTAGCTTTCTCATCGAGCCTCTTCATGAGCAGGTCTAGCTTTGTAGACAGCATGTCTACCTCTTTGAGCTGGTGCATACCTCCACCTTTCTTGCGAGTTTGAGTTCTTTCTTCACTGCAACCTTGGTTGGACACCATCTTCTCCACAAGAGCTGTGGCTTGTGGTATTGTAAGTGATAGGAATGCTCCTCCGGCAGCAGCATCTATGGTCTCACGTGTGCTGTTGCTGAGACCATGATAGAAGGTATGCATAAGTAGCCAATTCTTCATTCCATGATGGGGACATTCTAGGATGTAGTCTTGGAAGCGCTCCCATGCTTCTGGAACGGGCTCGTCATGTTGTTGCTGAAAACTTAAAATCTTCCCACGGAGAGCATTGGTCTTGCCCATAGGAAAGAACTTTGCCAGAAAATTGGTGGAGCAGTTTGGCCACGTAGTATTCTTCTCCTTTGTTGCATAGAACCACTGCTTCGCTCTTCCCAAGAGTGAGAATGGGAAAAGGCGAAGTAGTATGGCATCTCTGGGGATATCCTTGATAGTGAATGTGCTGCAAATCTCCAGGAAGTGTTGGAGATGAGCACTAGCGTCTTCATGTGCTTTCCCATAGAACTGGCTTGCTTGCACCATGTTGATGAACGCAGGCTTGAGCTCAAATGTCCGATCAACGTTCGCAGCAGGTCCAGTGCGGATGTTGTCCGTAGTGGGAGCTGAAAACTCACGGATTGTCTTATCTGCCATGGCTTCAAACTCTGATGTCAAGTCTCGAACGATGTTTTGATGATCTTCTTGATTGGATGAAGCTTCAAGCTGAAATGTTGATGATGATGATTCTGTTACTTTCTTTAGCTTGGCTTTTGTCCTTCTGATTAATGCTTTGGGATTTTCAACAAAATTGTTTGGAAGATCAAATCTATTCATACATTACCCTGCATAAAATGATAGAAAAAAATAGGCAAAGAGCAAGGGTAAAGCTGTATGAGTAGAGAATTGATGTTTTTTCTCAATCACATTAGTGACGCAAGTGATAACTCATTTATTCCTTTTGATAGCTAATCAACCTTCCCCGACAACGGCGCCAAAAATGCTTGTTGACATCTCTAATGTCGTTACGAAAAGTAGATTAATTTCTATTCCTGTTAACGGTGCCAAAAATGGTTAACCACCTCTCATGCCACTTAAGCCAAGTTGTCATCCCCAGCATGGCAGAGAGATGTGGTATTGAAATATGTAATTTCTCCTAAATATAAATGTGTATCTGCAAGTCCACAGATAATACCGATGTAGCATTTTAACTAGGAGTATTCCAGGTATCGTTATTTATATTTTTACCACTGGGAAGGGAATACTAAGGAATAAATGAGTAATGAGTATCACTGCATGTGTAATGGAGAGTTTCCATCTATCTCTCTCAATACAGGGTAAGTGTCACATAAAATATAGATAATGAATGAATAGTGACAAAAGATAAATATACTGATCAACATGTATAGCCACATAAGATAATGATAAGCACCTCAACAGATATTCTAGCAAGTCATTAGCATGGAATTAGGATGAATTACAAGAATATTTCCTAAGTTATTCTAACTATACAGTCTAGCATATTATGATTAGTGCAATTATACTTGGCAATCATGGTGAGACAAGAAGATAATCACGCATAGTGAGATTACTAAGGAAGATGAGAAACATAGCAATCATTTCCCCGTAATGGTTCCGCTCTGCCTGCCCTATAAATGAGAGGAGGACTATAAAGGACTCAACAGGACTATGACTCCCACGATCTACCTCATGATCCAAAATATAGGGTACAATTCGAGATAAATACGGTATAGGCACCACACCTACACAATACCTATCATTTACCCATAGTACTGATGGATAAATGCTATACGATCCTGAACATGAATATAATTCAGATCTAACTAAGCCAAGTATATAATCATAATAGACTAAGAACAATATAATTGAGAACATAATCGAATAGAATAAAGTCATAACCAATATAATGAAGTAGAACAAAGCCATATTCATAATATTGAAGAACAATGATGAACAATAAAGAACTAGAGAGAGAATTACCAAGAATCCTCTTGACAGATCCGGAAAACCAATCGAAGATTGACCCCTTCTAGTTCTAATCGTATATAGCTATGCTAAACTAGAGATCTAGTTGATGTGGTGGCTCTAGGGCTTGATCAGGGGCTTCTCCTCTTGAGATGAATAATGAATAATGAATTGAGCTCCTCCTCCTCAGGGTTAGGGGCCTTGCTTATATAGGCCTTCTCAAATGAACGTCGGCCGTCGGATGAAACCAACCTTAGGCGTAGGGTTTAGATTGATCCTCAAAGGCGATGGGGCATAATCCGCGAGGGGGACTGTGATTGGCCACCTGGCCAGGGCGACTGCCCAAGGGGGTAGGGCGGGCGCCCTGCCCCTGGGCCCGCTGGCCCTCTTGTTTCTTCCCACGTCTTCTTGACCTTTCTAGAGTATTCTTTTTCCACGGATAATAATTATCTCTATGTATGTAACAGAACCGCCCAAATTACAAAACCTTAAGTCCAAAAACCCACCGCCAACGCGATAAAATTTCGGCCTTAAGCTTTCATAACCCCGGTAGTCCGTGAAACCACGACGGATTTTATACCTTGCTAAATCTTAGCCGAGAATCGCTTTAGTTCAATAGACCATTCATACGTTACATAAAGTTCAAATACGAATACATCAGAGTGCGAATTTTAAAAGTTAATACATAACCAAATCTCTTGCAGCGAAAATAGTTTTGAAACCAACTCACACACACTTAGTTCATTACAGTGCCAGTAATAAGTCGTTCTCGCAAAAGCATAGGTGAGACTTCAGAAGTGACCATCGCCCATGGTCCTAGTTGTAGCCCATAGCGGGGTAGAGACAGTTGATGCAGTACCCGTAGTACATCTGTCCATCTACAACAACATTGGGAATGAAGCCCTGAGTATTCGAATGTACTCAGCTAGACTTACCCGTCTTAAACTAAAATAAAGACACTAAGGATAATGCAGGCTTTGAGGTAGTAAAGGGTAGAACTCTCTTTTGTGGAAAAGCACCTATGCAAAACTACTTGAAATTATAGAGTCAAGTTTTAATAGTATTACCTATTTTATAAGTAAGCACCTGTACTAAGCATTACACTTGATTAAGCAGAGAATGACCAGTTTGCCCTTCTGGTCTCATCATATCATTTCATCGTAACCATTCAAGTAAATTATTGTTCCCACGCTAGTGTAGCAATTGTCAAGTTCTCACTAACGGGGAGAGACCGCGATTCAAATCGAATTCCTATCCAGCTAGAGGGTTTATTTCTCATCCAAACTTCACAGCCCTTGAACGGGGGCGCGATAGTCGCCTAGCAAACCTTTCAAACCAAGATCGATACCTAACCCCTAACAAAACCGAGGACCGCCTGACACCCGGTACTTCCTGATTAGGGATCAGCTAGCCAGGCCTTGGCCTTACACTCCGCGTCCTCGTCACCCCACACCGGATTGCGGTTAGGTTCGTTCTTGGTTCGGCCAGTAGGTAGGTTTCACGGCTCGAACGAGTTATCCTGCCAGCTAAGGGTTGAGGCATGCGTTCAACATGACAAGAGGGACACCACCCGATCGGCCCGGCAAAGCGGACACGTCCGTAAACTACCAGCCTAGGGCGCACAGCTCTCCTAGATGTTGCCAGTATCCTATGGCCGGACGATTTACCAACCTTCCTGATTGCCTTTCCAATTCATGATATCTTCCATACCATCGGCTTGCCACATAGAGCAATACGTGACTTGTGTTCACCAATGTTTCATATTAAATTTGCATTGCTAAGCATCTGTCTTTTGCTATACTAATAGGTTAACAAGGATATATATATGGATAGCAATAGCAAGGAGGGTGATATGCATCAAATAGGTTCACACAACTCCTATACTTAATGCAACAACATAGTATAACATAGTAAATTGATATCATAAAATAGGGAATTAGGATGCTCCGAGGCTTGCCTTTCTCAAAAGAGCTAGGCTGGTGATCGGGACACTCCTGGAGTTCCTCTTCTGGTTCCTCGTTCACGTGCCCTTCGTTGGCTCCGTGCTGACCGGCTTCGTCCTACTCCTGGGGAAGGTCGTACTGTGCTTCTTCCTGCGATCCTGTATGATGCATATATGCAAATGGTATGAGATAAGGTATATTATTAACCTATGCAAGACGATGAATATGCTAATATGTGATATGATCATGATGTTCCTTTCTTTAATGTTTTTATAGTAGGTGCAAATCTCTTCGCTTGGAGTTAGTTATTATGATTGTTAATAAGCGAATCAATTTCTCACACAAGAGACTAATACTAACAGCAGGGTGTAGTTTCAGATTACTAACCTAGCTGATTTGATTAGTGCTTCAAAGATACACCAAAGCTTATTGAACAAATTTAACCTTCTTAGAAGCAATTTAGTTAACAAGAAAAGAGCACACCACTACAAATCCTACGAAAACAATTCATAAAATTCTATAAAAATTACAGTAGCTTAAACAGGGGCAAACTAGCATACTCAAATTTTTCCAAGTTAAAAGGAACATTACTCTACTCTTCACAAAATTAACAAGTTTAAAGCTAATTAATGCTTAAAAATACTTAGTACAGTGAAAGTGGTGAACTAGCCAGATTAGCATTTTTCCTAGCTATTAAACTCTACTAGAAAGCTACACAAAAAGTTACAACTATTTTTATTCAGAAACCTATTTACTAAAAATCCTACAAGTTAACAACCAAAACACATTTTAATTAGTAATTAATTATTTTTCCACATAAACTACTCAAGGTACAACTTTTTAAGATCTACTGGAACAGGAATTACATTTTTAGCACAAGCATAAAATAACTTAATTGATTTATGCAGTTTTAATCACTTTCGGAATTTATTTAATTCTACACATAAAAGTATCACTACAACCACATGCATTATTTTTCTAGGATAGATCTATTGACAAACTATACTCACAAATGTTTTCAGGATTTGTAAATCCTTTTTCAGCTAGATATAATTTTTACAAGCTTTTTCACAATTTCTGGAAATGAATAAACAAAAAGGCTTAGGCCTTTCGACCCAACGGGCCACACCGGCCCACTCGGCCAAGGCGGCCAAGTCCCAAAGGGGACCGGTGCCTGACAGCAGGGGCCTGCGCGAGGGGGACCCCATGCGTCGGTGGCACAGGGCAGCGGCGAGGCTTGCGCCGGCAATATCTCGCCGACGGCGAGGTCTCTGGCGGTGCGGTTCGATCCTACGGGCGCGGCTACGCGAGGCGAACCCAGCGAAACCCTAATCACGAGCGATGGTGGTCGAGGCGAAGCTCGCCAGCGTCCATGGTGGAGTGGCGGCGTGGTGACTCGGCGGCCGGCCGATTCAGGCTACGGCGGCTTCGATTAAGCGGGGCGACGGCTTCGCGGTGCTACGACGAGCATGGCGCTTGCGCTATCGCAGCTAAAGGCGGCCAGAGGGGTGCGGTCCATGACGAGGTGCACGGTGGAGCCGGTGCGGAGCTCGGGCTCGTGGGGTCGGGAAAAGAGGGGCCTTACCGAGGCTCACGGGTCGTCGTTGTAGGCGCGGGTAGGTGAGGCAGAGCTGCGAGGGTGACGGAGAGGACGGTGGTGCTGCGAGGCGACCGGAACGACGGTGGTGCTGCTCGACAGCGCTGCGGCGGCACGCTCTGGCGCGTGCGAGAGCGAGGGAGAAACGAGAGCGAGAGGGAGGAGGGCGTTCGGCAGGGGACAGAATGGAGGGAGGGGGAGCGGGGCGTGTCCGCTTCGGACATAAGCCCGGCTCGGGCAGAGCTCGGCGGCCACGCGCGCGTCGTCGGCGAGCATGGCGGCCACGCGGCGGGCGCCGTCTGTGCGCGGTCGGGCGCACGCGCGCCGCGCGTGAGGCGCGGGCGGGAAACAGTGCGGGGCGGTGGAGGCAGGCCAGGCCGGCTTGCTCTGCTAGGCCGGATGGTTTGCAGCCGACCCGCTAAGGTAAGAAATCTCTTTCCTTTTTCTTTTCTATTTTCATTTGATTATTTTGATTTGTTTCTTTTTCAAACAGGTTTAAAAACTCAAAACCCGGCCTTTGTGTGAATACCAAAGTGGTTCAAAATAATTTGAACTATCTTTTTGTTTAAAAGGTGCTAATTAAATTCTTAGTATATTTTGAATTAGGATTTAAAACCTAATTTGGAGCTTTTCTTTTAATAAAAGGATTATTTTCAAAACGACTTTAATCTATTATTGCTGGCATAAAAACCCATGGTTATAAACAAGATTAATTACACCTAGTGTTTTTAAGACTTAATCCAAACATCAAGCACTTTTACCACTAATTTTAATTAACAACTTTCTAAGCAACCAACAATTTTAATCTAGTTTCAACATGGATGCCATGATGCTTCAGAATGATGCTCATGCAATGAATGCTTTGCAAATGATCATGTGGATTATGCAATGCTTAACACTAGGGTGTTACAGTCCTTCCCCCCATAAGAAAATCTCATCCCGAGATTTAGGTACTAACCACTGGTCACAAAAGCTGGGGTAGACCTCCCTTAGATACTCTTCGGTCTCCCAAGTTGCATCTCCTTCATCATGGTAACTCCACTGTACTTTGTAAACTCGAGTAACTCAGTTACGAGTCACACGATCCTTTGCATCTAGTATTTTTACTGGATGTTCTTGATAGGTCAAATCTGATTTCAGCTTCAGGTTCTTGACAGGCACCTCCTCTTCTGGTACTCTTAAGCATTTCTTTAATTGGGATACATGAAATACTGGAAAGATAGATCCCATCTCTTCTGGCAAGTCAAACTTATATGCCACCTCTCCCTTTTTCTCTAGAATTTTGTAGGGCCCTACGTATCTCGGTGCAAGCTTCCCTTTGACGCCAAAACGTTTTACCCCCTTCATGGGTGATACCCTTAGATAATCATACTCGTCTACTTCAAAAGTCAAGGGTCTCCGTCGTTTATTCGCGTAGCTCTTCTGTTGTGACTAAGCTACCTTTATATTTTGGTGAATGGTACGGACTTTCTCTTCAGCCTCATCTACGAAGTCAATACCATAGAATCTTCTTTTCCCAGGCTCTACCCAATTTGCAGGTGTTCTACACTTGCGGCCATATAGAGCTTCGAATGGAGCCATCTTGATACTCTCCTGATAGCTGTTATTGTAAGAAAACTCTATCAAAGGTACCCAGGATTCCCATGAACCTCCCGAAGATATCACACAAGCACGCAACATATCTTCTAGAACTTGGTTTAAACTTTCTGTTTGGCCTGAGGTTTGAGGGTGGTACGCAGAACTGCGTACTAGACTAGTACCCAAACATTTATGTAATCGTTCCCAGAAGTGAGTGGTGAACTGAGGACCTCAGTCCGATACTATTGTTTTTGGTACCCCATGCAATCTGACTAATTTTGAGAAGTACTTATCAGCGTATTGCGGTGGTCTGTCTGTAGTCTTGACTGGCAAAAAGTGAGCCGACTTGGTGAGTCGATCCACAATCACCCAAATTGAGTCATTTCCTTTACGGGTGGGTGGAAGACCTGTGATGAAGTCCATGCTAATATCATCCCATTTCCAAACTGGAATTGACAGAGGCTGCAAAAGTCCGGCAGGTCTGAGATGAATGGCCTTTACTCTACAACAGACATCACATCTAGCGACATAAGCAACTATTTCCTTTTTCATTTTGGTCCACGAAAATCGTGATCTCAAATCGTGGTACATCTTCTTGCTACCAGGATGAACTGACAGTTTTGAACGACGAGCTTCATCCGTAATTTTGTTTCTCAGTTCTCGATTCTTTGGCACGACGAGATGATCATTGAACCACAACACATCTCTCTCGTCAACACGGAATTGCTTGGCTAAGCCTCTCCGTACTTTGGTTTTGATATAGGAAATTCCCTTATCTGAGGCTTGTTATTTGATAACATCACTTTCTAGAGTACAACTAAGCTGAATGTTGAACAGAACTTCTGAGTGCATTAAATTGAACCCATCTTTGAACAGAGGTTGTACTATTTGATAATGCGACTTTCTGCTCAAGGCATCGGCCACGACATTGGCCTTACCAGGGTGGTATTGCACATTCAAGTTGTAATCCTTAATCAATTCCAACCACCTTCATTGGCGCATATTTAGCTCAGACTGTGTGAAGATATATTTGAGGCTCTTATGATCTGTAAAGACGTTGCACACATTACCCAACAGGTAATGCCTCCATATCTTTAAGGCGTGGACAACTACAGCAAGCTCTAGATCATGTGTAGGGTAATTGGCTTCATGTTTCTTAAGTTGACGCGAGGCATAAGCAATGACTCGGCCTTCTTGCATTAACACACAACCCAAACCGGTCTTTGAGGCGTTGCAAAACACATCGAACGATTTCCCGATGTCTGGTTGAGCTAGAACGGGTGCGGTGGTTAACAACATCCGCAAGATGTGGAAAGTTGTTTCACATTTATCCGTCCAAGCAAACTTTTGATCCTTTTGTAGCAGGGTGGTCATTGGTTTGACGATCTTGGAGAAGTCAGGTATGAAGCAACGATAATAGCCTGCCAATCCAAGAAAACTTCTTATTTCATGCACCGGGGTAGGTGCCTTCCAATCCATTTTCTGACAAAATGTGCCAAAGGAATGGCACCTTAGTGATCCAAAATTCACATTTGCTGAACTTGGCATACAACTTATGCTCCCGAAGTTGGGTTAAAACTATCCTCAAGTCTTCTTCATGATCTTTCTTGTTCTCACGAGTATACCAAAATGTCATCGATGAACACGATCACAAATTTGTCCAACTCAGGCATGAACACCGAGTTCATTAGATACAGAAAATATGCAGGAGCATTTGTCAAGCCAAATGACCTGATGAGATACTCGTACAATCCATATCTAGTGGAAAAGGCGGTTTTAGGTACGTCTTGTGGCCTGATTTTTATCTGGTGATATCTTGACCTTAAGTCTATTTTGGAAAAGACACATGCCTTGGACAACTGATCAAACAGAATGTCAATATGAGGTAAGGGATATTTGTTCTTGATTGTCACTGCGTTTAACGGCCGGTAATCCACACACATCCATAAGGAATTATCCTTCTTCTTCTTTACAAATAAGGCAGGACATCCCCATTCTGACTTGCTTGGCTGAATTAGGCCCTTATCTAGCAAACCCTTTAACTATGTTTTTAATTCGGCTAGCTCATTGGGCGGCATTCGATACGGTTTCCATGAAATTGGGGCTGTTTCCGGCATAAGCTCTATAGCAAACTCAACCTCTCTGTCCGGGGGAAGACCAGGTAGTTCCTCCGGAAAGACGTCTAAGAACTCACATACTACAGGGATTTCGGTTAGAGAAGCGGTATATAGCGCACTAGAAGTGCTAGCTATCTCCAGTCTCCTTGGCAAAAGCACTTCAAAAGTACCCTTACCCATGGGATCCTTAAGAGATACATTTCTACTTTTAGTGTCCAACACCACTTCCCATTCTTTCATCCATTCCATCCCGAGTATGACATCCAAGGCTAAACCTGGCATGATTATTAAGTTCATCTGAAACTTTTGGTTGGCTATGGTGAGGGTTACTCCTTGTACTAACTGGTTGGTCAACAAGTCAGCCCTGGCTGAACTTATCTAATAGCCATACTCCAATTCCTTATATTTTAGCTCATGGTTTTTAACAAATGATTGACTTATGAACGAATGCGATGATCCAGAGTCGAACAAAACAACTACAGGGAACTGATTAATAGAGAACATACCGGTGGTGACTGGCTCTTCGACGGGGATCTCATCAAGGTTGGTGAAGTGCACACGTGCATTGTAGCTTGTCTGTGGTTTGGGAGGATTATTGCAACCCTTTGCGAAGTGTCCCATTTGGCCACACTTGAAGCACGATCCTTTGAAAACGATATTGGCTCCGGTCAATGGATTCTGAGCTGGCTTAGCATTGGGAGTAGCCACCTTGTAAGGCTTAACATTCCTCTGGGGCCTTGGAGCGTTCTGTTGCTTGCGTTGTGGTGGCCTAAACTTAGCTCCAGGTGCAGGGGGACGATATTGAGGACGATTGACAAGCTGGGTTCGGGTCTGAGAAGCACCTGCTTCGAAAGCTCTCTTCCTGCTCTTGGATGCTGTGTACAGGTTATTATGATTCTCTTGAGTTAAGCAGTCACTGACAAAGTCGTTGAACACAGTCCTAGAGGACGTGCCCATGGTCTTTAGCATCTTCGGGTTAAGACCCCTCTTGAAGCTAGCAATCTTCTTGCTCTCTTTGTCAACAAATTCAGTGGCGTAGCGCGAGAGGTTTTTGAAAGCGTGCATGTATTCAGTCAAAGTTTTTGTTCCTTGAGTCAACTTCATGAACTCTCCCACCTTCATGGCCATGAGACCATGTGGTATGTAGTTAACACGAAAAGCAGTGGTGAAACGAGCCCAAGTAATCTGTTCGCCCTCACGGTAGGTAGCACGGTGATGAGTCCACCAAATACTAGCCGAACCTTCCAGCAGGTGGGCGGCGTATTGTGCCTTCAGGGTCTCTGACAAACGTAGGAGACAAAACTTTTGTTCCATCGTGTTAATCCACTCATCTGCTTCTAATGGCTCAGTTGCCTCTTTGAACACTGGCAGTTTGGTGTCCAAGAATTCCTTGAAGGTACTGTACTGATTGCCCTCAGGAGCCCCATCCCCTCGACCTCTATGAGTGTTATCCGCTATGTTGCGCAACACTGCCTCCATATTGAACTGCAGGTTCTCAATGTTGTGTTGACTCCCCAAGAACTGGGCAAAGAACTCCTCAGCGGTCATGTTGCGAGGCGGAGGTGGCGGTGGTGGTGGATCTGCACCACCGTTTCGGGAACCACTGACTGCGGAACGGTGAGTTTCCGGCATCTGCATTGTGATCGTATCAAGTTAGTATATCGCAACGGGGTAGGAGTTGTAGGTGACGCATAACTATGCCATACTAAATTAAATGGTGAAACATATAATCCACTCAATAAAGTAGAGGCACAAGAATTCAACCACAATCACCACGTTACGTTAAACAATAGGATAACTATGCATAACGCACAACTACAGGTCAAGTTTGCCAGCATACATACACTGGACTTTAGTATGAAGCATTAACAAGTTACACATAAATCCCATCCATCAACAGATGGTTACAGGCAACCATGGTACAAAAGAAACAAAAGACTAACTAGCACTGGTCTCCAGGCACCTAAGCATGGGACTCATGGTCACTGTCCACCTCGAACGTCGAGGCATTGTCCATCTCAGCTGCCCCTAGAGGAGGGTGAAGCTGGTAGTGCAACTGGTGCACCTGCTCGTGCAACACGTCGTTGTAGGCGTAGGCGACGTTCAGCTGAGCCCTGAGACTATCCTTTGCATTCCAAGCAGCATTCCTCTCTATCACTGTGCGAGCTAGCATCAGCTCATAGTTCTACAAGGTAGTGTAAGCATGCTCCCTCTGATTCCTGATCACTGAGAGATCCTAAGTCTGAGCCATGAAACACCCCTGGCAGGACATGAGCCATGAAAGTGCATCTAGCCCTTTAGTGGGTTTTGGTGAATTGAGTGACAACACAATTAAAGGTCTAACAAGTTTGCTAAGTGTATCAAAGGTTCAACAAGAAAAGAAAACTTGATGGTATTCCACAGAGTGTTGAAATGAAGGTCAAATTGAGTATTGTTATATTGGAAGATTATGGAAACAATCTAGTTCAAGCAAAAGACAACAATGCAAATGGAATTCATGAAATGACCTCTATGTTGTGGGATGTCATAGTATCATGTGAAAGCAAGCATATTTGGCAAATGACAAATGAGACATGAGTTGATAGTTTTGGATTGGTCTCTATATTGGCTTGCTTTGCATAAACATGAAGAGTTGGATAGTGGACTAGTATTGATCAAGGATTGAATGAAGAATCAATAGTGCATAAGTGAGAAAACACCAAGCAAAGGTCAAATGACAAAGGAGACAATGTATATTGGATATAAGATGGTCTGTACTTTAGTTTGCTTATATGGACAAAGATTGGAAAATCACTTTGCAATAATAAGATCAAGCCAGAAGTATGAAGATAGAAATTGAAGTGAGTTATAGGAGTGTCAAGCCAAAATAAGGAGGACATAAGGAATTATGAATTGGCTTGACCATATTAATGAGGAGTCTCACATATCAAAGCTTGATTGATCTCAACATTCATATCTACAAGATATCAAGCAAGAATCACAATATTGAAGAAATGATTTTCAATGGATGCTTAATATGATGCGACTTGAGTATGGCTTGATAGGGTGAAGATAGCAAGGAAAGGACTTTGAGGTACTAAGCAAAGGTGAAGGTTAAGGAGACCGAGGTACTATGGGCTAAGGTGAAGAAGAAAGTACTTGCATTGAGTGGAACTACTAATCAAGCTATGAGGAGTCATATTATGTTGAGGATCAAATTATTAGTGGAAGTGACTTGAAGCCATGGACTGAACTCACATTGTTGGAAAGATTCAAGTCACAAGCTCTAAGGTGTGTTTGCTCAAAGAGATGAGATAAGGATGATTGCAAACATATGCTCAAGGTATTATAAGAATGAGGACAATACATTCAGTGGTGCAGCGCCAAGTATCAAAGGATACGGTGACTAACTCAAAGGCATTTAATTTATTTGATGTTTTGATCTTGAGTTTAGGAAAGGCTGTACTACAAAGGGGGATGCAATGCGCATGCTTAAATGTGCAACCAAGTGCTCAAATTCCACCAAACATCCTCTCATACCTTGCCCAGACTCCCTGCAAAACAGTTTTTCATTCGGAGCATTTTTGGGCAGAGCAGCAGTGCTGCTCCCCAAGAGCAGTAGTGCTACAGTCCAGCAGTGCCGGGCCTTAGTCCGGCAGTGCCGGGCCTAAGAGGCAGTGCTGGACCCGAGAGCGGCTATGCCGCGACTTAAAGTTATCGTTGGACAGTAGGGAGTACTTCTATCCCCTTCCTGCTGCCTCCAACGGTAATCTCGACCATTCCCTTCTTCAGTGCTCACACAGAAAGCTATCTCCCTCTCTAACTCCATTGGATCCCCTCAAGCTTCTCTCTTTGATTCCTCTCCAATCCTTTGAGAGATTGAGCCTCCAAACTCCATTAGAGAGCAGCCCAAACTGTTCTTCAATGCCTAGAGCACTTGGTTCGCGTTCAAGTCGGTGGATTGCGTTTCTTACTCTTGGAGCTTGCTCCTAGCCAGCTAGAGCGTCGCCCATGGAGCTTGCCAACTTGTGTGGCAGCCCCGGGAGGTTTGTAACCATCCCATTGCAGCTAAGAAATCACCCCTCACTTCAAGAGTTCACTCTCTTGATTTGAGAACGAGGGAAAGACAAGCCTTGTGTGGCGAGCCTAAGCCTTGTGTGGCGAACCTCAACAACGTGGACTTAGTCCAGCCTTGGTGGCGACGCTGAACCACAGGATAAATCTTGTGTCACTTGTGTTTGTGTTGTTTGCTTTACTTGCATTTGTCCTCAAGGTGATTTCTAGGGTTTGGTCCTGATCTACTTGGTGGTGCAGCTCCTACCTATTCTAAGAGGTTCTACAAGTTCTATACTATCCTAGGAAGGTTTCCATTCAAGCATAATTTTGATTTGCTGGTTAGATTTTGAATTATATACATATCTGTCTCACTGTCCAGCACTGTCGGGCTGAGAGCAGCAGTGCCGGGCTCCAGAGCGGCACTGCCGCGCCTGTAACCTGATAAGTTCTGCAGATAATTTTTAAACAGGCCTATTCACCCCTCCTCTAGTCCTGCTGGGCGACATCAAGGTCCTTTCAATTGGTATCGGAGCTAGGCTCTCTATTTCGGGCTTAACCGCCTTGAGAGAATGATGTCGACAAGTGGGGAGGTATCTCTAGAACTTCTACTTTTAGATGGCTCAAATTATGCATCTTGGTCTGCTCATGTACTTGATGTTTTTAAGACTATGGGTCCTCATATAGAGCAGATTATAGATGTGAGCATTTCACCTCCTAGTGATGATTTGGACTATCTATCTAGAGAGGAAGTGAAATGCTTACAATACAATGCTCAAGCTACTAATGTCTTATTTAGTGCTTTGAGGGAAGATGTACTTGATGTTGTCATATTTGGAGATGGTGAACCACTTGAGGATGCTCATCTCATTTGGACTTCTCTCAAAGAAAAATATGATAAGTCTAATGAGAAGTTGCTCTCATTGGAGAAATCACTTGAGTGCTCAACTTCACCAACACATGTAGAGCCTCAAGTAATTCTCTCAAAAGGTCTAAGTGATCATGTCATAACCACCTTCTCACCGACATGTGAATTAATGGAAGGTAATAAAATTGTTGGTGAGGACATTGCTTTTACATGTGGTACTTCTACTTCCTTTAGTTCTTGTGAGACTAACATTTTGAAGGAAGAAGAATCTTGTGATCGGTGGAGGCCAAATGATGAATCCACCTCACCAAGAATCCCAACTCTCCGTGCCACTTCTCATATGGGTCTCATGGCAAAGAATGAGAAGAATGTGGCAAGTGAGAGTGATAATGAGAGTGATAGTGAGAATGAAGATGAAAGTGATGATGATGAGATCACTCAACACATTGCCCGGCTAAGCAAGAAAGATAAGTTGATGATGCTCAAGCTCATGGAGAAAATAAATGAACAAGAAGAAACACTTCATAGGCAAGAAGACTTTCTTGTTGAAAAGATCAAATTCTTGGAGAAGTTGACCAATTAGCATGAAAAGCTTAAGTGCTCTCATGCTAGTTTGGTGGAAAGGTATGAAAACTTGTCAATTGAGCAAACTTATACTATTAACTCTCTATCTTGTGTTGCTCAATTAGAAGATGAGAATTATATGCTTAAGGAGAAAATGGAAAGGTTCACTAGCAAGAATGAGATTTTGCAAGAAAGTCATGATGAGCTATTGTGCTCTCATGAGAAGATTATGGATTCTCATATCATGCTAGAGATTGCTCATGAGGTTATGATAACAGTGGTAAAATCATATCAACCTCACACCCACAAATGCACATGTACACAAGTTCAATCTATTTTATCATGTGCTAACAATTGTTGCTCTCAAACAAGCCAACCTTCCGTTGAGCATATATATATAGAAACCTGTGATGACTCCATCACAAAAGAAAATGAACAGCTTAAGGAAGAGATTGAGAAGCTAAGAAGGGACTTGATTCATTGCAAGGAATTAACCAATTCATGCATCAAATCCCATCAAAAAAATCACAAGTCCAATAATGGGTTTGAATGTGCACAGTTTGAGAGCAAGGGCAAAGTTGGTACAGATCAGTCTGCACAGATGGTGGCACAACAGCAACCCCAAGCAGCATAGCCACCTAAGGGCGGCAGTGCCGCCCCCACAGAAAAGGAAAGGCTACCACTTCTACCCCTGCTCAAATCAAACCCAACAAGAAGATCACCATGTCAAAGAAAGAGCCTCAGAAACCAAAGAATACTTCCATCACTTGCTTCAAGTGCAAGAAAGAGGGTCACCATGTGAGAGATTGCTCTTTGGAGAAAGAAGTGAAGGGCATGAGCAAAATCCAAGAGAAGAAGAATAAAAAGATTCATGCTAAGTGCTCCAACATAGAACACAATGCATGTATGTGTTTCAACAAGGTTGATGACCAAGCCACACATCCAAACAAGAAGACAACACAAAGCAAGAGGAGGTGTCATGGGTGCCATATGAAGGGACATGAAATTTTCTCATGTCCAAATAAGAAAAGTGAAAGCTTGGCATCATCAACAAAGAGTCTCACTAGCAAGGTAGCAAGCAAAAGGCATGAAAAGAAGGCTAACAAGAACAAGAGCCGCCTATGCTACACTTGTAGAACAAAGGGACATTTTGGTAAGGATTGTCCCATGGGTAACACTCCTAATCTTAACTCTTCAATTAATATGAATTTGCTTAGGAGGTCCAAAAATGACACTTGTGCTAGAAAAGTGATTGGTTCACCACATGCTAGCACAAAGGCCATTTGGGTGCCCAAGTCTCTTGTGACTAACCTTGATGGACCCATCTTGGTATGGGTACCAAATTGTGCTTGAAGTGTTGTAGGTACTTGAAGGTGATATGAAGCTTCCGGGTGCTTGAGCAAGTTGATTGAAAATATTCACTCAAGATATCAACCAATTCATATTATCCTTTCTTATATGGTTGACCCGAAGGTGAATTGATGGATATATTTCTAACTTCATATTCACCTCGATAACTAGTACCTAACCATTGATAGCTAGCCACTTGACTTGTGTAGTCTCTAGTAATTCACAAATATGTGTGTTTGTGAATTATTAAGAGTGGTTAGAATACTTCAAATTTAAATGAATCATCTTCCGTATGATGCTTTTAATGGCTCTCTAGTAGAGCAAGTTCTCATTATGTTGTAGGTTATGAAGTCTAGAGACAGGAGATCATTAAGTTGCTGCTACACCAAATTTCCGCTAACGTACTCTATGAAGAAGTGCAGCACACACACCTGCTAGAAATCAGCAGGGCGGCAATGCCGCACCTATGGGTGGTTGTGCCGCCCCTCCTACCTCAGTAGCAGCTGAGATCAGTCCAAACCATGGATGAAGCCTACAACATGATCATCAGAAATGTGAAGATGAAAAGACCACCTCATCCATTACATTCATAAGGGTGGTAACAACTAAATCTCATGTGCATGCTATTTTCACATTTTACTCCTTTGTGTCTTGTGTAGCCACTTAGGGAAATAAAGCACTTGAGGTTATATATATTGGTTTTTGGTTATGGAAGAAAAGTATGATTGGAATTGAATTGATCATTCACACCAAGTAACTTAGATGACTTGAGTTTCCTTTTTGGACTTCAAACCAAGTTTTTCAAGATGATGAAAGAATACTTTGAGTTGGTTTGAGGTACTCAAATACTTGGCTCACATTGAAGAATACAAGTGAATTTCAAGAAGTCCAAGAATGAAAAATCAAGCTCAAGTAAAGTAGAGACACTTATCACTCACAATTCAAGAACACTCTTCTTGATGGATTCTTGTCATATGGTAGATTGGCAAAATATCATTCTCATATTATGGCCATCTACATCCTCTAATGGTTGTAAGTATCTCTTGGCATATTTCAATTCGATTATCCTTTTGTTGCCATGACCTAGACATAGAGTGAAATCCCAAGTTCTTAATTGAATAAAGTGCTATATAAGAAATTCAAATGCTTAGAGCACTTATCAAAAGGGACTTTACTGTATGACTAGAGTTGTGAGACTAATGTTTTTTCTCTAAGTGATTTGTATAGTCTCACTAGCTAATTGAGAATGTGTTTCTCAAATGGGGTGTGCTATCATAGGAAGGTCAACAATCCAAAACTATGTGATGTATTCTCTCTCTAGTTGATTTGGAGTTGATTTGTCTATGTTAAGCACTTACCATAATATGGCTTAAACCTACCCTTTGGACTGAATTGACCAACCATGCACATTCACATGTCTATTCCACTAAAAGGGTGTGCATGAGGCTTTGAGGGAGATTTAATCCATGTTATGAGGTTTCTCTATTTTGGTAGCCTACTTGCCATCCACATATAAAGGGTTACTAAATGAGAAACTAGTGCTTGTGTTACTAATGACCTCTTGTATTTGAGCTTGTTTATAGAAAATCAAGAAGAAGAGGTTGTGCTTGTATTGGATAAATCTCAAGCCTAAAGGTTACTCTTCACCTAAAGTAAGAAGAGGTTGATTTGGATAAACTATATTTGAAGAATTCGCAAGATGACAAGCATTGATAAGATGACTGAATGTAAATAACATCTTGTGAGTATTATCAACCAAAATCACCTCAAGATTGGACAAGAAGAGAAGAATTATAAAAAACATCAAATCTATCTAGAAAATTGAAATCTGAGTTGGCTGCCTTCAAGCATTGATTTGGAAATTCAAATATTGATGAATTGACCTGAAAATTTGTGAGCATGATATATATATCTAGTACTTGCTTCTATACAATTGGCATGAATATTGGTTTAGAAGAAAGTCAGTTTTGAGTTGATTTCTATCAGTTTCAGCACCGCAGTTTTCAGACCTTGACAGTTTTGAAAGAAAAGATGTTTGACTGACCTAATGGTGTCCAAATGGGCTGAAATTTCTATAGAAGTTAAAGTACATGTATATCCATACCTCTACCAAATTTCATATATAGTGGATCAATATTTTGAGAGATATGAAGTTTTCTCTGAGGTGGACAAAAGCTGAAAACTGAGTGAGTTTCAGACTTTAGCAGATTTGTAGAAAATAGATTTGACTGATCAAATGGTGTCTAAATGAGCTAAAACTTTCACATCAGTTATAGGACTCCTATATACACATATCTACCAAATTTCATGATTATTGGACAAGTTGTCTGAGATATATGAATTTTTTTTCAATGAAGACAAAATCTGAAAAACTGACTGCTTGGAAGTGTAATGCAAGTTGCTTGAAGGAGTTTGAAATCAGTTGGTATATAGTCTGAACTTCTCCCTTCACCCTAGGATCATTGATATTCATGAGTTTACTTTGTGTACCCTTGTATGCACAAATTGAGGGGGAGTTCAGTCTGTATATTGTGGGACAAATGGTTTCTATCAAATTCATGATTATCTTGAGCAGTCTCACACATTGGAGAAAGAACACCATGGAGGATGGACAAGTTATATGGTTACTTGGGTTCTTCAAAATTATTCTTTCAGGTCTTGGTCTTTATAAACCAAGAGCTTCTGGTTTAGTGTTGGATGCCCCAATCCTTGGTGGAATCAGCTGTGAATGGGTTGGAGATAAATAATTGAATTCTGGACTTTCATTGTTAGTTCTCCACTCGCTCATGATCTATCCCATTGATTACCCAAGATCTTATTAACAAAAAGTGGTAACTCCTAGTTCACAATTTGAATGTTTTATGAATTTTACCTTTTTGCTCTCTATGTGAGTTGCTTTAGGTAAAGAAAGAACTAGGAACCTAATATGGATCTTGGATGATCATGAAAGCTCTATTTCACCACATTTCTTCAAGTGATAACTATGATCATCCAAATCATCAATTCTCACTTATGATGGTCATATTAAATGGTGATATGTCTACCTTGGTGGTGGTATGTTCTCTTTAGCATAAGTTCAATTGTTGCAATCTTATCATGCCTTGATCAAGATATAGGATGAACTCCTCTAGACTCCTAAACGGAACTAAATGCATTTCACAAGTAATTCGAGTACCTGATGCATATATTAAGGGGGAGCTCATTCTATGTTTTGTGTCTTTTGAGACTAACCTTTTCTTCTAGTGAATTTGTAGTCTCTCTTGCTGAGAATGAGTTTCTCATGGGTATGCTACATAACTAACTCAATCCAAATCGGTAAAGCTATCTCCTATATTTATTTGGATTGCAAATTTATCTCTCAAGTAGCTACTCTCCATAATATAGATTAAATTTCCCCATTTGGACTTAAATGGCCAAAAGTGCATATGTTCTTGTCTTCCACATATATATGTATGCACTATCAAAAAGGGGATCTTAGTCTATGTTATGAGGTTTTGCAATTAGTGATCTACATGCCTTCCACATTCAAAATGGTCACTAGTTGTGAAACTCTAGCTTGTGCAATTTAATGCCATCTCTTGTTCTTGCAAGCATTTACTAGGTGATATATATGTGACATTATGAGATACAAGCATTCATTCTAATTGGCATCAACTTGGGAAGATTCCTTCAATTGGTGTCATACTATGAAGATCATATTTCAATTGGCATTGATGGATAATCTTTCAATTTGGTATATCAAGAAATATGTCTTCAATTGGTATCTCAAAATGACAACAAGAGTTAGCAAGGGACTTTCAATTGATATCAAGCACAAGTTTGTGATGTTTCCTTCAAGATGATGATAAAGATAGATGGGCACAAATGAGATCTTTTTACTTAAACAAGTGCCAAGCACATCAAAGCACTAAATTCAAAATAATCATCATGATGGAGATCATGAGTCTTAGAACAAAGGCATATCACTCCATGAACTCTTGTACTACCTTTGCGCATCTAGGCCCTTACATGCTAGTGTATGTATGTGTATGCAATACTTTGAGCCACACCATGAGTTTGTTCTTGTGGTGACGATTAGAGAATGAGTTTGATATTTGGTTGATACCTCTTGTGGTGCTGGCGTGAGTTTGTCTCATGTTAAAAATATCATCTAAGTGAGGTATGAGCTAAATATGCTAACTTCTCAAGAATCTTGACTTACATTGTTGCATCCTTTGTTTGGTAGAAAATATAGAAGAGAAATCTTGTATGCAAAACTTTTACCTACCTCTTGCCCTCACTTGTCTACCATGATTTCTTCCTTTGGTAGAGATCCTTTTTGGAGATTAATGCCAAAGGGGGAGAAATATTGTGAGGGAGGAGAGATTGATATGTGGATGTAAAGGGTAAAAGAGAGGCATATAAGATTTTTCAAATTTGGGTGGTGTGTACAAGGATAATTTAAATTGATGCTCTTGATAAGTGTTGTTTATGCTAGTGTGTGACTTTCATACCTTGAGTGATGCTTGTTTAATTTGTGCTGATTTGGCAAGACGACAGTGCCGCCCTCTGTTGGTCAAGCAATCTTTGAGTGTATGATCTGTCATGAGCATCACGGTAATCATGTTACACCTTGCACCCCACGAATGCTAAGATATAAATGAGTTCTCACACTTCTTCTTAAATATGTGCATTTGGTATTTTAGGTCAAAATTTGAATTCCATTCTATGCACACATTTAGGGGGAGCTCACTATATCTTAGGATTCAAAATCTTAATGTTTATCAATCTCTTGTAAGCTTTAATTGTGTTGTCATCAATCACCAAAAAGGGGGAGATTGAAAGTGCATCTAGCCCTTTAGTGGGTTTTGGTGAATTGAGTGACAACACAATTAAAGGTCTAACAAGTTTGCTAAGTGTATCAAAGGTTCAACAAGAAAAGCAAACTTGATGGTATTTCACACAGTGTTGAAATGAAGGTCAAATAGTGTATTGTTATATTGGAAGATTATGGAAACAATCTAGTTCAAGCAAAAGACAACAATGCAAATGGAATTCATGAAATGACCACTATGTTGTGGGATATCATAGTATCATGTGAAAGCAAGCATATTTGGTAAATGACAAATGAGACATGAGTTGATAGTTTTGAATTGGTCTCTATATTGGCTTGCTTTGCATAAACAAGAAGAGTTGGATAGTGGACTAGTATTGATCAAGGATTGAATGAAGAATCAATAGTGCATAAGTGAGAAAACACCAAGCAAAGGTCAAATGACAAAGGAGACAATGTATATTGGATATAAGATGGTCTCTACTTTAGTTTGCTTATATGGACAAAGATTGGAAAATCACTTTGCAATAATAAGATCAAACCAGAAGTATGAAGATAGAAATTGAAGTGAGTTATAGGAGTGTGAAAGTGCAATCAAGCCTTAAGTGGGTTTTGTTGACATGACAACGCAATTAGAGAACTAATGAGACTTTACAAGTATGACAAGCAGGTTAAATGAATGGAGGTTAATGAACAGGTTGGCGGACCCCTCCAATTACAAAAGTGCATGGCAACATGCTCAAATGGTGTTTAATTCATTTTATATTTCGAAATTGAGTTTAGGTATGCCGTACTATTAAGAGGGATTCAACATGCATGCCAACAAATGAACCAAATTCAATATCTATTCAATCATATCACACCTCCACATACAATAGAAGGCAAATCAGCCAGCTATTCAAGATCCAATCCTTTGCTATTTCTGCCAGGCCGGCAGTGCCGAGCAGTCCGGCACTGCCGCGACATGTTCTGCCCGTTGGACAGTGGAGGAGTATTTCTTACCCCCTCACTTCTCCCCAACGGCTAGTTCTGCCATTTCTTCACTCTTACTTCGTGAAATAGAAAAGAGAAGCTCTCTTCTTGCTCTCCCTTCTCCCTTGGTGCTCAACCACTCTCCTCTATTGATTTCCAATCAACCTTTGAGAGATTGAGCCTCCAAGCTTGAGAAGAAGCTTCTCCCTCGGATCTTCAACTCCTACAAGCATTTGGTTCGCGTGGTGGCCGTCGGTTTGAGTTCTTTACTCTTGGATCTTTGCTCCTAGCTGGCTAGAGGTTGCCCTTGAGCTTGCCTCCTTCGTGTGGCAGCCTAGGGAAGTTTGTATCACCCCCATATTTCTAATACATTTCCCCTCATCTCAAGAGTTCATTCTCTTGACTTGAGACCGAGGAAAGTGCTAGCCTTTGTGGCGAGCTTGAGCCTTGTGTGGCGCACCTCAACAACGTGGACGTAGGCAAGCCTTGGTGGCGAGCTGAACCACGGGTCAAATCTTTTGTCCCTTGTGTTTGTCTCTATTCTTTGATATATATTGTTTGCAAGGTAATTTCTAGGGTTTGGACCCGATCTACTCGGAGAGTGTGTTGCTACCACTTTCAGGTGGCGCTAGAGGTTCTCTACACCTCTAGGAAGGTTTCTATTCAAGCACAATCTCCATTCTCTCTTTATATTTTGAATTGTGCTCAGGTCTGTTCAGGTGACCAGCAGTGCTGCCCCAGAGAGCAGCAGTGCCGGCCACCCCGGCAGTGCTGGACTTAAGCCCGGCAGTGCCGACCTCTGTGCTAACAGAAAAGTGTCAAGTTGTTTTAAACAGGCCTATTCACCCCCCTCTAGGCTAACCAGGTCCTTACAAGTGGTATCAGAGCAAGGTTATCTCATTAAGCACTTAACCGTGTGAGATAATGACCGAAGAGGGTAGTGTCAAGATGGTTGACCCCAAGAAGGTGGACTTGCACTCCACGGATAGCAGCGATGATAGTGTGGACACAGACAAGTACTTGACCACCGCTGGCATGTCCGTAGGAGTGATAGCAAGAAGAAAAGAATAAAGAAGATTGAGAAGAGAAGGAAAGAAAAAGCAAAAAGAAGAAGATGCAATCAATGAAGCCAAAAGCTTGAAGCTTGCCGAGAAGCTTCATAGAAGAGAAGTAAAGAAGCTCAAGAAAGAGCTTAAGGCTAAGGAGGAGGAGCTAAGGAAAAGCAAAGAGCAAGCCTCTCAAGTGGAGGTTGAATCAAGTAGCTTCGATGGTGATGATGATGTATCATACCAAGCCTCCAAGATTGTGAAGAAGGATGAGAAGAAGAAGAAGGATGATGGCAGCAAGAAATACTCCGCCGTATCCTTCAACTATTCATCCATTTCTAACCATGAGCATAAACCTCTATTTCATGTTCCCGCCGGCAAGTTGCCTCATTTCGATGGGACCAACTTTGCCAAGTGGAAACACTTGATGAAGGCTTATCTTGTAGGTCTTCACCCCAGTGCTTGGGAGATTGTCCATAGAGGATGTGAGCCTCCGGTGAATCCCACAAGCCCCACCACCACCGAGCTTCGTTGCATACAACTTAATGCACAAGCAACTAGTGTGTTGCTAAGTGCATTGGATGGTGATGAGTACAACAAGGTGATGGGATTGGAGGTTGCCAAGGAAATATGGGACACCCTACACCTTGCACATGAGGGTGTAAGCAAAGTAAGGCAATCCAAGATAGATCTATTGATGGCCAAGCTCAACCGGTTTGTGATAAATGAAGGTGAAGGGCCACAAGAGATGTTTGATAGGTTGATGACTATAGTGGGCAAGATAAGAGGACTTGGTGGTGAAGAAGTCAATGATCACAAGGTTGTCAAGATCATGCTTGAAGCCTATTCTCCAAGGAATGAGACCGTTGTGACATTGATTAGGGACAAGAAAAGATTTGAGTACTTCACACCAAGTGATGTTCTTGGAAGGATTATGACCTTTGATTTGCAAAGGGAAGAAGCTTGGTGAGATGGAAGCAAGGTTGGAGGGGATGAAGATCAAGGAAGTGGCTCTAAAGGAAACCAAGAGCAACAAGAAAACAGCCCCTAGCTATCCTAAAAACAGCAAGCAAGCTTCCTCAAGCAAAGCTCAAGCAACCAAAGCCATCAAGCATGAGCCCGAAGCTTCAACTTCAAGTGATGGTGAAAGTAAAGATGAACAAGCTGAGAACATAGATGACATGGCTCTATTCATGAGAAGATTCAACAAGGGCCTAAAGAAGAGTGGGTACAAGCTCATGAAGAGAAGGTTCCCAAACAAGAAGTCAAGAACTTGCTATAATTGTGGTAGCACCGAACATTTCATTGCCGATTTCCCAAATGAAAAGAAAGACAACAAGTTTGGTAAAGGCAAGAGAGAAGACAAGGGTGACCACAAGAAGAGCAAGAGATATGTGGGTGAAGCACACATTGGGCATGAGTAGGACTCAATGGTAGAGAGCTCAAGTGAAGATGAAGAGATGGTAACCATTTCTATCCATAAGTCATCCACTTCACCAAGGCTCTTCAACAACATGTCCGATGATGATGAATGCTCCCCTCACACTTGTCTCATGGCAAAGGGTGAGAAGGTACAACCAAAACCTAAACCCAAAACTCCTCCCCCAATGACATCTCTAGTAGTGATTCTAGTGATTGCTCTAGTGATGATTGCTTTAGTGATGAAGAAATAAATGAAATAACCAAAAACATGGATAAGAAGACCAAAATCTTCATTGCTAATATAATGGATGAACTAGAGGCAACAAAGGCTGAGTTGGCATCTAGAGAAAAGACTCTTATCAAATAAGAGGATCTTTACATTGCTAGTAAGGAAGCTCTTGCATTAGAAAGGAGTGAGGTGAGCTCTTTGACTAAGGCTTTGGCCTAAGAACAAGAAGCTCATGCTCTCACTAAGAAGGAGTGTGATGACCTCAAGCAAAAGCATTGTGGCTTGGTTGAAAAGCATCAAGAGCTTGAGGGACAATACAACCTTCTATGGGAGGGCAGCTCAAATCTTCCTAAAGCAAATGATGCCTCTTCTCCATCCACTAGCCAAGGTTGTGGAAAATGTTATAATATTGATTTGAATGATTATTCCACTAACCTTGACAACATGGAGGCCATGAAGAAAGAGATAGCAAGGCTCAACAATGTCATCTCAGTTTCTAGCAAGAATGACAAAGACAAAGTTGAGCCCAAGAAAATCCAATACAAGGATGGAAGGCATCCATCAATCAAGGATGGGCTTGGACACACTCAAGGAGGTAAAACCAATGGAAGAAAAACAGTGAAAGGCATTGAGTGTGTCAGATTTGAGAAGAAGGGAAGCATTGGTACAGATAAGCCTGCACAGACTGCTGCTCTACTGGATTGTAGGCCGGTAGTTCCGGACCTCAGGCCGGCAGTGCCGCGCCCCACTAAAGGGAAGGCTACCAGTGCTTCACCTAATCAAGCTCAAGCCCAAGTCCATGCCAAGAGGGTGCCCAAGCAAAAGCAGGTTTCTCAGAAACCCAAGGACTCAATCTGGGTGGCCAAGAACAAGTATGCTTATTAACCAAAAGCAAGGTCACCTCAAGGAAGTTTGACCTCTTGCTACATGTTGAAATGCAATGACCGTGGTAAAGTCATTGCAGAATTTGTGGGTGATGAGAAACATGATAAAAGAAACATGAACATTTGGGTTCCAAAAATTGTTGTAACTAACATGCAAGGCCCCAAGATTGATTAGGGACCTAAATCTAGGAACTAAATTGTTTTGTAGGCATACTCCTCCGGTGGATCAAGTTGCGTGCTTGATAATGGATGTACAAATCATATGACCGGAGAGAAGAGTATGTTCTCATCATATTCCCCAACTTCAAATGCAAGTGAGAATATCATCTTCGGTGACAACTCCAAAGGGGAAGTGATCGGTCTTGGTAAAGTTGCTATTACTCTTGAACATTCTATCTCAAATGTATTACATGTGAATTCGTTGAGTTACAACTTGTTGTCCGTTTCTCAATTGTGTGAGATGGGCTACAATTGTCTCTTTACGGATAAGGGTGTGGAAGTCTTTAAGAGGGAGGATTCCTCTATTGTCTTTACGGGTCATTTGAAGGGCAAGCTTTACCTAGTTGATTTCAACAAAAGTAAAGCTAAGCTTGAGACTTGTTTAGTGGCAAAATCTAGAATGGGTTGGTTATGGCATCGATGACTAGCTCATGTTGGGATGAGGAACTTGGCCAAACTCCTAAAAGATGAACACATTCTTGGACTAACAAATGTTCATTTTGAGAAGGATAGAATTTGTAGCGCTTGCCAAGCCGGAAAGAAAGTAGGTGCACCTCACCCATCAAAGAGCATTGTCTCCACCAAGCAACCATTGGAGATAATTCACATGGATCTCTTTGGACTGGTGGCCTACATAAGCATTGGCGGCAACAAACATGGTTTAGTTATTGTTGATGACTTTACTCGTTTCACTTGGTTGTTTTTCATGTATGATAAGGCACAAGTGCAAGATAAGGTGAAAACCTTCATTAGAAGAGCACAAAGAGAATTCGGTTTCCAAATCAAGAAAGTTCGTAGTGACAATGGAACCGAATTCAAGAACACTCAAGTGGAGGAGTTTCTTGATGATGAGGGCATCAAGCATGAGTTTTCAGTTCCATACACCCCTCAACAAAATGGTGTAGTAGAGAGAAAGAACCGGACACTCATTGATACGGCAAGGACAATGCTAGATGAGTACATCGCTTGCCATGCCATCAACCGGCTCTATCTACACAATATCTTGAAGAAGACTTCATATGAGCTATTAACCGGTAACAAACCAAAGGTGTCATACTTTAGAGTGTTTGGGTGCAAGTGTTTCATACTTAACAAGAAACCCAAAACCTCTAAGTTTGCACCTAAAGTTTATGAAGGTTTTCTTCTTGGTTATGGATCAAATGAGCATGCCTATCGCGTATTCAACAAGACCTTAGGGAAAATTGAAATCATGATAGATGTGACATTTGATGAATCTAATGGCTCTCAAGTAGAGCAAATTGATCAAGTGATTGTAGGTAATGAGGAACCACCTTGTGAAGCAATCAAGAACATGGCCATTGGTGACATTAGACCACAAGAAATCTAGGCTACAAAAGTGGAACCTCAAGGTGCTGAAGCTACTGCTCCAAGGATTTAGGATAATGGGCCAGCAGTGCTCCCTGGTTCAGCCTCTGTGCCTGACCACGGCACTACCAGACCAGAGGCCGGCACTGCCGGACCCAACAGACAGGCAGCAACAAGTTCACCAGCAAGACCAATGAACCTACAGTCTGTATTCGAAGAACATGAGTATGATGACCAAGCTAACCAACAAGAAGCCACATAATACCCAAGATTGAGGCAAACAATTCAAAGAGATCATCCCGTTGATAACATACTTGGGAGTCTTTGAAAGGGGGTAACTACTCGTTCACATTTGACAATTTTTTGTCAATTTTACTCTTTTGTCTCCTCTTTGGAACCTCTCAAGGTTGAGCAAGCTCTCGATGATCTGGATTGGGTGATGGCTATGCAAGAAGAGCTTAACATCTTTGAGCGAAATCAAGTTTGGTCCTTGGTGGAAAGACCAAATACCAATGTGAATGACAGCAAATGGGTCTTTCACAACAAGCAAGATGAGCAAGGCATGGTGACAAGGAACAAGGCAAGATTGGTGGCTCAAGGCTTTACTCAAGTGGAGGGTTTGGATTTTGAAGAGACTTATGCACTGGTGGCTAGGCTTGAAGCAATTCAAATGCTTTTGGCCTATGTTGCCCATCATGACTTCAAGCTCTATCAAATGGATGTAAAGAGTGCATTCCTCAACGACCCTATCCAAGAGTTGGTCTATGTTGAGCAGCCACCAGGTTTTGAAGATCCCAAGTTCCCACATCATGTCTTCAAGCTCCATAAGGTGCTCTATGGGCTTAAGCAAGTACCAAGAGCATGGTATGAATGCCTTAAGGAATACTTACTCAAACAAGGCTTTGAAATAGGCAAAGCGGATCCTACTCTCTTCACTCATAAAGTCAATAATGATATCTTTGTGTGCCAAATATATGTCGATGACATAATATTTGGTAGTACTAACCAATCCTTTTGTGATGAGTTTAGTAGGATCACGACTAAGAGATTTGAGATGTTTATGATGGGTGAGCTAAAGTTCTTCCTCGGTTTTCAAATCAAGCAACTCAAGGAAGGGACATTCTTATGCCAAACCAAGTACACCCATGATATGTTGAGAAAGTTTGACATGATGAATGCAAAGCCAATCAAGACTCCCATGCCAACCAATGGACATTGATCTTGATGAAGGAGGGAAATCCGTGGACATAAAGGTATATCGCTCCATGATCGGCTCTCTTCTTTACTTATGTGCATCTAGGTCGGACATAATGCTTAGTGTGTGCATGTGTGCTAGATTTCAAGCTAACCCGAAAGAGTGCCACTTAGTGGCCGTTAAGAGAATTTTGAGATATCTAGTTTTCACTCCTAACCTTGGCTTATGGTATCCTAAGGGCTATAAGTTCGATCTACTTGGGTATTCGGATTCTGATTACACCAGTTGCAAGGTAGACCAAAAAAGCACTTCGGGGACGTGTCAATTCCTTGGACGGTCCCTAGTGTCTTAGAGTTCTAAAAAGCAAAATTGTGTAGCCCTTTCCACAGCCGAGGCCGAGTATGTTGCAGCCGGCGTATGTTGTGCTCAACTACTTTGGATGCGGCAAACCTTAAAAGATTTCATATGTCAATTCACCAAGATACCTCTCTCGTGTGATAACGAGAGTGCCATCAAACTCGCAAATAAACCAGTTAGTTACTCTAGAACCAAACACATAGACATCCATCATCACTTCTTGAGAGATCACGAATTAAAAGGAGATATCACAATTCGCCATGTGAGCACCGAAAAGCAACTAGCCGATAACTTCACCAAGCCTCTCGATGAGACAAGATTTTGTGCTTTGGGTAGTGAGCTGAATATACTTGATTCTCGTAACGTGGTTTGAACTATAGCACACATTTCTTTGTCCACCTAGCAACATAGGAAAAACTTTGAAAAATCTCAATTATGTGTTTCAAAACCGTTTTTGAAAGAAACTTGAGTATGGTGGTCATTGTATGTATTGTTGATTGCTTACTGTTGACACAAAAAGTGTCAGGATCTGCGAACACGTCGGGCTTATACCCGAAATTCGATATCCAAGGCGTGCCAGTCGATTTGACCAGTTAATCGACAAGGACGATAACTAGAACAAGATTCAATCAAGACAACGGCGATACGCCCGGATGCCAAGATTGGGACTTGATCAGGATAACTAGAGCAGAGCTGAACGAGACAACAGCGATGCGCCCGGATGTCAAAGCTCAGAGATACTCCCACGCAGAACTTACAAGGATTTGACGGAGATCAAGGTGATGCAACCCGTCGAAGCTTGAAGAACTCATAGATAAACTATAACTAATGCAAAAGGGTAAATTGCAGTAAAAGTAGAATAAGAGTAAATTGATTTGATTTGATTGGATTGATATCTTTTACACGCAGCCCTTGGGCACATATTTATACTCCCGCATGGAGAGTTGTACAAAGACATGACTCGTATCTTTCCTAAAACAAACTCTTAACTTTAAGGAAACTTGACCCGCGCAGGAGCCGGATCTAAAATAACAATATTATTTTCCTAAACAAACACGCCTATTTTAAAGGAAAACAAACGACTCAAGCAAGAGTCAGACTCAAACTACTATAATAATACTGGTATGAAATCACCAGTTTCCTTATGTCTTTGCTTCGATGAAAACTTTCCATCGGCAGACTCCTTCAATCCGCAACTTCCTTCTTTCATCACCGGCAATCCTTCACTGATGTCCACCGCCAAGTCATCCTGTGCCCATCGACATTCCATGCCCATCGGTAATCGGTATCGGCAACATCCCTTCATCGGCAATCGGCAACTTTGCAATCCTGGTGACCTGACTTCACCAATCAACCTCTATCGGCAAGAACCATCCAGCTTTCATCGGCAACAAACTTGCCCTTCTTACAACGCACTCCCATCGGTAAACTTTTTCTGATGACTTCTTGATGCTGATAGAAAATGGCCACCGATTCACGCAAGTCTTAGCTCATTTGACACGTGCCGAAAAATGGTGTCAACACATGCCCCCCGATTTTGGAGTGTAGAATATTTTACGCGCCAAAATTTTCTCCATTGTAGCCGTTCCTTCCGAGGTAACTGCACAACTTCCTCGATCCCCGTGCGCAGAACTGCAATTTATTAATAAAATCCCTCGATCATAGCGCAAACAATTCCAAATCTGACAATATCTCCTTTATTATTGCGCACATCCACCGCAGGCCTCTCCACATTACTGCACAGTATGAACCGAAATCCCAAAATACCCCTGATCTAGGCCTATAAGAGTTACTACGATCCAACTTACTTTTTTACCCTAGGCCCACTTTCACTTTTCTCCTGCCTTCATCTTCAACCTCCGGCGGCATCTCCGAAGAACACCCGTTCGAGCTCGAGCGATAGTACCTTCTTCAAGCCAAGCACAATCCGCAAGAACTCCTCAGCTCCAATGGCGATCCAAGTCGACATCCCCAAGGTAAATCCATTCCTTCCTTACTCTTTCTGCAAGTTCCTAGTCCGTATGAATCCCATAACTTTTCCTTTTTTCTTCCTTTAATCCTTCTTTTTCTTTTTGAAACCTAGGAACTGTACAATAAAGTAGTAATCCCTCTTGAGCAATCCAACTTTACCTGTCTAGGCCCAATGGGGAATCCTGACCCTAGCTATCTGATCAACGCGGAAGCCAATCACATTCCCTTCAGATCTGAATGCTTCAGTTTAGGGTTATGGAAAGACACCTTCCGTTCTTGGCCCAAACCCACCAAAGGGTGGAAGAACTGGTATCTTAGGGTCATTAGAACATAGCAAGTCTATTGGTCAGAGCGCAATTTGGACCAGTGCATTAGGCTCTCCATTACCGATATGGAGAAAAACAAGAACATGTTGATAGCTGCCTCCTACTTCTGGTCCAACACCATGAATGCCTTTCTATTTAGACACGGACCAGCCACTCCCACACTTGCCGATGTGCATATGTTGACTGGTCTCGATGTTTCCTCCGCCGATACCTTCACTCTGTTCAATAGGAAAGCCGAGTATAAAGTAAACACTCGGAATATCGGTGGCTAGACTGGCTATATCCAGGAATATCAGAAGACTGGATCGGTAAGCCAGAGAGAACACGCCATATTTCTGAATATGTGGCTGGAAAAATTCATCTTCTATGGCAGAGCAGTCGGACCTACCACCATGCACCTTCCAGCAGCCGAGCTCCTTGCCGATGGAACAAGACTCCCTCTCGGTCGATATCTTCTTGGATCAGTGTACCGCCTTCTACACCAAGTGTCCAAGAAGCTGTTGTTAGGTGAGCCCGTCGGCAACCTTGGAGGCCCCTGGTGGTTCATAAACATGTGGCTAAATGCTCACATTTACAAAGTCCTCCAGTTTGACTTGTTTGCTCAGCAATTCCCAAGGGACATATCCAAAAATTACAAATACCGGGATGATGAATCGGCAACTCGTCCTCCACTCAACTTCGGAGAGGCCATCATAGTGCTGCCAGGGACCGTTGCCGATGCAGAGCAGTTTGGTCTATTCTTCCAGAAATTTTACAACGGAATCCCTGCTTCGGAACGGCTCTGGTGGCCATGCATTGATGAGGACAACCGATTTCCGCTGTTGTTCAACCTTACCGATGGGAATGTGCCTCAAAATCAAATAATCATGAAGGCCAGTATTGTTCCCCGAGCTATCCTAGTCAATATCTTCGGAACTGGGTAGAATGCCCCTCCATCCTTTGAGTTCTACTACCCATCGGCAGCGGCAAGACAACTGGCATTTGGCCAACTGCCGATCAAGCTCTGCTACTCCAAGGTGGTAAAACCAAGGCAGACCATCTCCAGTGCCATAGACTGGAACAAAATCGTCAATCTTCCTGCTAATGCTGATACATCAGACATTGATCTGTCTTCCTGGGCACCAACATCCTTCATCACAAATGAATATAAATTCTGGTGGCAAGAATGGAGATATCAACTATTCGCCGAGTCATCACACTACTATCGGAATATAATTGACGTCAATCACGCCATTCCCGATGATGCAGTAAGTTTTTCATTCCGATGCATTCCTCATTACTTTACTCTTATCATTGGCATCTGACCCCCTTATGCTTAACAGGTTGACGATCCGATTCCCAAGATGAGCAGGAGTGGCAAGCCTTTTAATCTTCGAATGATGAACCCCATATCACTCATCGGCAATAATGCCCCCACACTAGCTGCCTTCACCCCCCAGAAGGTACCCAAATCGACGCCTGCAAAAACCAAGGCTACATCGGCTGTTGCTGCTGCCTTGACGCGGGTTTTTGCAGTAAATCTCATCCTTACTTATACCAATCACATACTGCTTCATTGGCAACAGTTTACTTCGTATAACTTGCACTAAACATTTTCAGGCAATGAGGTCATCGGCAGCTGCTCCAAACACACAAGCATCTCCAAGTCCTGCTACCAATGCCCCCCAGGCTTCATCAAAACGGGCTAGCTCTCCCACTGCCGCACCAAGGAAGAAAAGACGCCTGAGATTAGCCACCCCATCTTCGCCATCGACTCCAATCGCATCACCAACTGCCGACGCGCCAACGGCAGAACCATCATCGGTTCCTATCCGTGATCATCCACTGGACGACATCCCCGATCAGGAGATAACGCCACCCGCTGCAACAACGGAGGCGACATCGGCATCGGCACCTTCACCAACCGAAATCCCCGATGAGAGAACGGTGTCGCCACCACGGGAGCCAGCCACCACAGCGGAAGCAACACCAGCAACAGCGCCACCAACATCCACGGCGTCACCTACTTCTCCAACACAAGTCCGCTCATCGGCAATAGCTGCCGATCTCGAGGATGAAGCTGTACCAGCCAACATGCCAAGTCCTAGGCAAGAAATTCGCTTCAAGATGGTAAGTCGGTTACCTAAAAATTTGTAGTATAATCTCATGATCGGCGCATCTTAACTCCTTCTTTTTCAGGCTCAAGCTTCCCTGGACAGCCTATTCTCCTTCAACGTCAACCCTCAAGAGGACGAACACTCAGAAGGCCCTGCTCCAGCAGACAGTTTGTTTTCCTTTGCCGTTAACATCCCCGATGAGGATGAGGACGAAGAAAGTTCTGCGCCAGCTCTATCGGCGGAGGTCAAATCCAAGCTTGAAGCACTACTTTCCTTGCTGCAACAAGATACATCTCAGCTCATCCAGGATTCAACCGCAGCAAGGACAGCTTTCAAGGATATCCAAGGCCACCTCCCTACTGATACAGAAGAAACTCTCTTCCAGGCAACTTTCCTCGATAGCAAGCAAATCCAATACCAGAGGCTCTCCCGTCGCATAGCCGATAGGGTTGCCCAATCTCAGACCGAGGAAGAGAAGCTCAAATTTAAAAGTATTGCCGACGAAAAGCACAAGAGCATCAGCCAAGCAGAAGTTTCCAGCACCAATCTTGAGCAAGAAATTACTCAGTTATCGGCAAGGAAAGAAGAGCTACTGACTGAGTTAAAAAAGGTTGAGGAAGCTCTAAACACAGCCAATCAGAAGAAAACCCAACTGTCCGACACCATCAGGGTTCTGCGGCAAGAAAGAGACCAAAATGCCCGACAAGCCATTTTATTGAAGAAGAAAATCAAGCCAGTCGAGGGCTCTGCCGATGCCGACACCAAGGAGATGGATGAGATAGAGCAAATTCGCCTGCGTGTGATATCAACCATCCAATCCTTGTTGTAATTTATTCATTGTATCAACAAATGTAATCAGTAATACTTGATTTTGGCTCTGTAATATAATGTCAACACGCTTTTACCGATGCTTATATAACTTTTTCCTTCATCGGCATTCAATTGAGCACTTATGCGTCTACCCAAATACTAGGGTAATATTTCTTCAAGTATTTACCATTGATTGCCCTAGAAAATGCAACTCCTTCGAGAGTCTCCAAAATATAGGCATTGCCAGGAGCAGACTGTTTTATCCGATAAGGACCTTCCCAATTAGGAGACCATTTTCCAAACTTATAACTCTTAGTCCCAATCGATAAAATCAACTTCCACACCAAATCACCATCGCCAAATTGCTTCGCTTTTACTTTCTTGTCATACCATCTAGCAACCCTCTTCTTGTTTTCTTCAATGCTGATTAAAGCCTTCAACCGATGACTTGCTAGGTCTTCCAACTCATCTTTCATAAGAGCAGTATAATCATCGGTTGTCAATTGACCTTGAAAAGATAATCGCCTAGAGCTAGTTTTAATTTCCCAAGGCAGGACAGCATCGTGTCTATAGACTAACTGATACGGCAAAACTTTGGTTGCACCATGACAAGCCATCCGATATGACCACAAGGCCTCATTTAACACCACATGCCACCTTCTAGGGTTCTCTTCAATCTTGCGCTTGATAAGTTTAATAACTCCATTATTAGTAGCTTCAGCCTGACCGTTAGCTTGAGCATAATAAGGAGAAGAATTCAATACCTTGAACCCCATACTAGCAGCAAATTCATCAAACTCTCCCGATGTGAACATGGTTCCTTGATCGGTAGTAATAGTTTGAGGAATACCGAATTGGTAAACAATGTGTTCTTTAACAAAATCCACCATGTTTGCCGATGTCACCTTCTTCAAAGGAATCGCCTCAACCCATTTAGTGAAGTAATCGGTAGCAATAAGTATAAACTTATGCCCCTTACTCGATGGTGGATAAATCTGGCTGATGAGATCAATAGCCCATCCTCTAAACGGCCAAGGCTTGATTATAGGATTCATTGCTGATGCAGGTGCCCTCTGTACGTTACCAAACTTCTGACAATCCTGGCATCCTTTGAAATAGTTGAAGCAATCTTCAAGGATTGTCGGCCAATAATATCCATTTCGCCTAATCATCCACTTCATCTTGAATGCCGATTGATGTGCTCCACACACACCTTCATGGATTTCATCCATCAACTCCTTTGATTCCTCTTTATTAAGGCATTTGAGCAAAACTCCATCAATCGTCCGCTAATACAATTCATCGTCAAGGAGCACATACTTAGTGGCTTGGAACCTTAGACGCCTTTCAACTTTCTTAGACGGATCCCTTAAGTAATCGGCAATTTCACTTTTCTAGTCATCGGCAACCATTACCGATGTCATGACTTCTTAAATCGACTGATATCCTAAAGCATTCTGCGCTAACCGATTGGCCTCTTCATTGTGCAACCTAGGAATATGCTGTAAGCGATATTCTTTGAATTCTTTCAACAACTGCAAGCACTTTCCATGGGTTGCAATTAAAGCTTCACTTCGGCATTCATACGTGCCAATCAATCGGTTGATCACCAACATAGAATCACCGAAGATTTCAACAACATCGGCACATACTTCCCTGAGTAATTCCAACCCCTTGAGTAAAGCCTGGTACTCAGCCTGATTGTTTGTTGAAGTAGCAACAATCGGCAACGAAATTTCATACTTCCGTCCTCGGGGTGAAATTAAGAGAATACCGATACCTGCTCCGTCCTTGCACGTAGACCCATCAAAGAATAAAGTCCAAGGAGCAATCTCCATAGAGCTTACTACATTGCAATGCTGAGTAACAAAATCGGCCATCACTTGACCTTTAACTACCTTAGTCGATTCATACCTTAAATCAAACTCTAAAAGTGCCAGAATCCATTTGCCGATTCTTCCACTTAATATCGGCATTGACAGCATATACTTAACCACATCATCTTTGCAGATAACAGTGCCTTCAGCCAACAACAAATAATGCCTCAATTTTATGCAAGAGAAATATAAACATAAGCATAATCTCTCTATGGCCGAATACCTGGTTTCAGCATCCACCAACCTTCTTCTCCGATAATATATCACACGTTCCTTTCCTTCAAATTCTTGAATTAAAGCTGATCCGATAACACTGTCATCGACAAACAAATACAATCTGAAAGGCTTCCCGTGCTGAGGTGGAACCAAGACTATAGGGTTTACCAGATATTTTTTGATCTCCTCCAAGGCTAACTGCTATTCTTCTTTCCATGTAAACTCTTGATCGGCTTTCAACTTTAACAATGGACTAAAAGATTTAATCGTACCAGACAAGTTGGATATAAATCTTCTAATGAAATTAATCTTGCAGATCAAAGATTGCAGCTCAGTCTTGTTTGCAGGAGCAACCACCTTGTTAATTGCATCAATGGACTTCTTGCCGACCTCGATGCCTCTTTGATGCACCATGAAACCCAGAAATTGACCTACCGATACACCAAACGTACATTTGTTAGGATTCATCTTCAGCCCATGCTCCCTTGTGCATTCCAATATTTTTCGCAAATCAGCAAGATGCTTCCCAAAATCTCCAGACTTAACCACTACGTCATCAATATAGATTTCAACTATCGTGCCGATATACTTATGAAAGATGAAATTCATTGCTCTGATAAGTAGCACCGGCATTCTTCAAGCCAAAAGTCATGACCACCCATTCAAATAAACTGACATGACCTGGACATCTGAAAGCAGTTTTGGATATGTCTTCTTCAGCCATGAATATTTGATTGTATCCAGCATTGCCATCCATGAAGCTAATGATTTGATGTCTGGCAGCAGCATCAATCAGCAAATCGGCAACGGGCATCGGGTAGCCATCCATCAGCGTAGCCTTGTTAAGATTCCTGAAATCAATACAAACACGAAGTTTTCCATTTTTCTTATATACGGGAACCACATTAGAAATCCATTCGTCGTATCGGCATTGCCAAATAAATCCAGCTTCGATTAACTTTGTAATTTCGTCCTTAATGTCAGGTAGAATGGTAGGATTGCATCGGCGTGCAAGTTGCCGATGTGGTTGGAAACCAGACTTAATAGGCAACCGATGTTCGACTATTGATCGGTCTAAACTAGGCATCTCTGTATAATCCCAAGCAAAACAATCTTTATATTCCTTTAATAAATCAGTTAACCGCTGTTTACATTGGGAATCTAACTTAGCACTAATAAAAGTAGGCCTAGGTTTACTACCATCGCCGATGTCGACCTCAAGTAAATCATCGGCGGATGTGAAGCCCTGTCCCAGTTTTCCATCATCAGCGAACCGATCCATTAAAACTCTTCTTCAGGACCGACTGCTTGGATCGGTTTAATGCGGTAATCGGCAACTTTGAGGAACTCCGTGTCCCAAGCTTCACCTGATATGCATCTGGTTTGCTCATAAGTTTCCGATTCCGCCGACGCAACAATCTATGGGGTCTCACTTCGGACAATTTCAATCTTGTCTCCGATCCACTGTACAAGGCTCTGATGCATGGTGGAAGGAATACAGCAATGGGCGTGGATCCAATCCCTTCCTAGGAGCAAGTTGTAGGTGCCTTTGCCACTGATTACAAAAAACGTTGTCGGCAAAGTTTTACTGCCGATGGTTAAGTCAACACATACGGCTCCTATAGCTGTCGACACATTGCCCTCAAAGTCCTTGAGCTTCATGTCGGTCTCGACTAAGTCCTGGTCGCCTTTCCCAAGCTTTCTAAACACGACGTACGACATTATGTTTATTGATGCCCCACCATCTACCAGCATCTTTGTCATAGGCTGTCCATCCACTTTACCTTTAACAAACAAAGCCCTCAAATGCTGCCTTTCATCGTCAGCAAGCTTCTCAAAGACGGCTATCATTGGATCCAGCACCAATTGTGCCATCTCAGCAGTCTCCTCATCATCGCTGACAGGTGCCATGAACTCCATCGGCAATATGACGACCATATTGATTTCTGCCGATGGACCCCTGTCCTTGCGCTTTGGCCTCCACTGCTTTTCCCCTGAGGGAATCTCACTATTGTATAAATCACCTTGGCATTCGTGTTGGATCCTTCTCTTCTGAGTCTTGGTCAGACCCTTAGGGCACCACTGAGGAAGCTTGGTTTTCTAGACGGGCTGGTGCTGCTTTCCACCGCTTGCACCGGTACTTCTTCTGATGTTGGGATCTCTGGAGAATATTTCTTCATCAGGCACTCTTGCATCGGCCATCTCCTCCAGCTCCTCTTGATCAACACGTCTGCCAAGCCTGTTATGGGCACTAAGCTTGCCCCCCAGTCGGTCATGCGCCGACCTCTTCTCTCTGAGCGGTTTAGCGTACATGGGCATCCGATCATCAAAACAAGGTTTCTTACCTGACCGATCGACAGTATATACCCATTGCATTCGGGACAATTATCGGTAGTAGGCAGCTTGATGCCTTCTTCCCAACAGTGAATGAAGAAGGGACACTTCCAGTGGTCCTTATGGCGAAGCCATTCCTGGTGCTCTTCTTCTTCTTGCCAATATCGCTCTTCACGTGATTGCCGATAGTCTCGCCTTGGCTGCTTATGCGTGATTATAACACCAGGAGCCCTATTGGCACTGCTACCTTCATTGGCAACTCTCTTGCCTTTTCTGTCATCGGCAAACCTCCTTTCGTCGTGCTCAGTTACTTGATGGTTGGGGTCTACCGATGCACTCTTCCTGGTAGCTTCCAATGTCAACACTTTGGTTTTTCCACTGGTTTCCACCATATTATTTGGAAACGGGTGATCAATCTTCATCGGTTTCTGGACTTTAGAATTTTCAAATTTGATGCGTCCAGATTCAATCTCTGACTGCAATTGCTGCCTGACTACCTTGCAGTCATTGGTACTGTGAGAAGTTGCATTGTGCCACTTGCAGTACCTGATCCTCTTGAGCTCTTCAGCCGATGGAATTACTTGGTTAGGCGCTAACTTGATTTGCCCTTCTTGAAGTAACAAGTCAAACATCCTATCGGCTTTGGTGATGTCAAAGGTGAACCTCTCAGCTTCTTTCTGGCCGAACGGACAAGACACAGATTTCTTATCCTTCACCCACTCGGCCGCGCCGATGCTTAGCTCTTCATCTGACCCAGAGTCTTCCTCTTGCCCGATGAAGGTCACCTTCTTATTCCAAGTCTTTCGGGGCTCAAAGGTTTTGATATCTTGATCAGCAATCCTTTGCACCAGATGACTTAGGCTTTCAAACTCCTGAGACGTATATTTGT
This sequence comes from Microstegium vimineum, assembly GCA_022036555.1. Classification (NCBI taxonomy): domain Eukaryota; kingdom Viridiplantae; phylum Streptophyta; class Magnoliopsida; order Poales; family Poaceae; genus Microstegium; species Microstegium vimineum. The sequence continues at coordinate 38,702,458 of CM039127.1, forward strand.
CCTTGATGTGCGGCAGCAACCCTTGGAAGGCCAAATCTGCCAGTTGCCGATCATCAAGCACTAGGATGTAGCACTTATTCTTCACGTCTCGCAACCTCTGAACAAAGCTTTCTACCGATTCATCGTTGCGTTGCTTCATCTTGACCAAATCGGTAAGCTTCTTCTCATGTATGCCAGCGAAGAAGTATTTATGAAATTGCCTCTCTAGATCGGCCCATGTAATTACAGAATTTGGAGGCAGCGATATGAACCATGTGAATGCCGATCCAGACAATGATGAAGAGAACAATCTCACCCTCAATTCTTCCCTGCTGGCAGCTTCCCCGCACTGGATAATGAAGCGGTTGATGTGCTCCATTGTTGATGTGTCGTCTTGGCCGGAAAACTTGGTAAAATCAGACACTTTGTACCGATTTGGGAGAGGAATCAAGTCATATGCTGGAGGATACGGGGTCCGATAAGAATATGTATTGACTTTGGGTTTAATGCCGAATTGTTCTTTCATAACTTCGGCGATCTTATCGGTCCAATATGCATCCTGCTCTTGCCGACTCATTGGCTGGTTGTTGACTAGTGGAGCCGGCTGATGCGCCTCTTGAAGATGATGCGTAGTAATTACGGGCGCAACACCAGTCATCTGAACACTATGCATCGGTTGATTTACCGATGGATAGTTTTGCACACTTAGCAGATTAGGTTGAGTCATCGTATTCATCGGTTGTTGTACCGATGGTCCGCTCTGAGTGTTTGCTGGGCCTCCATAATGATACATTGATACACCAGGCTGTTGAGCTAGCGGCTGGTTGGCCCACCCAGGATTATAAATCATCGGCATATGACTTACCGATGGCTGATAGCTAACTGGAGCGTGTTGCTCTTGTATCCTGGAGCAATCAATCATCAGATTACCTTGGGGAACTAGCGCTCCGGCTTGAGGGTTTGCAACCATAGGTTGACTTCCAGCTGCTATAATGTGTTATATCGGCACGGAGCTTGCCGATGGTGGCTTTTAGGAATCACTTGAAAATCTTCTGATGGGACTTGCACAGTTGGAGAGGATGTAGAGTAATGCATCATAGGGGCCATCGGCTGTGATTGCGTTGCCGATGCCATAGGGCCCTTCCAAGCTGAGCTATCTCCCTGCACCAGATTAGAACCAGCAGATAGATTTGGAGGCATACCGTATCCCCACCAGTTAGCGGGAGCTGATTGACTCTGGATAGCTGGTCCTGAAATTGCCGATGCCACTGGATCTGTGTTGAGCTTGGTGACGCTGCCGGGGTTTGGCCTTGGCGGTGTAGCCACATCGGCAGACGTTTCCACAGGAGTGGAAGACGCCATTGGGGCTGCCGATGGGCTTATAGATGCCGATCCAGGTTGATGATACGCTGGACCAACATATTGAGGTGCATGTCCTTTGAATGATTGCATGAGAGCATTGTACACAGTATTGGACAACACGTTGGAGTGGCTAATTAATGCTTGATTTAGAGCAGAATTAACCATCTCTTGTAACTTACCGGGATTGGCGTCATACGTGACCTGCCGCGGTAACGGCGAATCTTGCTTCTGGATTGCCTCGCCGCTCCTGCTTAGGCTGAAGGATTTGAGATATAACTGCTTGTACTCCTCCATAGCCCGCTCCATGGCCAGCCTCTGATCATCTTTTAGATCGGCCTCGGAGACTTCAATGTCGTTCCTCTGGTTAACGTCGTCGTTATCACCCATGATAGATGTATAATTTATATAATCGAGTCCCACCGAGCGTGCCAAAAGAGGTGTTGACACAAAAAGCATCAGGATCTGCAAACACCTCAGGCTTATACCCGAAATTCGATATCCAAGGCGTGCCAGTCGATTTGACCAGTTAATCGACAAGGACGATAACTAGAACAAGATTCAATCAAGACAACGGCGATACGCCCAGATGCCAAGATTGGGACTTGATCAGGATAACTAGAGCAGAGCTGAACGAGACAACAGCGATGCGCCCGGATGTCAAAGCTCAGAGATACTCCCACGCGGAACTTACAAGGATTTGACGGAGATCAAGGTGATGCAGCCCGTCGAAGCTTGAAGAACTCGTAGATAAACTATAACTAATGCAAAAGGGTAAATTGCAGTAAAAGTAGAATAAGAGTAAATTGATTTGATTTGATTGGATTGATATCTTTTACACGCAGCCCTTGGGCACATATTTATACTCCCGCATGGAGAGTTGTACAAAGACACGACTCGTATCTTTCCTAAAACAAACTCCTAACTTTAAGGAAACTTGACCTGCGCAGGAGCCGGATCTAAAATAACAATATTATTTTCCTAAACAAACACGCCTATTTTAAAGGAAAACAAACGACTCATGCAAGAGTCAGAGTCAAACTACTATAATAATACTGGTATGAAATCACCAGTTTCCTTATGTCTTTGCTTCGATGAAAACTTTCCATCGGCAGACTCCTTCAATCCGCAACTTCCTTCTTTTATCACCGGCAATCCTTCACTTATGTCCACCGCCAAGTCATTCTGTGCCCATCGACATTCCATGCCCATCGGTAATCGGTATCGGCAACATCCCTTCATCGGTAATCGGCAACTTTGCAATCCTGGTGACCTGACTTCACCAATCAACCTCTATCGGCAAGAACCATCCAGCTTTCATCGGCAACAAACTTACCCTTCTTACAACGCACTCCCATCGGTAAACTTTTTCCGATGACTTCTTGATGCCGATAGAAAATGGCCACCGATTCACGCAAGTCTTAGCTCATTTGACACGTGCCGAAAAACGGTGTCAACACTTACTAACCATTATAGGGAAAGGAGTATGTGTCTACAAGTACATAAATATAAAGTATGAAGTGGCATAGTACCTCTCTACCCAGGCAGTCCGGTAGTGCCGACCCCTAGCACGGCAGTGCCGGAGTGCGTGGCAGTGCCGGGCCAAGCCGCGGCAGTGTCGCGACTTAAAGGACCCGAGCAGTCGGGCCCAAGTCATAGCCCTCGGGTTTCTCTTCTATTCTACACCCTAGCCCAAGGGGAATCCATCCCAAGTCATATTCTCCCCAACAGAACCTTCTCCCTCTCCTCTCTCAACCCCTAGGAGACCTAGGGAGCCCGGAGGTCCCTCTCTTCTTCCCCGGTGGTGCCGCCCTTCGAAGGTGCTGCCATTGGAGGAGGTGTGGAGGATCTTCCTCCCTGCGTCAAGCTTCGTTCAAGCCCGACCTTCTTCATCCTCATCTCTCTTTCAAAGGTAATAACATGAAACCCTAGGTTGGATCGATCTATGCAATGTACGGATTTTGAGATGGGATTTAGGTTGGTAGTAGTTGCATTATGTATGGTGATGTAGCTCTAGTTGTTAGATTCAATCAAAACCTAGATTCAATGAAGGATTGATGGAGCTAGCATTGGTGCTGTCTGCACCAGGCCGGCAGTGCCGGGCAAGAGGCCGGCAGTGTCGGGCCCTTGGTGACAGCACTGTTGCATATGCTCCTACAATCGTCCATTGACCCTAGTTTTTGATCCAATCTCTCCACTAGAGTTCCAGTTACTATTCTAAGTGCAGCAACCTAACTCTCACTCCTTTTAATGCATAGATGGATGTCGGAGGATCAAGCGGTGGTGATAGAGGAAAGGGGCCAAGGACCAAGGCCCGTACTTTTCAAGGAGGCAGATGTGCTGTTGATGATCGCTTGAATCCAAGGCAAAGGATCTGGAAGGAGGAAGAGTTACAGAGGGCTGGAAGAACAATAAGAGAAGGTGCTTGCCCTAGGACACCTCCTGATTTGGGACTTTTTGATGGTTCATATCTCATTGAGCATGCTGAGGAGTTACTTGTCAGAGAGCCTCAGGACAGCCATGCCAGAGACAGAGTCATCTATCAGAATCAGTGGCGGACTGTCCAAGAGCAAAGGGCCATCTATCCCTATGATATGCCAAAGGACATGTGAGTGGATTACAGGTTCTGGAATGTTTTTCATTCTGATTACTACTCCACTGTTCTCCTCAATGCAAAGAAGCCCAAGATCATCAAGATGAAGTATGTTGATTGGGAGCACTTGGAGAACAAGAGAGATCCTGTATTTGACAGAGTGATTGATCAGTGCAAGGAGCTAAGCATGTATGAATGGATGGGTTTTCAAAATGGTTGGAACATAGAAATCATCCATCAGTTCTTTGCTACTTATTATCTTGACATGGAGAACCATGTGATGCACTGGATGACTGAGGGCATGCATTACAAGCTTGAATTTGTGACTTTTGCCCGCCTTCTAGGCTTTGGAGAGGATGACAGAGCGTGCTCAAATGTACATGATGAGAGAGGATTGACAAATGAAGAGATTTCCCATCTTTACATTGAGTCTGAGCATGCAGATGGTCTTGTGAAGGGGTTAAGGAGCAAGTACTACATTCTTAACAACCTCTTCAGGACCACACTCTATCCCAAGGTGGGATCAGCCTCCAACCTCTATGCTTTATCGAAGAATGTGCTTAGGAGGATGAGAGGTGGAGCACCACCCTTTTCAGTGTCACATTTCCTTTGGGATGAGATCTTCATGGCAGCTGATGATGCTAGGAAGGGGATCCTATATGCTCCCTACCTCATGTTCATAATTGAGAGAGTGACAGGCCAGATCTTCAACAAGGACACAGTCCATGAGCCTTATAGAGGTGAGAAGGCCATTCATTCTACAGTTCAGGAGGTCATGACTCCTCCCAGGACAGCAGCAACCTCAGACTTTCCTGAGTCCTCCAGAGGAGCAGCAGTAGCAGCTAGTAGAGGCAAAAGGAAAGGGATCACCTATGCTTCTGAAGAAGATGTTTGCAGGCATTTGCTCTGCAAATAACCATGCTTACCAGACCAGGCTAGAGATCAGGCAACTCAGACAGGAGCAGGGTCTCAGGCAGCTTTCTCCTCCCACTCCTCCACCAGAGCTCAGCGAGGAGTCCACCTATGGCTCAGATGATGAGGATGATTCAGATGATGATGATGAGGAGGAGACATAGGAGCAGTAGCCTCCGAGACGCAAGCGTCGTTCTAGTGGCCCTGGTGTTCACTTCACTTCAGCCCCTGATGAGATGATGAGGAAGATGAAGATGAAGATGATGATGAAGATGACCATATGGACGAGGATAACGACTAGTTTGTATTCTTTTTGCTTTGTTTTTCTCTTCTTTTTTGGTGACTTGTTGCCAAAGGGGGAGAATTACTAAGTGAAGGGGGTGGGTACAACAATTCTTCGACGGTCATGTAGGAGCAGCTGCTAGTTAACTTAGTTTTATCTTAGTTTTAGTTTGTGAGATGAGAGAGCAACATTCAAACTATTTTATTGTAATATTGCAACTTAAGTACTTGATTCATGATATTTGTGGACACGTACTCTCTCTTATATATCATGCTTGTCTTAGTGTGCTTTTAGGTTACATATATTTTGTGTTGTGTGGCCGTGCTTGTGCTTCCACAGGCTTGTTGTCTGCAGTCAAGCCTGCAGTGCCGGGCTACACAACACCAAGCACTCTGTTTTGTGTTTGAGACAGAATCATATGCATCACGTATATTCCTGTGACACTATGTTTCAACACCCCACAGTAGCCATGGATGTAGGGGGAGCCCTATTTCACTCCAATGTATGAATTTTGGCTTTTCATGCCAAATTGGAAATTTAAATTCCCATTGACACATTTAGGGGGAGCTTCTACACTCATGACTTGCATTGTCTCAGATTTTTACTTCACTTTTGTAAGCTCTAAGTGTGTTGTCATCAATGACCAAAAAGGGGGAGATTGAAAGTGCAATCAAGCCTTAAGTGGGTTTTGGTGACATGACAACGCAATTAGAGAACTAATGAGACTTTACAAGTATGACAAGCAGGTTAAATGAAAGGAGGTTGATGAACAGGTTGGCGGACCCCTCCAATTACAAAAGTGCATGGAAACAAGCTCAAAGGGTGTTTAATTCATTTTATATTTCAAAATTGAGTTTAGGTATGCCGTACTATTAAGAGGGATTCAACACGCATGCCAACAAGTGAACCAAATGCAATATCTATTCAATCATATCAAACCTCCACATACAATAGAAGGCAAATTAGCCAGCTATTCAAGATCCAATCCTTTGCTGTTTTTGCCAGGCTGGCATTGCCACGACTTGTTCTGCCCGTTGGATAGTGGAGGGGTATTTCTTACCCCCTCACTTCTCCCCAACGGCTAGTTCTGCCATTCCTTCACTCTTACTTTGTGAAACAGAAAAGAGAAGATCTCTTCTTGCTCTCCCTTCTCCCTTGGTGCTCAACCACTCTCCTCCATTGATTTCCAATCAACCTTTGAGAGATTGAGCTTCCAAGCTTGAGAAGAAGCTTCTCCCTCGGATCTTCAACTCCTACAAGCATTTGGTTCGCGTGGTGGCCGTCGGTTTGAGTTCTTTACTCTTGGAGCTTTGCTCCTAGCCGGCTAGAGGTTGCCCTTGAGCTTGCCTCCTTCGTGTGGCAGCCTCGGGAAGTTTGTATCACCCCCATATTGCTAATACATTTCCCCTCATCTCAAGAGTTCATTCTCTTGACTTGAGACCGAGGAAAGAGCTAGACTTTGTGGCGAGCTTGAGCCTTGTGTGGCGTACCTCAATAGCGTGGACGTAGGCAAGCCTTGGTGGCGAGCTGAACCACGGGTCAAATCTTGTGTCCCCTTGTATTTGTCTCTATTCTTTGATATATATTGTTTGCAAGGTGATTTCTAGGGTTTGGACCCGATCTACTCGGTGTGTGTGTTGCTACCACTTTCAGGTGGTGCTAGAGGTTCTCTACACCTCTAGGAAGGTTTCTATTCAAGCACAATCTCCATTCTCTCTTTATATTTTGAATTGTGCTCAGGTCTGTTCAGGTGACCAGCAGTGCTGCCTCAGAGAGCAGCAGTGCCGGCCACCCCAGTAGTGCCAGACTTAAGCACAGTAGTGTCGGCCTCTGTGCTAACAGAAAAGTGTCAAGTTGTTTTAAAGAGGCCTATTCACCTCGCTATAGGCTAACTAGGTCCTTACAGAGTGTCAAGCCAAAATAAGGAGGACATAAGGAATTGTGAATTGGCTTGACCATATTAATGTGGAGTCTCACATATCAAAGCTTGATTGATCTCAACATTCATATCTACAAGATATCAAGCAAGAATCACAATATTGAAGAAATGATTTTCAATGGATGCTTAATATGATGTGACTTGAGTATGGCTTGATAGGGTGAAGATAGCAAGGAAAGGACTTTGAGGTACTAAGCAAAGGTGAGGGTTAAGGAGACCGAGGTACTATGGCTAAGGTGAAGAAGAAAGTACTTGCATTGAGTCGAAGTACTAATCAATCTATGCGGAGTCATATTATGTTGAGGATCAAATTATTAGTGGAAGTGACTTGAAGCCATGGACTGAACTCACATTGTTGGAAAGATTCAAGTCACAAGCTCTAAGGTGTGTTTGCTCAAAGAGATGAGATAAGGATGATTGCAAACATATGCTCAAGGTATTATAAGAATGAGGACAATACATTCAATGGTGCAGCCCCAATTATCAAAGGATACGGTGACTAACTCAAAGGCATTTAATTTATTTGATGTTTTGATCTTGAGTTTAGGAAAGGCCGTACTACAAAGGGGGATGCAATGCACTTGCTTAAATCCTCTCATACCTTGCCCAGACTCCCTGCAAAACAGTTTTTCAGTTGAAGCATTTTTGGGCAGAGCAGCAGTGTTGTTCCCCAAGAGCAGTAGTGCTCCAGTCCAGCAGTGCCAGGCCTAAGCGACGGTGCCGGACCTGAGAGCAGTAGTGCTGCGACTTAAAGTTACCGTTGGACAGCAGGGAGTACTTCTATCCCCTTCCTGTTGCCCCCAACAGTCATCTCAACCATTCCCTTCTCCAGTGCTCACACAGAAAGCTCTCTCCCTCTCTCTAACTCCATTGGAGCCCCTCAAGCTTCTCTCTTTGATTCCTCTCCAATCCTTTGAGAGATTGAGCCTCCAAACTCCATTAGAGAGCAGCCCAAACTGTTCTTCAACGCCTAGAGCACTTGGTTCGCGTTCAAGCCAGTGGATTGCATTTCTTACTCTTGGAGCTTGCTCCTAGCTGGCTAGAGCGTCGCCCGTGGAGCTTGCCAACTTTTGTGGCAGCCCCAGGAGGTTTGTAACCATCTCATTGCAACTAAGAAATCACCCCTCACTTCAAGAGTTCACTCTCTTGATTTGAGAACGAGGGAAAGGAAAGCCTTGTGTGGCGAGCCTAAGCCTTGTGTGGTGAACCTCAACAACGTGGACTTAGGCCAGCCTTGGTGGCGACGCTGAACCACAGGATAAATCTTGTGTCACTTGTGTTTGTGTTGTTTGCTTTACTTGCATTTGTCCTCAAGGTGATTTCTAGGGTTTGGTCCCGATCTACTTGGTGGTGCAGCTCCTACCTATTCTTAGAGGTTCTACAGGTTCTATACTATCCTAGGAAGGTTTCCATTCAAGCAGAATTTTGATTTACTGGTTATATTTTGAATTATATACATATCTGTCTCGCTGTCCAGCACTGCCGGGCGGAGAGCAGTAGTGTTGGGCAGAGCAGCAGTGCCGGGCTCCAGAGTGGCACTGCCGCGCCTATAACCTGATAAGTTCTGCAGATAATTTTTAAACATGCCTATTCACCCCCCCCCTCTAGTACTGCTGGGCGACATCAAGGTCCTTTCAAGCCATCACCTCTAGAGCTGTCTGCATGATGCTCAAGAGGACATTGTAGGCTGCACTGCAGGCACCCTCCCAAGGCGTCCTTCCCTTGCCTCCAAAGATCCATCCTCCAAGGCGTAGCTCCCCAACGCCAGGTGGAACAATGGGCTCCACGAAGACAAATGCACTGTCTCCACGGCGCTCCTGGCTCCAGTAGTAGCGAGGGGCCTGCTCCTCTGGATAGCCTGCGACATTGAGGACCCTCCAAAGAAGAGTGGGCATGCCAAACTTCTTCAGGAACTTGCTCTTAAGGTGCTGAGTCTTGGTGGCAAGCTAGTGGCGAGGGACTCTGCCTCCAGTGGCCTTGCAGGCAGTGGACTTGGTATGGGCCATCTGTAGCAAAGGTATAAGAGGGAGTTTGTAAGAATCAATTTTTATACCCAGATAATTTAAGCAATAATTTTTAACTTGTGAGGAAAGTAGTGAAATGAATGACATGATGATATAACATGATGCATGCACGTAAAGTACGTCCTCACATAGAAAAGTAAAGGGGCAAGATATCGTACTAGGTGGTGGCATACATCGTTCCCTCATATAGTCGTAGCTACACGTACTAATCGAAAGCGCTGTTATGTACCTGTAGAAAATTTCATTTCAGCCCATCCCTCACAATATGAACAAATGCATTGCAAAAATGTAAATCCAGTGCTCTCACATATACACCCCAAGTATACATATGAAGCACCTGTAGCCAGTTCTTCGTCCTAATGACGGCATCGTCATAACAGACGGCACTCCCATACAAGGATACTTTCTCATGAGCGTGTGTAAACAAGATCATGATCTAGCATCATATAAGCATTCCACTAGCATCGGCAGTGTATCGGACAATGCTCTCACAGCTCACACTTACCAAGGCGTAGCGGCAATTCATCCATACATTACTGTTGATGGTCCTTAAGTATCAAATCCAACCGTCAACTAGACAAGGATAAGGATCTAAATGAAACCAATAACTAGAAATAAGGTTTAAACTAATAGAATTCCACGAGTTTTGGTGAATGTCTGTTTCTATAGTGGGATATTAGGAAATATGGAGGAAAGGCCCACATGTCATGTTTACATAGAGATAATTATCATTCGTGCAAAAAAGAATAATCTAGAAGGGTCAAGAAGGCGCGGGAAGAAGCGAGAGGCCGAGCAGGCCCAAGGGCAGGGCGCCCGCCCTACCCCTGGGGCGGCCACCCTAGGGCAAAGCCCAATGGCCCTCTGCTTTGTGGACCACCTCTCCACCGCCTTTGAGATCACATCTAAGCCCTCCATTAAGGTCGGTTTGATCCGATGGTCGACGTTCATTTGAGGAGGCTATATAAGAAAGGCCCCCTGACCTAGAGGAGGAGAGCCTCTCTGACCTAATTCATTATTCATCATCCATCTCAAGAGGAGAAGCCCCTGATCAATCCCTAGAGCCACCACATCAACTAGATCTCTAGTTTAGCATAGCTATATAGGATTAGAACTAGAAGGAGTCAATCTTCGATTGGTTTCCGGATCTGTCAGGAGGATTATTCGTAATTCTCTCCCTAGTTCTTCATTGTTCATCATTGGTTCTTCAATATTATGAATATGACTTTGTACTTCATTATATTGTTTATGACTTTACTCTATTCATTTATGTTCCTAATTATATTGTTCTTAGTCTATTATAATTATATGCTTGGCATAGTTAGATCTGAATCATATGCATGTGTAGGATCGTATAGCATTTATCCATCTGTACAATGGGTAAATAATAGATATTGTGTAGGCGTGGTGCCTGGACCGTATTTATCTGCGATTGTACCCTACATTCCGGATCGAGAGGTAGATCGCGGGAGTGACAGTCCTGTTGAGTCCTTTGTAGTCCTCCTCCCGTTTGTAGGGTAGGCAGAGCAGTTCTATTACGGGGAAATGATTGCTATGTTCTTCATCTTCCTTAGTAATACTCACTACACATGAATATCTCTTTTCTTGCCATGATTGCCAAGTGTAATTGCACTAACCATAGTATGCTAGACTGCATAGTTAAGAATGGCTTAGGAAATATCTTTGTAGTTCGTCCTAATTCCATGCTAATGACTTGCTAGAATATCTGTTGAGGTGCTTATCATTATCTTATGTGGCTACATATATGCTGATCAATATTTATCTTTTGTCACTATTGATTCATTATCTATATCTTATGTAACACCTTATCCTGTATTGAGTGAGATAGATGAAAACTCTCCATTAGACATGAAGTGATACTCATTAACTCATTCCTCAATTATTCCTTAGTATCCTTCCCAGTGGTAAAAATATAAATAACGATACCTGGAATACTCCTGGTTAAAATGCTACTTCGGTATAATCTGTGCGCTTGCAGAATCACATTTATTATTTATTAGAAGAGCAAATGCATATTTCTATACCCCATCTCTTTGGCATGCTGGGGATGACAACCTGGCTTAAGTGTCATAAGAAGTGTCAACAATTACCACTCAAGTGAATGGCACCCATACAATTTCAACCTGTATGGACAAGTAAATAGAAATATGATGCATAACCCCAAGTCAGTACTTAGATAAGCCACCTAGATCCTATTGGGCGTAAGAGACACGACTACTGGCACACTCTTAGTTTAGTGAAAATAATATTTTGAAATACCCATATGAACAGTAACCGTTGAACTAAGGCTCTGATGCCAGCTGTAACAGAACCGCCCAAATCACAAAAACCTTAAGTCCAAAAACCCACCGCCAATGCGATAAATTTTCGGCCTTAGGCTTTCATAACCCCGGTAGTCTGCGACACCACGACAGATTTCATACCTTGCTCAATCTTAGCCGAGAATCGCTTTAGTTCAACAGACCATTCATACGTTACATAAAGTTCAAATACGAATACATCAGAGTGCGAATTTTAAAAGTTATTACATAACCAAATCTCTTGCAGCGGAAATAGTTTTGAAACCAACTCACACACACTTAGTTCATTACAGTGCCAGTAATAAGTTGTTTCTCGCAAAAGCATAGGTGAGACTTCAGAAGTGACCATCGCCCATGGTCCTAGTTGTCACCCATAGTACATCTGTCCATCTGCAACAACATTGGGAACGAAGCCCTGAGTACTCGAATGTACTCAGCTAGACTTACCCATCTTAAACTAAAATAAAGACACCAAGGATAATGCAAGCTTTGAGGTAGTAAAGGGTCGAACTCTCTTTTGCGGAAAAGCACCTATGCAAAACTACTTGAAATTATAGAGCCAAGTTTTAATTATATTACCTGTTTTCTAAGTAAGCACATGTACTAAGCATTACACTTGATTAAGCAGAGAATGACCAGTTTGCCCTTCTGGTCTCATCATATCATTTCATTGTAACCATTTAAGTAAATTATTGTTCCCATGCCAGTGTAGCAATTGTCAAGTTCTCACTAACGGGGAGAGACCGCGATTCGAATCGAATTCCTATCCAGCTGGAGGGTTTATTCCTCACCCAAACTTCACCGCCCTTGAACGGGGACACGACAGTTGCCTAGCAAACCTTTCAAACCAAGATCGACCCCTAACCCCCAACAAAACCGAGGACCGCCCAGCACCCGGTACTTCCGGACTAGGGATCAACTAGCTAGGCCACGACCTTACACTCCGCGTCCTCGTCACCCCGCACCGGATTGCGGTTAGGTTCGTTCTTGGTTCGGCCAGTAGGTAGGTTTCGCGGCTTGAACAAGTTATCTTGCCAGCTAAGGGTTGAGGAATGTGTTCAACATGACAAGAGGTACACCACCCGATCAGCCCGCCAAAGCGGACACGTCCGTAAACTACCAGCCTAGGGCGCACATCTCTCCTAGATGTTGTCGATATCCTACGGCCGGACGATTTATCAACCTTCCCGGTTGCCTTTCCAATTCATGATATCTTCCATACCACCGGCTTGCCACGTAGAGTAATACATGACATGTGTTCACCGATGTTTCATATTAATTTAGCATTGCTAAGCATCTATCTTTTGCTATACTAACAGGCTATCAAGGATATATGGATACCAATAGCAAGGAGGGTGATATGCATCAAATAGGTTCACACAACTCCTATACTTAATGCAACAACATAGTATAACATAGTAAATTGATATCATAAAATAGGGAGTTAGGATGCTCCAGGGCTTGCCTTTCTCAAAAGAGCTAGGCTGGTGATCGGGACACTCCTGGAGTTCCTCTTCTGGTTCCTTGTTCACATGCCCTTCGTTGGCTCCGTGCTGACCGGCTTCGTCCTGCTGCTGGGGAAGGTCGTACTGTGCTTCTTCCTACGATCCTATATGATATGTATATGCAAATGGTATGAGACAAGGTATATTATTAACCCATGCAAGACGATGAATATGCTAAGATATGATATGCTCATGATGTTCCTTTCTTTAATGTTTTTTATAGTAGGTGCAAATCTCTTCGCTTGTAGTTAGTTATTATGATTGTTAATAAGTGAATCGACTTCTCACACAAGAGACTAATACTAACAGCAGGGTGCAGTTTCAGATTACTAACCTAGCTGATTTGATTAGTGCTTCAAAGATACACCAAAGCTTATTAAACTAATTTAACCTTCTTAGAAGCAATTTAGTTAACTAGAAAAGAGCACACCACTACACATCCTATGAAAATAGTTCATAAACTTCTACAAAAATTACAGTAGCTTAAATAGGGGCAAACTAGCATACTCAAATTTTTCCAAGTTAAAAGGAACAGTACTCTACTCTGCACAAAATTAACAAGTTTAAAGCTAATTAATGCTTAAAAATATTTAGTACAGTGAAATGGTGAACTAGCCAGATTAGCATTTTTCCTAGCTATTAAACCCTACTGGAAATCTATACAAAAAGTTACAACTCTTTTTATTTAGAAACCTATTTACTAAAAATCTTATAAGTTAATAGCCAAAACACATTTTAATTGCTAATTAATTATTTTTTCACAGAAACTACTCAAGGTACAACTTTCCTAGCCTTTAACAACCATTTAAGATCTACTGGAACAGGAATTACATTTTTAGCTGAAGCATAAAATAGCTTAATTTGATTTATGCAGTTTTAATCACTTTTGGAATTTATTTAATTCTACACATAAAAGTATCACTACAACCACATGCATTATTTTTCTAGGGTAGATCTATTGACAATATGTACTCACAAATGTTTTCAGGATTTTTAAATCATTTTTCAGCTAGATATAATTTTTACAAGCTTTTTCACAATTTCTGAAAATGAATAAACAAAAAGGCTTAGGCCTTTCGGCCCAACAGGCGACACCGGCCCACTCGGCCAAGGCAGCCCAGTCCCAAAGGGGACCGATGCTTGACAGCAGGGGCTCGCGCGAGGGGGACCCCACGCGTCGATGGCAAAGGGCAGGGGCGAGGCTTGCGCCGGCAATATCTCGCCAACGGCGAGGTCTCCGGTGGTGCGATTGGATCCTACGGGCGCGGCTACACGAGGCGAACCTAGTGAAACCCTAATCGCGAGCGATGGTGGCCAGGGTGAAGCTTGCCGGCGTCCATGACGGAGCGGCGACGCGATCACTCGGCGGTCAGCCGATTCAGGCCACGACTGCTTCGATTAAGCGGGGCTATGGCTTCGCGGTGCTACGACAAGCACAACGCTTGCGCTATCGTGGTTAAAGGCAGCCAGAGGGGTGCGGTCCACAAGGAGGCGCACGGCAGAGCCGACACGGAGCTCGGGCTCGCGCTGTAACACCCCTAGTGTTTGCCACGAGATAATCGGTGGCTGGACCCAAACACACTGGATCAAGTGGCCATCAGAGACTACAGTTCATAAAATTGGAAAGCGATGATAAGGTGTTCATTTAAATATTCCTTACGTTTATTTCCATCTATATGAACCATTGGAGGAGTTTCACGAAGTTCGAAACCAAAAAGTTAAGTGAATAGATGATTCATATAATCATCGGAATTCATTTATGAAATGGAAATAATTATATGAGTCGACCAAGTCTCACGACCTTGCCCAAAAGTCTCCATATGAACTCTACAACAAAAGTCGTGAAAGGTTCATGTGCCCGGAAACAGAGAAAACGCCTAGAAAATATTCCGAACCCGTCCGAGCGCAACCGATGATGTTTTTAACCGGTGTTGACCGGCAATTTGGAGATCTCGCATTGTGACGTGCATTGAACGAAAGTTGTAGATCGGATCGAGACGGATAAACTTCGTTCAAACATCGAGACCTGAATCAAAGCCGAAAATGATGAAACGGATGACCGAAGATCGTCGGAATGCTAGTTTTCGGTACCCACAAGGTTTTTTTTGGGAATCAATAATTCGCAAACCGTTTGGAGTTTGACTGTGGTTCTTGAAGCAAAATAATCTACTCGTCGAGCCCTTCGCAACGGTGCAATCATATTTGCGAAACGAGTTATGGTTTGTCAGTGGGAATTTTTAGAATACCCCAATTTAAAATGGCAATTAATGAATTTGGGGAGAAGACGGGAAAGGGGAATAAGAGCAGGGTCGGCTCCCTTCCTCCCGACGCCTCCTCACACGCGCCCCCTCCTCCCCTTTCTTTCGTCGAGCAGAACAGCAATAGGAGGCTCTCTCCCTCCTTATTCCTCCATCCTCTCCCTCAAGCTCTCTCCCTTCCATGGCTATGCCCTAGCTGCCTCTCCCCTTGGCGCCTCCTCGGCCTCTCCCTCTCTACTCGGCAGGGCAGAGCCCCCTTGCAGGCCATCGTCGCCCCTGCCCCTGCTGTTGCCGCTGTCGAGCCGGCCAAGCAGCATGCCTCTGGCGAGAGCACGCGCATCCCAGGCATGGCTGTTGCTACGGCAGCGCCCTCCTTCTCCCATGGCCCCCTCCCTCCGGTGGTGTTGTTACTGGCAGGCCGCTGGTGCTCTGCTGCATGCCGCTGCAGCTGCTGCTCCCATAGTGCCTCGCCATGGCAGAGCCAAGGGCCGAGTAGGTGCTCCCTGTTGATGGTAACTATGAGCTATTTTGTCACCATAAAAATACCATCAACATCCTCATTTTCAAGGGAAAACAAGTATAACCTGACCATTTTGTGCCAAATAACTAGTTCCACATGTCCCTTGATTATTTGATGCAGGTAATGACAAATGGGGACTTTTGGGAGCTAGTGGGCCCACTTATGGGGTCGGCCAACCACCCTGTGGGGCCACTAGACCTCCGAAGTCCCCATGATCCAAGAACCACCCTCCAGAGCACTCTCTACCCCTTTGATCCAAGTGTGTTTCCTTCCAACGGTTCAGATTTTCATCACAAGGATCCATGGGCCCATATCAAAGAGATAAGCGTGACAATCAACCTAGAACCAACATCTAACACATATGACAGGTGGGACCAGAAGGCAGAGGTGGGCCACAGACCACAATAAGTGGTCGGCCGACCACTAGGTGGGCCCCACAAGCCCCAACTTGGGCCCTAACTAGTGGGCCACCATCTAGAACGATTAGAGGGGACCCACAGGCCAGTAGGGGGTCAGCCGACCACCTCTATGGCGGTTTCAACCCCCACAACTGCCTCACTCACTCCCCACATGGTTGAAATCATCACCCTTCATCCTGAGGCGGTTCTGAAGTCGGTTGGATCCAACGGTGGTTGATCAAGGTGACACGGATCGCTGACGTGGCACTGGAGTAGCCCTACTCCACCTCTAGCTATAAATAGACCCCTAGAGCTCCCTTCTCAAGCGTGCCTCATTGGAGAAACACTACTCCTCAGTCTCTTAGCGGAGCTCTCTAGTAGTGCTATGCTGGTTGGAGGAGAGTGAAGGAAGTCTTCTGGAGAAAGCCCCGGGCCTGTCGGGAATCTTTTCTGGAGTTCTTCCTCAGTGGATGCGAGTCTCTTGTAAGTTTAGCACTTGTAAGTGACTTCTTCTAAGTTCTTTATAGCATTCAGTATTCTAAATCTGGTTTAGCTGTTATACACCTTTTCGCGCTTGTTCATCGCTCTACTCTGAGTGAAGTGCTTTAATGTTAGGCCAAGGTTAAAGTAGTAAGATAAGTGTAGATGTGGTGTCCAGGCTAGATCTTACCTTTTTAAACCGCTTATCACACGGATTGTTTGTGGATGCTAGTAGAAGGTGATAGCTCTATCCAGTCTCTGTGTTCCACCACGCGTGTCAGATAAGTTCTTAAAAGGTAGGGCTTCAATACAACTTGACAGTGCGGTCCGGTTAGAGTTTTGTCCTCGTTCTGATCTATCCCGTCGCTTCCTGCAAGAGAACGGCTGATAAAGCCAGTATAACCAGCTATACCTTGTTAGATATGTTTGCTATATCGAACCTCTCAACCCAGTTATCATAGTCTCCCTTGATCCATCATAGGACATAACCATATTCCTAGTTAACTCACTTCTCGTTCCCTGTGGAAAATACGATACCTAGAATACTCCCGGTGAAAGCTACACTTGACAACCGTATTCTTGCGGTCTTTTTTTGTTCGCCACCTTTGGTGTCAACAAGCTTTCTAGCGCCATTGTCGGGGAACGGTAACTGTTTTAACTAATATCCTTTGGTCCTATTTTATCTTTGTTTGATTTCATCCTTTCATTCCACATACACATATGGATCAAACCCCACTTTTTGAATATGGTGCTCCAAAGGGCGCTAGCTTGGAGCCACCTAAATCATCTCAGGCCGTTTTGGCCGTTCGTTATGAGCTTCGCCTGAGTCTCATAGCGATGGTTCAGGAAAAACCATTCTCAGGGAACGAAGACGAGAATCCCTATACTCATATACGTGACTTTGAACAACTTTGTTCATGTGTCCACATCCAAAGGATGAGGCCAGGTACCCTTAAGTGGAAGCTATTTCCGTTCTCTTTAATGAGAATAGCCAAACGATGGTACGCTCGCCACGTAGATGATGCAAAAGGAAACTGGGAAAAATTGATGCCTAAATTATGTTTAGCATTCTTTCCTATTCCTTGTGTCATTCGTATTTGAAAAGAGGTCATCAACTTCTCACTAAAAGAGAAGGAGCCTCTAGGAGAAGCATGGGCCTGTCTTACAGATCTAGTATCTACAGGCCCTGATCTCGCTATAACCGAGCCTACATTGTTACAACATTTTTATGGCGGTCTTAGTAGAGATTCTGCGCAACTCCTTGACATATCTTCCGGGGGAGCCTTCCAGTGTTTACCCGTTAGTGCAGGGAAGAGTCTTCTCACGAAGATTCTTGATAACACCCCTATACTAATGTATATTATGAAGAACCCACGGAAGAACAAAAACCAACCCCCAGAATAGAAGCAACATCGATAGCCGAAACTCTTCCCTCTACATCTCAAGATCCTGCTATCGAACCTGAACCACCAAGGGAAGAAGAAATTCATCCCTTGGAATTCCCCCTTGATATCGAGGCTGATTTGTTTTCCAATTTTGGAAATGTCTTGAATCAATCTGTGCAAAAGAAGTCGTTTGCTCAAGAAGCTCTGAACCTTCACATTCCTAGTCACATAGAGGATGCCTGTCTCTAGGAGACGGTTCAAGAGCTAGCTTCTATCATGAGCAATGAGTGGTTAGAAGAGGTCGAATCTTCATTCAAGCCAATTCGAATTCTTTCTTCCTCTACAACCATTCCTTGTCAAATCAATAGAGCAAGGTTAGACTCTCTTTATGATCCTGCCGTAGGAGTTTGCATTATGTCTAAGTCATTAGCTAATGCTCTCCTAGGCAAGGTAAATCTAACTCCAACCAATAAATTCTTGAAGCTTTCTTCAGGACAATTGATTGAGAGTTGTGGTATTGCACAGACCATTCCTACGCTAATTAACAAAGTCAATATCTTCTTGAATTTCTTCATATTTGATATAGAGGAATTTGACTTGTTAATTGGGCATCCACTCATGAGATTTCTTGATGGATCTCTTGATGGAAGTCTTAAGGGTCATCTTGGGAGTAGCATAAAACTATCGATTCCGCTCACCAATTCCGTAAACACCATGACAGAATCACTCCCAGAATCTAACCCCATAGAGGAAGTGATGGTTGCATCTCTTCTAGAATCTTCTCATCCTGATCTAGAATAAGAAGCCGAAGATTTCATCCAAGAATAAAATGATCTAGAAGAACCCATAGATCTAGAGAAATCCAAGCCCCCATCTAAGCCCTCTATAGAACTTAAACCCCTTCCAACTGGTTTAAAGTATGCCTTTCTAAATGACGATCGTGAGGCCACCGTGATCATCAGTGACAAATTCTCTCCTGAAGAGTCCTACAAAATCCTCACCGTCTTAGAAAAGCATCAGTCAGTCTTAGGCTATTCTCTTCAAGATCTTAAGGGCATTAGTCCCGCTCTTTGCACACATCGCATTCCGATCGAACCTGAGGCTCTTCCTTCTAGAGAGCCCCAGCGTAGACTGAATAATGCGATGAGAGAAGTAGTAAAGAAGGAGGTTCTAAAACTCTTGCACGCGGGGATCATCTACCCCATTTGTCATAGTGAATGGGTTAGTCCTGTGCAAGTTGTGCCTAAGAAGGGAGGTATGACGGTCATTCGAAATGACAAGAAGCATCATATAGGTGAATGTCTTTCAGCCTGTGCAATGCTCTTGCTTCTTTTCAGAGGTGCATGATGCCCATTTTCTCTGATATGATCGAAGAAATCATGGAAGTTTTCATGGAGACTTCTCCGTCTATGGAAAAACTTTCGATGATTTCTTTGAGAATCTGGATAGAGTCTTACAGAGATGTGAAGAAAAGCACTTAGTCCTGAACTAGGAGAAATGCCACTTCATGGTTCGTGAAGGCATAGTGCTAGGACATAGAGTGTCCAAACGTGGGATAGAATTGAATAGAGCTAAGATAGAAGTTATAGAACAACTTCCACCTCCCACGAATGTCAAGGGAATTTGTAGTTTCCTTGGACACGCATCAAAGATTTCTCTCAAATTGCCCGTCCTTTAACGAACCTGCTAGCTAAGGATGCACCCTTTGATTTCAATGATGAGTGCTTAGATTCTTTCTGTATTCTCAAGAAAGCACTCATCTCCGCTCCAATCATTCAACACCCTAATTGGAAGATTCCTTTTGAAATAATGTGTGATGCTAGTGGCTATGCTGTCGGTGCGGTGTTAGGCCAAACCAAAGATAAGAAGCATCATGCTATTTCATATGCTAGCAAAACCTTAACAGGGCCATAGCTAAACTATGGAACAACCGAAAAAGAGTTGTTGGCCGTGGTATTTGCTATAGATAAGTTTAGATCTTACTTAGTAGGAGCAAAAGTTATCGTTTACACCGATCATGCTGCTTTAAAGTACTTGCTCACTAAGAAAGATGCTAAACCATGCTTAATAAGATGGATCTTGCTACTCCAAGAATTTGATCTTGAAATAAAAGATAAAAAGGGAGTAGAAAATTATGTTGCCGATCATTTTTCTAGAATGCAATTCAAAGAAGCACAAAATTTGCCCATCGACGATTTCCTCAGAGATGACACACTCCTCAAGGTAACAGACTCCAATCCCTGGTATGCAAACATAGTCAACTTTATGGTTGCAAGCCACGTCCCACCAGGGGCAGACATGAAGAAACTAGTTCAAGAGAGTCGAGTACATCTCTGGGATGAGCCATACCTCTATAGAGTATGCAATGATGGATTGCTAAGAAGATGTGTATCTATGGAGGAGGCAATCAAGATTATGGAAATATGCCATGGAGCAAAATACGGAGGTCACTATGGAGCATTCAGAACTCATGCTAAGATTTGGCAGAGTCGGTTCTTTTGGCCAACCATGTACAAGGACACCCATGACTATGTCAGAAGATGTGCATGGTGCCAGAAGCACAGGAACATCAATACCCGAGATGCCATGCCACTCACCAACAACCTACAAGTCAAGCTCTTTGATGTATGGGGCATCGACTATATGGGGCCCTTTCCTCCATCAAAAGGGTACGAGTATATCTTAGTAGCGGTGGACTATGTGTCCAAATGGGTAGAAGCATTACCCTGCCGTAAAGCTGATGCAGCGAATTCAAAGAGAATGTTCCATGAAGTGAAATTCCCCAGATTTGGAACCCCGAAGTTAGTCATAAGTGATGGGGGATCTCACTTCATTGACAAAGGCTTCCACCAGTTCCTCATTAATCAAGGAATTCGGCACAATGTTGCAACTCCATACCATCCTCAAACAAGTGGTCAAGCAGAAACATCCAACAAACAAATCAAGAACATTCTGCAAAAGACCGTGGATGAGATGGGTACGGCTTGGAATCACAAGCTACTAGAGGCACTTTGGGCATATCGGACCGCATACAAGACCCCAATTGGTATGACACCATACCAACTTGTATATGGAAAGACATGCCATTTGCCTGTGGAATTAGAATTCAAGGCACATTGGGCAATCAAGAAATGGAATATGGATATGCCAGCTGCTGGAAAATTCAGGAAAACGCAAATCTCTGAGCTAGAAGAATGGAGAGAGAAAGCTTACCACAATGCCAGGATATACAAGGAGAGAACCAAGAAATGGCATGACAAGAGGATCAAGGTCAAGGAATTCAACCCAGGAGACAAGGTCTTGTTATTCAACTCAAGGTTCAAGCTCTTTGGTCACGGGAAACTGAAAAGCAAATGGGAAGGGCCATACCTCGTCGTCAACAGCGCACCTCATGGAGCAATCACCCTCCAGGACAACGATGGAAATTTTTTTAAGGTAAATGGCCAACGTCTTAAAATTTTCCATGAGCATGAAATTCCTGAACAAGAAATTGATATGATAGATTTTGTTCTTAATACCAATTAGAACTAAAATCTACATGTTTTAACTTTTTTGTTCAAATTTCAAGAAGGACCTTAGAAATAGCCTAGACTCCCGCCTCGAAAAAGGTCGGCCCATTTGGCCTCTAAAGGCGGTCGGTCGACCGTTGTTTTGGGCCAATCAGCCCGAAACTTCACGACCTGACTCACCTGACCCAAACAAGATCAAAACCTGGCTCGGTCGGACCATAACTTTCAAAAAGCGATCGGTCGACCGTGGTTCGAACTCGTTCAAAGCTCCCATTGCACAGGAATGTTGTACCAACCTTCCCCTTCAATTTCATCGCAACCCGAGCGAGAACGAAGGCCCTGCATGTTGGGTTTCTCCTTCTTAACCCCCTCTTCTTCTTCTTCCTCCTTCCACCTTGCTTTCCTTCTCAACCAGCAGCACATGCACCACTCCTTGCCCTCTTGCACACCCACCTTGATCACCACCATGGCTCCACCAAGAAACAATGGCAAGATGCCACTCATCCCCATCGATGGAAGCCCGTCCAACGTCCAAAACCCAATCAACATCGACGCCATAGTCGTCGATGTCCTCGACGTCACCCCTCTTGCCATGGCACCGCCGCCCGCGCTACCAACCACCCCTAGGGGGGGTCGGCCGACGGGGGCATGGAGCTTCGAGAGGATGTGGAGCATTGCCTGATCGATGTCTCCACGTCGCAACTTGAACAAACCAGCGGCGCGTCCGGTAACTCCCAAAAGGCCAACCACAGGCCAATTGGGGGTGAAGAAGGCCATCGTCTCCACCACCGAAGGCGACACAAGTACGGGCAACACCAGCTCGTACTCGCCATCGATGCCGACTTGGAGGCACCTTCAGCGGGCTCATGGTGGACCGGGGATAGGCACGGTGCTTATCCCTCCTCTCACCTCCGAGGAACGGAGGGAGACACGCAGATCCCTTGAGACAGAGGAGTCTCGCAAGTCGGTCTGGCGGACCAGCAACCTGTCGTCCATCTTCGGCCCTCCTGGCCAGTACCAGGAGGAAGATAAAGAGAGCGACATGGAGAAGCTGCTACGCATAGTCGCTAGGCTTAGGGAAAGCGATACCAAGCTAGCAGAGGAAAGAATGGCCCGTTTGGATTTAGAAGATAACTTCAACGATCTTCGCATTAGCACCAATGCGAAGATCAAACGCTTGGCCCAGGCAATCATGAGAGAGGATCTCTTTGCCCCTCCGTCTCCATAGATCACTAGTCCACTAATAAGTTAGGCACTTAGATTTATTTTTCATTCAATTTTCCCTTCATCAATGTAACATGTGCCTAAGAAGATTTGAATTCAATAAAAAAGTTTGGTTCTGCTGGTATTTTGCCCAGCAGAACCCTTGCTTTTGATCTGTGTCTGTCACTGATTTCAGCATGCCCCGAAACAAGTATGGGGGAGGTCGGTCGACACTCCAACTTATCAAAACACCAGTTCGACCACTAAACCATGTTGTACACACTCATGACACGTTCCACAAAAAAGCTGGACCGAAACGGCCACATTTGTGCATCGGGCGATGCACTTTGGAGGCCAAAATTTAGAACAGGCAGAATACATCAATATTCAGAGGTAAGGAATTCAGATGCAGAGTTCGAAGTGGCCAAACAGCCCCAGGGGGCAGTCAGCCGACCGTGCTTATAGGGACTGGGCCCACCAGCCAGTATTCATTCAACTTCAAACGTCTATTCTGACTGGTTTGCCACTTCTCTCTCTTTTTCCTCTATGATTTTCATTTGTTTACACATTTTCTCCTTTAAAAATAAAAATGAAATAAAAATAACTTCTTCATGAAATTTATCACTTAGTTTAATTTCCTTTTAATGTTTAATAAAACAAGAAGATCGCATCTAAAATTAAAATTTTGAAAAGTGACATGATCTATGACATTTAAAGGGCAAAAGCGGCATAAAGATGATCTCTTGCTTTTTGCTTATGCTAGTGGAAAATACTTTGATAGGAAGGTCATATGGACTAACTTGTTGATTAATGTGATATATTCTCGGATCATGATTCATAACCTTTCTATTAAAAAGTTCTTGGAGATCCATTTTTTTGAAAATGTCATAAAACCCTAATGTCACTACTCCTCTATAGTGAGAAAATTCCTACCAAAGCCATAAATGCTTGTGCATGTTCAAAACCTTCCTCATATGCTTCTTGTAATTACTTTGAGTTTTGTCAAACCATGTGACTTTTGTTGAGAATTATGTCATAGTTCAAAGATCAAGATCACGTACACACCACATATTTTCGCTGCTTCTACACTGGAAGTACGCAAAAACATGCCTTTCATTTTCATGATCCATGGTCATCCAATAAATACTCTTGAAATAAATATTATGATCTCTCTCTAAATTTTTCAAAAAGAGATATGGCTATCATAAATGAAAAATGATGATGAGCAAAGCTCACAAAAAAATTATTATTATGATGATGGCCATGCCTCAAGCAATTCTAAAGTTAGAGAGATCATATACATAGTTAAGGATTACATGTTAGTCATCTACCATTTGTCCACACACATGCACATCTTGATCTAGGATTATGACATTCTTCTCCTTGGATCCTTGTTTTGGCTTTACAATATAAGTAATGCAATATTGCTACGTTGTCTATCCTTACCTAAGCTCTAGATAAGCTAGTTAGAAATAGGGAGATACAAAGAAGGCAACCTCTTTATGCCTTGGTAAGGAATCTTTATGCCTTCGTAAGTTGACTTATGAGCTTTCTTTTGAAAAATTTATCAAAAACTCCAAATACTAAAATATGAAATGGGAAGATGACTTTGCCTTGAAGAACTGTTCCATTTCTCAACTTCTCAAGGATATATGTTAGCCAATACCACATATCTCATTGGTATGACAAAATGACTTGAGTGAATCTTTATGCTTGCTTTATACTTTGAATAGCATAGTCTTGTTAGCTTTTATCCTTTACTCGAGGACGAGCAAAGAGGTAAGTATGGGGGATCGTGTTGATGGTAATTATGAGCTATTTTGTCACCATCAAAATACCATCAACATCCTCATTTTTAAGGGAAAACAAGTATAACCTGAATATTTTGTGCCAAATAACTAGTTCCACATGTCCCTTGACTATTTGATGCAGGTAATGACAAATGGGGACTTTTGGGAGCTAGTGGGCCCAGTTAGGGGGTCGGCCGATCACCCTGTGGGGCCACTAGACCTCCCAAGTCCCCATGATCCAAGAACCACCCTCTAGAGCACTCTCTGCCCCTTTGATCCAAGTGTGTTTCCTTCCAACGGTTCAGATTTGCATCACAAGGATCCATGGGCCCACATCAAAGAGATAAGCGTGACAATCAACCTAGAACCAACATCCAACGCATATGACAGGTGGGACCAGTATCCAGAAGGCAGAGGTGGGCCACAGACCACAATAAGTGGTCGGCCGACCACTAGGTGGGCCCCACAAGCCCCCACTTGGTCCCTGACCAGTGGGCCACCATCTAGAAGGAGTAGAGGGGACCCACAGGCCAGTAGGGGGGTCGGCCGACCACCTCTATGGCGGTTTCAACCCCCACAACTGCCTCACTCACTCCCCACATGGTTGAAATCATCACCCTTCATCCTGAGGCGGTTCTGAAGTCGGTTGGATCCAACGGTGGTTGATCAAGATGACGCGGATTGTTAACGTGGCACTGGAGTAGCCCTTACTCCACCTCTAGCTATAAATAGACCCCTAGAGCTCCCTTCTCAAGCGTGCCTCATTGGAGAAACACTACTCCTTAGTCTCTTAGCGTAGCTCTCTAGTAGTGCTATGCTGGTTGGAGGAGAGTGAAGGAAGTCTTCTGGAGAAAGCCCTGGGCCTGTCGGGAATCTTCTCCGGAGTTCTTCCTCAGCGGATGCGAGACTCTTGTAAGTTTAGCACTTGTAAGTGACTTCTTCTGAGTTCTTTATAGCATTCAGTATTCTAAATTTGGTTTAGCTGTTATACACCTTTTCACGCTTGTTCATCGTTTTGCTCTGAGTGAAGTGCTTTAATCTTAGGCCAAGGTTAAAGTAGTAAGATAAGTGTAGACGTGGTGTTTAGGCTAGATCTTACCTTTGTAATCCTCTTATCACGTGGATTGTTTGTGGATGCTAGTAGAAGGTGACAGCTCTATCTAGTCTCCGTATTCCACCACGCATGTGAGATAAGTTCTTAAAAGGTAGGGCTTCAATACAACTTGACGGCGTGGTCCAGTTAGAGTTTTGTCCTCTTTCTGATCTATCCCGTCGCCTCCTGCAAGACAAGGGCTGTTAAAGCCAGTATAACTAGCAATACCTTGTTAGATATCTTTGCTATATCGAATCTCTCATCCCAGTTATCATAGTCTCCCTTGATCCATCATAGGACATAACCATATTCCTAGTTAACTCACTTCTCGTTCCCTGTGGAAAATACGATACCTGGAATACTCCCGGTGAAAGCTACACTTGACAACCGTACGCTTGCGGTCTTTTTCCATTTGCCACCTTTCGTGTCATCACTCCCCTGCTCCTTGCAACCACGACCACAGCGCCGCTGCGCCATCCCCATGGTTGAAAGCTTCAAGAACATCACCACTTTCTCCCTTACATTTTCAGTTTTCCAATTTCTTGCAACCATGTTTGAAAAATTGTGTAAATTCATAGAAAACTCGTATGGATATGTGGTAGGACTTTTTATAATCCTTGTGAAGTTATCTAGGCCGTAGATCTCTTGGATGATATGACTTCTGTTGATTTTATTTCTGTAAAAATTGATTATTCAGTTAGGGTTAGAAGTGAGGTTGGTGTGAAATAAATATTTGATGCTGGTGAGGAGTGCTCCAAAAGTTATGAGATAATTATGGTGTATTCCTAGTGCTATGAAAAGTCTATGGTTTAAATTTCATTACTAGAGGTTGAATAGTTTGTGAGTTATGAAAATAACAAAGAACTTATTTGCTGTTTTGGACTGCATGCCTGAACTCTGAAGATTTATGTTTTGCGTGTATTAAATGATGTTTTCTGTTGATATGGTGAATACCAAAGTTGTAGATAATATTACGGTGAATCTTGTGTTAAACTTTCATGGCCATATCTTTAGTATTTTGAGAGATATGGATTTATCAAGTTGATGGCTGAAAACTATCATTCTCTAGACAGATCTGAATGTTTGTGTTGTTTGACCAAGTTAAACTTAGAATCATGTCTTGAGACTGTAGAAACATTTGTATTGATTTTCTTAAGCTTTTTATAATGTCCAAGTTCATATTTTTAGGATCTCTAGATTGTGCGTTATGACTGTTTGAAGTAGAGTGACAGAATCTGTCCCCTTTTTGAATAGAGATGCATACTTTGCTTGTTTAGTGTTTGTTAAGCTTTGCATCATATTGAGATGTTTATAAGGAACTTATAGAGAACTTAATCAACTTTCCAAATATTCAAGAAACATATGTGTTGGATAAGTATAACTTCATTTATGCTTCTTTGAACTTCAGCTTAGTTGTACGTTTAATTTGTCTCACTCATTTGTGGGCTGCATGTGCATTGTTTGTTAAACAATCTTTTTCATGGTATTATTGTTGTTTGCTATGGATGTTATGAATATCAAACTTAGCATAATGTTCTAAGGTTTCTAAAATGTCTAGAACCACCCTTGTGTGAGATATAGAACTCAAGTTGTTAATTTTATAAGTTGTATGTCAAATCTGTCTAAATTATGGACAAAGTTGCTATCTTATGCTTGCTTGACCTTGTTAATTTTAGAATCATCTTGTTATGATAATAAGCTTGTTTTGGATAACTTAATAAGCTTTCTTTTAAGTTAAGATTCATGCTCTTGGATGTTTGTAACTCAAGTTATGCATGTTGGAATGAAATGTTACTTTTCTGTTCTTTTTGTGCAGGTCTGAAACATTTACATAATTGACTTGTTTAACCTTTGAATTAGCTTGTGGTGGTATTAACAATGTTATAGATAATTTCTATACCTTTCCAGAAAGTCTAAGTTCATGTTTATTGGATTATATATCTCTAGTTATGATAAAAACAAGTAACCGATGTGCTGCTGCCCAGATTTTTACCTTGCATACTAAGTTGATTTCTCTAGTTTATGCTTGTTGACTTGAACCTTCTTGTTAACCCGTGTATGATGAATGCCTGCAATACCTTAGTTAAGTTAGTTAGCATGTATCACCTAATATGCTTGTTATCCTCCTATGCCATGTTAGGGTAATACTTAATTAAATAACTCTATGCTTATCATGAATGTGGCTATAACTTGATTGAGCTATTTAATATGTTTACTTGAGGTGCTTGCTACCTTTCCTATGATATGCATGTGTGTTAATTAGTTCAAATAAATTCATGTGCTTGTGTAAATTGGTTTAATCAAATTGTTTGCTATCTTGGATATTAGACTTAGGTAACAATAGTGAATAAATGGCTCCCTATGTGCTTATTTACGTCCTGAATACCTTTGTGCTTGTCATGCAGAATATAGTGGTTGTCCTTAATACTTGTATATATGTCTTGTGTTGCTTCATCGCATTTATATACTTGCATCTTGCATCTCATTTAGGTACGCTAGGTATACTACGTGAAGGTGTGATGGTTGGAGCCAAAAACCGAAGACGGTGTTTGGTGGAGCTAACCTGGACATGGTGTTGGTGGATGAATCCAGGAGACAAAAGGAACCAAGAGTACGAGCGTGGATCTACAGAGCTCGCCAAGCGAGTGTCATCTAACCATCACTAACTTTGTGTTGGTTCCCAAGGCAAGCCCTGGAGCATTACAAGCCTCCTCCCTCTCTTTTTAAAGTATTCACTTTCAATTCACAATATTGCTTGTGCATTAAGTTATAGGAGTTGAATGAAACCTTTGATGCATTACCTTCCTTGTCCACTTAAAAGAACCTTGTAGGCCTAGAATCGAAACATATGCTTAGCCCTGCTTAGAACGGTAGAGTGGGTGGTTTGCTATCCCCCATGATGATAGGTTGATACTGGTCACGGTTGGCTATATTTGCTATCGTGGAAAATAACCATGTGGAAGTAATTAATCGAGACCGGGCAGATAAGGTGTTGTGAGCCACATGACTTGGAGGTCTTGTGAGCGGGTTCTCTCCGCCTGTGTCGCTAGGCACTAGATCGTGGTTGGACATCTGCCGATATTGAACGCATGCCTCCTTCATAGATGGCCGAATAACTCGTTTCGACCGTGAAGCCTAACTCTATGGGTTCAGGCCGGAATCTCCCCCTACTTGGGTCATGAAGGATCGCGAGCGGCATACTAGACCGTGGGCAAGCATCCTGATCGTCCTGGCCTGGCATCAAGGGCAGGCACTACTTGATCGACCTGGCTATCCGTGAATTGCTATTCATGCCTGTACCCGGGAGATCCGCGGCTACCCGAACGATAGTGAAGGTGACCTGTCAAAGTCAACCCAACGGGGAAGGCTTGGGTGTGATTGAGGAATAAACCTCCAGCTGGATAGGAATTCGATTCGAATCGTGGTCTCTCCCCGTCAGTGGGAAACTTGAAAGATCTTCCTCCCACTGTAGAAACTTGAACCCTAATAAGTAACCAAAAGATGGTTATATAGTTTACATGCCAAACTGGATATGGTTATTATTGTGATGCTTTAATTAAGTGATTGCTCTAGATCAGGTGCAAATCTAGACTTGGTAAGCTCTATTAATCTTGATGCTAAGATATTGACTAAAATCTTGAAAGATAGGACTCAAGGTAGTAATGCTCTTTTTGCAAAATTTATGCTATCCTATCAACTCCACTATACGAGCCTTGCATATCCTTGGGAGTCTTTTATTTCCCTTCTGTCGGGTAAGTATAGTTGAGTACATTCGAGTACTCAGGGTTTATCCTACCCTGTTGCAGGTGAAGGGCTTCGTCCTGCTGAAGAAGTGGTTAACCACCGGTGGGCTCGGTGATCTTATAGTTACTTCTTATCTATATGCTGTTGTTGGAGGATGTCACTTTAAGCTAGCAATGTATTTCAACTTATGTTACTGTAATATTTTCAAAGCTATGTTGTTTTCAATAATCAGTTTTGACCTCAGACTTGTAATATTATTTCCGCTGCAAAACTCTGTCTAAGTGAGTAGTGTTTACTTAATCAAGCGGTCTCAGTTGGGTTGTTCATTTACCGAGGTCTTTCGGGATACTCAGCGGACTACCGAGCTGGTATAAGTGAGGGTATGTGTGTGTCAACGTGTTAAACGGGCACAGTCATGCTTGATCTAATATTAGTTGGGCGGTTCCGTGACAGCTGGTATCGGAGCAAGATTAAGTATAATACTGTCATTTACATGGCTTTAAAAACAAAGTTTTGTTTTACAATACTATTTTCATCAAAAACTTTAGCTATAGGCGAGTTTGTCAAAACTAATTTGAAAAACAATGCTAGCGACAACCTCCAGTTAAACCCAACTTAGGATCATCAGGTGGCTTATTTAAGTACTGACTTGGGGGATTGCATCATATTTCTATTTACCTGTCCATACATGTTGAAATTGTATAGGTGCCATTCATTTGAATGGTAATGTATGGATCAATACCTCTACGCCCAGGCCAAGGTGTGTATATAGGACCACACTATGTTACCCTGTGGTCAAATGGTCGAGGTAGCCTTCATATATGAATTAGCCATATATGTCGATAGATTTATTTTCTGCAACGTCGCACCTATGCTAAGGTAAAGTGAGTTGTGAGAGTATGACCGGACAACCGTTGGTCTAGGCAATGAATATATAATGTGTCAAACTATTGCATACGCACATGTATGTGGACAGCAAGATACCCATGTGTGGGAGTAATATTTTTTGGAAAGGGTGCATATACTGCTTACGTGTATACAGGGTGTACACCTAAGTGAGTATTAGATTTAAATTCCAGCAATGCATTATTTTCATACTGTTGGGATGGGCTGAAATGAAATTTTATGCAGGTACACTAACCACGAATACGTATGAACTAGTCACGACTAGCTATATATATCGAGAGTGCATGTTATGCCACCGCCATAGAACGCGATTGTCGCCTAAGGCTGACAATCTTGTGAGGACGAATAAGACGGGCATACATCATAATGTTTGTTGCATCATATATGCATATGCTTCTCTCATCCTTGATTCTAATGATACGTAATCTGTGATCAAGGTGATGTGTTAGCTTTCTTGTTAAGAAACTAGAGAGGTGTGCCTTCATCCTTGTTGTTCAAATAGCCTTGCTAGAATGTGCTATGTGGTGTTATCTTGCTTGTGTTAAGATATGATGTCAGATTTGTGAAATGTTTTAACATGAGCTAGGGACATCCAAATTGGGTTAAACTAATTTGGTTAGTTATGTCTTGCAACACTCTACCTAAAGCAACTATAAAACTTGTTGTTGAATATTGTGTTGTATGTTGCATGGTTTTCTCTATGTTAGAGTGCTTTTCTGATTGAGATAGTAAAAGCTTGTTGTGTAAAAATGTTTTGCATATAATGTCTTTTATTCTTGCTAAGTGCTCTCTAACTTTGAAAATGTCGAACTTAAAGTTAACATGCTCAATGATACATGGTTTAATTGTTGTTCAGCCCGTCGTATCATGCTTTAGTTAATACTTTCAAACCTGCTGTTTAAGTGTCTTACGAGAAAGGAAGACTCAATGTAAAAAAAATAGCCCAACAAGACTGGTCTGCTACCATGCAATGCGACTTGACTTATAGTACAACCGCATCTTGTAGGAAAGTGATGTGCCTGCGATATGTGGATTGTTCTCTAGTTGCTTAAGGTTTATAGCTTTTGTTGTCCTCCAAGCCTTGTTAGTATTGTTTTCGATAACGGATTCCAATGCTAACTTGTTCTTGGTACCTTCTATGTGTTGTTACCCAAGAGGTTGCATCATTTGGAACCTAGAAAATTGTTGCCAATTACATGTGACGCTTCCCTTAAAGGATGCTCAACAAACATGCTATGTTGACAAAGTCAGCTATCACATCCGGTACTCTCTCAACAGACGCAGATGATACAGTGTTGTTATCAGAGAAAGTGAACTACACATATGGAATGTTATGTAGCTTTCCATCAATTGACTTATGAGGAAGTGGACAAAGGAGACTAACCTGGATGTCATTGGTTAGTTAATCGGTTCTCCATCCTCTCAAAGGATGTTTACTCGGTTAATCACCTCGTTCATAGGGAAAGTGGTACTTAAGCCGCTTGGTAAAGGACTGCTTTGTGAATCTTGTAAATAAAGTTTAACCTTCAAAGGTTGCAGTTCAGCACAAATGTCATAAAGTATGTTATAGTGTTTGGAAGAAGAGATACTTACGAGTGGTAATATGCTCTGAACCATCCTTGGTATCTCGAGAACAAAGTATTGTACTAATTTGGATTCCTCCCAAAGTAACAATGCTTCATGGAAGTCAATGAAGGAAATTCTTCAAACAAAAAATTCCTAGGACAAGAAAGTATCAACAAATGGTTTGTCCCGATTTGCCGTTTGGATGCTCGAGGCTAGATAGCCAAGTGCTATCGTTGGTATTGGAAGACAGGTGATGTGTTTCTCTTCCCTTGAAAGTCTTTCGTTCCGAATCTCGGGACGAGATTCTTTTTAAGGGAGGAAGGCTGTAACACCCCTAGTGTTTGCCACGAGATAATCGGTGGCTGGACCCAAACACACTGGATCAAGTGGCCATCAGAGACTACAACTCATAAAATTGGAAAGCGATGATAAGGTGTTCATTTAAATATGTCTTACGTTTATTTCCATCTATATGAACCATTGGAGGAGTTTCACGAAGTTCGGAACCAAAAAGTTAAGTGAATAGATTATTCATATAATTATTAGAATTCATTTATGAAATGAAAATAATTATATGAGTCAACCAAGTCTCACGACCTTGTCCAAAAGTCTCCGGTTGAACTCTACAACAAAAATCGTGAAAGGTTCATGTGCCCGGAAACAGAGAAAATGCATGGAAAATATTTCGAACCCCTGTCCGAGCGCAACCGACGACGTTTTTGACTGGCGTTGACCGGCAATTTGGAGATCTCGCATGGCGACGCGCATTGAACGAAAGTTGTAGACCGGATCGAGACGGACAAACTTCATTCAAACATCGAGACCTGAATCAGAGCCGGAAATGGTGAAACAGATGACCGAAGATCGTCAGAGTGCCAGTTTCCGGTACCCGCAAGGTTTTCTTTGGGAATCAATAATTCGCAAACCGTTTGGAGTTTGACTGTGGTTCTTGAAGCAAAATAATCTACTCGTCGAGACCTTCGCAACGGTGCAATCGGATTTGCGAAACAAGTTACGGTTTGTGAGTGACAATTTTTGAGAATATTCCAATTTAAAATGGCAATTAATGAATTTGGGGAGAAGACGGGAAAGGGGAATAAGAGCAGGGTCGGCTCCCTTCCTCCTGACGCCTCCTCACACACACCCCCTCCTCCCCTTTCTTCTGCCGAGCAGAACAGCAACGGGAGGCTCTCTCCTCCTTCTTCCTCCCTCTCCCTCAAGCTCTCTCCCTTCCATGGCTATGCCCTAGCTGCCTCTCCCCTTGGCGCCTCCTCGGCCTCTCCCTCTCTGCTCGGCAGGGCAGAGCCCCTTGCAGGCTGCCGTTGCCCCTGCCCTTGCTGTTGCCGCTGCCGGGCCGGCCATGCAGCATGCCTCCATCGAGAGCACGCGCATCCCAGGCATGGCTGTTGCTAGGGCAGCGCCCTCCTTCTCCGATGGCTCCCTCCCTCCAGTGGTGGTGCTGCTGGCAGGCCACCGGTGCTCTGCTGCGTGCCGCTGCAGCTGCTGCTCCTGCAGCGCCTCGCCATGGCAGAGCCAAGGGCCGAGCAGGTGCTCCCCTGCTCCTTGCAACCACGACCACAGCGCCGCTGCCCCATCCCCATGGTTGAAAGCTTCAAGAACAGACCTCTCTTCCTTTCTTCCTTGCATTTTCAGTTTTCCAATTTCCTGCAACCATGTTTGAAAAATTGTGTAAATTCATAGAAAAATTGTATGGATATGTGGTAGGACTTTTTGGAATTCTTATGAAGTTATCTAGGCCGTGGATCTCTTGGATGATATGACTTGTGTTGATTTTATTTCTGTAAAAATTAATTATTCAGTTAGGGTTAGAAGTGAGGTTGGTGTGAAATAAATATTTGATGCCGGTGAGGAGTGCTCCAAAAATTATGATATAATTATGGTGTATTCCTAGTGCTATTAAAAGTCTATGGTTGAAATTTCATGACTAGAGGTTGAATAGTTTGTGAGTTATGAAAATAACAAAGATCATATTTGCTGTTTTGGACTGGATGCCTGAAATCTGAAGATTTATGTTTTGCGTGTACTAAATGATGTTTTTTGTTGGTATGGTGAATACCAAAGTTGCAGATAATATTATGTTGAAGTTTGTGTTAAAATTTCATAGTCATATTTTTAGTAGTTTGAGAGATATGGATTTATCAAGTTGATGGCTGAAAACTGTCATTCTCTAGACAGATCTGAATGTTTTGTTGTTTGACCAATTTAAACTTAGAATCATGTCTTGAAACTATGGAAACATTTGTAGTGATTTTCTTAAGCTTTGTATAATGTCTATGTTCATATTTTTAGGATCTCTAGATTGTGAGTTATGACTGTTTGAAGTAGAGTGATAAAATCTGTCCCTATTTTGGACAGAGATGCATACTTTGCTTGTTTAGTTTTTTTAAGCTTTGCATCAAGTTGAGATGTTTATAAGGACCTTGTAGAGAACTTAATCACCTTTTCAAATATTAAAGAACCATATGTGTTGGATAAGTAGAACTTCATTTATGCTTCTTTGAACTTTAGCTTAGTTGTACGTTTAATTTGTCTCACTCATTTGTGGGCTGCATGTGCATTGTTTGTTAAACAATCTTTTTCATGGTATTATTGTTGTTTGCTATGGTCGTTATGAATATCAAAATTAGCATAATGTCTAGAACCACCCTTATGTGAGATATAGAACTCAAGTTGTTAATTTTATAAGTTGTATGCCAAATCTGTCTAAATTATGAACAGAGTTGCTCTCTTATGCTTGTTGGACCTTGTTAATTTTAGAATCATCTTGTTATGATAATAAGCATGTTTTTGATAACTTACTAAGATTTCTTTTAAGTTAAGATTCATGCTCTTGGATGTTTGCAACTCAAGTTATGCATGTTGGAATGAAATATTACTTTTCTGTCCTTTTTGGATAGGTCTGAAACATTTGTATAATTGACTTGTTTAACCTTTCAATTAGCTTGTGGTGGTATTAATAATGTTGTAGATAATTTCTAAACCTTTCCAGAAAGTCTAAGTTCATCTTTATTTGATTCATATATCTCTAGTTATGATAAAAATAAGTAACCGATGTGCTGCTGCCCAGATTTTTACCTTGCATGCTAAGTTGATTTCTCTAATTTATGCTTGTTGACTTGAACCTTCTTGTTAATCCGTGTATGATGAATGCCTGCAATACCTTAGTTAAGTTAGTTAGCATGTATCACCTAATATTCTTGTTATCCTCCTATGCCATGTTAGGGTAATACTTAATTAAATAACTCTATGCTTATCATGAATGTGGCTATAACTTGATTGAGCTATTTAATATGTTTACTTAAGGTGCTTGCTACCTTTCCTATGATATGCATGTGTGTTAATTAGTTCAAATAAATCCATGTGCTTGTGTAAATTGGTTTAATCAAATTGTTTGCTATCTTGGATATTAGACTTAGGTAACAATAGTGAATAAATGGCTCCCTATGTGCTTATTTACGTCCTGAATACCTTTGTGCTTGTCATGCAGAATATAGTGGTTGTCCTTAATACTTGTATATATGTCTTGTGTTGCTTTATCGCATTTATACACTTGCATCTTGCATCTCATTTAGGTACGCTAGGTATACTACGTGAAGGTGTGATGGTTGGAGCCAAAAACCGAAGACGGTGTTTGGTGGACCTAACCTAGACATGGCGTTGGTGGATGAATCCAGGAGACAAAAGGAACCAAGAGTACGAGCGTGGATCTACAGAGCTCGCCAAGCGAGTGTCATCTAACCATCGCTGACTTTGTGTCGGTTCCCAAGGCAAGCCCCGGAGCATTACAAGCCTCCTCCCTCTCTTTTTAAAGTATTCACTTTCAATTCACAATATTGCTTGTGCATTAAGTTATAGGAGTTGAATGAAACCTTTGATGCATTAACTTCCTTGTCTACTAAAAAGAACCTTGTAGGCCCAGGATCGAAACATATGCTTAACCCTGCTTAGACCAGTAGAGTGGGCGGTCTGCTATCCCCCATGATGATAGGTTGATACAGGTCACGGTTGGCTATATTTGCTATCATGGAAAATAACCATGTGGAAGTAATTAATTGAGACCGGGCGGATAAGGTGTTGTGAGCCACTTGACTTGGAGGTCTTGTGAGCGGGTTCTCTCCACCTGTGTCGGTAGGTACTAGATCGTGGTTGGATATCTGCCGAGATTGAACACATGCCTCCATAGCTGGCCGAATAACTCGTTTCGACCGTGAAGCCTAACTCTGTGGGTTCGGGCTAGAATCTCCCCCTACTTGGGTCATGAAGGACCACGAGCGGCATACTAGACTGTGGGCAAGCATCCTGGTCGTCCTGGCCTAACACCAAGGGCAGGCACTACTTGATCGACCTGGCTATCCGTGAATCGCTATTCATGTCTGTACCCGGGAGATCCGCGGGCTACCCGAATGATAGTGAAGGTGACCCGTCAAAGTCAACCCGACGGGGATGGCTTGGGTGTGATTGAGGAATAAACCTCCAGCTGGATAGGAATTCGATTCGAATCGCGGTCTCTCCCCGTCAGTGAGAAACTTGAAAGATCTTCCTCCCACTGTAGAAACTCGAACCGTAATAAGTAACCAAAAGATGGTTATATGGTTTATATGCCAAACTGGATATGGTTATTATTGTGATGCTTTAATTAAGTGATTGCTCTAGATCAGGTGCAAATCTAGACTTGGTAAGCTCTATTAATCTTGACGCTAAGATATTGACTAAAATCTTGAAACATAGGACTCAAGGTAGTAATGCTCTTTTTGCAAAATTTATGCTACCCTATCAACTCCACTATACGAGCCTTGCATATCCTTGGGAGTCTTTTATTTCCCTTCTGTCGGGTAAGTCTAGCTGAGTACATTCGAGTACTCAGGGTTTATCCCACCCTGTTGCAGGTGAAGGGCTTCGTCCTGCTGAAGGAGTGGTTAACCACTTGTGGGCTCGTTGATCTTATAGTTACTTCTTATATATATGCTGTAGTTGAAGGATGTCACTTTAAGCTAACAATGTATTTCAACTTATGTTACTGTAATCATTTCAAAGCTATGTTCTTTTCAATAATCAGTTTTGAACTCAGACTTGTAATATTATTTCCGTTGCCCGGTTGGGTGGTGTTTACTTAATCAAGCGGCCCTGGTTGGGTTGTTCATTTACCGAGGTCCTTCGGGATACTCTACGGACTACCGAGCTAGTATAAGTGAGGCCATGTGCATGTCAACGTGTTAAACGAGGACAGTCATGCTTGATCTTATATTAGTTAGGCGGTTCCGTGACACGCGTGGTCGGGCAAGGAGGGGCCTTACCGAGGCTCACCGATCGTCATTGCAGGCGCGGGTAGGTGAGGCGAAGCTGCGATGGTGACGGAGAGGACGGTGGTGCTGCGAGGCGGCCAGAACGGCAATGGGGCCGCTCGGCGGTGCTGCGACGGTGCGCTCTGGCGCGTGCGAGAGCGAGGGCGAAACGAGAGCGAGAGGGAGGAGGGCGTTCGACAGGGGACAAAATGGAGGGAGGGGGAGCGGGGCGTGTCCGCTTCGGACATAAGCCCGGCTCGGGTAGAGCTTGGTGGCCACGCGTGCGTCGTCAGCGAGCATGGCGGCCACGCGGCGGGCGCCGTCGGCGCGCGGTCGGGCGCACGCACGCCGCGCGTGAGGCACGGGCGAGAAATGGCGCGGCGCGGTGGAGGCAGGCCGGGCCAACTTGCTCTACTGAGTCGGATGGTTTGCGGCCGGCCTGCTAAGGTAAGAAATCCTTTCTTTTTTCTTTTCTATTTTCATTTGATTATTTTGATTTGTTTCTTTTTCAAATAGGTTTAAAAACTCAAAACTAGGCCTTGGTGTGTTGACACAAAAAGCGTCAGGATCTGCGAACACCTCGGGCTTATACCCAAAATTCGATATCCAAGGCGTGCCAGTCGATTTGACCAGTTAATCGACAAGGACGATAACTAGAACAAGATTCAATCAAGACAACGGCGATACGCCCGGATGCCAAGATTGGGACTTGATCAGGATAACTAGAGCAGAGCTGAACAAGACAACAGCGATGCGCCCGGATGTCAAAGCTCAGAGATACTCCCACGCGGAACTTACAAGGATTTGACGGAGATCAAGGTGATGCAGCCTGTCGAAGCTTGAAGAACTCGTAGATAAACTATAACTAATGCAAAAAGGGTAAATTGCAGTAAAAGTAGAATAAGAGTAAATTGATTTGATTTGATTGGATTGATATCTTTTACACGCAGCCCTTGGGCACATATTTATACTCCCGCATGGAGAGTTGTACAAAGACACGACTCGTATCTTTCCTAAAACAAACTCCTAACTTTAAGGAAACTTGACCCGCGCAGGAGCCGGATCTAAAATAACAATATTATTTTCCTAAACAAACACGCCTATTTTAAAGGAAAACAAATGACTCATGCAAGAGTCAGACTCAAACTACTATAATAATACTGGTATGAAATCACCAGTTTCCTTATGTCTTTGCTTCGATGAAAACTTTCCATCGGCAGACTCCTTCAATCCGCAATTGTTGACACAAAAAGCGTCGGATCTGTGAACACCTCGGGCTATTACCCAAAGCTCGATGTCGAGGGCATGCCAGTCGATTTGACCAATCAATCGACAAGGATGATAACTATGACAAACTGAACAAGACGACAGCGATGCGCCCGGACGTCAAGGCCCAGATTGATCACGGATAACTAGAGCAGAGCTAGACGAGGCAAACAGCGATGCGCCCGGATTGCCAAAGCCTAGAGGTACTCCCACGCGGAACTAGCAAGGATTTTGACGGAGATCAAGGTGATGCAGCCCGTCGAAAGCTTGAAGAACTCGTTGATAACTATAACTAATGCATAAAAGGGTAAATTGCAGTAAAAGTAGGGTAAAAAGTAGAATTGCTTTGTTTTGAATTGGATTGATTATTTTTATTCCATAGCCCTCGGGCACATATTTATACTCTCGCATGGAGAGTTGTACAAAGACACGATACATATCCTTTCCTAAAACAAACTCCTACTTTAAAGGAAACTGACTCGCGCAGGAGCCGGATAATAATATTTATTTCCTAAACAAACACACCTATTTTAATGGAACATAAATGACTCATGCAAGAGTTGGACTCAAACTACTATAAAAATACTGGCACAGAACACCAGTTTCCTTATACTTCTTCTCGATGGAAACTTTCCATCGGCAGATCCCTTTAGTCCGCACCTTCCTTCTTTGGCCACTTGTAACCCTCCGCTGCCGCTAAGTGCTAAGTCACGCCCATCGGCATCGGCAATACTTTCCCGATCAACAATCGGCAACATCTCTTCATCGGCAATCGGCAATGAGCCCTCATCGGCAATCGGCAAGGACTCTTCATCGGCAATCGGCAACGAGCCTCTATCGGCAATCGACCATTGTCGGCAATCAGCTTCAGCAAGACCATCTATTAACCTTTGTCAGCAAAGATCACCCAGCCTTCATCGACAACACCCTTAGTCTTCTGCAACACTCTCCCATCGGCCATACCAGCTCATACTTTACCGATGCCGATGGAGAATAGTTACTGACCAGTCAAGCTTCGGCCCATTTGACACGTGTCAAAA
Organism: Microstegium vimineum; assembly: GCA_022036555.1. Taxonomy (NCBI): domain Eukaryota; kingdom Viridiplantae; phylum Streptophyta; class Magnoliopsida; order Poales; family Poaceae; genus Microstegium; species Microstegium vimineum. Next base: position 38,741,831 of record CM039127.1, read on the forward strand.
AACGGTGTCAACACATGCCCCCCAGTTTCGGAGTGTATAACTTTACGTGCCGAAATTCTCTCCACTGTAGCCGTTGCTGTAGCCGTTGCTGTAGCCGTTACCCCGAGATAAGCGTACGGTTTCCTCGATCCCTGCATGTGGAACTGCAATTTAATAATAAAATTCCTCGATTGTAGCATGAACAGTTATAGACCACCTCGATCACCGCGCGTATCTACCGCGGGCCTCTCTACATTCCTGCATAGTGTGGAACAGAACCCCAAAATGCCCCTGAACAGAATTATAAAAGTTACCGGGATCCACACTGCCTTTTTACCCGAGCCCATTTTCACTTTCACCTTCCTACCTTCGTCTTCAACCTCCAACTGCTCTGAAGAACACAGGCTCGAGCAACAGTACTCCTTCGCGCTCCAAGGATGAACCAAGCATCTATCCAACTCCAAATGGCGATCCAAGTTGACATCCCGAAGGTAAGATCCATTCCCCATCCAATCCAACCTCTCTGCACAGTTCTTTTTTCCGCAAAAACCTGGTTTCATCCCTGTTCTTCCTTCTGATTCGTCCCTTTCTCAAACCCTAGGAGTTGTACAACAAAGTCATCATCCCTCTCGCTGGTTCCAATCTTAGCTACTTAGGCCCAATGGGCAATCCAGACCGCACCTCCATCATCAACGCAGAAACCAACCGGATACCGCTTAGATCTGAAAGCTTTGGTCTGGGATTGTGGAAAGATACATTCCGCTCATGGCCTAAGCACACCAAAGGATGGAAAAACTGGTACTTGAGGTTGGCCAGGTCACAGCAGGTGTATTGGCAAGAGCGTAACTTAGATCAATGCATTAGGCTCTCAATTGCCGATGCAGAGAGGAATGAGAACTTGATGATAGCAGCTTCATATTTCTGGTCCGACAGCATGAACGCTTTCCTCTTCAGGCATGGACCGGCTACTCCCACCCTTGCCGATGTTTACATGCTAACTGGCTTGGATATCACCTCTGCCGATACACTTAGCCTCTTCAACAGAAAAGCTGAGCACAAAGTGAACACCCGTAGTATCGGCGGCTGGACAGGTTACATTCAGGAACACTAGAAAACCGGATCGGTAAGCCAACGGGAGCATGCCATCTTCTTAAACATATGGTTAGAAAAGTTTGTCTTCTGTGGCAAAACCATCGGCCCGACCACCATGCACCTCCCTGCGGCCGAACTGCTTGCCAACGACACGAGGCTCCCTTTAGGCAGGTACCTTCTCGGGTCAGTTTACCGATTGTTGCACCAAGTATCCAATAAACTGCTGCTAGGAGAGCCCATCGGCAATCTCGGAGGCCCTTGGTGGTTTGTCAACCTATGGCTAAACGCCCATATGCACAAGGCTCTCGAGTTTGATCTGTTTGCCCAACAATTCCCGAGGGACATATCAGAAGATTACCGATATGATGATGACGAATCGGCAACTCGGCCTCCGCTTAACTTTGGAGAAGCCGTCATAATGCTGCCAGGTACCGATGCCGATGCAGAGCACTTCGGTTATTATTTCCAGAAGTTCTACAACGGATTCCCTTCATCGGAACGGGCCTGGTGGCCATACCTCGACGAACACAACCAGTTTCCGCTGCTGTTCAGCCTGTTTGACATGAGCTTGCCTGAGAACCAAGCAATTATGAGGGCCAGCATCACTCCCCAAGCTCTCCCAGTAAACATCTTTGGATCTGGGAAGAACGCTCCACCGTCGTATGAGTTTTACTATCCATCGGCAGCGGCAAGACAACTGACATTTGGCCAACTGCCGATCAAGCTGTGCTACTCCAGGGTAGTAAGACCCAGGCAGACAATTTCCAGCAATCTGGATTGGAACAAAGTCATCAGCCTCCCTACCGATGCCGATCTGTCAGACCTTGACTTGTCCTCCTGGTCGCCAACCTCCTTCATCACCAACGAGTTCAAGTCTTGGTGGCAAGAATGGAAGTGCCAACTACTCGCCAAGTCTTCGCACTATTATCGGCACTTGATCGACGCCGATTACCTCATTCCCGACGACGCAGTAAGTTTGCTATCCGATGTACTTTCATTACTTTATTTGTCATCGGTATCAACACTTAACTTCTTTGCACCTTTGTACTTGACAGGCCGATGATCCAGTCCCCACAATTAGCAACAGCGGTAGACCCTTCAATCTTCGTATGATGGGCCCTATATCGATCATCGGCAACAAAGCCCCGACATTGGCTGCCTTCACGCCTCAACAGGTACCTACGCCGATACCTACCACAGCTCAGGCTACATCGGCTGCCGCCATTGCCTTGACGCAAACTTATGCAGTAAACTCATCTTTACTTGTACCGATTACATGCTGTTTCATCGGCAACATTTATCTCGCATAACTCGCTTTGCATTTTCAGGCATTATGGTCATCGGTATCTACTTCCAGAATACAAATGACTTCTAGCCCTGTTGCCGATGCCCCCCAGTCTTCATCCAAGCGGATTGGCTCCCCTACTGCTGCGCCGACGAAGAAGAGGCGCTTGAGGCTGGCTTCTCCTCCGCCATCGGCCCCAACTGCACCGTCAGCTGCCGATGCGTCGCCAGCAAGACTGCCTCTGGCCCCAGTCACACCACCTGCCGGGGGTCATCGGCAGAACCTCCATCGGCTTCTGTGCCTGAACAACTGATGGATGACGCCCCCGGCCAGGAGACAGTAGCTGCTGCGACGACCGAAACGGCGTCGGTATCGGCACCGGCCATACTGAATGAAGAAACAACTCCCGCCGTAGCAGCAGAGGTAGTATCGGCATCGGCATCGCCAGCCAGACTACCCGGTGAAGGAACCACTCAACCTTCCGCACCAGCAACGATGTTGGCATCAGCACCGTCGACCCCAGTCCCTGATATCAGAACGGAACCGCCACAAGGAGCTGCCACTACATCGGAGGTGACACTGGCTACAACTACACCAACACCAGCAGCGTCGGCTGTCTCTCCAACAAGGGCCCAGTCATCGGCATCCGCTGCCGATGTTCAGGATGAAGCTGGACCATCCAGTATGCCAAGCCCCAGGCAGGAGATCCGCTTCAAGACGGTAAGTCGATCACCTTAAAACTTAGTTTTACAATCGGCATATTTTAACCCCTGTTTTCAGGCCCAAGATTCTCCGGACAGCCTCTTCTCCTACAGCCTGAACCCTCAGGACGAAGATGAACGCCAAGGCCGCATTCAAGCAGATAGTCTGTTCTCCTTTGCCGTCGACATTCCGGATGACGATGAAGAGGAAAGCTCCAACCCGGCCCTATCGGCAGAAGTCAAGTCCAAACTTGAAGAATTGCTCTCCCTGCTGCTGCAAGACACCTCTCAACTCGTCCAGGACTCATCGGCGGCAAGGATCATATTCAAATATATCCAAAGCCATCTTTCCGCCGATGCAGCAGACATCCTCCTTCAGGCAGCTTCTATCAACATCAAACAGATCCAATATCAGAAACTTACTCGTCGTATTGCCGATAGAGCGGCCCAAGCCAAGAGCGAGGAAGAGAAGCTCCGATTCAAACATCTTGCCGATGAGAAGCACAGAAGCATTGGTCAAGCCAAAGTTTCCATCGGCAACCTTGACCAGGAAATCTCTCGATTGTCGGCAAGGAAGGAGGAGCTGCTGACAGAACTGCAAAAGGTTGAAGGGGGTCTGACGGCTGCTAATCGACAAAAGACCCAACTGTCCAACTCCATCGGGGCTTTACAGCAAGAAAGGGATCAGTACGCTCGGCAAGCCATCTCGTGGAAAAAGAAAATCAAGCCTGTTGAGGGCTCCGCCGATGCTGACGCCAAGGAGATAGACGAAATAGATCAAATTCGCCTGCGTGCGATAAATGCTATCCACTCCTTATTCTGATGCCTGTTGTATCAGCAAAAATGTAGCCTGATACTTGATCTTGTCTTGTAATATAACGCCAGTTTGTTTTTACCGATGTTTTTTATAAGTTTTCTTTTCATCGGCATTCGATTGAGCATTACGCATCTACCCATATGCTAGGGTAATATCTCTTTAAGTATTTGCTGTTGATCGCCCTAGAAAATGCCACTCCCTCGAGGGTTTCCAAAATGTATGCATTACCAGGAGCAGACTGTTTTATCCGATAAGGACCTTCCCAATTAGGGGACCACTTTCCAAACTTAGAGCTCTTAGTCCCAATCGGTAAAATCAATTTCCAAACCAAATCGCCATCGGCAAATTCCTTTACCTTTACCCTCTTATCATACCATCGGGCAACCCTCTTCTTATTCTCTTCAATACTAATTAATGCTCTTAACCGATGACCTGCCAAATCATCTAACTCATCCTTCATCAGAGTAATATAATCATTGGTCGTCAACTGATCCTGAAAAGATAATCGCCTAGAACCAGTTTTAATTTCCCAAGGTAGGACAGCATCGTGTCCATAAACTAACTGATACGGCGAGACCTTGGTTGCACCATGACAAGCCATCTGATATGACCACAAAGCTTCGTTTAATACCATGTGCCACCTTCTAGGGTTTTCTTCAATCTTACGCTTTATAAGCTTAATGACTCCTTTATTAGTTGCTTCAGCTTGACCATTAGCTTGAGCGTAATAAGGAGAAGAATTTAGCACATTGACACCCATGCTAGCAGCAAAGTCATCAAACTCTCCCTATGTAAACATGGTCCCTTGATCGGTAGTAATGGTCTAAGGAATACCAAATCGGTAAATGATATGCTCCTTAACGAAATCCACCATGTTTGCCGATGTCACCTTCTTCAAAGGGATTGCCTCAACCCATTTGGTGAAGTAATTGGTAGCAACAAGTATGAACTTGTGCCCCTTGCTCGACGGCGGATAAATCTAGCCGATGAGATCAATAGCCCATCCTCTGAACGGCCAAGGCTTGATTATAGGATTCATTGCCGATGCAGGTGCCCTTTGCACATTACCAAACTTCTGACAGTCCTGGCACCCTTTGAAATAATTGAAGCAATCTTCAAGGATTGTTGGCCAATAATATCCATTCCGCCTAATCATCCACTTCATCTTGAATGCCGATTGATGTGCTCCACATACACCTTCATGGATCTCACCCATCAACTCTTTCGACTCCTCTTTGCCAAGACATCTAAGTAAAACCCCATCAATTGTTCGATAATACAACTCATTGTCAAGGAGCACATACTTAGTGGCTTGGAACCTTAAACGCCTTTCAACTTTTCTGGATGGATCCCTCAGGTAATCGGCAATCTCCTTTTTCCAGTCATCGGCAACCGTTACCGATGTCACGATTTCTGGAATTGGCTGATACCCTGAAGCATTCTGTGCTAACCGATTGGCCTCTTCATTATGCAACCTTGGAATGTGTTCAAGGCGGTATTCTTTGAACTCTTTCAACAACTGCAAACACCGCTCATGGGCCGCAATTAACACTTCACTTCGGCACTCATATATCCTGATCAACTGATTAATCACCAACATGGAATCACCGAAGATTTCAACAGCATCGGCACGCACCTCTCTGAGTAATTCCAACCCCTTAAGCAAAGCCTGGTACTCAGCCTGATTGTTTGTCGAAGTAGCGACAATCGGCAATGAAATCTCATACCTCTGTCCTCGGGGTGAAATCAATAGAATACCGATACCTGCTCCATCCTTGCATGTAGACCCATCGAAGAATAGAGCCCAAGGAGCAATCTCAACAAAGTTCACCATATTGCAATGCTGAGTGACAAGATCGGCCATCACCTGACCTTTAACAGCCTTTGTCGATTCATACCTTAGGTCAAACTCCGATAATGCCAGAATCCACTTACCGATTCGTCCACTCAAAATCGGCATTGACAGCATATACTTGACCACATCATCTTTGCAGACGACAGTGCATTCGGCCGACAGTAAATAGTGTCTTAATTTAATGCAAGAGAAGTATAAACATAAGCACAATCTTTCTATTGCCGAATACCTGGTTTCAGCATCCACCAACCTTCTGCTCAGGTAATATATTACGCGCTCCTTCCCTTCAAACTCTTGAATTAAGGTTGATCCGATAACACCGTCATCGGCAGACAAATATAACCTGAAAGGCTTCCCGTGTTGAGGTGGAACTAAGACTGGAGGATTTACCAAGTATCTTTTAATCTCTTCTAAGGCTGACTGCTGCTCCTCTCTCCATATGAACTCTTGATCGGCTTTCAATTTTAACAGAGGACTAAAAGATTTAATCTTACCAGACAGATTGGATATAAATCTTCTAATGAAATTAATCTTGCCGATCAGAGACTGCAACTCAGTCTTGTTTGTGGGAGCAACTACCTTGTTAATTGCATCAATAGATTTTCTGCCGATTTCAATGCCTCTTTGATGCACCATGAAGCCTAGAAACTGCCCTGCCGATACGCGAAACGCACACTTGTTAGGATTCATCTTCAACCCATGCTCCCTCGTGCACTCCAATATTTTCCGCAAATCGGCAAGATGCTTTTCGAAGTCCCCAGACTTAACCACCACATCTCAATGTAGATCTCAACAATTGTGCCGATGTACTTATGAAAAATAAAATTCATTGCCCTCTGATAAGTAGCACCGGCATTCTTCAAGCCAAAAGTCATGACTACCCATTCAAATAAGCCAACGTGACCTGGACATCGGAAAGCAGTCTTGGGTATGTCTTCTTCAGCCATGAATATCTGATTATACCCAGCATTGCCATCCATAAAGCTAATAATTTGGTGCCCAGCAGCAGCATCGATCAGCAGATCGGTAACGGGCATCGGGTAGCCATCCATCGACGTAGCCTTGTTCAGATTCCTGAAATCAATGCAAACATGAAGTTTTCCATTCTTTTTATACACAGGAACCACATTAGAAATCCAATTGGCATATCGGCACTGCCGAATAAATCCAGCCTCGATCAACTTGGTAATCTCAGCCTTAATATCGGGTAAGATAGCAGGGTTGCATCGGCGTGCGGGCTGCCGATGTGGCTGAAAACCAGACTTGATAGGTAACCGATGTTCAACTATCGATCGGTCTAAACCAGGCATCTCTGTATAATCCCAAGCGAAACAATCTTTATTCTCTTTTAATAAATCAATTAACTGCTGCTTACATTGGGAATCTAACTTAGCACTAATAAAAGTAGGCCTAGGTTTACTACCACCGCCGATGTCGACCTCGAGCAAGTCATCGGCAGACGTGAAGCCCTGCCCCAGTTTTCCGTCATCGGCGAACTGATCCATCAAGACTCCTCCTCACGACCGACTGCTTGGATCGGTTTGATGCGGTAATCGGCAACTTTGAGGAACTCTTTATCCCAGGCTTCGCCAGATATGCACCTGGTCTGCTCATAAGTGTCCAACTCTGCCGATGCAACAGTAGATGGGGCTTCACCACGGACGACTTCAATTCTGTCCCCGATCCATTGCACCAGGCTCTGATGCATAATAGAAGGGATACAACAATTAGCATGGATCCAGTCCCTACCAAGGAGCAAGTTGTAGGTGCCTTTGCCGCTGATTACAAAGAACGTTGTCGGCAAAGTCTTACTACCGATGGTTAAATCAACACATACGGCTCCCATGGCGGTTGACACATTGCCTTCGAGGTCCTTGAGCTTCATGTCAGTCTCGACCAAATCCCGATCGCCTTTGCCAAGCTTCCTGAACATGACATAGGGCATTATGTTGATCGATGCGCCACCATCCACTAGCATCTTGGTCATCGGCTGACCATCCACCTTGCCCTTGACAAACAGAGCCCTTAAGTGCTGCCTTTCATCTTCGGCAGGCTTTTCAAAGATAGCCGTCATCGGATCCAGCACCAATTGTGCCATATCGGTAGCCTCTTCATCATCGCTGACGGGCGCCATGAACTCCATCGGCAACATGACAACCATGTTTATGTCTGCTGATGGGCCCCTGTCCTTACGCTTCGGCCTCCGTTGCTTCTCTTCCGAGGGTTCTGCACCATCATGCAGGTCGTCACGGCGCTGGCGCTGAATCCTCCTCTTCTGGGTTTTAGTCAAACCCTTAGGGCACCAGGGAGGAAGCTTGGTCTTCCAGACAGGTTGATGCTGCTTCTCACTGCTTACATCGGCACTTCTTCCGATGTTGGGATCTTTGGAGAATATCTCTTCCTCGGGCACTCTAGCATTAGCCATCTCCTCCAGCTCCCTCTGGTCAACACGCCTGCCAAGCCGATCATGGGCACTGAGCTTGCCCCCCAGTCGGTGGTGTACCGATCTGTCTTCTCTGAGCGGTCTGGCGTACCTGGGTGCCTGATCATCAAAACAAGGTCGCTTACCTGACCGATCGGCTGTGTAGTACCCATTGCATTCTGGACAGTTATCGGCAGTGGGCAGCTTGATGCCTTCCTCCCAGCAATGAACGAAGAAGGGACACCTCCAGTGGTCCTTATGTCGAAGCCATTCCCGATGCTCTTCCTCCTCTTGCCGATACTGCTCTTCACGTGATTGCCGATGATAGCGCCTTGGCTGTTTATGAGTAATCACCACTCCAGGGGCCCTGTTGGCGCTGTTACCTTCATCGGCAACCTTCTTACCCTTTCTGTCATCGGCACACCTTCCTACATCGTGCTTAGGCACTTGGTGGTTGGGATCTACTGATGAGTTCCTTCTGGAAAACCTCCGATGTTAGCACTTTAGTTTTTTCACTGATCTCCACCATATTGTTTGAGAACGGGTGCTGATCTATCTTCATCGGTTTCTAGACTTTAGAGTTTTCAAACTTGATACGCCCGGACTCGATCTCCGACTACAACTGCTGCCTGAATACCTTGCAGTCATTGGTACTGTGTGAGGTTGCATTATGCCACTTGCAGTACCTAATCTTCTTGAGCTCTTCGGCCGATGGAATCACTTGATTGGGCGCCAACTTGATTCGCCCCTCTTGCAGCAATAGGTCAAACATCCTATCGGCCTTGGTGATATCAAAGGTGAACCTCTCAATTTCTTTTTGGCTGAACGGACAAGACACAGGCTTCTTATCCTTCACCCATTCGGCCGCATCGACATTCAGCTCTTCATCCGATCCAGAGTCTTCTTCTTTCCCGATGAAGGTCACCTTCTTGTTCCAAGTCTTCCTGGGCTCAAAGGCTTGGACATCTTGATCGGCAATCCTCTGCACCAGGTGACTTAGGCTCTCAAACTCCTGGGACGCGTACTTGTCCTTGATGTGCGTCAGTAACCCTTGGAAGGCCAAATCTGCCAGTTGCCGATCATCAAGCACCAGACTGTAGCACTTATTCTTCATGTCCCGCTGCCTCTGCACAAAACTTTCTACCGATTCGTCGTTGCGTTGCCTCATCTTGACCAAATCGGTAAGCTTCTTTTCATGTATGATAGCAAAGAAGTATTTGTGAAATTGCTTCTCCAGATCGGCCCCTGTAATTAAAGAATTTGGATGCAATGATATGAACCATGTGAATGCCGATCCAGACAGTGATGAAGAGACCAGTCTCACCCTTAATTCCTCCCTGCTGGCAGCTTCCCCGCACTGGATAATGAAGCGGTTGATATGCTCCATTGTTGACGTGTCGTCTTGGCCGGAGAACTTGGTGAAATCGGGCACCTTGTACCGATTTGGAAGAGGAATCAAGTCATATGCAGATGGGTACAGGGTCCGATAGGAGTATGTGTTGACCTTGGGTTTGATACCGAATTGCTCCTTCATGACTTCGGCAATCTTGCCGACCCAGTACGCATCCTGCTCTTGCCGACTCATTGGCTGATTGTCGACTGGTGGAGTCGGCTGACGCGCCTCTTGGAGATGCGCAGTAGTCGTGGGCGCAGCACCAGTCATCTGGACGCTATGCATCGGCTGACTTACCGATGGATAGTTTGGCATGCTTGGCGGAGTCGGCTGATGTGCCCCTTGAAGATATGCAGTTGTCGCAGGCGCAGCACTAGTCATCTGCACGTTATGCATCGGTTGACTTACTGATGGATGGTTCGGCATACTTGGCGGAGTCGGCTGAACTGTCACATTCATCGGTTGCTGTGCCGATGATCCACCCTGAGTGTAAGATGGGCCTCCATAATAATACATCGGCGCGCCAGGCTGCTGAGCTGGTGGTTGGTTGACCCATCCATGATTATAAAGCATTGGCATATGACTTGCCGATGGTTGATAGCTGACCGGAGCAGCCGGCTCTCGAATTCTAGAACAATTGATTACCAGATTACCTTGGGGATTCGGAGCTCCAGCTTGAGAGTTTACCGCCAGAGATTGACTGTCGGTGGTTATAATGTGTGTTGCATCGGCACAGAGCTTGCCGATGGTGGCATCAGAGGTATCTTGGGGATTACTTGGAGATCATCTGATGGCACTTGTGTGGTTGGAGCAGGCGCAGAGTTGTGCATCATGTGAGCCATCGGCTGTGGCTGTGCTGCCGATGTCGTAGAGTTCTTCCAGGCTGAACCGTCTCCCTGCACCAGATTAGAGCCAGCATATAGATTCGGAGGCATACCGTATCCCCACCAGTTAGCGGGGGCTGGTCCTGAAGTTCCCGACGCGGCTGGATCTGCGTTGAACTTGGTAGTATCGCCGGCGTTCGGTCTTGGTGATGTAGCCACATCGGCAAACGGTTCCACCGGGGTGGAAGACGCCATCTGGGCCGCCGATGGGCTTGCAGATGCCAATCCAGGTTGATGGTACGCTGGACCGGCATATCGCGGTGCATGTCCTTCTTTGAATGTTTGTGCGACAGCATTGTAGACAGTATTGGACAGCACGCTGGAGTGGTTAATCAAAGCTTGACTTACGGCGGCATTAACCATCTCTTGTAGTTTACCAGGGTTGGCGTCATATGTGACCTGCCGTGGCAACGGCGGATCCTGCTTCTGAATTGCTTCGCCACTCCTGCTGAGGCTGAAGGATTTGAGATACAGCTGTTTGTATTCCTCCATAGCCCGCTCCATGGCCTGCTTCTGATCATCTTTCAGATCGGCCTCAGACACTGCGATGACATTCCTCTGGTCGACATCGGCGTGATCAGCCATGCCGGATGTGTAGATTTGTATAATCTGGTCCCACTGGGCATGCCAAAAGAGGTGTTGACACAAAAAGCGTCGGATCTGTGAACACCTCGGGCTATTACCCAAAGCTCGATGTCGAGGGCGTGCCAGTCGATTTGACCAATCAATCGACAAGGATGATAACTATGACAAACTGAACGAGACGACAGCGATGTGCCCAGACGTCAAGGCCCAGATTGATCATGGATAACTAGAGCAGAGCTAGACGAGGCAAACAGCGATGTCCGCCCTCTACACCAAGTGTCCAAGAAGCTGTTGTTAGGTGAGCCTGTCGGCAACCTTGGAGGCCCCTGTTGGTTCATAAACATGTGGCTAAATGCTCACATGTACAAAGTCCTCTAGTTTGACTTGTTTGCTCAGCAATTCCTAAGGGACATATCGGAAAATTACAAATACGGGGATGATGAATCGGCAAACTCTCCCGATGTGAATATGGTTCCTTGATCGGTAGTAATAGTTTGAGGAATACCGAATTGGTAAACAATGTGTTCTTTAACAAAATCCACCATGTTTGCCGATGTCACCTTCTTCAAAGGAATCGTCTAAACCCATTTAGTGAAGTAATCGGTAGCAACAAGTATAAACTTATGCCCCTTACTCGATGGTGGATAAATCTGGCCGATGAGATCAATAGCCCATCCTCTGAACGGCCAAGGCTTGATTATAGGATTCATTGCCGATGCAGGTGCCCTCTGTACGTTACCAAACTTCTGACAATCATGGCATCCTTTGAAATAGTTGAAGCAATCTTCAAGGATTGTCGGCCAATAATATCCATTTTGCCTAATCATCCACTTCATCTTGAATGCCGATTGATGTGCTCCACACACACCTTCATGGATTTCACCCATCAACTCCTTTGATTCCTCTTTATTAAGGCATCTGAGCAAAACTCCATCAATCGTCCGATAATACAATTCATCGTCAAGGAGCACATACTTAGTGGCTTGGAACCTTAGACGCCTTTCAACTTTCTTAGACGGATCCCTTAAGTAATCGGCAATTTCACTTTTCCAGTCATCGGCAACCATTACCGATGTCATGACTTCTTGAATCGACTGATATCCTGAAGCATTCTGCGCTAACCGGTTGGCCTCTTCATTGTGCAACCTAGGAATATGCTCTAAGCGATATTCTTTGAATTCTTTCAACAACTGCAAGTACTTTCCATGGGTTGCAATTAAAGCTTCACTTCGGCATTCATACATCCTAATCAATTGGTTGATCACCAACATAGAATCACCGAAGATTTCAACAACATCGACATGTACTTCCCTGAGTAATTCCAATCCCTTGAGTAAAGCCTGGTACTCAGGCTGATTGTTTGTTGAAGTAGCAACAATCGACAACGAAATTTCATACTTCCGTCCTCGGGGTGAAATTAAGAGAATACCGATACCTGCTCCGTCCTTGCACGTAGACCCATCAAAGAATAAAGTCCAAGGAGCAATCTCCACAGAGCTTACTACATTGCAATGCTGAGTAACAAAATCGGCCATCACTTAACCTTTAACTGCCTTAGTCGATTCATACCTTAAATCAAACTCTGAAAGTGCCAGAATCCATTTGCCGATTCTTCCACATAATATCGGCATCGACAACATATACTTAACCACATCATCTTTGCAGATAACAGTGCATTCAGTTGACAACAAATAATGCCTCAATTTTATGCAAGAGAAATATAAACATAAGCATAATCTCTCTATGGACGAATACCTAGTTTCAGCATCCACCAACCTTCTGCTCGGATAATATATCACACGTTCCTTTCCTTCAAATTCTTGAATTAAAGCCGATCAGATAACACTATCATCGGCAAACAAATATAATCTGAAAGGCTTCCCGTGCTAAGGTGGAACCAAGACTGGAGGGTTTACCAGATATTTTTTGATCTCCTCCAAGGCTAACTATTGTTCTTCTTTCCATGTAAACTCTTGATCGGCTTTCAACTTTAACAATGGACTAAAAGATTTAATCCTACCAGACAAGTTGGATATAAATCTTCTAATAAAATTAATCTTGCCGATCAAAGATTGCAGCTCAGTCTTGTTTGCAGGAGCAACCACCTTGTTAATTGCATCAATGGACTTCTTGCCGACCTCGATGCCTCTTTGATGCACCATGAAGCCCAAAAATTGACCTGCCGATACACCAAACGCACATTTGTTAGGATTCATCTTCAGCCCATGCTCCCTTGTGCATTCCAATATTTTTCGCAAATCCGCAAGATGCTTCCCAAAATCTCCAAACTTAACCACTATGTCATCAATATAGATTTCAACTATCGTGCCGATATACTTATGAAAGATGAAATTCATTGCTCTCTTATAAGTAGTACTGGCATTCTTCAAGCCAAAAGTCATGACCACCCATTCAAATAAACCGACATGACCTGGACATCTGAAAGCAGTTTTTGGATATGTCTTCTTCAGCCATGAATATTTGATTGTATCCAACATTGCCATCCATGAAGCTAATGATTTGATGTCCGGCAGCAGCATCAATCAGCAAATCGGCAACGGGCATCGGGTAGCCATCCATCGGCGTAGCCTTGTTAAGATTCCTGAAATCAATACAAACACGAAGGTTTCCATTTTTCTTATATACGGGAACCACATTAGAAATCCATTCGGCGTATCGGCATTGCCGAATAAATCCAGCTTCGATTAACATTGTAATTTCGGCCTTAATGTCAGGTAGAATGGTAGGATTGCATCGACGTGCAGGTTGCCGATGTGGTTGGAAACCAGACTTAATAGGCAACCGATATTCGACTATCGATCGGTCTAAACAAGCCATCTCCGTATAATCCCATGAAAAATAATCTTTACATACGGCTCCTATAGCTGTCGACACATTGCCCTCAAAGTCCTTGAGCTTCATGTCGGTCTTGACTAAGTCCTGGTCGTCTTTCCCAAGCTTTCTGAACACGACATACGACATTATGTTTATTGATGCCCCACCATCTACCAGCATCTTTGTCATAGGCTGTCCATCCACTTTACCTTTAACAAACAAAGCCCTCAAATGCTGCCTTTCATCGTCGGCAGGCTTCTCAAAGATGGTTGTCATTGGATCCAACACCAATTGTGCCATCTCAGCAGTCTCCTCATCATCGCTGACAGGTGCCATGAACTCCATCGGCAACATGACGACCATATTGATTTCTGCCGATAGACCCCTGTCCTTGCGCTTTGGCCTCCACTGCTTTTCCCCTGAGGGAATCCCACTGTTGTATAAATCACCTTGGCGTTCGTGTTGGATCCTTCTCTTCTGAGTCTTGGTCAGACCCTTAGGGCACCACTGAGGAAGCTTGGTTTTCCAGACGGGCTGGTGCTGCTTTCCACCGCTTGCACCGGTACTTCTTCCGATGTTGGGATCTCTGGAGAATATTTCTTCGTCAGGCACTCTTTCATCGGCTATCTCCTCCAGCTCCTCTTGATCAACACGTCTGCCAAGCCTATTATGGGCACTAAGCTTGCCCCCCAGTCGGTCATGCACCGACCTCTTCTCTCTAAGCGGTTTAGCGTACCTGGGCATCCGATCATCAAAACAAGGTTTCTTACCTGACCGATCGGCAATATAATACCCATTGCATTTGGGACAATTATCGGCAGTAGGCAGCTTGATGCCTTCTTCCCAACAGTGAACGAAGAAGGGACACTTCCAGTGGTCCTTATGGCGAAGCCATTCCTGGTGCTCTTCTTCTTCTTGCCGATATCGCTCTTCACGTGATTGCCAATAGTCTCGCCTTGGCTGCTTATGCATGATTATAACACCAGGAGCCCTATTGGCACTGCTACCTTCATCGGCAACTCTCTTGGCTTTTCTATCATCGGCAAACCTCCTTTCGTCGTGCTCAGTTACTTGATGGTTGGGGTCTACCGATGCACTCTTCCTGGCAGCTTCCGATGTCAGCACTTTGGTTTTTCCACTGGTTTCCACCATATTATTTGGAAATAGGTACTGATCAATCTTCATCGGTTTCTGGACTTTAGAATTTTCAAATTTGATGCGTCGAGATTCAATCTCTGACTGCAATTGTTGCCTGAATACCTTGCAGTCATTGGTATTGTGAGAACTTGCATTGTGCCACTTGCAGTACCTGATCCTCTTGAGCTCTTCAGCCGATGGAATTAGTTGGTTAGGCACTAACTTGATTCGCCCTTCTTGAAGTAACAAGTCAAACATCCTATCGGCTTTGGTGATGTCAAAGGTGAACCTCTCAGCTTCTTTCTGGCCGAACGGACAAGACACGGATTTCTTATTCTTCACCCAGTCGGCCGTGCCGATGCTTAGCTCTTCATCTGACCCAGAGTCTTCCTCTTGCCTGATGAAGGTCACCTTCTTATTCCAAGTCTTTCGGGGCTCAAAGGTTTTGATATCTTGATCGGCAATCCTTTGCACCAGATGACTTAGGCTTTCAAACTCCTGAGACGCATATTTGTCCTTGATGTGCGGCAGCAACCCTTGGAAAGCCAAATCTGCCAGTTGCCGATCATCAAGCACTAGGCTGTAGCACTTATTCTTCATGCCTCGCAGCCTCTGAACAAAGCTTTCTACCGATTCATCGTTGCGTTGCTTCATCTTGACCAAATCGGTAAGCTTCTTCTCATGTATGCCAGCGAAGAAGTATTTATGAAATTGCCTCTCTAGATCGGCCCATGTAATTACAGAATTTGGAGGCAACGATATGAACCATGTGAATGCCGATCCAGACAATGATGAAGAGAACAATCTCACCCTCAATTATTCCCTGCTGGCAGCTTCCCCGCACTGGATAATGAAGCGGTTGATGCGCTCCATTGTTGATGTGTCGTCTTGGCTGGAAAACTTGGTAAAATCAGGCATTTTGTACCGATTTGGGAGAGAAATCAAGTCATATGCTGGAGGATACGGGGCCCGATAAGAATATTTATTGACTTTGGGTTTAATGCCGAATTCTTCTTTCATAACTTCGGCGATCTTATCGGTCCAATATGCATCCTGCTCTTGCCGACTCATTGGCTGGATGTTGACTGGTGGAGCCGACTGATGCGCCTCTTGAAGATGATGCGTAGTAATTACGAGCGCAACACCAGTCATCTGAACACTATGCATCGGTTGATTTACCGATGGATAGTTTTGCACACTTAGCAGATTAGGTTGAGTCATCGTATTCATCGGTTGCTGTACCGATGGTCCGCTCTGAGTGTTTGTTGGGCCTCCATAATGATACATTGACACACCAGGCTGTTGAGTTGGCGGCTGGTTGGCCCACCCAGGATTATAAATCATCGGCATGTGACTTACCGATGGCTGATAGCTAACTGGAGTGTGTTGCTCTTGTATCCTGGAGCAATCAATCATCAGATTACCTTGGGGAACTTGCGCTCCGGCTTGAGGGTTTGCAACCATAGGTTGACTTCCAGCTGCTATAATGTGTTGTATCGGCACAGAGCTTGCCGATGGTGGCATCAGAGGTATTTTAGGAATCACTTGAAAATCTTCTGATGGCACTTGCACAGTTGGAGAGGACGTAGAGTAATGCATCATAGGGGCCATCGGCTGTGATTGCGTTGCCAATGCCATAGGGCCCTTCCAAGCTGAGCTATCTCCTTGCACCAAATTAGAACCAGAAGATAGATTTGGAGGCATACCATATCCCCACCAGTTAGCGAGAGCTGATTGACTCTGGATAGCAGGTCCTGAAATTGCCGACGCCACTGGATCTGTGTTGAGCTTGGTGACGCTGCCGGGGTTCGGCCTTGGCGGTGTAGCCACATCGGCAGACGTTTCCACAGGAGTGGAAGACGCCATTGGGGCTGCCGATGGGCTTATAGATGCCGATCCAGGTTGATGATACGCTGGACCAACATATTGAGGTGCATGTCCTTCTTTGAATGATTGCATGACAGCATTGTATACAGTATTGGACAGCACGCTGGAGTGGCTAATTAATGCTTGATTTAGAGCAGAATTAACCATCTCTTGTAACTTACAGGGATTGGCGTCATACGTGACCTGCCACGGTAACGGCGGATCTTGCTTCTGGATTGCCTCACCGCTCTTGCTTAGGCTGAAGGATTTGAGATATAACTGCTTGTACTCCTCCATAGCCCGCTCCATGGCCAACCTCTAATCATCTTTTAGATCAGCCTTGGAGACTTCAATGACGTTCCTCTGGTTAACGTCGGCGTTATCACCCATGATAGATGTATAATTTATATAATTGGGTCCCACCAGGTGTGCCAAAAGAGGTGTTGACACAAAAAGCGTCAGGATCTGCGAACACCTCGGGCTTATACCCGAAATTCTATATCCAAGGTGTGCTAGTCGATTTGACCAGTTAATCGACAAGGACGATAACTAGAACAAGATTCAATCAAGACAACGTCGATACGCCCGGATGCCTAGATTGGGACTTGATCAGGATAACTAGAGCAGAGCTGAACGAGACAACAGCGATGCGCCCGGATGTCAAAGCTCAGAGATACTCCCACGCGGAACTTACAAGGATTTGACGGAGATCAAGGTGATGTAGCCCGTCGAAGCTTGAAGAACTCGTAGATAAACTATAACTAATGCAAAAAGGGTAAATTAGAGTAAAAGTAGAATAAGAGTAAATTGATTTGATTTGATTGGATTGATATCTTTTACACGCAGCCCTTGGGCACATATTTATACTCCCGCATGGAGAGTTGTACAAAGACACGACTCGTATCTTTCCTAAAACAAACTCCTAACTTTAAGGAAACTTGACCCGCGCAGGAGCCGGATCTAAAATAACAATATTATTTTCCTAAACAAACACGCCTATTTTAAAGGAAAACAAACGACTCATGCAAGAGTCAGACTCAAACTACTATAATAATACTGGTATGAAATCACCAGTTTCCTTATGTCTTTGCTTCGATGAAAACTTTCCATCGGCAGACTCCTTCAATCCGCAACTTCCTTCTTTCATCACCGGCAATCCTTCACTGATGTCCACCGCCAAGTCATCCTGTGCCCATCGACATTCCATGCCCATCGGCAATCGGTATCGGCAACATTCCTTCATCGGCAATCGGCAACTTTGCAATCCTGGTGACCTGACTTCAACAATCAACCTCTATCGGCAAGCACCATCCAGCTTTCATCGGCAACAAACTTGCCCTTCTTACAACGCACTCCCATCGGTAAACTTTTTCCGATGACTTCTTGATGCCGATAGAAAATGGCCACCGATTCACGCAAGTCTTAGCTCATTTAACACGTGCCGAAAAACGGTGTCAACATGGTGTGAATACCAAAGTGGTTCAAAATAGTTTGAACTATATTTTTGTTTAAAAGGTCCAAATTAAATTCTTATTAGATTTTGAATTAGGATTTAAAACCTAATTTGGAGTTTTTCTTTTAATAAAAGCATTATTTTCAAAAAAGACTTTAATCTATTATTGCTGGTATAAAAACCCATGGTTATAAACAAGATTAATTACACCTAGTGTTTTTAAGATATAATCCAAACATCAAGCACTTTTACCACTAATTTTAATTAACAACTTTCTAAGCAACCAACAATTTTAATCCAATTTCAACATGGGATGCCATGATGCTTCAGAATGATGCTCATGCAATGAATGCTTTGCAAATGATCATGTGGATTATGCAATGCTTAACACTAGGGTGTTACAATGTAAACCTTACATGTGGGTCTTTCCTCCATATTTCCTGATAACCCCTGCAGAAATAGATATTCACCAAACCTCATGGAATTCTGTCCGTATAAACCCTAATTCTAGCTATTGGTTTCATATAGATCCTTTTCCTTGTTGATTTGACCGTCTAATTTGGTATTTAAGGACCGTCAACATTCGCAGACTTATCTGCCGCCGTCTTCGATGAAGCATGAGTGTGGGGTCCCCTCTTTGGTGCCATTGCTAGACTAAGGTGAGTGGACTCCGAGATCTGCGGTGGAAAGCAAGAAGGGCACAAGCAAAGCGACGGAGAAGATTGGGGAAGACGAAAGTCTCTACATACGAGGAAAGCGTGAAAACCACCACCGCCACTAAGTCCACCTTTTATACGAAACGGTGCAGCGCTTCGCTTTCTAGGGTTTTTGGGAAACTGCAACAGTCTAATACACGACCGCTACCCGCTTTTCGCGGCGCAGATGGCTCGCCTGGCATGGGTCGCTAACTGCGCGGTTAATTCGGCCCACTTACCTTTCTGTTTCGTATTTCTTCCAAATTAGTTTCCTCGATTTACGATTAATGATTTTCCAAATCTCGCTAACTCCGCAGTCCCAGGGACTGAGTATAAATTTTTCCGAGAATTATCTTCGCAGCTATAGTACTTCTGCTACAGTAAACCGGCCGTCGAGCTTCACCAACCACTAGAAGCGGTAACACTCGGGGACTTCGCCGACCACAGCTATGACTCACGCATCTAGTCGCCACTTCCCGACTAGGCATGGGGACTCTGCCGACTACGTGGCCCAAACAAGGCTCGGGGACTGCGACCACCGAGTCAACGGAAAATACTCGGGGACTGCGAACAATACAAAATTCCAAGATCCTGATACAAGAATCATTGCGCTCCTTACATCAGGCTCGGGGACTATGGGTATTCGCAGTCGTTTTCTACAAAACTTATGTTTCAGTCTTCAGTTTCAATTTTCATACATTTTTTATCTTTTATAAAGCTTGGCACCACGTGCATCTTCACCTACTACGAAGCTCGGGGACTAAGTGGGTACACTTCACCTTACGATGAATATACTAATTTTCTTCTCGACAAGCTCTGATGTTTCCATGTTGTTTTGCAGAGTCTAAATGGGTACACTTCACCAGGAAAGGACTTTCAAAATTTTCTTCTTTAGCACGTTACATTCTCCCGACAAGCAGTCGCAATCTTCGACGAGGCGACCTATTCGCAGATTGTGCCACGATGTTCTCGACCAGTCTGACCTGGTCGGAATGCCTCTCTGAGCAGTGCCCCGACTAGGCGGCCTAGTTGGGACGCTGCAACGATGTTCATACACAAAGGCGACCAGCCGAACGCCTCCTCGAAGGACGACGACGCGGGCTCGCTAGGAGAATGCAACATGCTCAAGGACTTGTTGGGGATATTACCTCAGCATATCTCCAGGGACCTTATGTGTCTATCGGCCAGAAGACGGCCCAGCCTGCAAGGCCCTGTAGCACGCGATCAGGCCTTCGTGCTCGCCAGGGACTCTGAAGAGCCTTGCTCGCCAAGGAAAGATCCTAGCAGATAGGCTCGGATCCATTGCCTTAAGCGACCGATCGTAATCTGTTAGGGTATGGAAACTGTAACCCTGCTCCCCAGCTATATAAGGCGAGAAGGGACCCCCTCGAAAAGATCATCTACACCTCGTGTAACCTAATACTCATATCAATCCAGTCACCAAAACACAGGACGTAGCGTATTACGGCGATTTGTTGGCCCAAACCTGTATAAATCGTTGTGTCTACGTTCTCTGCGTTACGCTTGATCGCCGTCGCCACACCTCCGCCTACAATCTACTACTGTAGGGTACCCCTAGGTAGATTGCGATGCATCTTTCGTCGACACTCTCCTTACCGCTTGCAACAAACGCTTAGCAAGAACCGCGCGCGCCCCTTGTGCTAGTATATATATATGTCATGGTAGATTTATTAAAACTAATTCAATAGTAGATTTTTGGTGTACAAAACTTGTTGGTGTTTTAGGTCGAGAAATATTTGGTTCATTGGGAATTCTGTTGGGTACAAAGAGCAATCATAACGGATATAGGTGTTGGTGGTCCTTAACTCATATTTATAGTCACCAACTCTTATCTAAAACCTACTTAAATAAACATCAAACTTAGTAAATTGGATTTATACTAATGAAATCTTTCAACCACACATAAATTGGAGGTCGGACAGAGCTTCTAGCACTATTCATCGACTTGACATTTTTTTTTAGTTTTCATTTTTTATTTTAATTTTTTATTATTAATTTTTATTTTTATTATAATTTTTAAATTTATATTTATTTTTTTTATTTTTTTTTATTTTCAATTTTATTTATTTATACTTTATTTTATCTTAATTATTTTTTATCTTTTTTTTTATACTTGACCCTATTCAACGGCGTGCATATAGTGTAGTCTATATCAATCGAAGCAAGCGATAAACAGCCTGTATTTCTATTTTTTATTTTTTGTTTTATACATGTACGATCTTACGCAACGTAGTGCATGCGGTGTGGTACTCCATATCAATTATAGCAATAAAGAGCATCAGGCAAGTATAGCTTTATATTGAATGTTTAGAGGTATTTTTTTTTATCTTTTTTAGTTTTTACTTTCCAAAATCTTTTATTAGTTTTTAGTTTTAAATTTATTTACGCTTTTATTCTCTTTTTTCTCATTTATTTTTTATCTGTTGTTTTATACAAGCAGCGATCACACGCTATAAAGTGCGTATAGTATAGTGATTCATATCAATCATGACAATAAAGAGTTTGTAATATTTCTACCAGGTCCATGCATCTTTATATTGGGTTGTTATTAGATCATAACAACAATTTTGAGTCCTTATCCATACTATTGTAGATATACTATTTCAGTATATAAAAAAACTAACTCTCTTTACCGCTCATAACAAATGCTTAGCAAGAACTAGCGCAGCGGAGCGCCCTCCTATGCTAGTATATATATGTCATGGTAGATTTATTAAAACTAATTCGATAGTAGATTTTTGGTGTACCGAACTTGTTGGTGTTTTAGATCGAGAAATATTTGGTTTGTTGGGAACTCTGCTGGGTACAAAGAGCAATCACAACGAATATAGGTGTTGGTGGTCCTTAACTCATATTTCTAGCCACCAACTCTTGTCTAAAACCTACTCAAATAAACACTAAACTTAGTAAATAGGATTTATACTAATGAATTCAACAAGTTTAGGTGATTTTCCATTTGCAAGAGAACAATTCCGGATAACATAAGAAATGTGTCAAAAGTGTATAAAAAGACTCAACAAAACATGTACCTGACATAAGCCAAATTGAATATGGGCAAGTATTGTAGATAAGCCTTTAAATTACATGCTAAAAACATCGTCAATATGTTTCGGAATAAGAAAACAACATAACATGAGCATATTTTATCAAATAACCAATTTCACATGTCCATGAAATGTTTGATGCAAAACTACAAGAAATATAGTTAGTAGAGATGGTGAGAACCACATATGGGGTGGCTGACCCCCTATGGGGCCCACCAACCTCCCAACTCATCCATGACCCAGGGGAAGCACCCTAAAACTGTTCTCCACCTTTAGATGTAATATGTTTTTTTCTCAACGACTCACATTCATTTCACATGGATCCATGGGATCTCAAGGAATCAAACCGATCCTCAATACTTTACATACCCACTCCATGACATGTGGACCACCTTCTTGAAGGACAGGGGAGGTCCCACCACTGACACGAGGTCAGCCGACCCCCCATGAGGCCTAAGGGGCATCCACCACCATTGCATGGCCACATGCAAGCATAAGAAACATGTGCTCTATCTCTACCATCCAATCCATGAAGGTTTGATCCTATGATGAAGGATCTCTTGATGCCAAAAATGGGTCCTGACGTCAGCACCATGCAAGTCCCCACAAAGACCATGTGGAAGCAGGGTCCTGATCTCCTAAACTTATAATTGTCACTTCGGTTGATTCGATCTCAAGGCATGCCAGTCAATTTGACATACAATTGACAAGGAGAGAAACTGTCAAATTATGGAACCTACTGGTTGTTGCCAGACAGTTCCATGAAAATATGCGGCTCTTAGATAGCCGATGGTCAAAGGAAATTGACTAGAGAGTCAACTCCTAGCAGTGTAAAGCTCAATGATAAGATGCGAACAACTTTCATGATGTGAGATTAATAAAGCATGCAACTAGCTGATCTCATCAGTGTATGTAGTAAAGATGTGATACATGCAACATTTACTGACCCAAACTACTAGATCTATTAAACATATCAGATAAAGATTAACCATCAACATAGGTGTGCTCCCATGTAGCCATGATGACAATTAACCCAATAACTTAGCTTACTTACTAGCATTAGGGTGTTTCCATGCAGTCATAAAATAGTAAACAAGTTAAGCCACGTCCAATACAATTAATAAATCTAATCATGTTGAAACAACAAAAGCTCATGTATCGTATGAAGAAAGCGCAACCAGATTGGCTATCCAGCTGATATGGGGTCCATGAAGCGTGAACAAGATCCACCTGCCCGATTACAAATGGATCTAAGACTAAACAGACGTGGCCTAACATACTTATCCGTACTAAGCATGTTAAGCCAAATCCGTCTATTTTCAGATCAATCTAATAACCAAGTAAATGTCTTGAACCCACAAGATGTAACAATCACGATCAACAAATTAGCCGATAGGATCTTAGATCTATAGCTTTGATGGGTATAAGAATGAATGTGCATAAAACAATAGATCCAGATAGAATTGAGGCTTAGGTCAATCTGTTGATTGAGATTGGGCAAGATATTGTTGCAGTAAATAAATAATGCATAACAAACAATATCGGTAACTTAATGAATCTATTAGATCGCCAATCTAATAGAGTCGATAACTAGCTTAAAACAATGACTCATGTGAGATTGAAGCAATTTAGCCCCATGAACACTGATTCAAACTGATAACTATCTCAAATTGAGCTTGCACGAGTTACACAATACAAGCGTACAAATGAGACATGAACCGTGGCTAGACTTACAAGCAAACCAGAGGTCGATCTAGTCGATGCAGCCCTGTTCTAGTCCATGAACCAAAATCTACTCTACTCCTACTCCTAGGGTTTTGGCTAGTGGCCAAAGGGTTTGTGTTTGATTTGATTGGATATACCCTAACCAACCATTTTAAAAATAAGGAAATAACTTGGGCCTCAATCTTTCCTTTCAGCAAAGCCCGATGTGCACGTACTGTTGCAACTGGCCGAAAAATTCTCTTGCGTGATCTCCTTGATTAGTTACCTTAGCCGATCCTTCGGGTCCATCTAAATGGTGTTCCTTTAAGCCTGCCACGAGGGCCCATATGCATATATTCGGACACACCAAAAATTGTGTCAACATATACCCCCCAATTTTGGGATAAAATTGTTTTGTTCCAAAGTTCTCCAGAAATTTTAAGGGTTGCACGAACAGTCGATTCGCCTTCTTAAAATATCTCTGTATTGTTGGGACTCAAAAAGGCCGACTCCTCCACTTATCCATTAATTTTCCGTCGTGGCGCACCTTTAGGGTGACTCTTCAGATTCCATAGGGGATCTATATAATGCTATCAGTCCCCCGGTCCAACACAGTTACTCCATCGACATTTTGTACTCTCTTCCCAACTCGGCACTGTAGTCTCCTCTGACGCTTCAAGAAACACCTTGAGAAAACCCCAATGGCTGGCAGCGATGACCGTGGTAAGTGCGCGGCGGACGAGATCCCAGCAGAAGATCTCCTAGCACGCCAACGTCTACGCGTGACATGGTAATCTGATTCCTTTCGGGCACCTTTACTGATTTCTATTTTAGCTTCTCATTCTTCACACGGTACGATTTTAGCGGCAACAACTATCTTACTAATCTCCATGATCTTCGATCCTTCACTCTAGATCCGCTGGAAGTGACTCCGACACCTCAGCGTCCAGCTCCGACTCCAGCAACGCTGATTCTGTCGCTTCCCTCTCCATAGTGGAGGAGCACCATCTGCTCTGAGAGGTCCATGCGGGTTACTCAGAGGCGACCAAAGAGGTGGACCGCCTCAAGAACCTAGCTGATGCCTAGTAGGTGGCCCTAAACACCACGAGAATGAAATCACTAAAGCAAGAAACCGGCTCTCTGTTGGTATTTCTTATGACTATTGGATAAATCCGCAAGCGCACAGATTATACCGATGTAGCACTTCACCGGGAGTATTCCAGGTATCGTATTTTCCACAGGGAACGAGTAGTGATCTAACTAGGAATATGGATATGTCCTATGATGGATCAGGGGAGACTATGATAACTGGGTTGAGAGGTTCGATATAGCAAAGATATCTAACAAGGTATAGCTGGTTATACTGGCTTTATCAGCCCTTCTCTTGTAGGAGGCGATGGGATAGATCAGTAAGAGATATAACTCGGACCGGACCGTGCCATCATGTTGTATTGAAGCCCTACCTTTTAAGAACTTATCTGACACGCGTGGTGGAATACAAAGGCTAGATAGAGATATCACTTTCTACTAGCATCCATGAACAATCCACGCGATAAGTGGTTTACAAAGGTAAGATCTAGTCTAGACACCACGTCTACACTATTCTTACTACTTTAACCCCACGTTAAGGCTAAAGCACTCTACTCAGAGCAAAGCGATGAACAAGCAGGAAAAGGTGTATAATAGCTAACCCAGACTTAGAATATCAAATACTATAAAGAACTCAGAAGAAGACACTTACAAGAGCTAAACTTACAAGAGACTCGCATCCGCCGAGGTACAGCTCGGAGAAGGCGCCAGACAGGCCCGGCTCTCCTCCAAGCTCTCCTCACTCTCCTCCAACTAGCATAGCACTACTAGAGAGCTCCGCTAAGAGACTAAGGAGTAGTTTCTCCAATGAGGCATGAAATGAATAGGGAGCTCTAGGGGTCTATTTATAGCTAGAAGTGGAGTAGGGGCTACTCCAGTGCCACATCAGCGATCCGCGCCACCTCCATCAGCCACCGTAGGATGAAACCGTCCTTGCAACTGCCTAAGATCAACGGGGGAGATCAAGTGAGTGCATGGCGGCATGCAGGGAGTCGGTGGGGAGGTCGGTGCACCTTTTGGGCATCTGACTTGGATCGGCCGATCCCAATGGCAGGTGGGCCCTGCTACTTTTCCCTCAGGAGGTGTCCCCACAACACAGGGGACATGTGGGTGGCCTGTGGGCCCATACTTGGGATCGGCCGATCCCAAGTATTGGCCTCTGGCCTCCATCTTTTATTATTTTTCCCTTTTTTCACAACCCAAGCCTCTTTTTGCAATAAAGCTTTTGAGAGATAACAATAAGGAAATACTTGGAGCAGATATAATAGGGGTATAATGAAATATGTGGATAGGTGGGAAAACTGGGATATATATTTTTAGTTGCTCAATCCCAGGTGGTGGCTCTGGATGGAAAAATATGTGGATGTGAGGATATGTGGATACGTACTTCCGGGGCAGAAGTAGAATATATGAGTGGAGTGTATGCGATCTTGATTTTAAAAGCATGACAAGTCTCGAAGAAGGGTCAACAAAGCTTGACAGAACTCAATGCAAGTACAAGTAGTAAATATGAAAGTATAAGGTTTTCCTAATCTACCAGGCATGTATATATGGATGTGGTAGGAATTCAAGCTTTCATCATAGAGAAACTCATCATGTAAGATTTTCAATTTTCAAAAGATAAATTCTCTAGGACTTAAGTATTGCTAGGAACAAGATAAACAGTAGCTCAAACTTTCTCATATCATACAAATCAACTACCTAGACTTAGCTCAAGCATTTGCAACCCACAAGTTTCAGGTTCAGATCAAATCTTTATGTCAAAATAATTATATTCAAAACTCGGGAGAGTTTAAGGCTGAAAACTAGGTACTTGGAAGCAATTACAGTAAAGCAACTATTCATCATTTCCATGTATAGAGATTATCCTAAGGCCCCATTTGGATCCCTGGAATTGAATTCATTTTAATAATTATAATCTAGAGACATATTAAGTAAGCTAATATGATTGTATATGGATTATAATTGTATATTATTGTTCACTATATGAGAGACATACTTATTTGTTGTATTCTACCATAGGAGAGGGAGTTTGAACAATATGTTATAAGTTGCAAATAGAAATATGGAATGGTGATCTGTAGAATCAATTTCCATCTCTCACCCTATAAATTTGAGATAGGCTTAAATATGGACTTTGGAAAGTGGTGGAATGTCAAATTCCAAGCCAAATAGCTTAATTTATTAAGGTAGATTTCAATTCCACCATATGAATGGACCCAAACAACCCTAAGTGATTTTTATTTTATTTAACTCTTTCAATTTGATTCAAGTAAACTAGACACACTCTAATATTATTATAAAAGAACATGATATAGAGCAAATACTCAACTAGATAAAGTAAACAATAAAAAGCGTGAACCTTCATGTGTTCACATTTTTTAATTAATTTATGTAACTAATACTCATAACTAGTATAAGGATAATTACCTGGATACATGAGGGTGCCTCTCCCCAAAGCTAGTTGTTGTCGTGGTTGCTCTCTGATGGTTTGCCACACTTGTTCTTTGCTCGTCCAGCAGGTTGAAGTGGGGCATGAATAGTGGAAGCTGGTAGCATGTTGCTCAATGTTCACGTTGCATGTTCAGAACTTTTACTTGTAGAATTTTGGGGAATGATTAACTCTCCACACCTTCCTTGAAGTGTGTCCTGATTGCAAACATAAGGTAGAGATCAAGTGCATGGGCTCTATTGGTGGGAAAACACCAACAAAACCAAATCTATTTTCTTTATTCTCCTCTAACCTTAGGTACATTGAACATCAACTTTATCTTGGGTGACAAGATTAGAAGATTGTGTATGAATTTAGCAGTTAACGATATTTGACAGAAAGGATTAATATGCTTAACCTATGGAAGGATTATCTATATTTGCATTATATAATCTATACATAAGTAACACTATCATCTTTTAGAATAGATATGCAACATTTTAGCTCATATGGTTAAGACTATGAAAAGGAGAAGGTAGTGATGTAGGCCAAGCTTAAGAAACATGGCATGTTGAGTTAATTAGGTTGGTTCAAGCAGAGTGTTGTAACTTAAACATGTTTGTTTCTTCATGTATGCTAGGGCCAAGGAAAAGCTTTTTCGATAATGATCACATACCTTAAGATGTTACCTTTTTCTTTGAAGTGTCATGGTGCCGTAACACCTTGTGGTAGTCCTTTCTTTAAGCTTGGAGCTTCCCTTTGCCTATTTGTGCATCTTGTCTCCTTGTTTGTACTCCTTCCTTCTTACCTTTTTATCAATCTATCTTCCTGTCCTTTATTTATGAATCTTGGCATTGTCTTGGAAATATTGCTATCATCATTGATTCTTTCCAATATGCCAGGGTTACTGAATCTTGAGAAGAGGAAGAGCATAATTGGAACATCTTTAGTTGGGTCAGCTTTTCTTCCCCTATCTTCCTGTCCTTTATTTATGAATCTTGGCATTGTCTTGGAAATATTGCTATCATCATTGACTCTTTCCAAAATGCCAGGGTTACTGAATCTTGAGAAGAGGAAGACCATAATTGGATCTTCTTTAGTGGGGTCAGCTTTTCTTCCCCAAGCTTCAACCTTTATTGCCCTTCATTTAATCTCGATCGGCAAGATGGTCTTTATTTGGAGATATATACTTGAGTTCCTTCATGATTGTCCTTTGCCTTTTAACGATGGATGGAAAGTTGTTCTTCTTAGATGATAGGCCAGTCGTCTTGATGGTCAAGGGAATAACTTTACTGGTACTTGCGTGGGAGCTTCTTCTCCAACAACATTGGGGTCTCATCTTGCAACCATAGTTCTTTATAGCTTCATGAGATACCGCCAATAGACCACCATTGATAATGATATTTGTTGATACAAGGATGCACACATAGATGTTGTGGCATTGCGAACACATGGTTGATATGTGCCCATGTTTGTTCAGCTTTGATGATGAGTGACTGTTCAACATGTGAGTATTTCAGTTTGAGTGGTTTATATTAATCCTTGCGAAAGCAAATGTGTGCATGTCTATCGGCTTGTGGTGTGCAGGTGCTATGCCCGGAGACAGTGGTCAATGGCATGGAGAAGGTCGAGTAGACGCTTGCCATGCCGATGGACTGAGAGCGGTGAAGGGCGAAAGCGGGGCTCGGACCAAGGGACCATGGGCGCCGGAGGACTAGCTGTAATGGCTAGTACTTGGCACCGGCGAGTGCGAGAAGACATGGAGGTAGACCAAGTTGACCAATTCAAGACGGCGGACAAGAGGGTCGAGCGGAGGCTCATGGGACTCAAAGTTCGACCGGGCGAGGACGAGGTGGCTTGAGTCAAGTGGTTTGGTGGTTTGGTCCTCAAAATCATCAGAAGACGGTTTCCGAGTTTCGGCCTCAAAACTCGGGGTTCGGTAGTTGAGCCCAAAGCTACCAGTGGCGGTTTTTGCGGGTTTGTGCCTCAAAACTCGGGCGGAGCTTCCGAGGAAGTGGGGATGGCACGTGGCGGAATCCTGGAGGTTGCGTCGAGGCAACGGCAACTCCTGGCAGGAAGCGGGGCCGTCCATTGAAATCGAGGAAGATATTTTCCGGAGCTTGGACTACAATGCTTAGGCTAGGTAGTTCCCTCATGTATCTAGGGGGTCTTTGGGAAATAGCCAAAGCCCGTTAAATAAGGGATGAAGGGGTATCCCTCATCCCACCTCTTGAACCCTAATCATTTGCACCACCTCTCTCTCTAACCTCTCTCTAGTTCATGAGGGCCCTAGGTTGATTTCACCAACCTTTGTGAGAACTCAAGAATCTTTTGGTGGGAATCGGAGGCCTTACCCTCTGTAAGCCATGGTTAGTTCGATTTCTTGATCGTGTTTCTTATGTGCTTGTGTTCTTCGCGGATTGCCCTTGCCCCTCTTTTGATCCCGAGTTGAGATCGTTTGTTTGAGAATGGTTTTGGCAAATCTGTTTGAACCAAGTTCTTCATACTCGTGAGGAGCAACTTTGCACTGAAGGAATTTACCTAAAACCTCACGAGCACACAAATCGAGCGTCTTCTCTTGTGTGTTCTTCGTTTTGGGGTTTCTTCCCGAAATCCTTTTATGCTCGTCCAACCGATCCAAATTGAGCGATGATTTCTTCAGGATAGCTCCCCAACTGTACTAGGATCATGCCTACAAAGTTTGGTTGCAATTGGTGATCGTTTGGTTCAGTTTTGGAACGATTTGGCGAAGAGAACGGCGGTTTTCGCATTTCTGCGCTCTGTTCGTGAGCGTCGGACGCTGCGTCAACGCTCCGAGCTTTTGTGTCGGACGCTGGATAATGCTGACGTCAGCGTCCATCGCGTGCTCTGTCTGTGCGGTTCAAGTTGCGTCAAATGCTCGCTATCGTCCGTTGCCTGACCGCCAGACGCTCACTGTGTGATTTGCGTCGGACGCTCCTCAGCGTCCGTTGGTTGCGCGTCAGACGTGTCCGACGCCCTGCTGTCTGTTCTTCTCTCCGCAGTGCTCTCTGGAAGGGCAACAGACGCTCATCCAAGCCTCCAACACCAGTGTCCATCGCACTGCGTCAGACCGTCCGACGCGTTGCTTCTCAGCGTCCATCGGCCTCTGTTCTTACTGCGTTTTCCGTTTGCATCGCAGTTTGTTTCTCTAGGATCGTAGCTAGCTCCGTTGTGTTCCTAGGACATCTCCTAGAACATCCACCCACTTGTGGGTCATGAGCCTAGTTCTTGCTTTGGTTAGTGTTTGGGACAAGGGTCAAGATCTTCCGAAAGGAATTTTTATTTGGCTCCCATTCAACCCCCCCTCTGGTCGCCGTTTCCAGTCCTTCAATTGGTATCTGAGCCAGTTAAGGATCTTTCTACCTTACACGGTTCTTGATCCGCGAAGGCGACATGGAGCAAGGTGTCACCTATTGGATGGTGCGCATGTCTGCTTACCTTCAAGGGCTCGATTTGAAAACTTGGGAAATTTGTGAGAATGAGGATTATGTGGTTCTTGGTGCTCAGATCAATGAGCTCCAAGTCACGCAACATGCGTCAAACGCAAGAGCCCATAGTATCCTCTTCTCAATCTTGTCTCTTCCTGAGTTTGAGCGAGTCTCGAGTCTCACTACGGCACGAGAGATCTGGCAAACACTTGTGAGATATCATGGGGGTAATCCTCAGATCAAGTCCAGACTATTCGACACATACCGTAGGGAGTACGAGAACTTCGTATAGTTGGTCGGTGAATCTGTTGACGAGATGTTCACTCGCTTCCAATCTATCGTCAACAAGATGCGTGTCAATCGGGCCAACTTGCCCTATGACGATCATGAGATGGCTATCAAGCTTTTACATGCTCTTGATCGGAGGGTGTGGGAGATGATGGTGGCTGCCGTCCAGGAGTCACCGGGCTATGACGCCCTAATCGTGGACGAGCTATTCAGCAAGCTCAAGTTCTCGGAGATTGACCACCAAACCCGGGCCAAGCTTGAAAACCCGTCGAACCCATCCATGGCGTTGGTTTCCATCCCCGGTGGTGTGTCTTCTTCTTCCTCTAACCTTTCACATGCTTTGTTCGCTTTTTCATCTTTGGTCTCTATGATAGAGGAACAAGTGGAGGCGCTTGGAGATGATGAGCTGGCTTTGGTCATCACTAGGCTCTCCCGATTTCACAACAACCGCTTGAATCGACGACGTGGTGGCACGGCCAAGGGGTGCTACCGTTGCGGTAATGAGGATCACTTCATCGCAAACTGCCCCAAGAAAGCTGCGGGTGACTTCACCAAGTGCGAGGACAAGTGCGAGCACCACCATGGCAACAAGCACAAGGCCAAGGGCGGCTACAAGCGAAGATCCACCAAGGAGGTGCTCAACAAGGTGAAGGCCGATCATCGAGCCTTCCTCGCCTCCCTCAGCGACATCGATTGCTCCTCCGATGGAAGCTCTTCTTCGAGCGATGATGATGAAGGGAAGGTTGAGGACAAGCTCAACGGCCTATGCTTCTACGCTGACACCAAGTACAGTGGCTTTTGCACCATGGCAATTGAAGCAAACAAGGTCGGCGAGCACAAGGATGACTCCGACTCTGACTCCGACACTCCCGAGGTATCACCCACCCTCGATTTTCTCTCTCTTGAGCTTCAGACTTTGACCGCCACCTACATGAGTCAGGATGTTGTGCTCAAGCGTGCGATTAGAGAGAGGAACGACTTTAAGGCAAAGTATCTGAAAATGTTGAGTGAGCTTGAGTTCGCCAAGGAGTTAGTGGTGGTTACCGAGGAGGTAGAGTGTGATGCTTGTACCATTCACATGTCTGATCTTGTCACTATCCAGGACAAGTATGGCGCTCTACTTGAGGAGATCAGTGAGCTGAAGGCTTGACCTAGCTTACTTGGTGCGTGTAAGTCCTGTTCAGGCTTGCGTTCTAAGCTAGCACAGAGAGATGCTAGGATCACTGTGTTAGAGAAGGCTAGCTCAGATGGCACTAGAGAGTCAGATCGCTTTAAGGGTTTGGAGCTTGAGATTGCGTCGTGCAGACACGACAAGATGCGTACCGAGGAGTAAAACACATACCTTCGGTCCATCTTGAGCTGGGTGTCTTGCGAAGAACCACAGTTGGGCATGATGCTGAGCCAGTGTAGGCGAGCTGGCAGCATGGGAGTAGACTTTGCTATAGGTGGCAAGGATGATAGCTTGTTTGGTAAGATCGGTTAGTGCAGTGGTTTGAGCGAGAGTGAGAAACCCACCAAAACTCCTAAGCTTACCAAGGTCACTCCACCTAAGCCTACCAACACCTCTGAGTTTCCTGTGAGAGATGGTGTGTTTGAAGAGCCACCTAAAACCACTCCACAGAAGCAAGTGTCGATTCCCAAACCTAATCACCTTTGGAACCCACTTGACACCCTCCCCGACATCTCTAGTAATCCCCTTCCTAAGAAAGCTAGAGCCACCCAATCCACCAAGAGAGTGCCTACCAAGAGTGCGGTGAGGTACCACTATGAGTATTGTGAGCGGGATGGGCACTTGGCTGAGTTTTGCTATAGGAGGAAGAGAGATGATCGGAGGCAGGTTGAGTTGAACAACCGGGACATGTACCACCCACCAGTTGGGGTGCGTGAACCGGAAGTTCGGAGGTGCAGTACTAGGCCTGGAGATGCAATGCCTAAAGGTGCTAGGCCTCAGGAGGCAAGACCACATGGTGGTCGTGCTCGGCGGGGTACCGGTCGTGACCCATACGACTACGGGCCTCATGGCGGTGGCTTCACTTCCCACACTTTTAGCGGACCACCTTTTTCCTATGGTGGTGATCGCTATCCCCCTATGGGAAGGGAGATGTTTTGTGTGCCTCCTAACCCTTTCTTTGGGCAAATGGGACAACACTAGTATCCTTCACAGTTTACTAACCCTAGTGTTTCATCGTTTGCTTACCCTATGTCTTTTTATTGATGTAGGAAGGAGGACTGGAGGATACTTGGCTTGTGGATTCCGGGTGTTCACGCCATATGACCGGAAGTGCCAAGTGGTTCTCCAGCCTCGACCCCGTGTGCCACACTGAGAACATCACATTTGGGGATAAGATTAAAGGTAAGGTTGTGTCCCGAGGGTCAATCCATGTCAATTCGTCTTTTGTCCTCAAGGATGTTGCTCTAGTTGCGAATTTGCATTTTAACCTTCTCTCAGTTTTGCAACTCCTTGATGACGGTTTTGAGGTGAGATTTAAGCCCAATATCTCTCGGATTTTGGACTCTTGGGGTGAGCTTGTTTGTCGGATTTTTCCCTTCAGGAAAGTTTTTCGTGCGGATTTTTCGATCTCTTCCGGACCTTCTCGTTGTCTTCTTGCCGGTTCTTCTTCCGATCTTTGGAAGTGGCATAGAAGATTGGGAAATTTGAGTTTTGACTCGCTTGCAAGGCTTAGCTCAATGGATCTTATCCAAGGATTGCCAAAGCTGAAGTTCGAGAAGGTTTTGGTTTGCCATCCTTGCAGGCATGGCAAGATGGTTGCCGCTTCCCATTCTCCAGTGATGGAGATTATGACCAAACAACCCGGCGAGCTCTTGCACATGGACACAGTTGGTCTAGCTTGGGTTAGGTCGGAGGGAGGGAAGTGGTATGTTGTTGTAGTCATTGATGACTACTCGAGATACTCATGGGTGTTCTTTTTGGAGAGTAAGGATGAGGCTTTTTCGCATGTTCGAGATCTGATTTTGAGATTGCAAAATGAGCTACCCAAGCATGCCATGAGAGCGATACACAGTGACAATGGCATAGAATTTAAGAATGCTCAATTTGCATCTTTTTGCTCTACTTTGGGTCTTGATCACCAGTTTTCCTCTCCTCACACTCCCCAGCAGAATGGTGTTGTTGAGCGCAAGAATCGGACCCTTGTTGAGATGGCTAGGACGATGCTCGATGAGCATAGGACTCCTAAGAGGTATTGGGCCGAAGCGATAAATTCTGCTTGCTATGTTTCCAATCGCATTTTTCTCTGAGCTTTCCAGAATAAGACTTCTTATGAGTTGCGATTTGGGAGACCACCCAAGGTAAGTCACCTACGTGTGTTTGGGTGCAAGTGTTTCATCCCAAGAAGGAAGGTAAGTTGGACAAGTTTGAGTCTCGGTCTTCTGATGGTATCTTGCTTGGTTATTCTACTCACTCTCGTGCTCATCGAGCTCTTAACCTTGAGACTAACCGAGTGATGGAGACTTGTGAGATTACTTTCGATGAGACTATGCCTTGTAGTTCCACTGCTTTTGTGTTTGTAGGTGATGACGAGGTGAACACTAGCATCTTTGTGGAGGAGGAGCAGGACGACACCGATTGGGGTGATCCTGAGCCGACTCCACCGGCTGCCCCCGTCGACCTTGCGACGTATACTTCGGCTCACGGCCCCGACCTGTCTACTTCCTCTACATGGGGACCGTTCGAGCAGCTTCCTCAGTCGGTGCCCGTTGAACCTGAGGGAGCACCAGCTACTGTTGAGGGGGAGGCTACTTCTTCCAGGCAAGCTCCCCGCTACATCCAGAAGCAGCACCCGTCGGAGAACATCATCGGCGACATCGACCATCGAGTCACACGGTCTAGGTCCTATCTCTCTCACTTTGCTCATTCGGCTTTTGTCGCTTCTTTTGAGCCCCGAGATGTTGGACACGCTTTGATGGATCCGGATTGGGTCAATGCCATGCATGGGGAGCTTGAAAACTTTGAGCGAACCCACGTTTGGGTCTTAGTGCCACCACCACCAAGTTGCCACCCCATAGGTACCAAGTGGGTTTCCAAAAACAAACAAAGTGAGGATGGGGTGGTAGTGCGTAAGAAGGCTAGGTTGGTAGCGCAAGGCTTTTGTCGAAAGGAGGGAATAGATTATGAGGAAACCTTTGCTCCTGTAGCTCGTTTAGAGGCAATTAGAATACTTCTAGCTTTTGTGGCTTCTAAGGGTTTTAAACTTTTTCAAATGGATGTTAAAAGTTCTTTCTTAAACGGCTACATAGAGGAGGAAGTATATGTTAGACAACCTCCTGGTTTTGAAAATCCCAAGTTTCCAAACCATGTTTTTAAACTCCACAAAGCTTTGTATGGTTTGAAACAAGCCCCTAGAGAATGGTATGATAGGTTGAAGACGTTTTTGCTTTCTAAGGGTTTTAAAATGGGATCAGTAGATAAGACGCTTTTTCTCCTCAAGCAAGGCAAAGACTCTCTCCTAGTCCAAATATACGTGGATGATATCATCTTTGGTGGTTCTTCTCATGCTCTTGTTGCCAAGTTTGCAGATCTTATGAGTAGGGAATTTGAGATGAGCATGATGGGAGAGTTGACTTTCTTTCTCGGGTTGCAAATCAAGCAAACCCGGGAAGGGACGTTTGTGCATCAAGGCAAGTACACGAAGGATATTCTGAAGAAGTTTGACATGTGTGAGGCAAAGCCTCTTTCGACGCCCATGTCGACTACGACTGCTTTGGATGTAGACGAGGAAGGAGAGGCGGTGGATCAGACGGAGTACCGAAGCATGATTGGGTCGCTTTTGTACTTGACTGTGACCCGGCCGGACATTCAATTCGCCGTCTGCTTGTGTGCGCGCTTTCAGGCGTCGCCACGCCCTTCGCACAAGCAGGCGGTGAAACGGATCATGAGGTACTTGCACTTCACTCCAGAGTTTGGCTTGTGGTTTTCCACCTCTTCCTCTCTTGGTCTTTGCGGCTATTCCAATGCCGATTTTGCTGGTTGTCGTCTTGCTCGGAAGTCCACGTCGGGGACTTGTCAGTTTCTCGGATCTTCTCTTGTGTCTTGGTCTTCTCGCAAATAGTCTAGCGTTTCTCAGTCTACCATGGAGGCTGAGTATGTGGCAGCCGCTAGCTGTTGCTCGCAG
Organism: Microstegium vimineum; assembly: GCA_022036555.1. NCBI lineage: Eukaryota > Viridiplantae > Streptophyta > Magnoliopsida > Poales > Poaceae > Microstegium > Microstegium vimineum. The sequence goes on from CM039127.1 coordinate 38,777,988, forward strand.
TTGATTTGGATGATTGTGACTTTGAACGATTTTGGTCTTGAGCTTACTAAAGTGCCTCTGCTTTGTGATAGCACGAGTGCGATTAGTGTGGCCAAAACCCCCGTGCTTCATTCTAAGACCAAGCACATTGATGTTCGCTTTCACTTTCTGAGAGATCACTATGAGAAGGGCGACATTGACCTCTGACATGTCGATACCCAAAACCAGCTTGCGGATATTCTCACAAAGCCTTTGGATCAAGCTGCGTTTTCTTGCCTTCGGGGCGAGTTGGGTGTTTGCTTTCCTTTTTAGAGGAGGAAATCTTTGTGTATCTTTTTTCTTCTTTTGGTTTTTATTTGACCTTTCTTTTTGTTTCTTAGTTTTTAGTTTGTGTGAGTTTGCTTTTTTTGCATCTTATTGCATTTGTGACATAGTTCATTTTGAGCTTCATACCTATAGCCAATATAATGAACCTATGCTCTTTTTGAGGTGCTTTATGTGTCTATGGTGTTGCTTAACTTAGACTCTCTTTGATATCTTGATATGCAATAGAGCTAAGTTAGAAAAGCTTTAAAACCGAATTTAATTCCCTACATCACCTCTGAAATGACACTAGCATGTGTAGGCTTTTTGATGATCCCTTGTGGCTGTCTTGTATATAGCTTGTAACTATGGCTCTTCATTGTTTCATTCACTTCCATTGAGCACCATGTTTAAACTTGATCTAAAATGAAGTAGCTCTCTGAATAGTGAATTGAAAAGATCGAGTTGGGTTCGCATTTGTGAGCACTTCACCGTTTGTTCGAGACTGCTTCCCATATGGGTTGAACTTGAGCGGTGTCGTGTATGACCGAAACCGGTGTGCTAAGCTCTTTGGCTTCGCCCGGTTGAAAAGTGGCATCACTTTGCTTACAACCACTCGCATACACTTACATTGTGCCTAAAACTGATTTTGCTGCAAAACTCTGAAAAATGAAAAATCTTATTCAGTTTGGGTCATTGGCTTGTTGTATGAACTTTGCTAAGGATAGATTTACTTTCTATACATGAGATAACTTTGAGGTTTATCTTATCTTGTATGCCATGTTTAGTTGTCTCTAGGAGGTGATACCCTTTCTCTGCTCACACAGTAAACTTCTCTAAACTAGCTTCTAGTGTGATTTTTAGCTCAACTAGAGTCTTTGTTGGGCACGTAGAGCTTTTCCTATTCTCACAGGATCACATCACATAGAGCATCCTTTCATTGTCTTTGCTCTATGTATGAAGCTTTTGCACTCATTTCTACATTTCATGGCATGTGTGGCCTTTTTCTTGAGTTTTAAGCTTTGATGAGCTACATGTGTTAACAAGGGGGAGAAGAGGTGCATTTCACTCCATCTTCACTTAAGGGGGAGAGTTTTGTGGTCAAGGAGGAGAAGGGAGCTTTTGCTAGATGTGTTGAGCCTTTGCCTCTTCTGGAGGTTCTAGATTGTTTTCTTGGCTTCGACAGGTTTTGTTTGGTCTTCTCTGCCTTTTGTGCTTCAATTGGTATCTTGGAGAGTTTCTTGTCGTAAGACGTTTGGTTATTTGGCTTGCTAGCTGTGTTGAGCCCGTTTCTGCCTCTTCTTGAGGGCTAGCTATGTTTTGCTTGGTTGCGTCGAGCCGTTGCCCATGTCTTTGGGAACCAAGTTTTGGATGAGATTTTCTTCTCTCAAGTGACCCCATTTTGGCTTTCTTAGCTTTTGGTCATTTGGAGAACTTTAGCTTGTGGCACAAATCTAAAATGCACTTGTGTTGACAATGCACTCATCAAGGGGGAGATTGCGAACACATGGTTGATATGTGCCCATGTTTGTTTAGCTTTGATGATGAGTGATTGTTCAACATGTGAGTATTTAAGTCTAATCTTTGCGAAAGCAAATGTGTGCCTATCTATCAGCTTGTGGTGTGCAGGTGCTATGCCCGGAGATAGTGGTCAATGTCGTGGAGAAGGTCGTGTAGAGGCTTGCCGTGCCGATGGACTGAGAGCGGTGAAGAGCGGAAGCGGGGCTCGGACCGAGGGACCATGGGCGCCGGAGGACTAGCTGTAATGGCTAGTACTTGGCACCAGCGAGCGCGAGAAGACATGGAGGTAGACAGAGTTGACCAAGTCAAGACGTTGGACAAGCGGGTCGAGCGGAGGCTCATGGGACTCGGAGTCCGACCGGGCGAGGACGAGGTGGCTCGAGTCGAGTGGTTTGGTGGTTTGGGCCTCAAAACCATCGGAGGACGGTTTCCGAGTTTCGGCCTCAAAACTCAGGGTTCGGTAGTTGAGTCGAAAGCTATCGGTGGCGGGTTTCGCGGGTTTGGGCCTCAAAACCCGAGCGGAGCTTCCGAGGAAGCGGGGATGACACGTGGCGGAATCCTGGAGGTTGCGTCGAGGCGATGGCAACTCCTGGCAGGAAGCGGGGCCGTCCATTCAAATCGAGGAAGATATTTTCCAGAGCTTGGACTGCAATGCTTAGGCTAGGTAGTTCACTCATGTATCTAGGGGGGTCTTTGGGAAATAGCCAAAGCCCGTTAAATAAGGGATGAAGGGGTATCCCTCATCCCACCTCTTGAACCCTAATCATTTGCACCACCTCTCTCTCTCTCTAACCTCTCTCTAGTTCATGAGGGCCCTAGGTTGATTTCACCAACCTTTGTAAGAACTCAAGAATCTTTTGGTGGGAATCGGAGGCCTTACCCTCCGTAAGCCATGGTTAGTTCGATTTCTTGATCGTGTCTCTTGTGTGCTTGTGTTCTTCGTGGGTTGCCCTTGCCCCTTTTTTGATCCCGAGTTGAGATTGTTTGTTTGAGAAAGGTTTTGTCAAATCCGTTTGAACCAAGTTCTTCGTACTCGTGAGGAGCAACTTTGCACTAAAGGAATTTACCTAAAACCTCACGAGTACACAGATCGGGCGTTTTCTCTTGTGTGTTCTTTGTTTTGGGGTTTCTTCCCGAAATCCTTTTACGCTCGTCCAACCGATCCACATTGAACGATGATTTCTTCGGGATAGCTCTCCAACTGTACTAGGATCATGCCTACAAAGTTTGGTTGCAGTTGGTGATCGTTTGGTTCAGTTTTGGAACGATTTGGCAAAGAGAACGACGATTTTCGCGTTTCTGCGCTCTATTCGTGAGCGTCGGACGCTCCGTGCTTTTGCGTCGGACGCTGGGGCGTGCTGACGTCAGCATCCATCATGTGCTCTATCTGCGCGGTTCAAGCCATGTCGGGCGCTCTCCATCGTCCGTCGCCTAACTGCCAGATGCGTCCGTCGGTTTTGGCATTTTACATGCTCTCTATGTGTTTTGCGTCGGATGCTCCTCAGCGTCCGTTGGTTGCGCGTCCGACGCGTCTGACGCCCTGTCGTTTGTTCCTCTCTCTGCAATGTTCTCTGGAAGGGCGACAGACGCTCGTCCAAGCGTCCGACGCCAGCGTTCGTCGCACTGCGTCAGACCATCCGACGGCCTACTTCTCAGCGTCCGTCGACCTCTGTTCTTGCTAAGTTTTTCCATTTGCGTCGCAGTTTGTTTCTCCAGGATCGTAGCTAGCTTCGCTGTGTTCCTAGGACATCTCCTAGAACATCCACCCACTTGTGGATCGTGAGCCTAGTTCTTGCTTTGGGTAGTGTTTGGGACAAGGGTCAAGATCTTCCAAAAGGAATTTTTATTTGGCTCCCATTCACCCCCTCTCTAGTCACCGTTTCCGGTCCTTCAGGCATCTTGCCCTCTTAGTCTTTGTTGTTGGTGCATGAGTTGCTATCATCGAAGCTATTGAGCGAAAGCATGAGGTTGGCCAATGCTAGAGAAGTGGCATCTTGCTAGTCATGATCATCCTAGATTGAGCTTTGGGAAAGCTCAATGCTAGGTTGTCATTGATGTTGCTTGATTGCATTTCTCCATTGGCAAATTTGTTCATCCACTTCCTATGAGTGAGCGCTTCTAATGTAGATTTGTTTCTCCATTGCACTTAGCACTTTCTCATAGCTGAGGTGGTGGTTTGGTTTAGGTTTGTAAATTGAGTGGACTCAAACCATGAACAAGCCTTTAACCTCTTTATCCTACAAAATGTTAGTAGACACATACCTGAAGGATTGCAATGATTTTGAAACATGGGTTATTGTCCAAATTTTATATAGTTTTCATCTATGCTAATTAAAAGATGGGTTTTAGGATTACTTTAGAATAAATTTTATTTCATCTATGCTAATTAAAAGATGGGTTTTATATTAAATTTTATTTATTTCTCACATTTTAACATGGTTCAAGGCTAAGGTAACTTGTAGAGGAAGATAAGATGAATATATTTTGACTTACAGTTTTGAGTTTATCTTCTTTGCGCGAAGTTGTTGGAATTCATCATATGCCTTGATTCATCTCCGATGTGAATTTCTCTCAGGACTTTCCCAGATTGGATTTGTGGGTTTTCTGTAGGGGTTAGTCTGAAAATAACCAGTGTCCACACAAGCAATTTCTAATTCAATAACCTAACTAGAATCCATGTCAAATTTGAATAAGGAAGACTATTTAACCTAAGCATCACGCTCAATTTAAAAAGTCTTTGGAAGTATGTGCAGTACTTCCACATTAAAGCATGCTAGTATAGAAATAAGGTAGTATGAAAGCGTATAGAGATTTATTCAAATGAAGATGAATGAATTTGATCATGGTGAGCAACATTTTTTTTCTTTTTTCTGTGCAATAAAATGCAGGTGATATGGATGAATGTAATAAACTAAACATGCAATGGATTTCAAATAAAAGATGTACTAAATGGAGGTGGATGTATGAATGATTAAGGATAAACATGTAGTGGAACGAAGAAATTTAAAAGATAACTACTCATCAAGTTTAAAGTCTATGAGCAAGACTATCTCACTTTAATTGATCAAATTTACCATGTCTCACAATGGAAGTTGTGAGTAATGCAACATCTATGTTCCGTCATATCAGATGATCTTTGAATTCTTTTGACGATGACCTCTTCTCCAATCTACATAGGTTAGAATGGTATAAATATTTATAAGTACCTGTGAGATGGCAGGGCTGCGATGTTAATGGATCTTGAATGTTTAGAAACCCTAAGTTCTTCTCTTTTCTTGTGGAAGCTTGACAGAAGCTTAAACCAGCTTCTGATGTCCTGTCTATTCCACAATTAAACAGAACATGGGGTAATCCTACTAAAGCTAGTGGTACACTAAATCAGCAGATATCAAGATCAGTATCAAAACCTTTATGCCAATTGTTTCCCTGGCAACGACGCCAAAAATTCTTGTTGATATTTGTTAATTGCAAAGAGAATATGAAAGATTTCCGCAAGCGCACAGAATACCATTATAGCATTTTATCGGGAGTATTCTAGGTATCACTATTTATATTTTCCCATAGGAAAACAATGGTTAAAGAATCTGATAATTTACCATCATGTATCTACTAACTTAATAAATCAACTAGACTAAAGCAGGGGTAAATGATACATAATAGGAATCAAGGATAACAATCATCACACGAGAATTCTAAGATAAATGAGTAATTAGCTATAGTGGGAGGACAACGGGAGAGATCAAAGTTCTTGAATACTTGTCTATTACTTTGGTTCTAAGATAAGAAGTGATGGATAAATATAGCAATCACACAATAGCACTTCGGGACATCAGAACACTAGCCATGGAAAGAGATGAGAAGGGGGCTAGGAAGCTCCGACTACCGTCCTGTTAACACTAACCCTAACATGGTGGAATACGTCGACCATCAGAGCTGTCACCACCTGGGGCTACCATGACTATCCGTGAGGGTTAGGCGCCACATCAGGTAACCTCTAGTCTAAACACCACGTCTAAACTATCAATTACTACTCTAATCTCATGAAAACTAGAGCACTCGATGCAAGCGGAGATCCTATGCTAAAGTATAACAACTACATTAACCAATGATAATATGCATAAAGTAAATAGAGAAGATAAACATATTAAAACATAAGTCTTACAAGGATAAGATAGAAGATATACCAGATATCTGAAGACTCCTCCAGAACCGAAGCGCAACTCTGCTCTCCCTAACTCCCAACTAGAACTAATCTACTACATTGGAAAGTCTAGCCCTAGTTCTCTAGAGTTAAGAGATCATCCTTTCGAGGGACGCCTTTACGACTCCATGATGATTGATTGAAATGGGATGCCTCTGGGAGGGAGGTCTACCCCTCTATTTATAGCCCTGGGGGATGGAGAAGCGTTCTGAATAGTTGATGTGGTACTAACGCGTTGCACCTACTCCTTCGTGATCTTTAGGTCAGTGGGGCGCCACCACACGAAGAGACCGAGCAGTAGGCCGGCCGGCCCTCTTCCGGGGCCAAACGGGCCCATATTCGTTCCAGATTGTTCTCTAGTCCTCTGGAACCTTCTAGTGTGAGTTTCCGATCGGTTTGCGCAAGAAAACGTGTCATGGTGGGAATATTCCTTCTCCAGATCCTATTTTAGTCCCTAGAAAATATAGATTCACCAAAGCTATGGAATTCTACCAGTTTGACCCTACAACATATGTTGGGTGATGGTTCTGGCATGTTCTAGAGTCTTCCTAAGTTGAATTCCGTTGTGGTGTTGATATCTTTCCCATCAGGACTCCAAATATAGCAAGTGATAGGTCTATTTCGATCAGCTCGACGAGCTCTTTGCAATGGTGTTCTCTAATTCATCACTTGAGATACTTTTATATAGTGAAAACATGAATATTGTACAAAACAAGTGAGAACACCACAACTCATGGAACTCATTAGAATCAAACCCTACAACTATGCTTTATAATCTATTTCTTATCATTTCATGCAATAGTTGATGGTTATATTTGGAGTTTAGTGGCCATAAACATACACATGATTGGGTTTCTTATCATCTTCAAATCCGGGTGGTTGTTCAACATATACCAATTCATTGATGTACCCATTAAGAAATGCACTCTTCACATCCATTTGATATAACTTGATATTGTGAGCATAAGCATAAGCCAAAAGAAACTGGATTGCTTCTAGCCTTGCCACCGGTGCATATGTTTCTCCAAAGTCAAGACCCTCAACTTGAGTCTATCCTTGTACAACTAGTCTTGCTTTATTTCTCACCACTGTTCCATCTTGATCTTTTTTATTGCGAAAGACCCATCTAGTGCCAATAACATTGTGATCTTTTGGTCTTTCCACTAGCTGCCAAACTTTATTTCTTGTGAAATTGTTAAGCTCTTCATGCATTGCATTTACCTAATCAATATCTTACAAAGCTTCTTCAATCTTGGTTGGCTCAATGGATGATACAAATGAGTAATATTCACAAAATGAAGCCAATCTTAATCTTGTTTGCACACCTCTTGTGATATCACCAAGAATATGATCCAATGGATGATCCCTTGCAATAGATGTAGGTTGGAGAGTTGAAACTTGATTGCTTTCACTTGGTTGATCATTTGATAGAGATGATGAACTAGCCACTGGTTGATCTTGAGTTAGAGAGGATGAACTAGCTTGATTTTCATTGAATTGCACATTGGATGGAGGGCATACTTGATAGTCATTGTCATGTTCGTCAATCACTTCTCTTGGCCTAATGTCACCAATATCGATGTTCTTCATTGCATTTGCCAATGATTCACGTCTCACATCATCATAATTTCCAATTTCCTCTGGAGATCCATTTGTTTCATCAAACTCATCATGTACTTCTTCAACTATGCCATGAGTGAAGTTCCATACTCTATATGTTTTTCTTGTAGTTGAGTATCCAAGTAGGAAACCTTCATCACATTTATTCTCAAATTTGCTCAATCTTGTGCCTTTCTTCAATATATAGCACTTGCAACCAATCACTCTAAAGTATACAATATTTCTCTTTCTTCCATTCAATAGCTCCTATGGGTCTTCTCAAGCATCTTGTGGCAATAAAGTCAGTTTTTATAATAGTAAGCCATGTTTATAGCTTCTGTAACAAAACCGCCCAAATTACAAAAATTTAAGTCCAAAAACCCACCGCCACTGCGATAAATTTTCGTCCTTAGGCTTTCATAACCCCGGTAGTCCGTGAAACCACAACGGATTTCATACCTTGCTCAACCTTAGCCGAGAATCGCTTTAGTTCAACAGACCATTCATACGTTACATAAAGTTCAAATACGAATACATCAGAGTACGATTTTTTAAAAGTTATTACATAACCAAATCTCTTGCACTGGAAATAGTTTTGAAACCAACTCACACACACTTAGTTCATTACAGTGCCAGTAATCAGTCGTTTCTCACAAAAGCATAGATAAGGCTTCAGAAGTGACCATCGCCCATGGTCCTAGTTGTCGCCCATAGCGGGGTAGAGACAGTTGATGCAGTACCCGTAGTACGTCTGTCCATCTGCAACAACATCGGGAACAGAGCCCTGAGTACTCGAGTGTACTCAGCTAGACTTACCCTTCTTAAACTAAAATAAAGACACCAAAGATAATGCAGGCTTTTGTGGTGGTACAAGGTCGAACTCTCTTTTGTGGAAAAGCATCTACTATTGAGTACATAATAATGAAGCCACATTTTATAAAGATTACATGTCTTCTAAATTAGCACTTGTACTAAATAATACACTTGATTAAATAGAGAATGACCGGTTTGCCCTTCTAGTCTCATCATATCATTCCATCGGAACCATTCAAGTAATTAATTATTCCCACGCCAGTGTAGCAATTGTCAAGTTCTCACTAATAGGGAGAGACCGCGATTCGAATCAAATTCCTATCCAGCTGGAGGTTTTATTCCTCACCCAAACTTCGCAGCCCTTGAACGGGGGCGCGGAAGTCGCCTAGTCTACCATTTAAACCAAGAACGCTTCCCATAACCTCTGAACAAAACCAAGGACCGCCCGGCACCCGATCCCTCCTAACTAGGGATCAGCTAGCCAGGCACTCGGCCTTACGCTCCGCGTCCTCGTCACCCCGCACCGAATTGCGGTTATGTTCGTCCTTGGTTCGGCTAGTAGGTAGGTTTCGTGGCTCGAACGAGTTATCTTGCTAGCTAAGGGTTGAGGCATGCGTTCAACATGATAAGAGGGAGACCACCCGATCGGCCCGCCAAAAAGGCAGACACGTACGCAAAATACCGGCCTAGGGCTCGCAGCTCAGCTAGATGTTGCCGATATCAGACGTACGGACAATTTATCAACCTTCCCGGTTGCTTTTCCATTCCATGATATCTTCATACCCCGGCTTCGCCACGTAGAGCAACACGTGACTTGTGTTACCGAGGGAGCCATATTTAATTAGCAGGGCTAATCATCTATCTTCACTATGCTAACAGGTTAACAAGGATATAAGGATATCAAAAGCAAGGAAGGTAATATGCAACAATTAGGTTCACCCAACTCCTATACTTAATGTAACAAGTATATAGAACATAGTAAATTAGATATCATAAAATACGGTTAAGATGCAACCGGGCATGCCTTTCTCGAACGAGCTAGACTGGTGATCGGGACACTCCTGGAGTTCCTCTTTTGGGTCCTCGTTCACGTGCTCTTCGTTGGCTCCTTGCTAACTGACTTCTTCCTGCTCCTGGGGAAGGTCGTACTGTGCTTCCTCCTGCGATCCTGTATGATGCGTATATGCAAATGATATGAGACAAGGTATATTCTTACTTATGCAAGATGGTGAATATGCTAAGATGTGACATGCTCATGATCTTCCTTTCTTTAGTGTTTTCCGAGTAGGTGCAAATTTCTTCGCCTGTAATTCTTTATTATAATTGTAATTAAGCAAATCAACTTCTCACACAAAATACTACTACTAGCAGCAGGGTTCAGTTTCAGGTACTAACCTAACTGGTTGATTAGTGCTTCAAAGATACACCAAAACTTAATTAATTATCTAACCTTTCCTAGGAGCAAGCTAGTTAACTAGAAAATTAACACAGAACTACACACCCTACGAAAACAGTTTATAAAATTCTACAAAAATTACAGTAGCTTAAGCAGGGGCAAATTAGCATGCTCAAATTGTTCCAAGTTAAAAGAAGCAGTATTCTATTCTGTACAAAATTAGCATGTTTAAAGCTAAATAATAGTTAAAAAATACTTAGTACAGTGAAAGTGATGAACTAACCAGATTAATATTTTTCCTAGTTACTATTCCTTACTGGAAAGCTACACAAAATGTTACAACTTCTTTTAACCAGAACCCTATTTTCTAAAAATGTTACAAGTTCACAGCCAAAACACATTTTAATTGCAAGTTATTTATTTTTCCACAGAAACTACTCAGGATATAATTTTCCAAGATTTTAACAACCATTTAAGATCTACTGTAACAGGAATTACATTTTTAGCACAAGCCTAAAATAGCTTAATTTATTTATACAGTTTTAATCAGTTTTAGGATTTAATTAATCCTACACAGAAAAGTACTCACAATTATTTTCATAATTTTTAGATCATTATTTAGTGAGATATGATTTTTATAAATTGTTTCACATTTTCTGAAAATCGGAAAAACAAAAGGTTTAGGCCTTTCGGCCCAATAGGCCGAGCAGGCCCGAACGGCAGAGGCGGCCCACTCCCTGCGGGAGCCGGCGCCTCACAGCGGGGGTCCGCGCGAGGGGGACCCCATGCGTCAGTGACACATGGCGGAGGCGAAGCTTTCGCTGGCAATATCTCGCCGACGGCGATGTGGTTTGGCCCTACGGACGCCGCTACGCGAGACGGACCCAAGGCAACCCTAATCGAGTGAAATGGTGGCCGGAGTGAAGCTCGTCGGCGTCCATGGCGGAGCGGCGGCACGGTCACTCAACGGCCGGCCGAGATATGCCTTGGCGCCTTCGATTGAGCGGGGCTAGGGTTTCGCGGTGCTATGGCGAGCACGGGGCTCGCGCTATCGCGGGATAACGGCGGCCAGAGGGGTACGGTCCACCGCGCGGTGCGCGGCGGAGCCGACGCAGAGCTCGGGCTCACGTCGACTGAGGAGAAAGGGCCTTACCGAGGCTCACCGGTCATTGTTGCAGGGTCGGGGAGGCGAGGCGGATCTGCGGTGGACATGGAGAGGACGGCAGTGCTCCACGGTGGCCGGAACGGCGGTGATGCCGCTCGGCGGCGCTGCGGCTGCGCGCTCTGGTGCGCACAAGAGTGAGGAGGAGGCGAGAGCGAGGGAGAGGAGGAGGGCGTTCGACAGGGGACAAAATGGAGGGAGGGAGGACCGGGGCACGTCCTCTTCGGACATATGTGTGGCTCGGCCAGAGCTCGGCAGCCACGCGGGCGTCGTCGGCGAGCATGGCGGCCACGTGGCGGGCAGCGTCTGCGCGCGGTCGGGCGCACGCGCGGCGCACGTGAGGCGCGGGCAGGAACGGGTTCGGGCGCGTGGGGCAGGCCGGGCTGGCTTGCGTTGCTAGGCCGTTTCGTCGGCGCCGGCCCAGTAAGGTAAGAAAATCCTTTTTCTTTTTCTTTTCTAATTTCATTTCTTGTTTTTATTTGTTTCTTTTTCAAACAGGTTTAAAAATTCAAAACCAAACTTTGGTGTGAATACCAAATTTGTTCAAAAGATTTTAGACTATCTTTTTGCTTGAGAGGTCAAGGTCAAATTCTCTATAGTTTTTGAATTAGAATTGAAAATCAAATGTGAAGCCTTTCTTTTAATAAAAGACAATAATTCCAAAATAGCTTTTAAATTTTATTTCTCATATTAAACCTAGGGTTTAAAAGCAAGATTAATTAAGTGCCTTGTTTTCAAAACTTGATTCAAACACCATCAATTCTATGAATCCATCTTACTTCATCATTCTAAGCAAGGTTAACTTGACTTGATTTTTAAAGTGAAATGCCATGATGCTTTATGATGATGCTTATGCAATGAATGATTTTCAATGATCATGTGGATTATGCAATGCTTAACACTAGGGTGTTACAACCCTCCCCCCTTAAGAAAATCTCGTCCCGAGATTTAGGTACTAACTACTGGTCACAAAAGCTAGGGTAGACTTCCCTGAGATACTCTTCGGTCTCCCAAGTTGCATCTCCTGCGTCATGGTGACTCCACTGTATTTTGTAGATGCGGGTAACTCAGTTATGAGTTATGTGATCCTTGCTATCCAAGAGTTTCATAGGCTGTTCTTGATAAGTTAGATCTGATTTCAACTTGAGGTTCTTGATAGGCACTTCCTCTTCTGGTACTCTTAAGCATTGTTTTAATTGTGATACATGAAATACTAGGAAGATAGATCCCATTTCTTCTGGCAAATCTAACTTGTAGGCCACCTCCCCCTTCTTCTCTAGAATTTTGTAGGGTCATATGTATCTTGGTGCGAGTTTTCCCTTGATGCCAAAGCGTCTTACCCCTTTCATGGGTGATACCTTCAAGTACACGTGGTCACCTGCTTCAAAAGCTAAAGGTATTCTCCTCTTATCCGAGTAACTTTTCTGACGAGATTGAGCAGCTTTCATGTTTTTGTGAATAGTACGGACTTTCTCTTCGGCCTCATCTACGAAGTCAATGCTGTAAAATGCTCTTTCTCCAGGTTCAACCCATTTTGCAGGTGTTCTACACTTGCGACCATATAAAGCTTCGAATGGAGCCATCTTGATACTCTCTTGATAGCTGTTATTGTAAGAAAACTCTATCAAAGGTAATCATGATTCCCACAAACCCCCTGAAGATATCACATAAGCACGCAACATATCTTCTAGCACTTGGTTTAACCTTTCTGTTTGGCCTGAGGTTTGAGGGTGGTACGCTGAACTACGTACTAAACTAGTACCCAAACACTTATGTAACTGCTCCCAGAAGTGAGCGGTGAACTGAGGACCTCGGTCCGAGACTATTGTCCTTGGCTCACCATGCAATCTGACTATCTCTGAAAAGTATTTGTCAGCATACTGTGGTGGTCTATCTGTAGTCTTGACTGGTAAAAAGTGAGCTGACTTGGTGAGTCAATCCACGATCACCCAAATTGAGTCATTTCCCTTATGTGTGGTTGGAAGACCTGTGATGAAGTCCATACTGATGTCATCCCACTTCCAGATTGGAATTGGTAAGGACTACAAAAGTTCGGCAGGTCTGAGGTGAATGGCCTTCACTCTACAACAGACATCACATCTAGCGACATAGGCAGCTATTTCCTTTTTCATTTTGGTCCACCAAAATCTTGATCTCAAATCATGCTACATCTTATTGCTACCAGGATGAACTGATAGTTTGGAACAATGAGCTTCATCCATAATTCTGTTTCTGAGTTCTTGATTCTTTGGCACGATGAGACGATCATTGAACCATAATACACCTCTCTCGTCGATACGGAACTGCTGGGCTAAGCCTTCCCGTACTTTCCTTTTGATATGGGAAACTCCTTTATCTGAGTCTTGCTGTTCGATAATATCGCTCTCTAGTGTACAACTAAGCCGAATGTTGAATAGAACTTCTGAGTGCATTAAGTTGAACCCATCTTCAAACAGAGGTTGTACTATTTGGCAGTGCGACTTTCTGCTCGAGGCGTCGGCCACGACATTGGCCTTACCAGGGTGGTATTGCACATTTAGGTTGTAATCCTTGATCAACTCTAACCACCTTCGTTGACGCATGTTTAACTCAGACTGGGAGAAGATATATTTGAGGCTCTTGTGATCTGTAAAGATATTGCACACATTACCTAGCAGGTAATGCCTCCATATCTTTAGGGCGTGCACAACTGCAGCTAGATCTAAATCATGCGTAGGGTAGTTGACCTCATGTTTCTTAAGTTGGCGCGAGGCATAAGCTATGACTCGGCCTTCTTGCATTAACACGCAACCCAAACCGGTCTTTGATGCGTCACAGAAAACATCAAACGGCTTCTTGATGTCAGGCTGGGCTAAAACTGGTGCGGGGGTTAACAATGTGCGCAAGGTGTGGAAAGTTGCTTCACATTTATCTGTCCAGGCAAACTTTTGATCCTTTTATAGTAGGGTGGTCATTGGTTTGGCGATCTTTGAGAAGTATGGTATGAAACGACGATAATAGCCTACTAAACGCAGAAAGCTTTTTATCTCGTGTACCGAGGTAGGTGCTTTCCAATGCATCACTTCCTGAATTTTGCTAGGGTCAACCGAGATTCCATTCTCTAACAAAATATGCCCAAGGAATGGCACCTTAGTGATCCAGAATTCACATTTGCTGAACTTGGCATACAACTTATGCTCCCGACGTAGGGTTAAGACTATCCTCAAGTGTTCTTCATGATCTTGCTTGTTCTCTGAGTATACCAAAATGTCATCGATGAACACGATCACAAATTTGTCCAACTTAGGCATGAACGCTGAGTTCATTAGATACATGAAATATGCAGGAGCATTCATCAAGCCAAAAGACATGACGAGATACTCATACAATCCATATCTAGTAGAAAAGGCGGTCTTAGGCACGTCTTGTGGTCTGATTTTAATCTGGTGATAACCTGATCTTAAGTCTATCTTGGAAAAGACACGGGCCTTGGACAACTGATCGAACAAAATGTCAATGTGAGGTAACGGATATTTATTCTTGACGGTCACTGCATTCAATGGCCGATAATCCACACACATCCGCAGGGAATTGTCCTTCTTTTTCTTCACGAACAAAGCAGGACATCCCCACGCTGACTTGCTTGGCTGAATTAGACCTTTATCTAGCAAACCCTTTAGCTGTGTTTTTAATTCTGCTAATTCATTGGGTGGCATCCAATAAGGTTCCTGTGAGATTGGTGCTATTCCTGGTACAAGTTCTATCGCAAACTCAACTTCTCTGTCTGGGGGAAGACTAGGGAGTTCCTCCGGAAATACGTCTGGGAACTCACATACTACAGGGATTTTGGTTAGAGAAGTGGTATAAAGCGCACTAGAAGTGCTAACTATCTCCAGTCTCCTGGGAAAACATACTTGAAAAGTACCCTTACCCATGGGATCCTTAAGAGATATGTTCCTACTTTTAGTGTCCAACACCACTTCCCATTCCTTCATCCATTCCATCCCTAGTATGACATCCAAAGCTAAGCCTGGCATGATTATTAAATTCATTTGGAACTCTCGATTGGATATCGTAAGGATTACTCCTTGTACTATCTGGTTGGTCAACAAGTCAGCCCCGGCTGAACTTATCTAGTAACCATACTCCAATTCCTTAACTTTTAACTCATGCTTCTTAACAAATGATTGACTAATGAACGAATGCGATGATCCAGAATCGAACAAAACAACTGCAGGGAACTGATTTACAGAGAACATACCGGTGGTACTAGCTCTCCGATGGGGATCTCATTGAGGTTGGTGAAGTGCACCCGGGCATTGTAGCTGAGCTGTGGTTTGGGAGGGTTGGTACAAACTTTAGCGAAGTGCCCCATTTGGCAACACTTGTAGCACGGTCCTTTCACTGCGGTGTTAGCTCCTATCAGTGGATTCTGAGCTGCTTTAGCATTGGGGGTGGCCACCTTGTATGGCTTCACATACCTCTGAGGACCTGGAGCATTCTGTTGCTTGCGCTGAGGCGGCCTGAACCTTGCTCTAGGTGCAGGGGGACGGTATTGCGGACGGTTGACAAACGGAGTCCGGGCTTGAGAAGCACCTACTTCAAAAGCTCTCTTCCTGCTCTTGTGTGCAGTGTACAGATTATTATGGTTCTCTTGAGTTAAGCAGTCACTGACAAAGTCATTGAACACAGTCCTGGAGGACGTGCCCACTGTTTTTAGCATCTTCGGGTTGAGACCCCTCTTGAAGCTAGCAATCTTCTTGCTCTCGGTGTCAATAAACTCAGTTGCATAGCGTGACAGGTTGTTGAAAGCATGCAGGTATTCAGTCAGGGTTTTGGTCCCTTGTGTAAGCTTCATAAACTCTCCCACCTTCATAGCCATTAGACCAGGTGGTATGTAGTTACCATGGAAAGCGGTGGTGAAACAAGCCCAAGTAACCTGCTCGCCTTCACGATAGGTAGCACGGTGATGAGTCCACCAGATCCCGGCGGGACCTTGAAGTTGATGAGCTGCATATTCCACCTTTAGGGTCTCTGTTAACCTAAGCAGACGAAACTTTTGTTCCATTGAATTGATCCATTCATCCGCTTCCAAAGGTTCAGAGGCTTCCTTGAATATTGGTGGTTTTGTATCCAGGAAATCCTTGAAGGTACTGTACTGGTTTCCAGCAGGAGCTCCATCTCCTCCGCCTCTGCGGGTATTCTCTGCAATGTTGCGCAACGCAACTTCCATATTGAGCTGCAGATTCTCGATGTTACGCTGACTTCCCAGAAACCAGTTAAAGAATTCCTCGGCCGACATCTAGGGAGGAGGAGGTGGTGGTGGCGGCGCATCGGCACCAGCACGCGAACCACTGGCTGCGGTACGGTGGGTTTCAGGCATCTGCATATGATAGTATCAAGTTATTAGATCGCAACGAGGTAGGAGTTGTAGGTGACGTATAATTATGCCATACTGAATTAACTGGTGAAACACACAATCCACTCAATAAAGTAGAGGCACATTGACTCAACTACAATCACCACATCGCGTTCATCCACATGATAACTAAACATAACACACCATCGCATGTCAAGTTTGCCAGCATACATACACTGGATGTTAGTACCGAGCGTTAACAAGTTACGCTTCCATCACATCCATCAACACATGGTTACAGGCAACCATGGCGCAAAAGCAACAAAAGGCTAACTAGCATTGGTCTCCAGACACCTAAGCGTGTAACTCATGGTCACTGTCCACCTCCGACATCGCGGCATTGTCCCCCTCAGCTACCCCTGGAGGAGGGTGAAGTTGTTAGTGCAACTGGTGCACCTGCTCGTGCAACGCGTCGTTGTAGGCATAGGCGACGTTTAGCTAGGCTCTCAGGCTGGCCTCTTCATTCCAATCAGCATTCCTCTCTGTCACTGCGCGGGCACGCATCAGCTCACTGCTCCGAACAGCTGCATAGGTCTGCTCCCTCTGATCCCTGATCACTGAGAGATCCTGAGCCAACACCTCCTTGTCATGTTCTAGCTTGGTCTTTTGCAACTTCAACTGCTCTAGCTCCTTCTGCAGAGCCTCCATGTTCATTTCGCACTCACGGCGAACCTCACACCTGTCAATACAAGCACCACGGTAGTTGTCCTCCATGCGAGCAAAACCCATCTCTAGGTCATGGTAGGCAGTCATCATGGCGAACATGGCGCTCATAGCAGGACCAGTGCTGCTCTGGCACTCCTCTGGGCCTCCTGTCAAAGCAGTTTCCTTGGGCTGCTCCCACACCGTGGTGTGAGGGCTGTCACTAGGGAATAGCCCTGGCAGGGCACAAACCATAGCCTCGGGAGCTGTCTGGATGATGCTCAAAAGCACCTTGTAGGTTGCACTGCAGGCACCTTCCCAAGGCGTCCTTCCTTTGCCTCTGAACATCCAACCTCCCAGACGTAAGTCTCCTGTGCTAGGTGGAACAACGGCCTCCACATAGACAAAGGTACCATCTCCAAGGCTCTCCTTGCTCCAATAGTAGCGAAGTGCCTTCTCCTTTGGGTAGCCCGCTACACTGAGGACCCTCTAGAGAAGAGTGGGCATGCCAAACTTCTCTAGAAACTTGCTCTTGAGACGAGGGCTCCTGGTGGCAAGCTGGTGGCGAGGGACTCTGCCTCCGGTGGACTTGCGAGCAGTGGACTTGGTACGAGCCATCTATAGCAAAGGTACAAGAGGGAGTTTGTAAGAACCAATTTTTATACCCAGATAATTAAGCAACAATTTTTAACTTGCGAGGAAAGTAGTGAAATGAATGACATGATGACATATTATGATGCATGCACGTAAAGTACGTCCTCACATAGAAAAGTAAAGGAGTAAGATATCGTACTAGGCGGTGGCATACATCATTCCCTCATATATACGTGACTAAACGTACTAACGAAGGCGTTGTTATGTACCTGCAGAAAATTCATTTCAGCCAATCCCTCACAGTATGAATAAATGCATTGCGGAATGTAAACCTAGTGCTCCCATATATACACTCCCAATTATACATATGAAGCACCTGTAGCCCGTTCTTCGTCTTATTGACGGCATCGTCATCACAAACGGCACTCCCACACAAGGATACTTTCTCATGAATGTGTGTAAAGGCGATCATGGTCCAGCATCATATAAGCATTCCCCTAGTATCGACAGTGTATCCGATCATGCTCTCACAACTCACACTTACCAAGGCGTAGCGGTATTCTGATCCATACATTACCACTCAAGTGAATGGCACCCATACAATTTCAACCTGTATGGACAAGTAAATAGAAATATGATGCATTACCCCCAAGTTAGTACTTAGCTAAGCCACCTAGATCCTATTGGGCGTAAGTGACACGACTACTGGCACACTCTTAGTTTAGTGAAAAATACTTATTCTTAAATACCCATATGAACATTAACCGTTGAACTGAGGCTCTGATGCCAGCTGTAATAGAACCACCCAAATTACAAAAACTTAAGTCCAAAAACCCACCGCCACTGCGATAAATTTTCGTCCTTAGGCTTTCATAACCCTGGTAGTCTGTGAAACCACAACGGATTTCATACCTTGCTCAACCTTAGCCGAGAATCGCTTTAGTTCAACACACCATTCATACGTTACATAAAGTTCAAATACGAATACATCAGAGTACGAATTTTTAAAAGTTATTACATAACCAAATCTC
This sequence comes from Microstegium vimineum, assembly GCA_022036555.1. NCBI lineage: Eukaryota > Viridiplantae > Streptophyta > Magnoliopsida > Poales > Poaceae > Microstegium > Microstegium vimineum. The sequence continues at coordinate 38,796,627 of CM039127.1, forward strand.
TTGCAGCGGAAATAGTTTTGAAACCAACTCACACACACTTAGTTCATTACAGTGCCAGTAATCAGTCGTTTCTCACAAAAGCATAGATAAGGCTTCAGAAGTGACCATCGCCCATGGTCCTAGTTGTCGCCCATAGTGGGGTAGAGACAGTGGATGCAGTACCCATAGTACATCTGTCCATCTGCAGCAACATCGGGAACAGAGCCCTGAGTACTCGAGTGTACTCAGCTAGACTTACCCGTCTTAAACTAAAATAAAGACACCAAGGATAATGCAGACTTTTTTGGTGGTACAAGGTCGAACTCTCTTTTGCGGAAAAGCATGTACTATTGAGTACTTAATAATGAAGCCACATTTTATAAAGATTACCTGTCTTCTAAATTAGCATCTATACTAAAAAATACACTTGATTAAATAGAGAATGACCAGTTTGCCATTCTGGTCTCATCATATCATTCCATCGGAACCATTCAAGTAATTAATTGTTCCCATGCCAGTGTAGCAATTGTCAAGTTCTCACTAACGGGGAGAGACCGCGATTCGAATTGAATTCCTACCCAGCTGGAGGTTTTATTCCTCACCCAAACTTCACAACCCTTGAACAGGGGCACGGCAGTCGCCTAGTCTACCATTCAAACCAAGAACGCTTCCCATAACCCCTGAACAAAATTGAGGACCGCCCGGCACTCGGTCCCTCCTAACTAGGGATCAGCTAGCCAGGCACTCGGCCTTACGCTCCGCGTCCTCGTCACCCCGCACCGAATTGTGGTTATGTTCGTCCTTGGTTCGGCCAGTAGGTAGGTTTCGCGGCTCGAACGAGTTATCTTGCCAGCTAAGGGTTGAGGCATGCGTTCAACATGACAAGAGGGACACTACCCGATCGGCCCGCCAAAAAGGCAAACACGTACGCAAAATACTGGCCTAGGGCTCGCAGCTCAGCTAGATGTTGCCGATATCAGACGTACAGACAATTTATCAACCTTCCCGGTTGCCTTTCCATTCCATGATATCTTTCATACCCCGGTTTCGCCACATAGAGAAATACGTGACTTGTGTTACCGAGGGAGCCATATTTAATTAGCAGGGCTAAGCATCTATCTTTACTATGCTAACAGGTTAACAAGGATATAAGGATATCAAAAGCAAGGAAGGTAATATGCAACAATTAGGTTCACCCAACTCCTATACTTAATGCAACAAGTATATAGAACATAGTAAATTAGATATCATAAAATACGGTTAAGATGCACCGGGGCTTGCCTTTCTCGAACGAGCTAGGCTGGTGATCGGGACACTCCTGGAGTTCCTCTTCTGGTTCCTCGTTCATGTGCCCTTCGTTGGCTCCTGGCTGACTGGCTTCTTCCTGCTCCTGGGGAAGGTCGTACTGTGCTTCCTCCTGCGATCCTGTATGATGCGTATATGCAAATGATATGAGACATGGTATATTCTTACTTATGCAAGATGGTGAATATGGTAAGATGTGACATGCTCATGATGTTCCTTTCTTTAGTGTTTTCCGAGTAGGTGCAAATTTCTTCGAATGTAATTCTTTATTATAATTGTAATTAAGCAAATCAACTTCTCACACAAAAGACTAATACTAGCAGCAGGGTTCAGTTTCAGGTACTAACCTAACTGGTTGATTAGTGCTTCAAAGATACACTAAAACTTAATTAATTATCTAACCTTTCTTATGAGCAAGCTAGTTAACTAGAAAATTAACATAGAACTACACACCCTACGAAAACAGTTCATAAAATTCTACAAAAATTACAGTAGCTTAAGCAGGGGCAAACTAGCATGCTCAAATTTTTCCAAGTTAAAAGGAGCAGTATTCTATTCTGTACAAAATTAGCAAGTTTAAAGCTAAATAATAGTTAAAAAATACTTAGTACAGTGAAAGTGATGAACTAACCAGATTAGCATGTTTTCTAGTTACTATTCCTTACTGGAAAGCTACACAAAATGTTACAACTTCTTTTAACTAGAACCCTATTTACTAAAAATGTTAAAAGTTAACAGCCAAAACACATTTTAATTGCTAGTTATTTATGTTTCCACAGAAACTACTCAGGATATAATTTCCTAGATTTTAACAACCATTTAAGATCTACTGTAACAGGAATTACATTTTTAGCACAAGCCTAAAATAGCTTAATTTATTTATACAATTTTAATTAGTTTAAGATTTAATTAATCCTACACAGAAACGTACTACCAAATCCACATGCAATATTTTTTCAGGGTAGATCTACTCGTAGCAAGTACTCACAATTATTTTCATGATTTTTAGATCATTATTCAGTGAGATATGTTTTTTACAAAAATTTTCACATTTTCGGAAAATCGGAAAAACAAAAGGTTTAGGCCTTTCGACCCAACAGGCCGAGCAGGCCCGAACGGCAGAGGCAGCCCACTCCCTGCGGGAGCCGGTGCCTGACAGCGGGGGGCCGCGCGAGGGGGACCCCACGTGTCAGTGACACAGGGCGGAGGCGAAGCTTTCGCCGGCGATATCTCGCCGACGGCGAGGTCTCCGGCGATGAGGTTTGGCCCTACGGACGCGACTACACGAGACGGACCTAGCGCAACCCTAATCGAGTGAAATAGTGGCCGGAGTGAAGCTCGCCGGTGTCCATGGCGGAGCGGCGGCGCGGTCACTCAGCGGCCGGCCGAGATAGGCCATGGCTGCTTCGATTGAGCAGGGCTAGGGTTTCGCGGTGCTTTGGAAAGCACAGGGCTCGCGCTATCGCAGGACAACGGTGGCCAGAGGGGTGCGGTCCATGGCGCGGTGCACAGCAGAGCCGGCGCAGAGCTCGGGCTCGCGTCGACCAGGGAGAAAGGACCTTACCGAGGCTCACCGGTCGTCGTTGCAGGGTCGGGGAGGCGAGGCGGAGATGCGGTGGAGATGGAGAGGACGGCAGTGCTCCGCAGTGGCCGAAACGATAGTGATGCCGCTCGGCGGCGCTGCGGCTATGCGCTCTGGTGCGCACGAGAGCGAGGGCGAGGCGAGAGGGAGGGAGAGGAGGAGGGCATTCGGCAGGGGACAGAATGGAGGGAGGGAGGACTGGGGCTCGTCCGCTTCGGACATATGCGCGGCTCGGTCAGAGCTCGGCGGCCATGCGGGTGTCGTCGGCGAGCATGGCGGCCACGCGGCGGGCGGCGTCTACGCGGTTGGGCGCACGCACGGCACACGTGAGGCGCGGGCGGGAACCAACGTGGGCGCGCGGGGCAGGCCGGGCTGGCTTGCGTTGCTGGACCATTTCATCGGCGCCGGCCCAGTAAGGTAAGAAAATCCTTATTCTTTTTCTTTTCTAATTTCATTTCTTGTTTTGATTTGTTTCTTTTTCAAACAGGTTTAAAAATTCAAAACCAAGCTTTGGTGTGAATACCAAAGTTGTTCAAAAGAGTTTAAACTATCTTTTTGCTTGAGAGGTCAAGGTCAAATTCTCTATAGTTTTTGAATAAGAACTTAAAATCAAATGTGAAGCCTTTCTTTTAATAAAAGACAATAATTCCAAAATAGCTTTTAAATTTTATTTCTCATATTAAACCTAGGGTTTTAAAAGCAAGATTAATTAAGTGCCTTGTTTTCAAGACTTGATTCAAGCACCATCAATTCTATGAATCCATCTTACTTCATCATTCTAAGCAAGGTTAACTTGACTTGATTTTTAAAGTGAAATGCCATGATGCTTCATGATGATGCTTATGCAATGAATGATTTGCAATGATGATGTGGATTATGCAATGCTTAACACTAGGGTGTTACAGCTTCGGCCCAAAAATAATCACTCACATTGTATTCACTAAGCATAGATCTTACCATGTCAATGAGTGTCCTATTCTTCCTCTCAACAAGCCCATTTGATTGAGGTGTATACTTGGCTGAGAATTGGTGTTTGATTCCAAACTCATCACATAATTCATCAACTCTTGTATTATTGAACTCACTACGATTGTCACTTCTCACTTTCTTGATAGTTGTTTCAAATTCATTATGACATCTCTTGACAAAAGTTTTGAGCGCATAAAATGTGTCACTCTTGTCGTTAAGAAAGAATACCCATGTACGTACATCTAGTGAAATCATCAACTATCACAAATCCATATTTGTTTCCACCAATGCTATTGTATGCAGTTGGTCCAAACAACTCCATATGCAAAAGCTCAAAAGGTTTGCAAGTACTCAACATGCTCTTATTTCTAGTGTCAGTGTTTTCAACTTGTTTGCCGGCTTGACAAGAGCTACAAAGCTTATCGTTCTCAAAGAAAACATCTTTCAAGCCTCTAACTAGATCATGCTTGACAAGTCTATTCAATTGTTTCATTCCAACATGACTAAGCCTTCTATGCCATAACCAACCCATGCTAGACTTAGAGAGTAAGCAAGTTGAAAGTTGTGTCTCTCTAGCATTGAAATCAACTAAGTATTGATTCTCATATCTAAATGCTTTGAATATCAAGTTAGAGCCATCTACACTTATGATCTCTACATCATCAACTCCTAATATACATTTGAAATCAAGATCACAAAGTTGAGCTACGGATAGTAAGTTGAAGTTCAAGCTCTCTACTAGCAAAACATTGGATATTGCAATCTTACCAAGCCCTTTGACCTTGTCTTTGCCATTGTAACCAAATGTGACAGAATCAATAGAAGTGTTGTCATTTGATTTGATTGAGTTGAACATTCTTACATCCCCGGTCATATGTTGAGTGCACCCACTATCAAACACCCAATGCCTCCCTCTAGCTTTATAGTTGACCTACAAGACAAATCAAGTTCTTTTAGGTACCCAAATTTGCTTGGGTCCTCCAAAGTTAGTGACTAAGGACTTAGGCACCCAAATAGCTTTCTTCTTTGAGCTCTCATTGGGTGTTCCCATGTACTTAGCTATCACACCTTCTGTGCTCTTGGTAAGCACATAGCAAGAATCAGTTCGAATAGATGAAGCATTAGAGAATTTGATTTTGCTTTTATTTAGTTTGCAATATTGATCTACATGCCCTACTTGCTTGCAACTTGTGCAAAACTGATCATAACCCATCACAGAGCTAGGCTTTGGAGTTACAAAGGACGCCTTACCTTTCTTGGGGGTGTAGCCAAATCCCTCTTTGCAAAGAGAAAACCTTTGGCTACCCAAGCACTTTAGCAATCGGGCATCACCACCATATGCATTGCCTAAAGCAAGAGTGAGCTTGTTTACATCATTTTTAAGTGTTTCATTTTCAACTATCAATGAAGCATCACAAGTAGAATCATCAATAGTACATGAAGTAGATATGGAAGTGCTACATGAAGTACTAGTGGGAGCAACAATGATGGGTGTAAAGAAAGATTCATCAAGTATATCACAAGTTGAGCATATGTTACATGTTTTAACATGCTCTTTATCCTTTTGCTCAATAAGAGATGAGTCAGTCTTTTCAAGCTTAGAGTGAGATTTGTGAAGCTTCTCATGGGAATCCATTAGCCTCTCATGAGAACCATTGAGCTCATCAAAGGATTGCTTAAGGGCTTTTAGCTCCATGCGCAATGCTTTGTACTGCTTTCTCTTGATGTCAAAGTGAGGACGAGCATCTTCCAACATGTCCATGAGTTCATCTTTAGTTGTCTCATCATCCTCATCACTACTATCACACTCATCATCGAATTGTAGCTTAGCAGATTTAGCCATGAACCATGTCGATGGAGTGTCAAAGAGAGAGATCTTGTCCTTGATAGCAATGCTTGCAAGAGATTTCTTCTTGCTTGATTTCCTCTCATCATCACTATCATCATCACTTGTGGAAGCATCACTATCCCAAGTGACCACATATGATCCTCCCTTCTTCTTCTTCTTCTTGAAGGTCATTTTGCTCTCTTTCTTGTCCTTCTTGTTGCTCTTCTTGTCATCATCTTTGTCACTACTGTGAGGGCAATCCGCAATGAGATGATCCTTGCTATTGCACTTGAACCATCTTCTATCATTGTCGTTGCTCTTGAAGTTGCTCTTCTTCCTTCTTGCTCTATAGCCTGCCTTTTTCATGAATTTGCCAAATCTCTTGACAAATAAAGCCATTTATTCATCATGTTCATTGCTCTCACTTGAGCTACAATCATTGCTTGACTCATCATACTTGATCTTTGCTTTGCTCTTTGATGATGATGTGGCTTTGAATGCCACACTCTTCTTCTTGTCTTCCTTCTTCTCATCTTTCTTTTCTTTGTTCTCTTCCATCTTATCCTTGTCATCTCTATAGGTATCATCGGTTATCACCTCACTAAGGACTTGGTTTGGTGTCATTATGTCCAATCGTCCTCTTACCAATAGAGTGACCAACATCCCAAATCTTGAGGGAAGGTTCCTCAAAAACTTATGGGAGAAGTCCTTGTCCTCCACTTTCTCTCCAAGTTCCTTGAGATCATTGACTAGCACTTCTAGCCTATTGAACATCTCTAGCACATTCTCATCATCCTTGATCTTGAAGCTAGCAAACTTCTTCTTCAATATGTATGCCTTGGCGCCCTTGACCGTTTGAGTTCCTTCATATGACTCTTCTAGCTTCTTCCAAGCATCATGAGCCATCTCCACATTCTTTATTTGTTCAAATACTTCTTTGGAGATTGCATCATGAATGGTGCTTAATGCAATGTCATTGTTTTGGAGTTTCTCTTCTTCGGCCATGGTGGGTGCCTCCTCATTCATGACCTCAAACTTCTTTTCAACCACCAACCATATCTTCCGGTTGATTGGTTTGATATGGTGGTCATTAACGCCTTCCAATAGCAATAATTGGTTCCATCAAACTTGAGTGGCCTTTTAGTGTTGTTGATTTGAGCCATCTTAACATCGTAGGTTGTAAAGGCTCAAATGAACGGTGTAACAGCTCCAATACCACTTGAAAGGTCTAGAATGGCTAGAGGGGGGGTGAATAGCCTACTAAAGATTTCTAAAATAACACTAGACAAGATGATTAGTATAACAAAAAGATAAAATGAGTTTTGCGCTAGCACTAACAGGGGTTGCAAGCTACCTATCCACAATTCTAGTTTCTAGCAAATAAATGGCTATCACACAATAAGAGCTAGGCAACTAGATCAAGGAGTAAAGCTATACCAAGGCAAGATAAATAAATTTTATAGAACAAAGCTAAGCTAAGCAAGATGATTCATAAGATAAGTGAGATACTCTACTTTGCAAGAATGTAATCAAGTAATAGCAAGAGTAGAGATGGGAGAGTTATACCGACGTGAAGAGAGATAACCAATGAATGAATAGACAAATGAAATCCTCGACAAAGAGACTGACACAATGATTCTTTACTGAGGTTCACTTGCTTGTCGGCAAGCTACTCCTTATTGTTGTGAATCACCCACTTGGAGGTTCATGTGCTAATAGGCATCACACGGCTAACCCGTCTCCGAGTGTCGCACAACCAACACAAGATGGGGTTCCACAAGCTATGAGAAATCCACTAGAGATGCCTTTTGCAAAACTCCCGCGGGGAAGGCTCAAGAACCCCTCACATTAATGCACCAACCAGAGCTAGAGACAATCACCTTCCTCCACTCAACGATCCTCGTTCCACCAAGCCATCTAGGAGTCGACAAACTCCAAGAATAACAAGAGCTCTCACGTTGACGATGATCACCAAGTGCCACTAAGATGCAATATGAGTATCAATGCACTTGGTTCAACTCAATCTCTCATGAAATGATTAAATCTATCAAAGAGATGAGTGGTGGAGGCTTGCTCAAGCTAGCACAAGTGTAAGAATGAATGGGAAGTCAAAGAGTTGCTCAAAGAGCTGACCATCTCCCTTATACCTCCCCACACAAAGCTAGTCGTTATCCCCGTTTCTCACGCACTCAAACAGACCTCCAAACGTTGTCTGCACGACATGTCTGGACCAAAGTCTACGCATCCGGACCTCTGTACAATTAAAGTTTAGCCATTGGCGTGCTCATTTCTTCACTGAAATCAACCTTCGGATGCTGGCAAGAGTTCACCTCTGGACCAATACACACGCGTCCGGACCCTATGCAGTAAGGTTCCAGAGAGGGTCGAACCTCCAAACAATTGTCTGGACCAAGGTGTCCGGACCAATTCACATCATCAAGACCCTACTCAGAGAGTTTGAGAGAGCTCCAAACCTCCGTACACTTGTCCAAAGCCACCATCCGGACCAAAGTCCATGCATCCGGAGCCTCCTCGTCAATACAGTGTTACTCGAGTATGCCTCTCATGAGTAGCTATGGTCTCATCAAGGGTTTTCTCAAGAACTTCATTGTTCTTGCACAACTCCTTGCACTCCTTCCTCTTCTTCTTAATGTAGTATTGAGCTTGTTCCAACATGCTAATGAGTTCCTCTTGGAGGGATCCTCATCATCGTTGTCACTCTCACTCTCATCCTGAGATGATACCTTGGTGGATCTATCTAGAAGCATGATGGAGTGTCGAAGAGGGAAATCTTGTCATTGATAGCAATGCATGCAAAAGATTTCTTCTTGCTTGATGTCTTCTTCTCATGGTCACTATCATCTTCACTTGAAGAAGCATCACTATCCCAAGTCACTGTAACACCTCTGGTGTTTAAACATTAAAATATGTCATGTCATCATATGCATTAAACATCATACATATGATTTGAGAACCTTATCATGCATTGAATTAAAACAAGATTATTTGTATGTGTTTAATCTAGCTTTTTCTTGTTTGAGATGTATTCCAAATATCGAATTCCAACAAATTCTAGAAACCCTAACTTAGGGGGGGTTAAATAGTACCCCAAATATGAAATTCAAAAACTATAAAGAATTAACACATGACTGTTAAAGCAAAGTTGCAGAGCTTAATAAATCTAGCAAAAGTTTTTTTTGGAGATTTTGAAGTTATATTAAAAAAATAAAGAGTTATTGTAAAGGGGGTAATTCAATTCAAACTTTAATTCAAATTCAAATGTGCATTTTGAAAACTAAACAGAATTTGGAAATATTGATATTTCCAAAGTTGTAGATTATGAAATTTGTGACAACTTTCGTATTTACACTTTTTCCTGAAAACGTTTGGAAGGAGGTCTAATTTGCAAAATGGACACAAGGGCATTTCTGTGATTTAAATGAACAGTGCCACGAGGGCAGCTGGAGGCCACTACGCCGCTCATGGTGGTCGGTGCCTGGAAGCCGGTGGAAGCCTAGTCTTCTTTGAGCTTCTCATCGAGCCTAAACCCTTCCATGACCTTCGCGATGACACCACACATCGTTTGCACCATCAACCGAGCCATATATAAGTACCCAAGCTCCCGAACGGACTCACCTTTCCTTCCTGTTTCCACCACCGCGTTCGTCTCCATCTCCAGAAAGCCCACGCGTGACAACCAACCACTGCTAAGCCACCCAACCAGTGCGATTGCTTTCGCCTTCACCTCGCGCACCTTCTGCATCAGTTGGTTGAAGCCGTAACCCTTCACATAGCTGAGAGTGAACTCGTCTTCTTCAACTCCGGCGATAGCGCCGCCTCTCGGGTTCGACATTGTCACAGCTACATAGGAGCCATATTACTTTTTCAATTGTTGTTTTGTCATCCTTGTTCCCTACTGATCACGATGCGCCTCTCCGTTTTGCATTTGGTGGATCACAGCTCCTGGAACATCTTCTTGTCGCTGTTCATCTTCTCCACTAGCACGGTCATCGTCGTCTGAGCATTCTACTTCACCTCCGATCGAGTTAGCGCACGCATCAGCTTTGGGGTGAGCCACTAGTAGTCCCTAGCCGCTTGGTTGTCCATGTTATGAGCCATCGAACTAAGTCCACGTCGCTCCGACGAGTTCACGCCGTTGCGTCGGTGTTGCTCGTCGTGACAGCTTGTTTCTTGATAATTCTTTTGATTAAGTGGTGCATTAGCTTCGTAGAGTTGTGTTGATCATGATTATGGTGTTAGTTGTTCATATCTTGTCTCGGTTGGGCCAGCACACGTCACGCAGATCTCTGTCGTTCGTCGTTGTCGTCGGCAATGTTGTTCTAGGCATTGTAGAGCAGGATTGATGCAGTTGACAGGTGTGTTGTGTTCACGTTGAGTTCCTGAGTAATACTAGATGCTTGGTTGTACCATTTATGGCTTGTAGTCGCCGGCGTAACCTCGGCCGAGCTACAAGCTCCACCATCACCGCCGGTGAGCTCTCTGTGTGGGATCGAATAGGTCTTATCGTACCTTGTTGTGTGCGGTTTGGAGTGAGGAACACAATGCGGGTGTTGGTTGAAGGAGTTAATCGTCGACGGCGACGCACCGCCGTGTTGTATGGTCACCGGCGCCACTGCTCTGCTTGGGGTCACTGACGGGTGGGGCCCAGCCGTCAGTCTCTTAGGGTTTAATTTTCTATTTTATGAAAATGAATAGTAATGCAATTTGTTATTTTTGTATCTATATTTCTGTGTGTCCATAAATCATGAAATAAATCGTGTATACTCTCTGATATGTGTAGTATTTAATAAAAATATAATATGTTACTGTTCAGTATATGTTAATTCTGAAAAAATGTCTAGTTTAAATAGAAAATCCATTTTTCAATGATTTTTCATGCTTAGTTCATAATTCCAAAAATCATGAAAATATTTATGCAATCTATGTACACATGTAGGTTGCTTTACAAAAACTTTGAGGTCCATTGGATAAACTTTTAAAACTTGATTATTTAGTTAATTGATAAATAATTAATAAAACAATTAGAAACCCTAATCACTATAGAATTTGGGTGAATTTGGATTGTTTGCAGAAGATGTGTCATTATTCAGTGACAAACACAAAATGAACATTTGATTTGATGTGATGTTGAGTGTCAGTGCTTTTGGACATAATTATTAAATTAATTAGTTAAGTAAACAAAATTTAGTTAATTACTTAATGAACTAGTTTTGTTTTATTACATGAAGGTAAGTTGTACTCAAGGTTCTTAATCTTGATTAGTCATCACTTAACCATATGTTTGTGTTTATAAGCATCATGTTTACATTTAAGCATTATCTAAGCATATCATTATCGTGTAGATAATCCTATTGTTGGTGGAGAGGTCCATCTTATAGTTGGTTTAGATAATCAGCACTACGAGGTTGGATTTGATATCTGTGGTACTGAACCAGAAACTTTTTATCCTACAAACCAAGACAAGCCTCAGTGCATTTAAACCCTACCTTGTATTTAAAAGCTTTTATTTAAATACACTTATGGTTAACTATTGCTTCGTTACTATTCAACTAAATTCCTATTGGATGCATAGTCTTACCTTGAATTATTTAATTCTTGTACCTTGATACCTGTTTTTAAAATACGCAAGTTACTATTACTTCTTAGTATGCTTAGAACGATAACTGGTAGATGATTTCCAGTCATCTACACATAGCGTATTGCTGTGGCAAATAGTTATGTACTTTTGAGAAAGGAATGGTTGGTTGGAAGTAATGATCGGGACCGGGCGGACACGATGTTTGGGAGCCACCAGTGGTGACTGGTAAGTGGGTTCTCTCCGCCTGTATCATTAGCAACCATCCGTTGTAAAAATTAGAAGGGTTGTGACTTTGGAGTACCAATCATATACTTTTGGAAGCTGGACTCCGGCTATTCCAGTCTTTAGAACGGTTAATCCGCACTAGGAGTGGAGAGATGGCGAGAGTAGTGTGTACCCTCCTAGTTCGTGGAGCTGGGTGAAGGCGTACTGTGCTCTCGGGTGGTGGAACCTCGGTCTTGGTTGGAGGATCTATGGAAAGGTAGTTATTTGTATGCTTTAGTGCTGCATATAGCGTGTGGTTGGGATGTCCCAGCTAGGTTTAACCAATTTGAATCGTCGTGTTCCTCAGATATGGAAGCATAACCCTACCTTTTACATCGTAGTTAATGAAACTTAAACTAGATACTTGATGATTCCTTTCATGGATGGTTTGGTTATCTCGTTATCGATCACAAAATTTAGATCGGTACTTGAGTAACTATTTATGCGAAACAAATGAATCTTAATTGTTTTAAAAAATGCTCATTTATGCAAAATAATTGATTCTTGCAAAACCACACCTTGATTCCTATTACTTGCATACTGTTATACATTCACCACAATTTATTTATCGGGTAAGACTTTTTGAATACTCCCGTACTCAGGGTTTGTTAACCCTTGTTCCAGATGATGTTGCAAATGCGGTCTATGTAGCTCTGTGCTGCATGACCATTGTTAGTGTGGAGGATGATGAGGAGTAATTGAAGATGCTTGAGTCTTGGGCAGAGTACCTCGGTTGGTCGTGAAATAAACTCTTTATCACTAGCTTGATGTAATATATCCGTATGACACTTAAGTTATGTTTTCAAAACTTATGGTTTGTAATATGACTTAGAAATTCTGCTACTTTAATGTAAATTAAATTACTTTATTACTTCTGCAATGTCTGTAATGAGGCAATCTTACTCGGAAAGGGGATGAATGACTCGGTTCAATCCAACGACGCCCAACGGATCTTGTAAGACTTGGATCATTTGTTGGGATTAAAGTTGGATGGACAATAATCCTGGCAAGTGGGCCCTATTCTTAGGAGGTTGTATCACAATCACAATGTGAGAATAGGCCTTCTTCTTCTTCTTCTTTTCAATGAAGGTCTTCTTCTCCTTCTTGCCTCTCTTCTTGTGATCATCATCATCATTGTCACTATTGTCAAGATATGGAGCAATTAGATGATAATGGCTTCCACACTTGAAGCACTTTCTTGGTTTAACAAAGCTCTTGGAGAAGGTATTCTTTCTTCTTACCTGATAGCCCTTCTTCATGAACTTGCCAAAGTGCTTCACAAAGAGAGCCATCTCCTCATCATCATCACCACTAGCAATGGGACCTTCACTATCACTTGATTCTTCATTCTTGTCCTTGCTCTTGCTCTTATGTGGTGATGTGGCTTTGAATGCCACACTCTTCTTCTCATCCTTCTTCACTTCTTCCTCATTGTTGTCCCGGTAGGTGTCATCGGTCATCACATCATCCAATACTTGGTTTGGTGTCATTGTATCCAAACCACCTCTCACAAGTAAGGTGACTAGCATGCCAAACCAGGGAGGAAGACATCTCAAGAACTTGTGAGAAAAGTCCTTGTCCTCCACCTTCTCACCTAGAGCTATGAGATCATTAACTAGCACTTGGAGGCGATGAAACATCTTTGGCACATTCTCATCATCCTTCATCTTAAAGCTAACAAACATCTCCTTGAGAATGTAGGCCTTGGAGCCCTTGATGACTTATGTTCCCTTGTATGATTCCTCAAGATTCTTCCAAGGATCATGAGCAATCTCCAAATTCTTGTATTGCTCAAACACCCTCTCATCTAGTGCCTCATGGATAGCACTAAGAGAAATATCATTGAATTGGAGCTTCTCTTCTTCGGTGGCGGTGGGGTTCTCCACATCCACAACCTCAAACTTCTTCTTCACCACTAGCCACACCTTACGGCTAATTAACTTGATGTGATCGGTCATCTTGACCTTACAATAGCCATAGTGCCATCAAAGTGAGGTGGCTTTCGTGTTGTTAATGTGAGCCATCTTCACACTGCATGTTGTTAAGCCTCAAATCAACGGTGTACCGACTCTGATAACACTTGAAAGGTCCGATTGATGGCTAGAGGGGGTGAATAGCCTAAATAAAAATCTATAAACTAAACTCAACAACAAGTTAGAAACTAATTAAGCGAAGCAAATTTGTGGTAGCCTAGATGGGGGTTGCAAGCCTCCTACCCTAAACAAATATAGCCTAATAAGAAATCTAAGTGAACAATCAATGCCTAGCACTAAACAAGATATGCTAGAGAAAGAAATCTAAACAATAAAACTAGCTAGAATAATGAAAGGTAATACTATAGAGGAATTGAGACAGTTATACTAGCTTGATACGTAGTGATCCAATAAGATGATCAATGATAACCCAATCACATACACAATGAGTCCTCGGTTTAGAAAATATTGACACAAGATTTTTTTTACTGAGGTTCACTTGCTTTCTAGCAAGCTAGTCCTCATTGTAGTGATTCAACCACTTGGAGGTTCATGCTCTAATAGGCATCACATGCCTAACCCACGAGGGTGCCGCAAAACCAATGCAAGATGGGGATCCACAAGCTACGAGCAATCCACTAGAGTAGCCTTTCGAGATCTCCCAGGAGGTAGGCTCAAAACCTCTCACAATCAACTCAGTGGTGGCCAGGAACAATCACTAATACATGATGACGCACCTCTGCTGCTCCAAACCATCTAGGTGACAGCAATCACCAAGAGTAACAAGAAATCTGCAGAGAAAATGACTCCCAAGTAGCACTAGATGCAAACTCTCAAGGAAATGCACTTGGATCACTCAATCTAACTTTGATATTCACTAATCAAGCATGGAGATAAGTGGAGGAGTGTGCTTAGCTCTAGAGGATGTCAAGTGTATCAAATGCGCAAGAGAGACTCCCTAGGCTAGCAAACAAAAATATATGGTACCCCTAAAGCAATAGAGCCGTTGCCCCTTCAATGGGCTGATTTCGGGGGCACAAGATGCTCTTCATTTTACACCAGACGCGTTCGATGCCTGCGTCTGGTGCCTCCAAAAAGGCCATGTGTACTTGCCATTTTAATCAGCTAGTTCACGCGCCACTATTCACCTTGATCGCGCACTTCACATATGCACTGGACACGTTTGATGTAAGCACCGAACTCGCTCACACTCAGTGTCCGATACATTTCCAGAGAGGTCCAGAGAGTGTTTTTCTACACCAAACGCGTCTGGTGACCCTTTAGTGGACTCACTCATCATCCGGTGCATTATTTTATGTACTTATTCTCCTTAGCACCGGACGCACCATACTTTTGAGCATCACGTCCGATGGTGATCTAGAGAGTATCCAGAGAGCTCCTAGACCCACTGAACGAGTCCGGTGACCCATCACCAGACCCTCTCAGCGTCTGGTGTGCTCACTACATGTAGACGGGTTAGCCACTGGACACGTCTGGTGCCTCCGGGCACATCGTCTAATTGAAGAATCATGGCCCTAGTTGGTTTCGGTGATTAACGACAATTAGAGATTATTATGGCTAACATGTGTTTTGCAGAGGCTATGCATAGCTTAGCCATAGTGAACAAGGAGAATGGGCTCTAAAGGTCACCACTTAACCCCCAAGATGGATATCGTTTTGGTTGTTAGGAAGACATGATGAAGACCCTAGAATGATAGGCTAAGTGCTATAAGGAGATGAAGGGCACTTAGAATTAGATAGGGCTTCTTTTTTTACCTTTGATCGTACTATTAAGAGGGGTTGAGATTAGTAGCTTGACTTAGGTAAGCTTCATGTTTAGGTGTGGTGCACACATGACTTCCTTAGCTCTAAGCAAGCCTATGGTGACCGTAAGATAGCCTAGAACAACTTCCATATTCATCGCGACAAAAAACGGAGTTGTCAAAATCATTTTC
This sequence comes from Microstegium vimineum, assembly GCA_022036555.1. Taxonomy (NCBI): domain Eukaryota; kingdom Viridiplantae; phylum Streptophyta; class Magnoliopsida; order Poales; family Poaceae; genus Microstegium; species Microstegium vimineum. The sequence continues at coordinate 38,812,081 of CM039127.1, forward strand.
TGGGCGTCGGACGCTCCTGGCAGGGGCGCCGGACGCTGGGTGGTTGAGTCCACAGCGTCCGTCGGCCTTCCAGAGAGGTTGTTTTCTGGCTAAGTTTTTCAGGGTGCGTCGGACGCTGTGCGTCGGCCAGGCGTCGGACGCTACGAAGAGTGTCCGTCGACCTTCCAGAGAGGGTGTTTTTCAACCCTAGCCAGAATTCAGCATCGGAGGCTGTGGCTGAGCGTCCGTCGCCTAGTGACGTAGCGTCCGTCGCTGGGAACAGTGTGTCAAAACTAGCCATTAGACAGAGGCGTCGGAGCGTCCGTCGCCTCAATTATGAACAAAAACTAGCCGTTGGGCATGCGACGGACTGTCCGACGCCTAGTCGACGGAGCATCCGTCGCCAACTTAAAATGCCAGCCCGAGGCAGTTTTCAGAGGGTTTATTTATAGACCCTCCCACTTCTCTCCCACCTGGCCTTTGCTCATTTGAGTTGCTGAGTTCGTTGAGAAGGTTGGGAAGAGAGCAAGAGCCCTAGAGAGAGAGAGTGATTCGCGAATCCATCCATCCTCTCTCTAGTTCATCCAAGAGTTCAAGTGTGCATCCTCTAGTTGTGAGGCTTGAGTGGGTCAAGCGAAGATCGAGGCTTGTTACTCTTGGTGATCGACATCACCTAGACGGTCCGGTGGTGTTTGGAGGAAGGTGATCGCCGGAAGATTGTCGGCGGCCCTTCTCCATCGACGTTTGTGATCGGTTGTGGGCGATTCACCGAGCCGGAGTGGCGAAGAATCAGCCCGTAGAGAGCACTCATCCCTTGCGCGGGATTGAGGGGGAGCTATACCTTGCGAGGTGCTCCAACGAGGACTAGGGGGGAAGTGTCGACTCCTCGATACCTCGGCAAAACATCGCCGTGTCAAGCATCTCTTTCCCTAGCTCTTTATTACCGCATTACTTTCCGCACTTGTCTTTCATTTCATACTAGAATTGTGTAGGAAGTTTTCGCTTTCCATTGCCTTGTTACCGCTTTCTAGCTAGGACACACAAGCGGTAGGCACTAGGGGGTTAATTGGCTCTTTATAGGTTTAATTCTTGTTTAGAAATTTAAAAAGAGCCCAATTCACCCCCCCCCCTCTTGGGCATCTTGATCCTTTCACTAATGCTCCTTTGAAAGGTCTAGAATGGCTACAGGGGGGTGAATAGCCTACTAAAAATTTCTACAACAACACTAGACAAGATGATTAGTATAACAAAAAGCTAAAACAAGTTTTGTGCTAGCACTAACATGGGTTGCAAGCCACCTATCCACAATTCTAGTTTCTAGCAAATAAATTTCTATCACACAATAAGAGCTATGCAACTAGATGAAGGAGTAAAGCTATACCAAAGCAAGATAATTAAATTTGATGAACAGAGCTCATTTTTCAGTCCAAACACTTGAAATTTTCTCCCAAGTTTCCAAGTGCTAACACTAAGTGATCCAAACACTTGTGCATGTGTGTTAGCTTTTACTTAATAGTTTGTTGGAATTAATTTCACCAATTCTCACTTAGATCATATGTATAGGCAATAAATTATGACCTAGTGGCACATGATAACCATAATCATTCGCAAGTTCTCCCTTCTTGATAGTACGACTATCTATCCTAAATATGATCACACTCTCTATAGTGTCTTGATTCCTCAACCAAAAATGACTCCTACATTTCACCTTTGCCTTGAGTCCATTTTCGTTTCCACTTTCATCCTTCCATGCTAGAGCTTCACCATCATCTCCTTGATCCATTGAGCTCCAACACATGTCTTATACCAACCTATCTTATACATTCACTTAGAGAAGCATAGGTTAGCATAATAGGGTTTCATCAATTACTCAAAACCAAACATGGGCTTTCATCCTTTGAGAGCCCTTTCTCATCTCTATCTTCTCCACACTTTCTCCAAGGTGCTAAACACCAAGTGTTCCTTAGTGCATGTGTTTAGAATATTTTTTCAAAGCATTTTGCAAGGGCTATCTCACTAGGTTCTAAATGCACTTACATGTGAGATAATACCTAGTGGCACTTGACAACCACAATCACATATGCATTTCCCCTCTTAATAGTATGGTTATGTATCATAAATATGATCACACTCACTAAGTGTCTTGATCACCAAAAGCAAAACCTATAAAGTATACCTTTGCCTTGATCTCCTCGGTTTCCTCTCTTTCACCTTTCTCCAAGCATAAGCACTTCTTAATCCCCATGATCTTGTGGTTTTTCAGTCTTCTTGCCACCTAGCTTGCTCTATACTTGGTATGCTAACCTAACTCATCACTTAGAGTAAAGGTTAGTAGCTAGGTTTCATCTATTACGAAAACCAATCCTAGGGCCTTTAGGGGACTATGAAGGACGAATAGAGTTGTCACTACCTGCCACCTACCCGTCAACCATGAAATAGAACAATGCATTCTCATGCTTCTATATACCCGAGCACCATGCTGATATATAGAGAAACTATCCAAGCTCCCCGGGGTACAGATCGATAGGTAAAGAACTTGGGCATAGCCGAAGGAATGATAAACCACCACTTCAACTCAACTCTATTTTTCTTTATTTACAAAGTATGAATGATTAGGCATAAATATCTTTATGATAGTGTCATAGTATAAGAACTCTGAACTAGTTCATATGCCAAGATTATATCACAAGAACTATACTCTAACTCATAATCATAACTATTTTGGTAAAGTGAAGAGAAGACTTTGGAGAAATGATTCATCTTATTCATACTGAGATTCTTCTCCAAGGAGTCAAGCCCTTCAAGGTCCCCTGCTCCAACTACTAAGGATAAAATGTTAAAGTGGAGATAGTAGGTCAAGAGTTGAGGTGGTGATTGTGTTGGTGTGTTGTTTGTTTGATTATCACCCCTACCCCTCCTTTTATACTCTACACAAGTTGGTTTCTGAGATATAAATATGGCAACCTAGGGAACCATCACATGCATGGTGGCATGCAACTGCTAGAGAAAGATGGGGCCGAGAGGTGGTGCTAGGGTGTAGACACATCCCTAGTGCATTTCACACCCTATTTCAAGGATGGAATTGAATTCATAAACAAATGTACTCCTAGAGATAAATCCACACAAAAGCCAACAAATTACATTGTACTATCATAGTGTTTAATACAGTTAACACCATATTTTGGCACGATCAGATAGATACGAGTAAAGGTTAAGGACGGGAAAATGTGTTGCACGCAGGTGGACCCGGGAGGCTGGTTAAGGAAACAGACCCACGAAGAACACAAGCACACAAGAGACACGATCAAGAAATCGAACTAACCATGGCTTACGGAGGGTAAGGCCTCCGATTCCCACCAAAAGATTCGCGAGTTCTTACAAAGGTTGGTGAAATCAACCTAGTGCCCTCATGAACTAGAGAGAGGTTAGAGAGAGAGAGGTGGTGCAAAATGATTAGGGTTCAAGAGGTGGGATGAGGATACCCCTTCATCCCCTATTTAACAGGGCTTTGGCTATTTCCCAAAGACCGCCCTAGATACATGAGTGAACTTACCTAGCCTAAGTGTTGGGGATATTACCTCGGCATATGCCCAGGGACCTTATGGGCCTGCCAACCAGAAGACGGCCCAGCCCACGAGGCCTTGCGGCATGCGACCAGCCCGCCGTGCTCGCCAAGGACTCTGAAGAAGTCTTGCTCGCCAAGGAAGATCCTAGTAGATAGACTCGGATCCCTTTCCATAGGGAACCGATTGTAATCTGTTAGGATATGGGAATTCTAACCCTGCTCCCCGGCTATATAAGGCGAGCAGGGACCCCCCCTCAAAAACCTCTCACGACCTCTCTCAGATCATCTACAGATCTTGTAACCTAATGCGCAAGATCAATCTAGCCACCAAAACACAGGACGTAGGGTATTATGGCAATTTGCTGGACCGAACCTGTATAAATTGTCATGTCTATGCTCTCTGTGTTACGCTTGATCGTCGTTGCCGCACCTCCGCCTACAATCTACTACCATAGGGTACCCCCTAGGTAGACTGCGACGCATATTTCATCGACAATTGGCGCGCCAGGTAGGGGGTGTGTGCAACGACATCATGGCTGGTCAAGCGATCATCTTCCCCGACGACGGCCCTCGTCGACGGATCTCGTCGACGTCCCCTCGTCGTCTCCCTCGTCAACGGTCCGCCACCACCACCCTCGACATCCCTCTCCATGACCAGATCAGATCTATGATCTGGACAGGCGGCGGCACCGTCCTCGCCTCAGAGATCGTCATCAACTCGCCATGGCTCCCCTTGTCGTTCTTCGCCACCGACCACGTCGGCGGCCCTTCGTCGCCCCTCGCCGTCGATCCCGTCAGCAGCCCTCGTCGTTCTTCTATGCCGACCATGTCGGCGGCCCCTCGTCGCTCCTCGCCGTCGACCTCGCCGGTGGTTCTCGTCGCTCCTCGTCGTCGATCCCGTCGGCGGCCCTTCGTCGCTCCTCGCCGTCATCCTCGCCGGTGGTTCTCATCACTCCTCGCCGTCGATCCCGTCGGTGGCCCTCGTCGTTCTTCCCCACCGACCACGTCGGCGTCCCTTCGTCGCTCCTCATTGTCGACCTCGCCGGTGGTTCTCGTCGATCCCGTCGGTGGACCTTCGTCGCTCGTCATCGTCGACCTCGCCGGTGGTTCTCGTTGCTCCTCGCCGTCAATCCCGTCGGCGGACCTCTCGTGTTGTTCGCCGCCGACCATGTCGGCGACCCCTCGTCACTCCTCACCGGTGGTTCTCGTCACTCCTCGTCGTCGATCCCGTCGGCGGCCCTTCGTTGCTTCTCGCCGTCGACCTCGCCGGTGGTTCTCGTCACTCCTCGCCGTCGACCTCACCGGTGGTTCTCGTCGCTCATCGTCGTCGATCCCGTCGGTGGCCCTTTGTCGCTCCTCGCCATCGACCTCGCTAGTGGTTCTCGTCGCTCCTCGCTGCCGACATCGCCGGTGGTCCTCGTCGCTCCTCGCCGTCAATCCCATCGGCGGCCCCTCGTCGCTCCCCACCATCGACCTCGCCGGCGGTCCTTGTCATTCTTCGCCAACGGCAACGTTGGCGGCCCCTTGTCGCCCTTCGCCGCCGATCCCATCGACGGTCCTCGTCGTTTTTTCGCCGCCGACCACGTTGGTGGCCCTCGTCGTCCTTCGCCGCCGATTTCGTTGACGGTCCTCGTCGTTTTTTCACCGCTGACCACGTTGGTGGCCCTCGTCATTCATCGCCACCGACCTCGTCGTCGTGACTCGCCTCGCCGATGACTTCATCGTCCCTCGTCGCCATGGTTCACCCCACAGCCGGCCTCGTCAACAACATGCCTCACCCCTTGTCATCGCTCGTCAACGACACACCACGTCCCTCGTCGCCAACATCGTCGACAGCCCTCGTCGCCAACTCATCATGATATTCGACAACCTCTACAAAACACCTACGACGTTCGACGACTTCTACAAAACGCATACAGCGTTCAACGACCTCTACAAAACACTCCCACAGTGTTCGACAATCTCTCCAAAATGCAACAGGGCGTTTCTCCAAACAGTCTGGCCATAACCAGAAAGCACCCGAAGCTGGCGTGTCAATGAATCATAGCGAATAGAAGGAGCTACCCTAAGTGTTACGACTACATTGACAGGCCTCCCAAATGATATATCCCCAGAAGTCGGGTGATATCATTTGGGTCGGGAGCTATGAGGCTATGTGCCCAGAATCTATAATGACCATGGTATGGTCGACGACTCTACAAGCAGCATGGCTTTGCGCCCAGCGTCAGCAGGAACGGTCTCCACAGGCCCTGGTCACGCCACGATCGAGCCTCTCGGAAAAAGTCCCTGTCCACTGGTATCTCCCTAAGCGTGCATGAGTTGTTCGCCCTCTGCGCCGTGGGTTGCCACCTGCGTGCCTCCTTGGGAGTCCTTATGTATCCTACTCGTGCAGTGGTGCTAGCCCTACGATCTGGACCATTTGAGACCCAAGGCTGAACTGTTCATCGCTACAGCTCACGACTCAGCAGGCACGAGAGGAGATACAAGTGAAATAAAAGCTCACCGCCTCGATAAATACAGCTTTGACAAATTTCACTTACAAGTCCATGAATACCTTGTATTCCACAACAGCTACCCCGCAACAAAAAATTCCATGTCTGAAAGAAGGTCTTCAGCAGCCACGCCTGCCTCCGCCTCCAAACGACTCATGTCCTCGTCATCAACTATAGTCTCGGGGACTGGCTTCATCGTCGACTCATCACGGTTCACGGCGACTTCGTCGCTCCTCGCCACGGCTAATGCTAACCTCATCGCTCCTCGTCGTCGACTCGTCACGGTTCCCGCCGACTTCATCGCTCCTCTCCATGGCTATCGCTGACCTCGCCGCTCCTTGTCGCCGACTCGTAATGGTTCCCGCCAACTTCGTCGCTCCTCGCCATGGCTCATGCCGACCTCGTCACTCCTCGCCGTCAACTACAGTCTCCGAGATTGCCCTCGTCGTCAACTCATCGTGGGCTCATGGCTCACGACGACCTTGTCGCTCCTCGCCATCAACCACAGTCTTGGGGACTGCCCTCATCGCGGGCTGACAACTCACGACGACCTCATCGCCCCTCGTCGACAACTACAATCTCGAGGACTGCCCTCGTCGTCGACTTATCACAGATTACGCCGACTAAAAGTCTCGGGGACTATCTCATCGTCGACTCGTCAAAGACCCTCGCCAACATCATCAACCTTCATCACCGACCTCGTCGACCCTCGCCACCGAGTCCTCCGTTTGTCCTACGACTTGGCTCGGGGACTGGAACTCGAGGACTGCGAACAATACAGAACAGTATGATCTTGATACAAGAAGCTCCAAGTTTCTTACATTAGGCTCGAGGACTATGGGTACTTGCAGTCGTTTTTTGCAAACTTATGCCTCAATCTTCATACCTTATGCACTATTTTATAAAGCATGGCACCATGTGCATACTTCACCTACTACCATGCTCGGGGACTAAGTGGGTACACTTCACCTTGCGATGAATGTACTAATTTTCTTTTCGGCAAAGCTCTGCTGTTTTCTGTGTTGTTTTTGCAGAGCCTAAGTGGGTACACTTCACCAGGGAAGGACTTTCCAAAAGTTTCTTCTTCTTCAGCACGTCACATTCTTCAAACAAGCAGCCGCAGCATCCGGCAAGGCGACCAGCTCGCGCATCAAGCTACGACATTCTCGACCAGCCCGACCTAGTCGAGAGGCTTCTCCGAGCAGCACCTCGACCAGCCACCCTGGTCGGGACTCTACGACGACCACTCCACGTGATGGCGACCAGCTGAACACCCCCGAGGATGACGCTGCGGGCTCGCCAGAAGAATGCAATGTGCTCAGGGACTTGTTGGCAATATTACCTCGGCATATCCCCAGGGATCTTATGGGCCTGCCGACCAGAAGACGGCCCAGCCCGCGAGGCCTTGCGGCACGCGACCAGCCCGCCATGCTTGCCAAGGACTCTGAAGAAGTCTTCTTCGCCAAGGAAGATCCTAGTAGATAGACTCGAATCCCTTTCCATAGCGAACCGATCATAATCTGTTAGGATATGGGAATTGTAACCCTGCTCCCCGGCTATATAAGGCGAGCAGAGACCCCCCTCAAAAAACCTCTCATGACCTCTATCAGATCAACTACAGATCTTGTAACCTAATGCGCAAGATCAATCCAGCCACCAAAACACAGGACGTAGGGTATTACGGCGATTTGTCGGCCCGAACCTGTATAAATTGTTGTGTCTACGCTCTCTGTGTTACGCTTGATCACCGTCGCCACACCTCTGCCTACAATCTACTACCGTAGGGTACCCCCTAGGTAGACTGCGACACATATTTCGTCGACACTAAGCATTGCAGTCCAAGCTCTAGAAAATATCTTCCTCAATTTGAATGGACGGCCCCGCTTCCTGCCAGGAGTTGCCGTCGCCTCGACGCAACCTCTAGGATTCCGCCACGTGCCATCCTCGCTTCCTCGGAAGCTCCGCCCGGGTTTTGAGGCCCAAACCCGCGAAACCAGCCACCGGTAGCTTTCGGCTCAACTACCGAACCCCGAGTTTTGAGGCCCAAACTCAGAAACCGTCCTCGGATGGTTTTGAGGCCCAAACCACCAAACCACTCAACTCGAGCCACCTTGTCCTCGCCTGGTCGGACTCCGAGTCCCATGAGCCTCCGCTCGACCCGCTCGTCCGCCGTCTTGACTTGGTCAACTCGGTCTACCTCCATGTCTTCTCGCACTCACCGGTGCCAAGTACTAGCCACCACAGCTAGTCCACCGGCGCCCATGGTCCCTCAGTCCGAGCCCCGATTCCGCCGTTCACCGCTCTCAGTCCATCGGCACGGCAAGCCTCTACTCGACCTTCTCCACGCCATTGACCACTGTCACTAGGCATAGCACCTGCACACCACAAGCCGATAGACAGGCACACATTTGCTTTCGCAAAGGTTAGAAGTAATCCATTCAAACTGAAACACTCAAGTGTTGGGCAATCACTCATCACAAAACTGAACTACATGGGTACTTATCCACCATGTGTTCGCAGGTCTATAAATAGCAAAGGTTAGGTAACGAGAAGGACATCCAATCAATCAAACATACAACTTAGTCCTTAGTTTCCGACCTTCGGCCACCCCTAGGAGTAGGAGTAGGAGTAGGAGTAGAGTAGATTTCGGTGAACCTTTGATAGATTTGGCTGCATCGACTATATCGACCTCCGGTTTTGCTTGTAAGTCTAGCCTTGGTTCATGTCTCGTTTGTACGGCTGTATTGTGTAACTCGTGCAAGCTCGGTATGAGCTAGTTATCGGTTTGAATCTATTGTTCATGGGGCTGCATTGCTTCAATCTCACATGAATCGTGGCTTCAGGCTAATTATCGGCTCTACTAGATTGGTGATTTAATAGATTCATTAAGTTATCGATATTGTATGTTATACTTTATTTCATCTATTGCTACAATACATTGCACAATCTCATCTAATGGATCGGCCTGTGCTTTACTTTCAATCTAGATCTATTGCCTCTGATGCATCTACTATTATACTTATAGAGGCGATAGATCTAAGATCATATTGGCTAATTCATTAGTTGTGATTGTTACGTGTTGCGGGTTCGAGACATGTATTCGGTCATTAGATTGGTTTGAGTGTGTTTGGATCTGGTTCAACATATATGATACGGATACATCTTACGAACCCCAGTGCCGTATGTGTTGAGTCATGTCTGCTCAGGCTTAGATCCGTCCAGTGTCGGATACATGGATCATGTTCAAGCTTCATGGACCCCATATCGGCTAGTAAAGCTGATTTGGTTATGCTTCAATCATATGGTGTGTGTACTTTGTTGTTCCAATCTATTAGATCTATTAAGTATACTGGACGTGTCTTGATTCGTTTACTTTTATGCCTGCATGGAAACACCCCAATGCTAGTAGATTGGTCAGGTTATCGGGTTAATTGTCATCTTGGCTACATGGGAACACACCTCTATTGATGGTTAATCTTTATCCAGTATACTCAGTAGATCTGGTAGTTCGATGACAATAATGTTGCATGCATCACATCTTTACTTTATCCTCATCGTATGATCGGCTAATCACGCACCTTATGCTTAATATCCTATTACAGTTGTTTGTATACCATTACTATGTTTTACACTATTTGGAGTTGACTCTCTAGTCAATTTCCTATATTCATCGGCTATATGAGAGCCGCACACTCATGGAACTGTCTGGAAACATCCGGCAGGTTCCATAATTTGACGTTTCATCTCCTTGTCAATTGTAGGTCAAATTTACTAGCACGCCTGGAATCGATCATCGAACTGGCTTGAGCCGCTTAAGGGGTCCAAGAGATCAAGCTCTGCTACTGCACGGTCTCCGCAAGCCCTACGCAATGCTGACACCAGAAGCCCCATTTTTGGCGTCAGCACATTTTGGCACACCCAGTGGGACCACAATCATCAAGCATCAACGGCGATCACGTGCTCAACGTGACCCAGGAGGCGCTCAATGAGGAACAAAAGTTGTTGCTCCTGGAGGCACTCGATGCTTTCAAGGACAAGTGCCTCCAGTCATTCAACAAAACCAGAGACGGCGCGAGGTAGACCAGGCTTTACCCGTACATACTCATGTGCGGGGACGAAGATCCGTGAGTCGATGTTCAGCACAGTCTCATGCAGGAGACTATCCACAAGGCCATGTCTGCTACGTTCGCCAGCCATGGCAAACTCTTCGTCGGCTGCCTGTAGAATGTCGTAGCAGGAGCTCTCGGTCTGCAGGGAAGGCGCCAATCTTTCTCCATACCGCAAGATCGGAACCATACTTCAACCAGCAAAGCCCCGGAGGGTCCATTCTCTGGGTCCCCCGGAGCCAGCAGCGCACCTATCGATGGAGGGAGCAACCAGCAGAACGGTTCGCAGCAGCCGATGGCAAACCCCGGCGGGAGCGCATCGGCTGCACAGCACACTCCTTACGGTGCAAGGCCAGCCCCAGATTTTGACGGACCACCATTCCATGGAAAAGCAACGTATGGTGACATCCCTCTGGGATATCATCATCACTATGCGAAAGGTGTCCAACGAGGGCCAGGATACCAGAATCTTCCTAAGCGTCCTAGTGGTCAACAGAGTCCTAGGGGCCCGATTCAGCAGCAGGTGCCACCTCAGATCGACCAACTGATGAGCCAGGAAGCCGATATGGTACAACGCCAGTTCGGTCTGAAGCACAAGAACCAATCCATCGCCTACTGGAAGCCATACCCAGAATGGTACAACCGGACGGCTCTGCCATACATGTATAGGGTGCCTAAATTCATTAAGTTCATTGGGACTAGCTAGGTGTCAACCATGGAGCACATCAGTCAATGCCTGGTACAGTTGGGTGAAGCAGCCGATGACCAGGTGCTCAGGGTTTGGTTCTTCCCTCTGTCCCTATCAAGCTTGGCCTTCTCCTGGTTCGCTTCCTTGCCATATCAATCCCTCACTGGGTGGAAGGACCTGGAGAATAAGTTCCATCAGTACTTTGACTCCGGTAATATGGAGAAGGGGGTCATGGATCTAGTCGATGTTAAGCAAGGGGATAATGAAATGGGAAGCAGCTACCTTCAGAGGTTCATAGAAGTGAGGAATCAGTGCTACTGACTAACGCTATCTGACGCGGAGGTCGTCAGTATTGCCGTTCGGGGCTTAGTCCCAGCAATCAGAGAGAAGATCGGAACAGACTGCTCAAGTCTGTCGGAGTTGGCCAGCAAGATCACCAATATTGAGGCCAGCTACCGATATCCACGTTACAACGGCAAACCCTAGAAGGCTACCAAGGTAGAGGTGGTCACAGTGGAAGATGTCACCGGAGCCACCTACGAAGACGATGAGTCCAACGAGATCGCCGTTGTAGAGTGGGCCTGGACAAACTCAGAGTACATGCCATGGGCGAAAGCCAAAGCCGTCAAAGGGGCGAAGAAATACAGCTTTGATATCACAAAGGCCGACAAGATCTTTGATCATCTTCTTGATAAGGGGCAGATCAAACTAATTGGAGGCTACAAGATCCCATCGGTCGATGCAGGAGCAGCAGTCAACCTCATGCCATACTCCACATTTAGAAAGCTGGGGAAAGGAGTGGAAGATTTGAGTCCCACTGACATGGAGTTGACAGATTTCAGCGGCAATACATCGGCCACAAGGGGAGTTATGTGTGTCAAGCTGACCATCGGGAGCAAGAGTGTGTTCACCACTTTCTTCGTGGTGGATACCGGGCTCGTACAGCTTACTCCTTGGGAGGGACTGGATTCACGCCAACTGCTATGTCCTGTCCACCATGCATCAGAGTCTCGTTCAGTTGGTTGGAGACATCGTGGAGGTAGTACCGGTCGACTCATCTGCCAACATCGCCTATGTGGGATGGGACGGATGGAGCTTCGAGAAGATGGAATGCTTCTCCGGGAAGGTGCATGATGGGGACCTCTTCAGGATGAACGGAGACGGTTGATAGCCGGTTCAGGTGATCGGCCTTGAGAGTGTGAATTAATAACACCACTAGCATGGTAACAAATAGCCGATGTACTACTCATCGCCTTTAGCAGAAAAATAGCCTATGGACGGTTGGCAGTAGCCGATGTGACACACATCGCCTTTAGAGCAAAAAAAATATAATAAGATAAAAGTGTGCGTATACACAATACTGGATACTTGCGTATATTAGATGGCCGAACAATACAAAAGAAGTTGGCATGGCTGAAAGTTTTGTCGGCTAAGTAGTTCAGGACCAGATCTACATAGGGATGGGTCACATTCTAATCTTGAGAGAGACGAACTAGCAGCTCGTCTACAGGTACCACTCCGGCGACCGCCTTCCCCATTGACTCGAAGCTTTCCAAGGCATCAGGAAAAATATCCCTGGTACGGGCATTGACGAAGCCAGAAGTAATCACATCGTAGAACTCTACGCCAGCGACCTCTGCGGTAGCTAAAGCGAAGGAGGCTCCGTGGGCGGCGGACTGAAAGATCAGCTCCCGGATGCGCGCCGGCATGTCGTTCAAACGCTCCTCCGGTGTTGACCCCGAGCGTGAAGCAGATCCGCCACCACGGCAATAGCAGATGCGAGCTCTGCCAAAAAACAAGAAGATTCAGATAGCAGAGGAAGGAAGTATGGAGTGGCAGCAAAATAGCCGAGGCAGATGAGGGTTTATAATTGGCTAAAACATTCAGATCTGAACCAAGGAGCATACCATCGGCCTTGACCAAAGAATGTCCAAGAAGCGTCTTGGCATGGTGAAGAGAAGCCTGCGTCGTCGCTAGTTCGTTCTCCAAACGAGCGCGTTCTCGGCGCTCTTCCAAGAAATGGCGCTCGAAGTCAGTACCCGTCAAGCCACCCCCAATCGCCGGTGAATTGATGCTCGGCTCAGCCGCTCTAAAGGGGCTGGAAGAAGAATTGGTTAGGGTTTTCTTCTTGGAGCAAACCACGCGAAGAAGAGACCGTGTGGTTGTTTACCTCGGATGATGACATTGCGGCGGCTGGGCAACACTGTCGATGGAGCTGAGCGTCGGGGAACAACCAAAACCCGCCATGGATTGGAAGTGCTACGGTACACAAGGGGTAGTTGGTGGAGCGACAAAAGACACACTGACTATCGTCTCGGAGGAACTCAGCCGCTATTTAAACATCAACACTGTGTATTGATGGTGAGTTGGTGAACTAAAGTAAAGTTCGCCACAGCGTGAATCGGCTAAAGGCGGCCGATAGAATTCATACATAGACGACCGAATAATTAGTCAGCTACCCAGACGGACCATACGACCAGCAAGTGCAAGACGGGTCAGTAATTGCCCAGAGCTGCTGCAGGCGCAACACACGAAGTCACGTATTCAATGCCAGTTTGACGACCTCCAGAGAATCTAGACAAGATTGGTCCACCCTAGTCGATACTTGGTGGAACCTGGTACCAAGCGGTGTCTAGATTGGGAGATTTTGCTTTGATAGAGAATGTCGCTTTAATCAGTAGGTCCTGACGGGACATTCTCCTCTCGAGTGAAGGCATCAACAGTTTTGAGCTGGAGCAACCACTAATCCTGTTTGGCCCTAAGATTTCTGAGGTTGGATCAAGCTTGGGGAAAGCCAGACAGGAGTACTCCCGGTAGCATACAGGGAGTCATTACTGGTAAACTGTGCGGTGAATTGGTAGATCTCGTATTGCGCCTGATCAAACAACTTTCGGGGCAATGACAGCTGATAGGTTTTCAGGGAAGTATCCTGAAAATCACAAAATTGGTAGAATAATCCTACAAGAGGATTATGGGCTAAATATTATACGATACCTTGGTCAAACTTCGGACATGGTGGCGGAGCCAGAGTAAAGGCGTCAAGAGGATATTGGGGCAAAGCACTATAGAGTCATTTTTCAGGGGTGATATCCAACGAAGTCGTCTTGCCGTGATAGTCCGATGATATAAATTCAGATCCATGATAGAGCTAAAAGGATACAAAAAGTCGGGTGATCGAAGGATGGGTAACAAACTGGTGAGTATCCAAGCTTGGCCGGAAAAGAACAATCGCAGTTTTAGGAATGAAATAAATTTCATCCTAAAACTAGGGGGCCTGTGTTAACACCATATTTTGGCACGATCAGATAGATACGAGTAATGGTCAAGGACGGGAAAATGTGTTGTACGCAGGTGGACCCGGGAGGCTGGTTAAGGAAACCGACTCAGAAGAGATGACACGTATCGGCTGTTGAGATACGTTCGGTGGGTTGCACCGTTGATTGAGGCCCAAGACATCCGGTTTCCTTATTTCGGCCAGCGGCCGGCTTCGCACTAGGGTTATGCTATGTGGTCTATAAATAGCAAAGGTTAGGTAACGAGAAGGACATCCAATCAATCAAACATACAACTTAGTCCTTAGTTTTCGGCCTTCAGCCACCCCTAGGAGTAGGAGTAGGAGTAGAGTAGATTTCGGTGAATCTTTGACGGATTGGGCTGCATCGACTAGATCGACCTCCGTTTTTGCTTTTAAGTCTAGCCTTGGTTCAGTCTCATTTGTATGGTTGTATTGTGTAACTCGTGCAAGCTCGATATGAGCTAGTTATCGGTTTGAACCTATTGTTCATGGGGCTGCATTGCTTCGATCTCACATGAATCGTGGCTTCAGGCTAGTTATCGGCTCTATTAGATTGACGATCTAATAGATTCATTAAGTTATCGATATTGTCTGTTATACTTTATTTCATCTATTGCTACAATATCTTGCCTAATATTTCGCGCGGATGGAGTAGGAGTAGAGGCGGCTGGCGTCGTGCGTGGCGGTGCTTCGCCTACTGCGAAAGACGACAGAGCATTGGGAACAAGGACACGAGAAACCAAGCACAAGAGGGAGTTACAAGTTACCTCAACTTGCTCCGAAGGAGAAGATAGGACTAGCAAGTGGCATAGGAGCTTCGGCGGCCTTCAATGGCGTCAGCGGCGCTCTATTCCTTGGCGCGTCACATAGGCGAGAGCTAGGGCGTGGATAGGTGGCGATTAGATGGAATGAGGGGCGAGAAAAGGGGAGGTGGTGGATTATATAGGGGTGCTAGGAGGCACGTTCGACCGAACCTTCGAAAATCAGGCTCTGCGTAGGATTCGGCCTCCGCCAAACCGACTTGAGCAAGAACAAAGGAAGGGGAAGCCGCTGGCGTGCGGGCTCGTGGTGTCAGCAAGGCAAGCGAAGAAGGAAGAGAAGGCTTCCGCGCGGGCTGGCGATGGGCCGGAAGCTTGGGCTGAGCAGGAGGAAAGGCGTGCGCGCGGCCTGGGAAAAGCGAAGGCGGGGCCTGCTGCTGGTGCGAGGGGCTGGGCTGGCTCTTTAGGCCCAGAGAGAAGGGGTGGAGGGCGCGGCCCAAGCGGGAAGGGAAGGGAAGAAAGAGAGGGAAGGGAGAAGGAGAAACGAACTGGGACAAAATTGCCGAAAGGGAGAGGTTTTGCTTTTTGCTTTCTTTAGTTTTTCTTTCTTATCTTTTTTATTTTCTTTGCTTTTATTTGTTCCAAAAGCCATTTTAAAAATTTCTTTTTCTTCTGATTTGTTTTTCCTTCTTTTTATTTTCCTTTTACTTCTTCTCAAAACCCTTTTTCAAATCATTTTCAAATATCTTTTTAAATTCAAATTTTGATTCTTTTGCTAACAGCACTCAACCGGAGAAATACATGCAAAGGTATGAATGCTCAAACAAGTTGCTAGTTCTAAAGTAAAAGTTAAATTGATAAAAAGTTTTTAATCCTCTAGATTTTCATGAACACAAAAATTCATAAATAAATCATTTTATTACTAGTTTCAAGAAAACAAAATTTAGGGTGTTACAAATGATTAACAGTAGCATTAACAAGTAGAGACATTAATTATGAACCGACCATAATTCGAACGGATTAAATTGGAGCTAAAACGATGATTTTATAAGCAAAACAATATAATGGTATTTCAAAACTTATATCGGATTTAAAATAAATCAAAATTTGGAATTTTGAATTCCACCAAGGATAGTGGGTTTATTTTTTTAGAACCCAAGAGCCTCTTAGCAAAATTGCCCCAGAAGGGGTGCCGGCCTTTCTAAGCCATTGGATCCAAGATCGAGGATGCATATAAGAACAGGGAGGGAGAGAGAGAGAGGTTGTTACTAGCGGGAAACAGTACCAGTGTGGTCGCGTAGCCATGGCTGGCAGCGAGAACTTGCCAGCACACTCGAATCCTCCCCTAGGGGTCACAATTTGACATGGGAATAGCATAGGCTAGGAAGAGTAGGGCTAGGCGACCTTGCCTAGGCCTCAAGCACGGTTAGAGATTACGACCGGTGGGGTGGTGGCCATGGCTGGCGAAGATTTCTCGCCGGAAAGATCAATTCTGCTGGTAGGGGGCCGATTCAATTATGTAACAAGGCGGGGAGCAAGAGGAGAGAACCACGAACTCACTCAGGGCAACAAGGGTAGCCAGCGGTGGATGGAGGCAGCTGTCAGCTATCAGAAAAGAGAGAGAATGGTTTGGTGCCCTTGAAACTGTGCTCCAAAGCACGTCTGGTACCATACAGCGGTGACGGGGCGGCGAATGAGCTCGGCAATGTTGAGCCTTGTGGAGGTAGTTGCCGATGATTTCGAGCCGACTGCGTCGGGATGCGGTGCAGACAGAGTGGGAGTGGGGAGAGGAAACTGATAGCGGGACGTCCGCTTTATGGTGCTGGTGAGAGAAAGAATGGGGACGTGGGAGCGGAAGAGCTAAACAGCGATTGCCAAGCAAGACACATATGTACGGGCATGCCTAAAAGGTGCCGGAGCTGAGGGAACGGACTGGGGGCCGGCTTGTTGACGAGGGAGAAAGAGAGAGAGGAGGGGCGGTTGCCAGCATGTGCTGCTGGGCTAACCCAAGAAAGGGAAGGGAAGGGAAAGAATAGATAGCGAGTAGGCCAGCGAGGGTTGAACTAGGCCAGGCCAATAGGCCAAAAAGAGAGAGGGGAGGGAGAGAGAAAGGATTTGTCTTTTCTATTTCCAAATAGATTTCCGAAAGCATTTTCAAATAGATTTTGAATTCATTTGAACTTTGAAAAACTAAACCAATCATCACAAAAATAAATATACAACAACATGTATGCATCAAGAGGTTACTAACCTTATACTTTATTTTAATTTCCATAAAAAATATTATTTCCCTAGGTTCAAATGCTCACAAAAATGCTTAATAAATCATTTTATTTATTTTGGAAAAATGCAATTTTTCAGTGTTACAATATGACCGCCCCCTGGTGGCCCAGCTCGCCAACGCCTTTCTCTGGTCGGTTGTTGAGTGGACCTGGACCCTTCCCACATTGGTTATTTGCTTGTATTTTACATGTGGATTAGCCTTCCTTCATATTCCTTGTGTAGATTGACGTTTTACGCTTCTTGGAATGCGTCTTTTTGGTTGCTTTTCCACTATATGCATGTATGTGTCCTGCAAAACAATAACATTACAATATATGTGGAACTAAGTCAATAGTAAATGTATATGTGTGTAAACATGTTTAGTTTTCTTCTTTTTTTGACTTGATTTGGCCATGAATATTGTCGATAAAGACCGCCAACAACTACAGAATAAGTTATTCGACAACCAGCTATAGAATAATGGTTGCTAGCTATAGAATAAGTTATTTTGTAGCAACCTTTATTTATAATAATTTTATATACTAATTTATGATAAAATGAATACATATTTATGGAAGTTGTGTTGTTGTGACACGTGGAGATATTTAATGTAAATTTATAGTGAAACACATGATAAGAGAGTTACTATATTATCATAAATAAGCATAATAAGTATCGTCGTAACTCAAAATAGCCAATAGTTATAGAATAAGTTATATATATATATATATATATATATATATATATATATATATATAACTTATTTTATAGCCAGACCAAAACTTTCACCGGCGCACCATGGTCACCAGCGCATATGTTTTGGTTTAATGGTCCCTGGTCCCCTTGTAATCAATACATGCATGCAGTGATTTAATCCCCCGCTGACTCGTCTCACAGAATCTCTCACAAATTGCGTCTTCTCTTTTGCACCCGCAAAAAACACGCACAAAATTTCCTCTGCTCGCCGGCCGCCGACGAACCCGCTCTTCAGCATCGCTGGTCACTGGACACTGGAGACGTCCCCAACCTCTGCAGCGTATCCTATTCCCGTGCCGTGCCGGATTCACTGCCGTCTGCGTCGTGGATCTGCTGCTTTTGTTCTTGGCCTTACTGCATGCCGTCCGGGCCGGTGGATCGGAGTCACGATGCAATCCATCGTCCTCGCTCGCCCGCACACACGTGCTTCAAGGTGAGCCTGCACACAACAATAACAATCATTAAGTGTGCTTTTAGACTATTCTTTCAAGTTTAAGGTTAATCATCATCATGATTTGTTGTTATTCATTCAGTTTAGGGCTAATCGTTACCACGAATCTATCGCTGCTGCCCACGTGATATCTAGACGTCGGAGTAAAATCATGGTTTGGCTCATCTACGCACTGCACGGGAGACGGATCACACTTGCCACAGACAACAACCTGCCGCCGACCATGCCAACCGACCAAGTGTTTTTGTTGCCGTATTTTTTTTCCCTTGTCATAGAGATGAATGTTCAAGTTTTTTTGTACGTGCTGCACCAAGTCTTTTGTGTTATTATATGATTTTCTTTTCCTCTGTTAGATCTCTCATGTTTTGATTTCTCCTGGAACCAGTGGCCATTGTGTCTCCATCGTCGTCTCACAAAAAGCTTAATACCATTGTGGTAACTTGAGGATGTTTGTAGTTAATTGAAGCCGCCACTGTAGTAACTTGTCCTCTGGTAAACAGCAACGTGGTCTTCCTTCATAGATTTTAGTAAATTAAATATGCCTCTCTCTAGTAACCCGTTTGTATCTTTTTCAAATGATATTGGTGTATTCCTTCAGAGGTACTATTTTTAGTAAAAAGAGTAATACACAATTATGGTATCTTTCGAAAAAATACACAATTACGATAACCCTTTCTTCATGGATTTAAATAGTTTACCTATCATCATGAGCCTTTTGGATTCACGTAACTATTGCACCAATCGAATTCTCGTAAATATTTTATGACAAAATATTGTAGTCAATTGAAATGACCTAACAGATTTACAATATTTTGGCCATGAATTGTAGTAAATTAATACATAAAGTAACATATATTATGGTAAATCATTTAGAAAACCACACACCAGGCAAAAATTTAGTAAACCATGGTATAATTACGATAAATGACACATAAGGACAAAGATTCTAGTCAAATAACTAGAAATTAAAATTGTACAGAGCACCTAACGGATTTACAATATTTTGTCTATGAATTGTAGTAAATTAATACATAAGGTAACATATATTATGGTAAATCATTTACGAAAACCAACATCAGGCAAAATTTTTGGTAAAACCCCTGGTATAATTACGATAAATGACACATAAGGACAAAGATTCTAGTCAAATAACTAGAAAATAAAATTTTACAAAGCACCTAACGGATTTACAATATTTTGGCTATGAATTGTAGTAAATTAATACATAAGGTAACATATATTATGGTAAATGATTTACGAAAACCAACATTAGGAATTTTATTGGTAACCATATGACATAATTACGATAAATGACACACGAGGACAAAGATTCTAGTCAAACAACTAGAAAATAAATTGTAAAGAGCTAATAAGACTTACCATAAATAATGTATACTATTACCATAGTAGAAAATATAATTACGACGACATACCTGCATGCTGCAGCATTGGACGGGAACAGCTCCCATGCGCGTGGCCGGTAATTTAGCCTTAATAACGATCAGTAAATGTTGGCACGGAATCAAGCTCATTAAACGACATGCATCATTACTGCAGGGAACCAACGCACCAGCCATGCAGACCCGCCTGGTTCGGTTCGGTAGTGTGGCTTGGCTATAGAATAAGCTATTTTGTAGATGGCTATAGATTATACTCTCTCTGTCTATATATATATATATATATCTATATATATATATATATATATATATATATATATATATATATATATATTGATGGATGACATATGGATTTAGATCACAGAGTGATGCCAAATCATGGCTGAAACCTTTATCTCTCCAATGGTGCTTTGGCTGACAAAAAAAATGTTGGTGCTTTGGCTGACTAAAATAAATGCTGCGGGAGTTTACCCTATTTTTTATGCAAAACTCAAAAAATTGTGCAGAATAACTTAGGATATACTTTCCCTCTCAATGAAATAATGGCATGCATAAATGAGAGGCAATGACATCCAGTTAGCCATTGTGATTCCCAAATTACAGACCCCAATTAGAGGTAATAGACAGGCAATGGTCTATTTCTACAAGTTCAATAGGCCACAGTGAAGGGATTATATCACCACCTTATTATAACTTATTGGCCTGCATTGGGATTACAGAGTATGATGGGGACACAAGACAGCGCCCAACAAACCCAGTATATTGCAAGCTGCAGTCACAAATACTGTGAAGGAAATAAAATATGCTCATTACAAAATACAAGATATAGGGTACAACATAATAAGGCAAAAAATGGTTCAGCAGACCACATGCATTTGGTCAAAAATGTCCACTTACAATCTGGAAAGTGATCATATTACTCAACTTAATAAGTATGAAGCAGATTGACATTAGCAGTTCTAACTATAACTGAAGCAAAGTACACCACAGACATGATTGAGATCGTTGCTACTTGTTCATTTATACATAAAGATAAAGGAAGAAATTAACATGTTTTTACCCACTTATAATTTTCCTTCAGATGATAAGAAAACATTGTTAGCATGAAAGATCAAGATCAACAAACATAATAAGGGAGAGAGGGCAATCATGTAGCAAATTCAAAATGTATGCATGTATACAACACCTGAATGATGTATCTGTTACTTATTGTATGGTATTTTTTCCATCTTCCTTTAGCACCCGCCCCGCAAAGAAATATATATCCAACAAAGATCAAACGTTGACACGCAATCTAATAAATCTTTGCTCACAGCCTTGCATAGATCCCGCATCACATCTCACCAGCCTTGATTTCATCGATCTCTCTAGCTCTCTCATCTACCATGGGGAAGTGGGTTTCAGATAAGAATGTTTCACTTGATGAATGCCTTATTCCTAGAACTGCCTTTTACAAGATACCCTTTGTAACATGGATATTCCAATAAAGAAAGGACCAACAGTAGAAATAAGTTACATTTAATCATGTAATATAAATTAGCTCAATAGTGTGATGGTGGTATTAGGAAGGCACTATGCGTACCATATGTGATGTATTTACCTTATTGAAGTTCTAACCAACCTTGGTCCACAATGGATACTCCACTAATTTTTGCATCTATATATATGTAAAAGAGAATTACCAAACTTTAAACGGTCCAATCAAAAGAAAAATGATCAACAGGCAGATTCTGAGGTTTGTTGAGCTTTGCCTTAAGCTGTAGCCACGCTGCATTGTTACCCATGATAGTAAGCTTAGGGTTTAGGGTTTAATTTAGAGTGTACCATAAGTGGAATTCACATCCTAATATCTAATATAAAGAGAATTAATTGCAGCAAGCATTTAAGGTGTTCCCTAAACTGTTTACTTTCTGTAATAGCTCGTACAAAATCAGGGACACATAAGGTCTGGATGCATAAATATAGGGTAATTGAGTTGTGAATGAAATATAATAATCAAATCTCTACGGAATATTTGTCTTCTAACTGAGATAAGATGCATGTCATAAGTGCATTTGCCGGTACCTGAATATCAAACACGAATCTTGCTATCGCAACAATTATGGCAAAGAAATATGTCGTACACATTAATTTATCGACGACAATATTAGCAACAATCATATTAAGCAGCAAATTAAGAAAAACGGAATATGTGTAGCACAAAATTGTCCATAGAATGCCTCGAAGACCACGGTAAACCAGTCAGAAAATGAGCAACAAAATCAAACAGCTGCCATATGTACCACGTAAACATAGTAAGAAGCATACATACAGGTAAGAAGAAACAAACTAAAGAGAACAAATGCACCAATAATTAATTTAGCACCATGCATATATCACATAAACCATATACATGGATGCATTGTATTGTTACGAGAACTGTATGCACTACCATGTGATGATCAATGCCTGCTGGGACAACGCCCAAGCCTGAGCTCCAAGTCCAGCTCCCTTTCCGGCTCACCCGACTCCTGCCGCTCTGACGACCCGTCGGCCGGCGCGCTTGATCCTTCGCCGACGACGACGTGCTCGTGGCGCCCGAGGCCCAGGTGTAAGTCTGGATCACGGCTGGCCTCGCCGAACAGGCTGAGCTCCGTGGGGCTCACGCTGTTAGGGTTCTCACCCTCCGCGTCCAGCCTAGCCCCGGCCGCAGCCGCAGCAGCCGAACTCGTGTAGTACATGCCGAAGCTGCTGCCGGCACCGATTGGGGTCGGAATCGACGGCTGTGTTGGTGGATACGACGGCCCCAACAAGTGACGGTACTTGTTATAGCAGTCGACGTTCCGGGACACCGTGGTTATGAGGGAGGGTGGCAAGTCGCGGGTCGGCTTCGCGCGGTCTCGGCGGTGGATATTCATGTGGCCGCCGAGTGCCTGCGCCGTGGTGAACCCACGCTTGCAGAAGACGCACTCGTAGTACGGCTTCGGGCTGGCAGCTGGTGCCGGCGTCGGCGCCTCCCCAGCGCCCGCTGCCGGATCCACCTCGTCTTCTCCTCCAGTGGCTGCTGCTGCCGCGACCGGCGGTTCCGGCACAAGCGAGGTCATGGCCTCCTCGCCGGCTGACGCCGCCTTGGATTCCATGCTGCTGCGACTCTCCATGGCTGCGTGCGCCTACCTAGCTACACGATGGTTCGACGGTTTTGGGGATTGGTAAACGAAGGTTTGACGATCCAGCAGACGATCGATAGTGAAGTTTGCGTCCCTGGGGTGTGTACGTAGGTTATTATAAAAGTTGGAGACATGGCCAAAGATGTGAGCATTGGTATTGTCAGCCGTTTCTGAATAAAAGATGATACACGGTTTTGACAACCTCTAGCTTTGGTGGTCATCTACTCTGCTGCCGGCCTTGGTGCATTGCAGCTGCTTCGCTTTCCAGCACGTACGTACTGTGCCCTAGTTGTGTTGTGCTCGCTCTTACAGTGGAAACCTGCAATAGATCGGAGGTGCTTCACATACAAGTATCCGTTTTTTTTAGAATATATATATAACGCAGGCGCAGCATATCGCAATCACGCACTAGTCACTTTTTATACATATCGCAGTCACTAGTCACTTTGCACCGGCAGGTAAGGTTAGTCTCGATCATAAAAATATTTTATAATTACCTAAAACGTTCGTATAGATCTGATCAGCAGTACGTGCAACGTTGTTCTAACATACATATGTATGTATTTATTAATTGATTGGGTTTCACACTGAGCTTTTAGGACAAGACCAATCATGAATTGTGTGATGACTTTACACAATGCAAACCCTACCATGGGTTGTCTTCAATTATCTTATAGCTTCCCTCCATCCATGAAAGGATGCAATTGCTACTTTCTGAAGAGCCAGATGATTTAAAGGTTGACTAATGTTACTATAAAAAACTATTAACATTTGTATATGATACAAGATAAAAATCATTAAATTAATTATAAAATATATTTTCATAGTAAACTTCATTGGAGACATAAATGTTAATACTATTTATGAATTCAGCGTAGCTTAACTGGTTGGGTTCCTTGTAGTTGAACCTACCCACATGGGTTTGAATCTCTGATTTAACACGAGTGCTCATATCTTTCAGTGGTCTCAGTGGTAGGCTACGTAACACACTAAAATTTGTTTTTCTGAAAATATGTTGAAAATGATTTTTAGTGGTAGGCTATGTAACACCCTAAAATTTGCTTTCCTAAAAAATAGGTTGAAAATGATTTATTTATAAATTTTGTGCTCATGAAAATATAGAAAAATAAAAATTAGACTTTTAATCAAATTATTAAAAGTTATCATGGGGTTAGCAACATGCTTTTGCATTCATGTTGGAGGATTTGAATTATATGGCTAAGTGGATGATTCAAAATTCAAGTGAGGTTTCAAAAAGAATTTAAAAATTGGCTTTGAAGTAAAGGAATAAAAAGGAAAGGAGAAAACCCTTCCCTCCCTCCATCTCGCCCGAAGGCCTGCTCCACCTCTGCCCGCACAGGGCAGCAAGTGTAGAAAGCCCAGCTTGGTCCCCCTTCCCCTCTATCCTCTCTCGGCCTGCTCCCTAATTTTCCCTCCCATAGGCCTAGTAGCCGACACAGGCGGACAGCCCGCTCGCGCTCACCGTCTCTAGCTCCCTCTCTCACTGACAGGTGGACCTACCTATCAGCTCCTTCCTCGCCTTCTTTCTTCTTTCTCTCATGTTTCTTTCCTTGCTGCAGCCAGAATCCGATTGGGGATTCCCCCTTTCCTTCCTTGCCAAGCGCCTCCGGGCTATAAAAGTCGTAGCCCTGCACCCTCTGCCCTCAGCCTTCCCTCCACGTAGTCATTGTGACGTTCGGAGTTGCCCAACGCCACCGTCAAACCATAGCGGGAGCAAGCTGGTGCCACCATGCTAGTCTCCTTGTTCCTCTGCCCCTCTAAGCTATTCCCGAGCCTCGCGCTGAGGTAAGGAAGCCCTAACTGCTCTCCATTTCCCCTCTCCCACTCTCTGCTGCTCTGCCCATGCTCGCCGGAGCAGCGTCGTTGACTTGAGACACTGGAACATGCACACCACCCTCCCTTCTCCCTCTTAGCTTCAACTGATAACCTCTATGTGCTCGCCATCATTCCCTTGTGCACACTATTCTTTCCTGAGCAAAAATATGGCTTCTATGGCCGGACTCATTGGCAGACGTACATGGGGATTGGGGGCTGAATTTTTTTGAAGAGGCAGCCCAGCACAGCCCACCAGTAGTCGTTGCCCCTAAAAAAAGCATCGCATCCTTCACTTCACGCGAAGCGCCGCCACTGCATCTCCTCTCCGCGACTGCTCGGTTGCTCACCTACTCAGTAGCTGGACGCTAGTGGCTTTGAGCACTTTGAAGAAGAGAAGGGAGAAGGAAGAAGGGATCTCCGCTCGATATATACCCAGCAGAACCTTTAGTACCGGGCCGTACCACAAATCGGGACTAAAGGCCTTTTAGTCTCGGTTTGTGGTATGGCCTAGGACTAAAGGTTGAACTTTTAGTCCCGATTTGTGGTACGGCCTGGGAATAAAGGTTCTTCATGTAGTCCCGGTCCATGGCCTTTCCTGGGACTAAAGACATTTAGTCCTAGGTGGTTCCTCCACCCGGAACTAACAGTTACTTTTGGTGCGCTCTGAAAGTATTTCCTACTGGTTGTTTTGTTCCCCGCCCGTATTTAAATAGTTTGGACCCGATTGAAGTGGAAAATAATTTCTTAGAAGTTATACTCCTCCATCCCAAAAGAAGTCATATATATTAGTGTATTTGATAATACAGATTATTCTAATTATCATAAAAAAAGTATAAAATGAAAATATATTTCATAATAAACCTAATGACATTATTTTAATGTCATATATATTAGTTTTTTCTATGAATATGGTCAAATTTAATATAGTTTGTCTTAGGCAACTCTATTAATTGTTGGCGAATGAAATACTATGTAGAGATCCATGGACTGTGTCTTTCTAATTGCAATGTGATGTGTCTCAGAGATCTTGGTGGTTAAGATCATCAAGTAGGAAATTTGTTAACCTTGAACATAATATTTAATTAGTCAACTACACAATATGCATGACATCACACAGCTGATAAATTTTAAAAAAACCTCACTACAATATACACAAATCTAACTAGCACTAAACAAACTAAACCTAAAATATACTTCACTAGCATAAAATTTTCACGACTAGTCCCAACTAAAACAACTAGATTATTCGTCTTTTTAACATCGATGGACTTCTTCCACTAGCTCACTTCCTCATCAGATACCGTAGCCGCTTGTGCAAAAGAATTTTGCACGTGTTCAACATATTCTTCCTCTCAATACCATCCTTTACATCTAGTGCCATCCTACTAAAATAAAATAAAGAGGTTTAATCAAAATAATTAACAAAAATAGCTACAAATTGACCGTAACCATCAGATGCGATAAATAGCTCACAATACGATCCGGACACTTGTAGAAGATACGATCCTTGTTGCGACAGTCCTTACTCACTTGCTATTCCATCACAATCTTATGCTCAACTCGCCACACGCGATGAGAGAGAGAGGTTTGGCTCTGTCGTCGCTTTGGAATCCAATGACTTGTAAAGGACTTGGAAGCAGTTGCCATCTAATCATCTATTTCTCTAGCTAAATCATGCACCCCAAATTCCAAAACTTTACAAGATTCTCCATCACATCGAATCTTTAAACGCATGCATGGAGTATTAAATATAAATAAAAAATATAACTAATTACACAATTTGTCTGTAAATCCCAAGACAAATCTTTTGAACCCAGTTGCGTCATGGTTGGACAATAATTACCAAATAAAGCCGAAAGTGCTACGGTGCAGAGATTCCAAAAGTTTTTGGAACTAAGCACTGTAGCACTTTTGGAATTTGGGCACCGTAGCACTTTCGGCTTTATTTGGTAATTATTGTCCAACCATGGCGCAACTAGGTTCAAAAGATTCGTCCCGGGATTTACAGACAAACTGTGTAATTAGTTATATTTTTTACTTATATTTAATACTCCATACATACGTTTAAAGATTCGATGTGATGGGAATCTTGTAAAGTTTTAGAATTTGGGGTGATTCGGGGTCTAAAATTTAGACCATGTCACATCAAACATTTAGATAATAATTAGGAGGACTAAACATGAGCTAATTATTAAACTAATTACACAAGGGTAAACTAATTAACGAGACGAAACTATTAAGCCTAATTAATTTATCATTAGCAAATGTTTACTGTAGCACTACATTGTTAAATCACAGACTAATTAGATTTAATAGATTCATCTCATAAATTAGCCTCAATCTGCGTAATGGGTTTTATAATTAGTCTATATTTAAAACTCCAAATTGGTGTCTAAATATTCGATGTGACAGGTCTAATAAACTTTAGACCAAAAGAAACAAACACTCCCTAACTTTTAAGCTTGCTACATCTAAATATTGAAACTACAAGTGATTTTTAGCTAAATGGTGAACAAAATTTATTAGTTTAGATAGAACCGAAACTAAAGGATCTATTAGTCCCGGGCTCAAAATTTACCGAGACTATTGCAGAATCTGGACATCGACCAAAGACATATTCTTTGGTAGTGAGTTCAATTCTTGTCTTAGGTCAAACTTTTCGAATAACTTCACCATGTTTTTAGAAAAAAGCTCATTAACATACCCAATATCAAAACAATTTTATTAAATGCTTCAAGAAATATGTCTTGATAAAGTATTTATTTGAACTCGCATAGATGTCATCAATATATTTTCCATAATTTTGTCTTAATATAAATACAAAGCTGAAGACTGAGACTATAGTTTGAAGCGGAGAGAGAGCACATGATTAACAACTAAAATAGCTCATTAGGGCACTCCCAATGTAAGACTCTATCATAGAGTCGAAGACTATTTATTACCACTTATTTATTATATTTTGCTGATGTGACGGTATATTTATTGAAGAGAGAAGGTGAAAAAATAAGACTATAAGTCTTATATAGACTCTAAGTCCATAATATTCGATGTAATAAATAGTTTTAGACTCTACAATAGATTCTGCATTGGGAGTGCCCTTAAAGTATATATCCTAGAAGTCATAAACTAGTGTATTTTAAATGTATTTGACTATCAGTATTAATTTAATTATTTCAGTTGCACAACCAATGGTATGGCTAGATGTATTGAAAGTATTTTAAATAATGTTACTACAACTTTGTTAGATATTTGCATATACTACTAACTCCTTCCCAAAATATAAGTGCAGCTTTGGTTATCATATGGACAAGTACTTGTCTATGCACGTACATAACTAGAATTACACTCATTTTGGAACGAGCTCTGTACTAGTTATTAGTCAGCATTGGTTATAGTCTAACATTCTCTTTTGATTAAAGGAATGTAACTGTGGCAGGTATTGCCTTAGGACATCATTATTTTTTTGCGACTCTTATATATAGGACTTCATTAATAGTTATAGCTATAAGAAAAGTAACAGCATTAATTAATTTTCATTAATAGAATACACGAGAATTCAATATGTGGGAATTGGTAAAATTTATTACTGTGTTGGACTATTCTTTGTTGTTTTGTCATCAAATATTATTAGCATGGCAGCTACCACCAAAACGTTAGATCCTTCTAAAAGTGGAAATTATATTTTTAGTTGATGAATTTTGCTTCAAGCTAAGTAATCTTCGTCTCGTCAGGCTTACAAATGGAATCAGCTTGTGTTACATGTACGGCTTGCTTTTTGTTAATTTTTTACACTGAGTTGGCATGGCTGTTTGCAGCTGCTATATGCTTCTGGTGTTGCTGTCATCCACAGACAGCCTTGCCTATGATGCAACTAAATTATTACCAAACTATTTATCATAGTAAAGTATTCCACTGAATGTTTCCGCGGATGTGTATATAAACAATAATATATAATACAGGGTTCAGAAAGCTAGTTACTGGATTGTCTAGCTCTGAGGGCCAACCGGAATCCAGAAATTAAAAATAAAAAAGGGGCCAACTGCAGGCTGCAGCTACTAGATATCCTGTCTGTATACAGTGTCTTATTTTGTGACGTTTCTTCTTACGTCGTATCGATGGATTGACCGATCAACGTGGGCTTATTTCGTCGCAAGCATTTGGACCTGGAGGGAACCGCTCTCAGTTGCCACTATATTCAATTGTCGAGCGGACTGGAAATTAAGCCGATTTTGTCGCTCGTTCGTCTGATGCATCGTCATGAATGATATATACACCTCCCTGAGACCCAGGAGTCTTTCGGTACCTGTTGCTGTCGGTGCAGAGTAGACTGGAATTCGTCAGTTTGCACTTGCGACGCACAGGATCTGGCTGATGAGTTTTGCGTCGTTCTCAGGCAAGACGACTTAGCTATAAAGAGAACAATCACAAGCTTTTGGTTTATTATTGGTCACTAATCAACCTTGCGACGTGTTGTGTCATGTGTGGATCAGGTGATCTGGAAACCATAGACCACTTTTTCTTTGACTGTTGGATGAAAATTTGGATTACATGGAATACTTCTGTGGAGCTCTTAGACAGAATTAGCTAGTCAGGCTCGGGCCACACATTCCATACCCTTCTTCACCGAGGCAACTCTAATAGCAGTTTGGGAGCTTTGGAAGATTCGAAATGATAAAGTGCTCCGGAGGCGCCATTCAACGATAACAATCTGGTGGTCTAACTTTAAGTCAATATCTTCTTTAGTCAGTCAGATTTAAAGATGACCTACGGTCATCCTTTTGTATATGGCTAGATGCTTTCAGTTAAACCTTGTATGTGTACTCTCTACTCTACTATGTACCTCTCTTTTTTCTAAAAAAAATGAATGGAAATTTAAAGGTGCTGTGGGGATCTCAGTTTTTGTGTCAAAAAAACAAAATCAACCGAGCGGCGTATTGTTTTTACTTGTCTGAGAACAATTATGCCACATGTGGACGTCTCCATGGCCTCGATCATGTGGACGACAAACTTGGCCCACTGATGTTTTTATTTGCAAAGCCCGTTGGGTCAGGCTGTGAGGCCGGTTAAGGCGACTTCACTATGTGCGACTATATTTGGAGATTTATTATGTTGATTTGAGTTGTTAAAGATTGGCATATGGTATAAGACCATCCTCGTACCAACGGCATCAATTGTTATTTTACCTGATCGAAAACTTAACTTTTTTTAACCATTATTTGTTTTTTTGCAACCTCTTTAATAGGTTTTAGGCATTGCAGGTAGCACATAGACCCTAGAACAATCTTAGATGCATCTCTCGACACATTCCTTCTAGGAGGCATTTCTAGGTTTTCACGGGTCGTCTAAGAAAACTAGTTAGGCAGATTCTATAGCCGGCGAGGTATCATGGTCTTAGCAACCAGTCAAGGTGTTGCGACACCTGGCAAAGACCTATATATACTCGACAAAGTGTTTGTCGAGTGCCACCCACGACATACACCACTCGGCAAACTGTGTGTCGGTAAAGCCCCATTTGCTGAGTATCATTTATTGGGCACTTGACAAACATTGCCGAATGCTAAGACCCTCGGCAGAAAAAATGTTCCATCAATGACAAGTGACGTCGACGGCACTCGACAAACTCTTTTTAAAGAAAATATATTTCCTTTGCCAAGTGTTGGTTAGGGAGGACTCGGCACACATTTAAAAAAAAACAAATTCTTCTTTGTCGAGTGTCATCTAGAAAGGCACTCCGCAAGCATTTTTTTTGAAAAAATAAATTTCCTTTGCCGAGTGCCAACCTGGGAGGTACTTGGCAAAGCCATGGCACTCGACAACAGATGTTCCTAGGTGCCTAGAATTTGGTCACTTTGCCAAGTGTCTTGCTCTTTGCAGTCGGCAAAAGGTGCCTTTATCGAGTTCAACACTCGGTAGAGTGACCAAAACCAGTATATTTTATTTGTTTTTTGTGTTCCAACCCTACAAAAATTACGTATATAAAATAAGCATCACATGTATTCAACAATGACTACAAAAACCATTGCAAGTAGTTTACATGTCACAAATAATCATCCATAACCACATGTATATCATATCATAAGTGCATGACAAGCACAAGTATCATCCACCACAAGTAATCCAAGAGCATCACCAAGGGAATCACAAATGCAAATACAAGTACCAGCCATAACCACAAGTATCATCCCCAAGCTGGCCACCCCGACTGATTTAGTGAAGCAAGAGGCATGTTATTCGAAGTCACTGGTTGATTCTCCACAAAGGAGAAGTAATTTCATGTGTGTGACAAGATTAATGCTACATGCACAAGCAATATGGACTTAAGATTTTGTAGTGTGTTCTAACTTGCCCTCAACACAAAAGACTTTTGCAACTTAGATACAATCCTATCAACTTGCCTCTAGCTAATTTAGGAAGGTAGAGGTCAAACAAGCAAATCATAAGCGAAAGCAATAAACATTCATACTCATAGAAGTAGTTGCTTGAGGAGGTGGCACGAATAGCCAGGGTGGCGGGGGTAGACCCGCAGCGGCACCGAGACTTTGCAAGTAGTGAAAAATCTACTCCATCCTCTGCCACTCGGCCTCCTGCTTGGCCACCATCCTCGCCTCCATCTCATGCCATAGCCTCTGTTGGTATTTCTTATGTCTTTTGCATATTTCCGCTAACGCACAAAATATACCGCTATAGCACTTCACCCGGGAGTATTCCGAGTTATTGTATTTATTTTATCCAAAGGGAAAGCTATTGGTAAGAATGATAATAAATGAGAGATCCTAGTAATCACCTCAGCTTAGTATCAATCAATACTAGGGTTAATAAATATATGATAGGAAGATTGATGACAAACAAGTGAAGTTAAAAATAAATCAAAATAACTAATAAGTAAAGCTGGGTGCGAGGATGATGAGTGAGAAAAAGGATTCCTATCTTTCATCCTATACCCCCATAAGCATAGCTCAGACACAAAATTTTATATAAAAGATACTACCTCACATCATGTATGTTAGGCGATAGTGGATCGACCGGGAGTGAAACCCTTTCAGAATAAACTATCATGTTATGGTAGCCACACGTGGTGGACTATGAAGGCTAGATAGGTCTATCACCACCTGCTAGCTACCACAAACAATCCATGTGACAAGCTACAACCAAAGGCAACATAGTGTATAAGCACCACGCTTACACCTTCTATCACTACTCTAATGATGTGCACATACCAAATAGAGTACACTGTGATAGGCGATTATCGCATATGAGCATGGGAAATAGGATCACAATCTAGTATATAACAACTATGGACTCAACTATGATCGACAGCACTATAACAAGTATAATACTATATCTAAGTAAAAACTTAGTAAAGAAAAGTAGAAATAATATATTAAATGTGTAAAGTCTAAAGAAGTAAACATACAATTGCTATACTAGACTCTCCAGAAGACGACTCCAGAAACCCCAAGCAAGCATGACCTAACTCTAACTCCCACACTAGACTACACTACTGCTAATAAGTGGAACTACACTCATCTTCACTTGAAGCCTTGAATGATCATGAATGGAGGGTTGACCCTCTATTTATAGTGGATGTAACAGAACCGCCTAATTCATACTAGATTATGTAATAAAATCACTTGCCAAAACAAATGATTCTCCGCCTTAACCTAGCAAAAACCCAGTAGTCCGTGAAATCTTGAAGGATTTCAAACATTTCCACAATACAACCAAGATCGAGATAGTTTAGTAGCACCATTCACACGATATAAGTTCAACATAAGTTAAATAGCATTAGAGTGCGAAGACTCAATAGTTATTACAGACCATAGTTAAAATTGAAAAGGGTAGTGGAAGTCCTCAAGAACACATTCATCTCCAAGTAGTTCTTTTAACAAAGTGCTAGACAGGGACCATAATCGACAACAGAAAAAGACAAGTCTGGAACTGACCAAGCCCATGGTCTAGAAGTCATCCCCAATGGGGTAGAGACAATTTACACAATAGCCATGCAAGAGTTGACCATCTGCAAAACAACATGGGATAAAACCCTGAGTACAGGAATGTACTCAGTGAGACTTACCCGCCATAAATGAAAATAAAGACTCCAAGGAGTATGAAGGCTTGTGGTAGTTTAGCTGACTCTTTTGCGAGAAGCATGCAATTACTTAATCCAATTTCAAGTAAAGATATAGCAGCAAACTTTAAGTAATATTACCTTTCATCTAGATTAGCCACTAGTCTATGTCAGACAAGTTGATTAAAGCATACAATAGTTTCCAACACCACTAGGCTTTCCATGAACCAGATCACTACATTAGTTTCATAGTCATGTAAATATTGTCATTGCCCTAGTCAAGTGCTCTCTAACCAGGAGCGATGGCAATTCGAATCGGATTCCTACTCAGCTGAGGGGGTATTCTATACACAAACCACACTCACGCACGAAGTGAGTTACAGGTCACCGAAGACACTATTCGGGTAAAATCATGGATTGAACAGGGACCACCGACACCCAAGGGCAACCCAAAAGCCAGGACGTATGAAGGTCTTATATCACGCCCCTGTGTCCGAACCCCGACCCGCACTAGCACGATGCATCGCCATCCATTCCCGACCCGAATAGTGTACCGGCTTCACGGTCCGAATGAGTTATCCTTCTAGTTAAGTGTAGGGCATGCGTTCAACATGACCAGAGGGATGACAACACGAACAGTCATTAGTTGACATGATCGACTAACCCCCATCCAAAGTACAGGGAGTTTCCCACCGATCTTAGTTCGAGTAACCATTCTGGCTATCATTCTGAGATAAGCCATAACATGTGTTTAGGATAAACCTATATCTCGTGGGTAATGAAATCACCTGACTTCTACCGAACTATGCCAACTAAGCATGACTGCCACGATCGAACCTAGGGTAACATGGATAATGGTGAAAATAGGGTTGCAAGGTAATATGCATCAATGATTGCACTCAACTCCTAAACTTAATGCATCAAATAATAAATGAGAATAATAAATGTTAGACTTTCGCAAACTGGGAGAATGCTCCGAGGCTTGCCTTGCTCAAAGCTGCTGGGGACGTGGTTCAGGCATTCTTGCAACTGCTCCTCCACATTAGGGTCCTCTGGCTGCACCTCTTGCATGGCTAGCTCCTGCTCCAGGGTCACATTCTCCGGGTTCTCCTCCTGCAATCCTATATGATGTGTCTTGACGGTACCAAAGACCCATTTTTACACCATCAACGAGCTCAGTTTGGAAGGAAGAACAACATATCATGAACATAATATTATCAAATAACTAGTTTCACATGTCCCTTGAGTATAATTATGTAGGTGATGATAAATGGAGGACATGGGAGCCTGTGGGGCTCACTTAGGGTGGTCGGCGAACCCCACTAAGGGCCTACCAGGGGCTCCCATGCACCAAGGATCCATGTGACAACCACCCTTGGATCCACTCTGTGCTTTCTCTAAACAGTTCAAGATCAAAGCACATGGATCCATGGGACCACAAGGAACCAATTTACGATGACACTTCCAGAGTATGTCACATACATGTGGACCATGGTCCAAGCGAAAGGAGGAGCTTGGAGGACTCAACTCCAGGTTGGCCGACTTGTTAAGTGGGCCCAAAGGCCACCTAGAGCCCCCTGACAAGTGGGGCCACCTTCTAGAAGAAGGGGGAGGTCCCCACCTATCATGGGGGAGTCGGCTGACCTAGCCTAGGTGCCCCTGAGCCTCCCCGAGGTCTCCACCGCCTTACTTCATGCCTCCATGTAGTGGATTGATCTCCACCCTTGCTCTATGGCGGTTACAAGGACGGTTTGATCCAATGGAGGACATGGAGCACGCGGATCGCTGACATGGTGATGGAGTACCCCCACTCCACCTCCACTATAAATAGAGGGTCACACCCCCTTCTCACATGATGAAGATTCAAGGCTCAAGTGAAGATTGGTGTAGTTCCACTCTTTAGTAGTGTAGTCTAGTGTGGGAGTTAGAGTCGAGTCGAGCTTGCCTTGGGGTCTCTGGAGTCATCTTCTGGAGAGTCTGGTATAGCTCTTGTACCTTTCCATTTATAGTAAGACTTGTTCATTTATTAATATATATCTTTTCTTTACTTTACTTATCTTGTGTAATAGTATACTTGTTATAGTATTGTTGTGTCTTGTCTTAGTCTATAGAGTTGTTATAGTGTAGATTGTTATCCTGTGATTCCACACTTGGGTACGATCAATGCCTATTATAGGGTGCTCTAGTTGGCGTTTGAGCTCTCAATTAGAGTAGCAAGATAGGGTGTAAGCGTGGTGCTTATACATTAGATTACCTTTGGTTGCCGCGTGTCGCATGTTTCAAGCAGATACCAGCATTAAGTGATAGCCCTGTCTGTGCCTTTGATCCCCGCCACGTGTTGTAGGCACCTTCTTAAAAGGTAAGGCTCCAGTAAAATAGTGTCCACTTCAGATAGGGGTTTTGTCCTCCTATTGTTTGTCTGTTGTCTAGTACTTTCAGGATGTGTGGATGCAATCTATAGCATATCATCTTTGTGTCTAAGTGAAGCATCTAGGCCCCATTGGTTTAGGCGATTAACAACAATGCTAGGTCACTATGACTAACGTGTGTTTTGTAGAGGCAAAAGTATTTGAGTTAGGTCACAAGTGATGCTAAATGAATGGGCTCAATGGTATTCATGCCCCCAAGATGGAATTCATTTCCGGTTTCAAATGGTGGAGCCACAAGGTGTGAGAAGGGCACTAAGTATAGACTAGGGCTTTGTTTTTCCTTTGACTGTACTATAAAGGGGGTATGAGGTTAGTAGCTTGACCTAGGAGAGTTTGAGAATGTTGGTGTATGCACACTTGTCATAACTTGTCCTAAATAACCTACAAATAGCCCTTGAGATGGTAGGAGCAAACCCCCTTCAAGAGACTTAGTGAAAAGAGGTGAAGAAGGGGGTCAGAAGAGCTCTAGACCAGTTTGCCTTAGAGGCGTCGGACCAATGCAAGTGGTCCGACGACCTGTCTTAGGCAGTCAGCGGAGAAGTGAGCTCCGGACAACCTGTCCAGAGGGCTCCGAACCAATGTTGATTGGTCCGGTGGCCATTGAGTTGGGAGCGAGCCCTTGAAGAGGCTCCGGACTAGTCCAACGGCCTGGTCCGACGCCCAGCTCCGGACCAATGCAAGTGGTCCGGAGGTCCCTGGTACAATGAAGTTGTAAGGTGTTTTGTGAGCTCCGGACAAGAGAATTTGGTCCGACGTACCCGACCCAAATTGGTTCAACGGTTCGTAGAAAAGGGAAAAAGAGGAAAATGGCTAGTTGCAGAGGTGGAGGCTATATATAGTTGCTCATCTCGTCCAAGTTAGCTCTCTTGGCCATTGTTTCAGCTGAAGGAAGCTTGTGAGAGTTCTTGGAGAGCCAAGGGCCTAGTGAGGAAGAGTTTGAGAGATCCAAAGATTGTTCTTCCTCCATAGGGTGATTAGGAGTGACAAGTGTGCATCCATCCACCTTTCTAGCCTTGAATGGGTCAAGTGAAAGTCTTGTGCTTGTTACTCTTGGTGTTCGACATCACCTAGATGGTTTGGCAGTGATCGGAGGAAGGTGATCGCCGAAAGATTGTTGGAGGCCCTTCTCCAACTTTGTGTGATCGGTTGTGGGTGGTTCACCGAGCCGGAGCAGCGAAGAACTAGCCCGTAGAGAGCACTCAGTCCTTGCGTGGATCGAGGGGGAGCTATACCTTGCGAGGTGCTCCAACAAGAACTAGGGGGAGTGTCGACTCCTCGATACCTCGGGAAAACATCGCGTTTCAACTTGATTTCTATCTCTAGCTCTTTACTTTCCTGCAATTACATTCCACACTTGTTCTTACATTTCCACTAGAATTGTGTAGGTTGTTCTTCAATTCTATGGCTTGCTACCGCTTTCTAGTTAGGACACACGTTCGGTAGACACTAGGGGGTGATTGGCATTTGTTAGGCTTTTCATTTTATTTTAGAAAATTAAAAAGAGCCCAATTCACCCCCTTCTTGGGCATCTTGATCCTTTAAATTGGTATCAGAGCGTTGTTGCTCTAAATTAGGCTTCACTGCCTAGAGCAAAATGTCCCATGGTGATGGACCGCCACCCATGTTCGATGGGGATGACTTTCCTTATTGGAAAGTGTGGATGGAGGCCTACCTTGAGGCTGTGGATGTCGACGTTCATAAAGCCACCACCGTGGGTGGATCAGTGTTCGCCGAGGATCCCTTCTTAAGAACAATGCTACGGCAAAGAACATTCTTTTTCGTGGCATTTGTAAAGATGTGTTCAACTGTGTGCGGAATTGCAAAACCGCACATGATGTTTGGACAAACGTTTGTGCACTTCACGAGGGGACCAAATGTGAGCATGAGGAACGCTACCATTTGGTCATGGCTAAGTTGAATTCCTTTACCATGCTTGCTAATGAAAATGCTAATAAGATGTACTCACGTCCTAACATGCTTCTAGAGGAATTGAATGGACTTGGGCTCACCCAAATGTCTTCGCCATACGTGGTGAGGAAGATACTATGTGTGCTCCCCATTGACAAATATGGGCACATAGTAACCGTGCTTCACCATGGAGACCTCTCTACATCAACTCCTACTCAAGTCTTGGGGAAGATCAATGCCCATGAGATGTACATGAAGATCAATGATGGCTCATCTTCCTCCACCAAGAAGAAAGAGAAAGAGAAGGACTTGGCCCTCAAGGCTTCCACCAAGGAGAAATGCAAGATCTATTTGGTGGTTGAGGACTCAAGTGAAGATGATGAAGACAACATAGCTCTCATGGTGAAGAAGACCACCAAGATGTTGAAGAGGCTAAACAAGAATGGAGTCAAGTTTGACTCAAAGAAGAATAAATTCTTCACAAGCTCTTCAAGGAAGCCAATCTCCCAAATGAAGTGCTACAATTGCGGCACCCTTGGTCATCTAGCCCATGCATGTCCCGAAGAGAAGAAAGACAAGTTCAAGAACAACAAGTTCAAGAACTTCAAGAACAAGAAGGGTGCATAAGATGATTCAAGTGATGATGATCATGATGAGAAGAAGCAAGAGAAGCCATTCAAGAAGAAGAAGAACTTCAACTTTCACAAGAAGAAGAATGGCAAGGCTTATATTGTTGGTGATTGTCTCACCGACATTGAGGACTCAAGCGACTCCTCCGATGATGAAAGTGAAGAAGAGAAGGTGGTCGCATTGGTGATTGGTTCTTCTATTCCACCGCCACCTCCTCCATCATCACCGGGCTCATCCTCTACACACCTATGCCTCATGGCTAAACACGACAAGAAGGTACAAAAAGAGGATGATGGTAGTGATTCCTCTAGTGATGATAGTTATAGTGATGATGAAGCACCTTCCTATGATGAGCTAATTAAAATTTGCAACAAATACTCAAACATCATAAGGAAGTACAAAGGTAAAAATGACAAACTTCTTGAGGTACAAGAAAACTTGCATGCTAAGCTTGATGCCTTGTTTAGTGCTAATGGTGATTTGAAGCTTGAGAACAACACTCTCACATCTAGCACTAGGGAGCTCAAAGCCTCACTCAAGCAAGCAATTGAGAAACATGATAAGCTTGAGAGGTCAACACAAGAGCTCCACACAAGGTATAACTTGCTAAAAGATGACTACAACCAAGTAAAGCTTGATCATGGAACACTTGTGGTTGCAAATGAATTGCTTTCTCATGATCTTGCCACACATGTTGCTACTAACCCATGTGTGAAGCTTGATGTAGCTACCACTTGTGATGATTTGTTTGATGATATTGCTTTTGAGCAAAGTGCCAAGTGAAAGGGCAAGCAAGTGGTAGAAGCGAACAAGTATGATGACTATGTGAAGATGAGGGAAGAAAACTCAAAGCTCAAGGAAGAGCTAATCAACCTCAAGTCTAACAAGCCCGTTGTCATCAAGCCGGCAAGTGATCAAGACAAAGAGGCTAGCAAAGAAGACAAGGATGCAACCACCTTGATCAATGCACTTAGAGAAGAAAATTCAAAGCTCAAGAATGAGAAGATCAAGCTTGCAAGTGGCATGGAGAGGTTCACCAAGGGCCACAACCTTCAAAGTGAGCTCTTGATGAACACGGTCATGAAGAATCACAAGACCAGAGTTGGGTTCAAGGAGAATAAACTCATGAAGGCCAAGGCAAAGATTGAAACCAAGAACTACTACAAGAACAAGTACAATGGCTACAATCAAGAGAAGCCAAAGCCAAATCCTAGAAGGTGTTTTGAGTGTGGTCAAGTTGGACACTTTGCAATTGAGTGCACCACTCCTCACTGCCAAGCAATGCCAAAGCACACAAGGCCCTTTGCTCATAATGCTCATTATATCATCAACAAAGATTCCAAGGGTAGACCTCAAGTGGTGTTTCTTGGTCCACCTATGAAGAACAAGCCTAGAGTACTTTAGGTTGCTAAGGAGTTGGTTGACAAGGCAATGGGGCCCCGCTCTAAGGGGGTTCCCAAACAACAAGCTTAACTCCAAGTTGCTTGTGTGTAGGTGAACTACAAGACCAGTGGAAGTCATTGGGTGATTGATAGTGGTTGCACCCAACATATGACCGGTGACCCCCGGATGTTCACCACACTTGATGAGGATTGTGCAAATCAAGACAAGATCACATTTGGGGATAATTCTAAAGGCAAGGTTCAAGGCTTAGGCAAAGTGGCTATCTCCAATGAGCAATCAATCTCAAACGTCTTGTTAGTGCAATCTTTGAGCTTCAACTTGCTATCTGTTGGTCAACTTTGCGATCTCGGTTTCCAATGTCTATTCACTCCAAGTGAGGTAGTTGTGACCAAGTTGAATGACTCTTCATTGATATTCAAGGGATTCCAGCACAACAACTTGTATCTAGTGGACTTCACATCCAATGAGGCTAGCTTGCAAACTTGTCTATTCTCCAAGAATTCTTTGGGTTGGTTATGGCATAGAAGATTAGCACATGTGGGCATGTCAACCTTGAAGAAGCTTGTCAAGAAGGAAATGGTTAGAGGGATCAAGGATGTGGTGTTTAAGAAGGACAAATTGTGTAGTGCTTATTAAGCCGAAAAGCAAGTGGCAAACACTCACCCAACCAAAGCTTTGATGTCAACCTCAAGAGTCATAGAGTTGCTACATATGGATCTATTTGGACCTACCACTTATGCTAGTCTTGGAGGGAATCTCTTTTGCTTAGTGGTAGTGGATGATTACTCTCAGTACACTTGGGTGTTCTTTCTTCAAGACAAGGGAGAAACAACCAACATATTCAAGAAGTTTTCAAAGAGAGCTCAAAATGAATTTGATGTGAAGATCAAGAAGATTAGAAGTGACAATGGCACCGAGTTTGTGAACACAAAGATTGAAGATTATTGTGATGAAGTGGGGATCAAGAATGAGGTATCCGCTACATATGCTCCACAACAAAATGGTGTTGTAGAGAGGAAGAACCAGACTCTAATCCCTCTAGCAAGATCTATGCTTGATGAGTACAACACTCCGGAGAAGTTTTGGGCATAGGCCATCAACACCACTTGCTATGCGGCAAACCGCCTCTTCATCCAAAGGCTATTAAAGAAGAACCCTTATGAGCTTGTAAATGGGAAGAAGCCGGATATTTCATTCTTCCAGGTGTTTGGTTGCAAGGTTTATATCTACAAGAAGCGCCAACACTTGGGTAAATTCCAACGGCGGTGTGACATTGGTTTCCTTGTTGGTTATTCGCTTAAATCCAAGGCATACCATGTATTTAACAAAGCCACCGGCTTAGTTGAAGAAACATATGACTTGGAGTTTGATAAAACTAATGGCTCCCAAGGAGCGCTTGAGGAATATGATGTAGGTGATAAACCCTTGAGGGAGGCAATGAAGAACATGTCAATTGGTGCTATCAACCCGTAAGAGGTAAAAGAAGTTGAAGATGAAGCCAATCAAGATCCTTCTCCACCCCGCACGCCTCAAGTTGATGAAGAAGAACAAGTGAGGGAAGCTCAAGAAGATACCTTCATCCCTCAAGATCAAGCCGAGGCAGAAACTCAAAATGTTGAAGCACCACATCCCCCTCCTCAAGAGACTAATAGAAGATCAACACCTATTCTTCAAGCTCACCCCCATGATCAAATCAATGGGAGTCCATCAAAGGGAGTGATGACTCAATCTCAACTTGCTTCTTATGTTGAGCATCACTCTTTTGTGTCTTTTGTTGAGCCTACATGTGTAGAGGACGCACTTGCGGATCCGGATTGGGTGAATGCCATGCATGAAGAGATCAACAACTTCATCCGGAACCAAGTGTGGACACTTGAAGAAAGGCCAAAAGATGCAACAATCATTGGCACCAAGTGGGTGTTTATGAACAAGCAAGATGATCAAGGCATAGTTGTGAGAAACAAGGCTAGGTTGGTAGCAAAGGGGTTCTCTCAAGTAGAAGGACTTGATTTTGGAGAGACCTTTGCCTCGGTTGCAAGATTGGAGGCCATTCGTATCCTTTTGGCGTATGCTTCACATCACAAGATGAAACTCTTTCAAATGGATGTGAAGAGCACTTTCTTAAATGGCTATATTAATGAACTTGTCTATGTCTCACAACCTCCCGGGTTTGAAGACCTAAATTGGCCTAATCATGTGTATAGGTTGTCTAAGGCACTCTATGGATTGAAGCAAGCTCCGAGGGCTTGGTAAGAGAGGCT
This sequence comes from Microstegium vimineum, assembly GCA_022036555.1. Classification (NCBI taxonomy): domain Eukaryota; kingdom Viridiplantae; phylum Streptophyta; class Magnoliopsida; order Poales; family Poaceae; genus Microstegium; species Microstegium vimineum. Next base: position 38,853,512 of record CM039127.1, read on the forward strand.
ATGGGACTTCCTACTTAAGAAGGGCTTCAAGATCGGGAAGGTGGATACCACACTATTCACCAAGAAGCTTAATGATGGAGAGATCTTTGTTTGCCAAGTATATATCGATGACATTATATTTGGGTCAACAAACCAAGATCATTGCAAGGAGTTTGGTGACTTGATGTCCAAGGAATTTGAGATGTCAATGATTGGCGAGCTAACCTTCTTTCTTGGCTTCCAAGTGAAGCAATTGAGGGAGGGCACCTTCATAACTCAAGAGAAGTACACTCAAGATGTGCTTAAGAAATTCAAGATGGAGGATTGCAAGCCAATCAAGACCCCCATGCCTACTAATGGACATCTCGACCTTGATGAGGGAGGTAAACTAGTTGATCAAACTCTCTATCGTTCTATGATCTATAGTTTACTTTACCTCACCGCATCTAGGCCGGATATCATGTTTAGTGTGTGTATGTGTGCTAGGTTTCAAGAAAACCCTAAGGAGTCGCATCTATGTGTGGTTAAAAGAATCCTTAGGTACATAAGGCACACCTCTAGCATTGGCCTTTGGTATCCCAAAGGAGCTCCCTTCCAACTTGTGGGATATTCCGATTCGGATTATGCCGGGTGTAAGGTTGATAGGAAGAGTACCTATGGAGGGTGCCATTTTCTAGGAAGATCACTTGTTTCTTGGTCCTCTAAGAAGCAAAATAGTGTGTCTTTGTCAATCATCAAGGCGGAATACATAGCCATGGGAGCATGTTGTGCACAAATCTTATACATGAAACAAACACTACTTGATTACAGCGTTGTTTTAAAAGATGTTCCACTCTTGTGTGTTAATGAAAGTGTCGTAAAACATGCTAATAACCCGGTTCAACACTCTTGCACCAAGCACATAGATATTCGCCATCACTTTCTTAGAGACCAGGTGGCACAAAAGGATATCACACTAGTGGGAGTTAGAAGCGAAGAACAATTGGCTGATATCTTCACTAAACCACTCAATGAAACAACCTTTTGTAGGTTGCGAAACGAGTTAAATTTGCTTGATCACTCAAACTTCACTAAAAATGACTTTGTGTGACCACCATGCATTCATATGTAAAATAACATGTTTAATCTTCAGTAATGCATATAGGCTTGGCTAACGCGGTTAAGATAACCACCCTCAAAGCGTGTGAAAGAGCTTAACCATGGTTTGAACTTGCAAGCAACCTAGATTCAAATTCCATAATGCATAGCATTTGCATGTGTGTTTCTTCTTGCTTTCTTTTTGGTTAAGTTTGATCATCCGCTGAGTTCGTCCACTTAGGGGAGCATTCCAAGCTCTAGTTGTTACTAATACCCATCTTGTGGCCCTATGATGATCCTCGCTCTTTTTGATCTATTTTCATATGAAACTATGTCTAGCCTATGGCAAACTATTTGCAAAATTGAGGATTTGAGAGATGGTTCTTATGCCAAGGCCAAAAAGTGTTTCTTTCTGCTTCTTTTGTGTTGGTACTTAGCTAGGAGAAAGACTTGAGAGAAAAACAGGAAAATTCGAAGCAATACAAGCTCTGGACCAACCTTCGAACTACTTTCATTAGTCCGACGACCCTCCTCCTGACCAGTGTCCTGAGCCCTGGTCCTTACTGTTGATTTCAGCCAAAACCGTTGGACCACCTCTCTTTGACATCTCCGGACTAATTCTCATTTGTCCGGTTCGCTGGTCAGCTCAACACAGTGCCAAGTCAACACCTCTGAACCACGTGATATGGTTCGATGCTGACCTCCGGACCGGAGTCCGGAGCCCTGATGCTCTCTGCATGACTTTCAAAATTTTGTCGAACTCCCCGTCGGACTCGACCTCCGGACCATTGCATCTGGTCTGATGCTCGATTTCTTCGCAAGTCAACCCCGAGGGCACCTCTATTTTTGACAGTTACCGTTTTTCACTCGTCCGTACACCGCGCCCCCACCGCTCCGCCAGTCGCCCTCGCTCATCCTCACGCTCCACCTCACGCCACCGGAGTGCCGCCGCAGTGCCTCCTCCCCCTGCACTGCTCCTCCCCGCACCCAGCAGCAACCGCGCCACCCTCGCTCTACCTCAGTAGTAGCGCCACCACCACCAGCTCGCCGCCAAGGACCCACCCACCGGCGATCACGCCAAGCACACGTCTACCGCTTCTCTACCCCAAGCACTCACCCACCTGCTATTTCCACTCCATTGCCAGCCACAGAGGCATCCCCCCTCCCTAGGGTTTGCTTACCCCATCTAGGGTTTGGTCGTTTCTTCGTTTCGTCAAGTCTCATCTTTGATTCGGCCTTCGATGACTTCTTTTTTTTCTCTAGGGTATGATTTCTATCTATGATTACACATTTTGTTGAGTCATAGATCAAGTTATGTCCTAGGTCACATTCCTTGCAAATCCATTTGATTCAATTCCAATCAAATTCAATCCAAATTCACTTATACATTTATCGATTGTGATCCACAGTTGGTGAACCCCCTTGCGGACTTTGGCGAGGAGATTGGATTGCTTTTTAGACGCACTCACTTTCGTAAGGTAGCATGGTAGTTTTTTGTTCTATTTCTTATCTAGATGCTTGCTTCCATACGGTTCCTTAACTCTAGTGATTATATATGCTTATATATCCCTGTCTAATCTTTCTAGCAGTCGTCAGTGGCAGTTTGAACTCGGGGCAAAGCCCGCGAGTATGGATTGAGGCAAAGCCTCTAAAGGTTCCATCCCGTGGCTCGGCAAGCCCCTTGTCAAAGATTCTTACGTTGCAGTTGGCAGTTGAGTTTTGGCAGAGTGGTTGGGCAGTGTTTCTGTGGCAGTTGATTCTCTCAGGGTCAGTGGTTTCTTTGTCAGTATCAGTATGGCTAGAGAGAAGGTTGCTGGTTCTGGTGGTGATGCTCCTCCTCCACCTCATCCTCCTAAGGACAAGGGGAAGAGCAAGATTGTTGAGAAGAAGAAGAAGAAGAAGAAGAAGAAGAAGCTAACAGAGGCAGAAAAGGTTGAGGCAGTAGTAGATGCAGCGGACTGCGCAAAGCGAGGTGGTGGTCGGGGCTTCATTCGTATTGGCTCCCCTCCGTGGGCTCTTCCTTTAGAGACAGTTTCAGAGATCCAGACCGAGTCAGTGGCTTCTCCAGTACTGGCAGAGCAGTCAGTGCCTGCTAAGGACTCTCCAACAGCGCCGCTTGTGGCTCCTGCTACGCGCCATGCTACTCGCTCTCGGTCTTCTCAGCCCACTCCCCATGCTGAGGGTCCGAAGCGGAGTGACGTGCACCACGAGTCACACCGGCAGCTGCCCCTGCTCCCGAGCCTCCAGTTCACCTTGACTTGAGGAATATCGCAACGAAGCAGGTTCGGAAGCTTTGGTTTATAGAGCTTGAGCAGTGGTGTCCAGATCAGCGAGACCCTAGAGCTTCACCGGGTTGGCATACCCCGCTCATGGAGGACTTTTACTAGGCAGCTCAGCTTACGAGTATCCAGATATGACCACACAGGGTCTGTTCTCTTGAGAGCATTGTTGCTATAGCTGGAGAGGAGATACGCCCCTTCCTCACGTACCTCCCAGGACTCTCTGACCTTCTTGGTCGCTCCGGGAAGTACGTTGAGCATTGGGTGTGGGAGTTCTATGCGTCCGTTTGGATCGAGCCTACCCACCGATACATGTAGTATACATTCCGAGGCCGACCGTACAGACTCTACTTGACAGGGCTGAGAGAGGCACTTTGCTTGTCCACTTCAGACTACTGCCTGCACGATGAGTGCTACAGAGGCGTTGAGTTGCCACACTGTGCTCGCGGTGGTCGTACCCCCACAGCTCAGTTCATCGCTCCGCTCTTTAGGCCACCCTTTGGGGAAAGGTGTCAACGCACCCCGGCAGAGCTCCTCCCAGTTGTTCACCGGTTGAACGACGTACTCAGGCGGACCTTGTTGCCTTGCACCGGCTACAAGGAGGGGCTGACGAACCTTCAACAGTTTCTGCTTTAGGCACTAGTCACTCAGACACCGTTCGATCTTGTAGATTTCATAGTATCAGAGATTGAGGACGTTGTGTCAGATGGGATCCGAGCTCGCAGACAGATGCCCTATGCTCACTAGATCAGTTTTATTCTAGCTACACGACTTGTGAGGTCTCACCCTAGGATACTTGATGAGTATGAGCAGTCACCGACAACCTTTCCAGATGACAAGGTTCTATCTTCAGTTGACAGCCGTTTGGGTAGCAGGGTGCTTCGACAGGTCAGACTCAGGACCGCCCCAGCTGATATGGATGATGTTGATGCCCAGGATGAAGTTATTCGAGGCATTGAGCATCAGGAGCTTCACGATCTAGACACTCAGAAGGCTGAGGATGCAGCAGTTGACACCTCCTTAGACAATTCTAACACTGACGACCAGCCGATTCCCACTATGGCCCCACGGGCACACGACGCCGAGGCTGGTGGTTCGGGTACCGCTTCAGCAGCTGCTTCGGACCCCCTACTGATGAAGATTCTGGACCGTATCTCTGAGCAGCAGGGCTCTCTTGTTTCAGCAGTCACTCAAGTCCAGCAGCGTCAAGACGAGATGCAGCTAGAGTCTCAGAGGATTCAGTTGCAGACTCAGCAGATACTGGCTCAGAACATGATGTTCATGGCACACATGATGAGATGGACTGGTACCCCTCCACTTGAGTTTCCTGGAGCCCCACTATAAGAAATATGTCATCTTTTGACATTTGATATTAGTCATAATAATAGAAAAATAAGTCATAGATCATCATCTGTGACACAAAGTTGACGAAAAACAAAATGTCAAAGGATGAGCGTCTTTAATGACAACTTATGACATTTAGGTGTTATTGTCACAATGTTATGACATCAATTATAAAAGTCACAAATATTTATAACTTCTGATTTAATGTCATAGGTTATTTGGACAATTTGGCCTGTTTAATAGACAATTTGGCCTATTTAAGCCCATGTAACAACCAAGCTAAAGATGGGCCAGCCCAATTGTTTGGAACTGATTTTTTGCCGATCCAGCCCATTTAATTTTGGCCCAAACAATCTGTTTTTGAATAGCTTCGATTTTTTGTCCAGCTCACGTTACTGTTTTTAACTTACAAGCCCATCATTTTTTTAAAAGTAACCCACATTTTTTGCCTATTTCAACATGATTAAATTTTTGGGATGGCCCAAAATAGAAACGTCCACCATCCACGTTCCAAAGAACACAATTTCGAATTAAAAAAAGGCCATTATAACAGCACAGGCTACAAAATGACATTCAAATCGATTATTAACAGCCCAACTCAATCACAAAATGAACAAGGGCTATTATTACAGCTAAGGTCACATACCATGACATTCAGATCCAGATTATTAACAGCCCAACTCAATCACAAAATGAAGCACAATATTACAAACCACCAGAATATCTGTAGCTCCCATAAGTGCACACAGCTAAAAAAAACTCTGTAGCTCCCATGTTGCTCGCTTTCCTCCTTGCTTTAAACTGCAAATGAACAAAAAAAACATAAAATAAAATAAGTAGCTACTAATGAACTAAAAGAAAATAAGTACCAAGTGATGAGCTAAAATAGATCTAACAATACCTAGGATAATAAAAGCTCTAGCATTTGAAAATCCACTAAGCCTATAAACCGGTAGCTCTTGAAACCAAACTGCAAGTACATGCAAGCCATTTGAACTATTTCATTCTACCTTCACTGAAAAGCAAGTACTGAAACTGAGCTAATTTTCTAATTACAGAATCAAGCTAACTACCAACACACCCTTTGAAGCACATGAACTGATGGACTTGTACCTGTCCTCATCAAATTCCAAAACCCAAATCCAAGCAAAGGAAATAAAGTAAGTTTCTGAATAGACCAATTGACATTGCTAACATTCTTGCAAGTGAATCGTACATATGCAAATCAGAGTGTTGTATGGCAATAAAATAAGTTTAGATTTACCAAATACAAGTAGTCAGTTCGTAACACTAAAGTTTACAGTCCTATTAACAATGCCTACTTTCATTTCAATTCAGAGTCAAGGATGAATTGCTTGTTTAGTTCACAGTTTGAGCAGATATCACAGTTTCTGGATTTATTCTAGGATTTAACAGCGTTATGCTTTCAGTGGTAGGCGACGTCTCCGTCGACAGCGAGACGTCTGTGGTGACTTCGTCAATCTCAAGATTTGCCGGTCTAGCTCGGTTCTTCAGATGTGCTCATATAGGGGTAGGGGTGTGCGTGCGTGCGTTCATAGGGGTGAGTGTGTGCTCGTCTATGTGAGCGTCTGCGTCTGTAACTAGGTCTTGCAAAAAAAATATGGACTCCATCACAGACTCTCCCCATTTTATTGAGACGCACATAAAAAATAGAAAAGAAAAATCAGGCTTATAGAAAGAATAGTAATAAAAAAATAATAATAAAATCTAAAATCATGCTTACTATAACACTATATTGTCAAATCATGAACTAATTAGGCTTAATAGATTTGTCTCGTAAATTAGTATTAATTTATAGAATTAATTTTATAAATAACCTATATTTAATATTCTAAATTAGTATCTAGTAATTGATGTGATCGAGACTAAAATTTAGTCCCTACCAAACAAACACCCCCTTATTATTTGAGTGATAGATTTCGATGACTCGGAGTTCCTTTGACTGGAGGCTAATATTGTTGTTACTGCACTTGGGTACGTGAGATTTATATACACGAACCTAAATGCTTTATGCAGGATTCTATAAGTATTTATATACAACATGAAAATGGGCCACTCACAAGCTGACACATGGGATGGGAAAGGGTGCGGACAACGGGCTGAAATGCCATGGTTGTGTTTCCACGAAATGGGCTGAAATGCCATGTTATATGGGCGGGCGCGCAGGGTCCATAGGAGGCGGGCCGACTGTGCAGGCACGTTCGGCTAAATAAATGGAAGCGCGGGATTTTTCGCAAACAAGAACGGGTGGCGCGGTTTTCAATCCTAATCCGATGGGTCCGCACGTCAGCGCTTGGCAGTCGTCCGCGCTGTTATTTTTTTTTTTGGCAAATCCATGCCCTTGTGGGCTTTAGGGTGAGAGTTTGGTACAACCACTACTGGTTGGCCTTTTGAGTTCATATTTTTTTTCAGTCGGCATGGCTAACGCATACAAGGAGTATTACCGTTACATAGGCTGACACCAATCATTCAGTTTTCAATGGTTGTGATGTTGTTGTGACCTGTGCCATTATTTCGTTTTTTAATTGCTTTCCTGGTGAATGGGTTTGGTTTTTGCTTTAGGCCCATTTCGTTCCTTCAGTTCTTGTTATTTTCGTGCTCATGAAAACAGACGGGAGGGGAAAGGTTGTGTTTAAAAAAAATTTAGAGAGGGCGGGCTGCTTTTTGCTGGCCGGAGGCGGAGGTGCCGGAGCAAGAGGCGGAGCCGGGGGGGGGGGGGGGGGGGGGGGGGGGGGGGGGGGGGGGGGGAGGGGGGGGAGCGGGAGCGGGGGGGGGGGAAGGGGAGGCAGCGCCGATTGCGCCGACGCGAGCGCGGAGCAGTAGGCGAGGTGGAGTGTCGAGGGCGTCGCCGGTTCAGGCGCCGCTGGAGCTAGAGGCGGAGCCGGGGACAGAGGCAACAGCGACTGGAGTTGGAGGTGGACACCGACGCGTGAGGCCACGGACGCTGCACAGGTCGAGGTGTTTACACTAGTTCTGTTTTTTGTTTGTTTCCGTCATGCAAAGGAGTGTAGTTTTCTGAATCTTCTCGTTTGAGGCGGATTCCGTATGTGCATGTTGTACTTTGTGTATTGCTATTTGATTTTTGTTTTATTCATTTTGATTTGACAATCTGTTTGTGCACGGACATATGGGGGGAGGTCAAAGGTTTTCGGATTTGGTGGCCACTAACATTTAGGCATAAGGACTGGGGGAAGCATTTTGCTGGTGTATGATCTTCTAGAATTAGTGTATGTTGGTAGTTGAGCTTGTACGTTTGATTTATTATGGATTTTTCATTGCTAATTTGTTTCAATCATCGACACTGTAAAGCTCTGTTACAGTTTTGCCATGTAGTTATGTTTGTATTGTTCAGTTAAGTGTCAGTTTATGTTCTAACTGTTAGTGTTGTTGGGTGTTAGTGTAAATTGATGCATTAGTGAGTGTGATTTGTATATCTCCCCTTGTGCTCTATCAATCAAGTGCATTTGAGTTATCTGATTGCTTTTTTTTTGGGTTTGATTGTAAACTGATGCATTAGTGTATCAAGAGAAGGTGGATGATTTAGACTAGGTGGCAGCAAGTTGTGTCTATGATGAAAGGAGCGTCAAAGTTTGATGCCTGCTACCTCAATGAAGTTAGAGTGCAGGCTGTTGGAGAGGTTCATGGAGCAGTGCATGATGTCCTGTGACTTGCATTTGTTTATTGCGTGCAGTAGCTTGAGCTCTGAAGACATCACCATGTGATTATTGATTTGTTGTGCTTCCACACATTTAGGAATTAAGCAACTATAGTTAAATGGATGTGTTGCACTGAGTAGACTTTGCACAATGCCTTTACTAAGATTACATATATGCACTGTGGTTCAGTGTTACTTTCAGGTTCATATATGGCTTCGTAAATTCTAGATATTAGTTGTTCTTCACGGAAGCTTGTCTCAATTAGTGGATTTAATTTTTGTTTACATATTATTCATTTTGGAGATTGAGGTTATCAGTGTTTCAGGTTGCCCTTTCAGATGGCTACCTACTTGAATCATAGATATTAGTTTGTTCTTCGTTTCAGTGTTTTAAGTTTTTGTGGTTACAATACTATGATATCCCTATTATTTATGTCTCATTATGTTCTAGTAGTGCTTTTGATTTGTTCTTTGGTAATATCAATCAATACTTTCAGTATCCTGTCGTGGTATCTGCGGTTTATCTATGTATTCTGAAGCTTATTTTTTACATGTGAGATGATCTAAGCAACAGTGCATCAAGGCCATTTTTCTTGATTAGCAGTGCATATAGTTAATTGTTTGTTGCTTTCCTGTAAATTTGGATTTTCACTTAATTTTCATATATCAGCACCATGATTTTAATTGGTGGTTATGAACCAGTCTTTTGTCTCTGATCTTAGTTTACCTTCTTTTAATGATTAGGGTTAAGCAGTAGTATCATTTTTATTTAACCAATTATAGTTTTTTCCTTTAGATGACTACTAAAAGGACAAGATTCACAGAATCTGATGTTGACACTACAAAAGGAGCTCATCACCGTGAACCTAAACATCAGTGGGACAATAATAATGTATTTTTCCAATAATTTTGAGTAATCTATCTTTGTTTTCATTTTTGTCATTTATAAATTGAGTACTTACTATTTTTTTTTTGCAGGATCTTTCTGGTGCACATATACTGTTGATGGAGGAATTTATTGACTTCTGTAAATCAAAGGTGTTTGTAGTTATTTTTTTGAAATGATATTTTTTGTCGGGAAACGTTTTCAGATGCTTTGTTTAACATATTTTTCACATATTAACTTATCCTCCTATTATAGATATCAAATCAGGATAACAAATTAGATCACCACTCCAAGAAAATTCATAATACAGTAAAGAAGGTAACTGCTTGACACCACAATTTATATTAAGTTTAATATCATTTTTATCTACTTGTCTTTTGTAATTTCTAACTGTAATTTTTTGTTCTTGTTTATTAAAGACATCTATTGATTCATATAACTTCAAGGAAAAACTTGCCCTCTACTTTGGTGACTACTTGCCCGCAACATAATATTGACACTATCCTACTCAATGTAATCAGATACCACAAAGACAGGGGTTATTCATATGTTATTTTTCCGGGTGTTTTCTTTGTCTATATACCTCCCACTTTTGTGTGGTGGAGATATTTCTTAAGATTCGTGCTCAGTTTAGTAACTTCTCCTTTTGCTGTGTGTTGTGGACCTTGTGTGTTTGTGTTGTTTGGTATTTTCTTGAAATCTCCCGCTGACGGAGTTGTATGCCGCTCGCCTCGACAACTTCGCGGTATTCTGTTACCTGCGGCTGAAGCCGAGGCTCACGTTTAGGTTCCTGTAATCATGACTTTCATTCATTTTTGGTTTGGGTGTGGGCACGAGTTCTGGATCTGCCTTCTCATCCTCACTTACATCCCAGGCCTCCTGCCATCTCCACTTAGAAGCTTATTAGTTTAGCTACTATTGTCCCTTGTTTGCTCGATGGTAGGTTGCCGATTTCAATACCTACTAATACCTCGTAGCACTTGTGTTGCTGTTATCTGATTGTATTTATCTATTCATATGTCAATTGAGCCACATCGTTTGTCAATATTGATTCACACATTGTTTGTCAGTATTGATTCAGACATTTCGGTGTATAGTCTTTCAAATTCAGTTTTCTTTGGTCTCAGATCAGTTATATTTTATCAGTGTTTTTTTTTTAAATTTCAGTGAACTGTGATTTGGATGGATGGTGGTGATTTGTGAACTTTTGTTAAGTTAATATATGTGAATAGGAGGAGTGTCTGACATCTGAATTTAACTGAAACTTTTGTTCAGTTAAGTTTCAGTACTATAATCTAACTTGATGGATGTTAACACATTTGAATTTTGTTAAAATATTCCTTCTAGAATACAGAAGTGCTTTGCTCATGTTGGCATATCTGAATTTTGCTAGCTTGCTAGGTGTTTCAGTCGTATTTATTGTTCAAGTTTCAAAGTCTGGTAGGTTCAGTTTATTTCATCTATCAATTTTTAATTTTCAGTCTTGAATATATTTTTTCAGTCCAAATTCCAATATTAAATATTTAATACTGATAAGGATCGATTTGTTGGTTTAGTGTCTCAGTTTCATTAACAAGTTCAGCAACCAGTCATAGGGGACCGATTTCTCGGTTTGGTGTGCTCAGTTACGCTTCTGTCACTGAGCACTAGTCACATTTGTCTTTCAGAGTTTTTCAATTTTTCAATTTAACAGTTCTGAACCAGTAAACATTGAAGGATAAAATTGTTATTTTTCAGTTTAATGAGGTATGACATTCAGTGTTTCAGTATTCCTTTCAGTTTAATGAGTTTGAGATTCAGTCGTTCAGCGTCAGTACTCACATGTATTATTTTTTCTTTCTTTGTTTTCTTGTTTGATGATTCCTAAATTTTTGGAATATATAATGTTGATTTCGTTTCTTCTTGATCCAGAGCAAGAGGAGCATGCATGCACGCATGATGCTAGCTAGGCCACCAATAAAACAATATAAACTTTTGGTAGGTTATATTAGCTGGTAGTTAATTATGGTTGTCTAGTAGCCATCTGCCCAAGTTCTCTTGATGGCACCATGCAGTACTTTTGTGTCCTGTAGCTGGTTCTGGACTTTGTGTTTAGAAAGTTCAGTTCTACAACTCTTGGTTTGAATCTCTACGTCCTTTTTGTGAATTCAATCCATCAATTTATCAACTTCTAACAAGTATCATACTTGAGTAATCAGGTCTTTTTATTAGTTGTTAGCATTCAGGTTTATGTTTTATCCATCATATCCAGTAAACAAGACAAGATAGAAATTAACAAATATCTTTTTGACATACAAGATAGTGAATTACATATCAGGTGTCATAACATCCTATTACATAATTTATAAAATATTTTTGTGTCTTGATAGTAGATGATCATCATCCTTTTCTCTCTGGTCCTATTTGTTGCCTTTTTTCTTCATGCCATCATGTCTGCAGCATTGAGCTCAGGTGCTTGAAGATGTTGCTTCCCTGACATTGTTTTTAAAGTAGAATTAGTATATAAGGATATATTTGCAGATTTACATTAGTTATCAGTGCTATTTATTGTTTGCTTTTCAAAATTTGAATTTGTTGCTATTGTATTACCTTTTTTGCTGGAAGGCCTTGCATCTTCTTTTGTTTTTTTCTTGATGCTCTTTGATTTGCTCGTTGTTGTCTTCTTCTTTTTCTGCTTCTCTATCTTTTTTTTTGCTTTCGTTTTCGCTTTTCCAACAATTGTTTCCTCCCTTTTCTTTCGCGGTATTCCCTTTGATTTGACTTTGTCAGGATTCTGAATTGTAATACTGCAGCTACTTTGTCCCCCCTCTAAAATTCCATTTGTTATACTCCTCCTATTAACACTTTGGTCTCAGCTTCTTGTATTGTTTTCTTCTTCGTCTTCTATTGCTTTCATTTCAGTTTCCATTAATTCATTCATTTCAAGCAAGTACCGATATTTCTTTTCTGTAGTTGCTCCAACTGATGCCAATTTCAGAAATTTCTTTGTCAGATCAGTAAGTTTGTCAGATTCATCTTCTTCAATGGAATCAACTGTATCTTCAATTGCTTTTGTTATCCCAATCAGGTATTGACTTCTTGTATTTGTTCTTGATCCTTTAGATGCAAGTGTGACTAGCATTCTAGACAGATAATTGAGCCGAAGTGTGCTATTTTCTGCTGCCCCTATTGCAGGTAATTATGTTTGAATTTTCTTTTCATTCTTTCTCCACCTGTCTAATACATATTTTTCTGGAATTTCACTTGTTCTCAAGTGCAGCATAACCTTCAAAACAAGAGAGCATAAAATTCCATCTTTATCAAATTTCCCACAGATGCATGCATACTCCTTCTCTGGTAAGTTCACTAGGACAATGTATTTCCTCATTCTATATTGTTGTTCATTCATATTGGCGTCAACGTAAACCTCATAAGCTTGTTCATATTGAAGAGTGTCTGCCTGAAGTCCTGTAGTTTCCCTTAGTTGCTGTTGGAACTTGACAAATATTGCTTTCTTATAGTGTTCCCTTGCTTGCTTCTCAATGTTATATTTTGACCACAGTATCTTTCTTTTTCTATTTCTTGTGTGGTAGTCATTTCTATCTTCTCTATTGTGTATAGTGTCAGCGATTCTCTGATATTCATTTAGAAAGCTCATGACACTAAACTGTGGTCCAACTCCTTTTTTGAACACTGAATTAGTCCCTTCACTCCTTGCTGTTGTCTGAATGAATGGAAAGAACGCATTCTTGAAGTACACTGGCACCATAATTCTTCTCTTTGCCCAGAGATCTTGCAAGCACTTTATATTGTGTAGGTCATAATCATTTACCATTTTCATCCATAGCTCTTCAAACTCTTGTTCTGTTACTGAGTTCTCCAATATATCTTTGAATTCTTCATATAGGCCTTTTTTTGATTTGAATACCTTGACCATTTTTTCTTCTAGATTCTTCTTCACATGGAACCAACATATTCTATGCCTTGCACTTGGAAAAACTTGTGATACTGCTTTCATCATTGCTGCATCTTGATCTGTTATAACTGATCGTGGGTGCTTGTCATTCATTGCGCTCAAAAATTGCTTGAAAACCCACATGAATGTTTCTGTTGTTTCATCTCCCAAGAACGCACAAGCAAATATGTATGTGTTTCCATGTGCTGAGATACCCACAATGGGTGCAAATGGGAGATTGTACTTGTTAGTAAGAAATGTTGTGTCAAAGCTAATGCAGTCCCCATATGTTTTGTAATACTCTCTAGCTTTTGCGTCAGCCCAAAAAATGTTCCTGACTTTATTTGACTCACCCATGTCAATCGAGTAATAGAACCCATGGTTTTCGGCTTGCTTCTCACTGAAAAACTTCAGTACTTGTGTCATGTCATTCATTGTCCTTTCTCTCCCTACCTTGCTGCTGTAATTTGCCACATCCTTGTCATCATATGATAGGGCTGCTCTTCCCCTCTCATATATGATAGAATGGCAACCATATTCCTTGTAGGGATGTTTACTTTCTTCAGTGTTCTAATCATAGCTTTTTCTTCTGTTGTCATGTATTTGTGGGTCCTAAAGAACTTTACTTCTGAAATTGTCCCAATTTCATGATTGTGCTCCAAATGTGCAGATGCTATGGTCCAAACTCCACTGGCCTCTTTGATAATTATGGCAACTTTACAACCTATTTTTGCAATGATACTTGTTTGTCTCTCAGGTACTATTGACTCCATTGGATCTTCATCTTTGTCATATTGTTTTCCATACTTATTGCATCTCATAGTTATCTTTGTGACTTCATTATTTCTTTTCTTGCTTGTAGTGTGGTAGCTGCTAGCAAGTACTAGTGAAAAGTGAGCCAAATAAGCATATTCACTGCAAAATCTTTGTGCCTCATCTGAACTGTTGAAGCGCATTCCTGCTTCAGGTATATCTTTCTTCTCTATCTCTAGCATTGTTCCATTTTGTTGTCCCTCTATTGGTTCTGTCTCTAGGAACATTTCAATATCTTCTTCTGATATGTCTGCAATTCTTTGATGTGCATCATTAGCACTTTCTGTTTCAAGTTGTTGGCAGTATGTATCCACCTGTACCTGCATGTTTTTTTGTATACGTCAAAATTTGATGTTTAGCAATGAAAAAACAATCATAACTGAGTAGTATGGATTATTGATATCTTCTTTTGTGTGAAGGCATATTTTTGCACTTACTGATTCCAAGTTCATGGATTCAAATATACTTTGATCCCATGGATTGACTTCATGGTCCATGTTGTCTTCTTCAGCGTCTTCTCCTTTCTCCTCTTCAGTATTCTCTTTGTAGATAATTTCATTTTCTACTTCTGTAGTGACTGTTGTCATTTGTGAAATAATGCAATCTGCATTTTTTTAGTTGCATCTTCCTCATCAAACCTGCTTGTAGTAGTGAACATTGATGTCTGCAAATTGAAAACGATAAATAAATGGGTTAGCAGTTGTTTTGTGGTCTTAACTTTTGGTTTTTCAACACAACAGATGTTTTGATGATCTGACCTCAAAATTTGTAGCATCTTGTAGGATTAAATCAGTGAAGGTACGTGGTAGCCCTGTATATGATGTACCAGACACAATTATATTAGCTAATATAATCGGAGTTGTAACTAAATATTGAAATTAAATAGAATGACAAACTTGGCAGGTCCAGCATCCGTTAGCTGGCGAGCACAACTTTTTTGTGTAACAAGGGGTTTTCTGTTCTTTTTTTTCAGTAAAACCTTTTGTGTTTTGTCTACCCTTTAAAAAGCTCTATAAAACATCTCGTCTAAGCTGAGACGAGGATTTCTAAATTACTTCTCCATTTTTTGTGTAGATAAGGAAACCAAGTTCCAGCAAAAGGACTTCTCCATCTAAGGGACTGGTATGCATATACGCTATAGCAGACCTTTTGTATTTTTGCTCAAATGCTTGGCTAGAGATTTTGAGAAAGTGAGAATTGGATGGCTGGGTCTGCTATAATGTGTTTTTTTATATAGAGTTCACCAATTTGGAGTCTGGATTAACTATCTGAGTCAGACTATTTTCCAAACCCAGATTCACCATGTGTTACACTACTCCATCCCATTTGGTAAAACAGTGTATAGCTTGGATGTAAATATCAAATACAGGGGGGAAATTATACACTATTAACATAGGTTTTTGGCAAATGAGTCTGTCCTTTTTTGGGGGAACCTAATATGCCAGTGATTGATATAGGACAGACTAGGGTCATAGGTTTGGACTGTGAGAGAAAAAACAGTGGGGGGCAACAAACATCAACCCATGATATTATCTTTTCCAGTGCCCAACATTACACCAAAGCCAAACTCCACTCCACCACAAGCATCATGAACAGTATCAAATGTTTATCTGTACCTCTTCATAGCTGCGAACATCATCCATTGCATTTATCTCTGTAGCATTTCCTTCTGATGTTGCTATGCTTTTTTCAACATAATTTAGAATACTTTCGCTACTTGGGGAAAGCTGGATGGTTGAGTTTCTGTATGTACATTGGGTCTTCTCTTGCACATCTTGTAATTTGTAATTCTGAATAAATACATTGACAGTGACAACAGTTAGAGTCATAGTTATTTTTTTGTGGTAAAATTATGCACTGTTGTCAGGTTTTACAAGTTCCGTTTATTGTATTGAACTATGAGACCTTAAATAAGGTACTTAGCTTTTGAGCAAAATTTTTTGGAATTTCAATATGTGCAACAAGAAACACTGAATTTAGTACATTATGATAAAAAGTTACCTGCTCTCTTGCTGCATCATCTTGCTTCAGGATTGCTATGATTCTTGATGCCTACGTATCATTAATTAGAATGTGTAAGCTTTTTATATTGATATTAGAACTACTGGCATGTTTATTTAGTGATCTTTTTTTTTTCTTCAGGTTTGATGTTTTTTTGTTAATTTGATTATCTAGATCTTAGGTCCTGCATATTGAAATTTAATGGATTGTGCTCAGAAAACTAAAATTGATGGCTACACAACTCACTGTTTGCAGCAGGCATGATTATAAAGTATCAAGATGCATTCAGGTAGTGATCTTTTTGTTCTTCAGGTTTGATGTTTTTTTTTGATAATTTGATTATCTAAATCTTTAGGTCTTACATATGGAAATTTAATGGATTGTGCTCAGAAAACTAAATGTTGATGGCTACACAACTCACTGATTCCAGCAGGCATGATTACAAAGGATCAAGATGCATTCAGGTAGTGATCTTTTTGTTCTTCAGGTTTGATGTTTTTTTTGTTAATTTGATTATCTAGATCTTAGGTCTTGCATATGGAAATTTAATGGATTGTGCTCAGAAAACTAAAATTGATGGCTACACAACTCACTGATTCCAGCAGGCATGATTATGAAGGATCAAGATGCATTCAGGTAATTCGAACTTTGAATTAGTTTTCTTTGGATCTAGTTACTTTACCTTTGTTTCCTGATGATTATCTTCTTTTTCTTGTGTTTGAATCTTCTGTTTACCCTTCCCTTTGTCCTCATCGCATCTGTTCTATATGGTTTGGTTTGGGTTGGCTTTTTGGTTCTTTCTTGGCAGTCAAGTTGATCCCTTCTTCGTTCTTTTATGTGTCACGTGAGCACGTGAGATTTATTCTGTTTGGGGAATACATCGGATCTGGTGGAGCCGTGGAGGTTTGTTCTGTTTGGTCCACCTGTTCCAGAGATTCGGTTGTTGGCAGGTTTTTTTTTCAACCACTTTTTTATTTTATCCGACTTTTTTTTCGGTTGTTTTTTTGACCCATTTCTTTCGGAATGTAGTAATTTTTTATTGCTGATGTGTCGTTGTGTGATTTGTTAGAAATCTGGTTGATTGAAGAAAACAAAATCAACCGGAAGTTTTGTAGTCACTCCCTTTTGTTATTTATCTATTTTGATATTCTTGTTGATTGAATCCTTAAATATTTTTTATTTTGCAATCCATAAAATAATTATATGGTTGTCAGTTTGATTATTTTGCAATCCATAAAACACCTAAATATGGTTGTTCTGACCATTGCACGGCGCGGTGTGGAATGGTCGGAGCTGTGGGAGCTCCAATGGAGCTCGCCGAGCACGCGGAAGAAGGAAGGGAGGGAGGCAAGGCGCGGAACGGCGCGCGGCGCTCGGAGCAGAGATCCGGCGGACCGCGACACAGCGGCACACAATTGGCACCGTGCGAAGCCTAACCGAGTGAAAGGTCCTAGATGGCTAGAGATGGCTAGAGGTGGAGTGAATAGCCTAATTAAAAATTCTACAAAACACTAGAGCGAAACTTTTTTTCTCTAGCTCTACTAGGGGTGCAAAGCCACCTATCCAACCAATTCTAGTTAGTTAAGTGGCTAACAAACAATAGCAAGAACCTAAAGCACTCAACATGAGGTAGCAAAAACAACTAACAAGGTAAGCTAACTAGCATACTAACTAGACAAGATATGGAAGAATGTAAATACAAGAGAGGAGGTGATTGTTATACCGATATGAATAGCCAATCACAAGATGATCACCAAGAGTAGCCGGGAGATAAGGTTGACACAAAGATTTTCTCCAGAGGTTCATTTGGTGACACCAAGCTAGTCCCCATTGTGTCGACTACTCAAATGGTGATTCGGTGGCTAATAGGCAATCACAAGCCCTAGCCCACTACTCAGGCGCCACAAGAATCCACCCAAATGAGAGTAACTCAATGACACAAGCAATCCATTAGAGTTACCCTTTGGCCCTCTCACAATCATTGAAGCCGGTCGCGAACAATCACCAACACACGCCGAAGCTTCCTCAATCGCCCAAGCTGTCTAGGTGTTGACAAACACCAAGAATAACAAGAAATCCTGCGGAGTTGAGGATGACCAAGTGCCACTAAGATGCAATGCAATGATCAAAACACTTGGTTAACTCAAACTCTCACAAGAATGCAATTGAAGCAAAGAGAGATGAGTTGGGGGCTATCTCAAGCAAGCACAATGAGTGAGAATGAATGGGAGGTGCAAGAGTATGCCACAAGGGCCGACCAAAACAAATTTATAGTCACCCTCAAACAACTAGCCGTTTTGCCCCTTCATCCTGCTTTCCTGCGTAGCTCCGGACGCTACCTGCATGGGGGGGGGGGTCCAGACCCTTCCCTTTTGAATCCTGCCGTTGGCGCCTTTACCAGGGCCTTCCACGTGGCTTTGGACGCATGCAATAGTGGCACTCCGGAAAAACGTCGCCTGCGTTCGGACCTTGAGCAGATACAGTCTAGAGAGCATCCAAGCTCCGTACGGTTCTCCAGAGTTCATCGTCCGGATAGTACTTAGCGTCTGGACCTTCCACCAGAGAGGTCCAGAGAGCTCCAGGACTTTGGACGGTTGTCCGGAGCACACCTTCGGACGCTGAACGTTGTTCAAACCCACTGTGCAGTCGAAGCCGAGGGGTAGGGTTTGCTTCTAGACGCGTCTGCGTTGGTCCGGACCGAGCAAGCCCATCGTCCGGACTAGCGTCCAGACCTTCTTCCTTGTCCAAACTGAGCTGCATTCTTCACTCCATTTCCTTGTGAGCTATCACTAATTGTTACAACACTTGTACACGTGTGATAACTTTTACATTGAATTATCTTGGAATTTATTTCATTTCTTTTGTCACTTAGGTTCATTTTCATATACAATGCAAATGACCTAGTGACACATGATAACCGCAATTGACATGAATTTTCCCTTTTTGATAGTACGGCTATCTGTCCTAAATGTGATCACACTCTCTATAGTGTCTTGATCACTAAACCAAAAATGATCCTATGATATACCTTTTCCTTGAGCTCATTTTTGTTTTTCTCTTTCTTCTTTTTCTTGTCCATGGAGTACTTGATTCATCATGATCATCCTTTTAGCTCCATGTGTCAAGGTGGATTACCCTAGCCAGATCACATACTTAAGTCATAGGGTTAGTCCATGGATGTCATCAATTAACCAAAACCAAACTTGGGCTTTCACCGAGGCGGTGTAGCCGCGTTGCGAAGACGGGGTGGTGGTGCGAAGCTGAGCCGAGCACAGAGAGGGATGGCGTGGAGCAGCGCGGCGGGAATGACGCGGTGCCGGCATCGGAGGCGACGGCGGCTGGAGCGAGCGAGCGAGCCACGGAGGTGCTACTGCCAATGCGAGGGGTAGAGCTGAGCGAGGGAGGAAGAGTGGGATCGAGTGTGGGGCGAGGTGGGGGACATGAAGGGGTGTAGGGCGTGCGGTCGGGGGCACCGACCCGGCCGACCGTACGTCGCTAGCCGCGTGGCGCACGACGTCTGACGTGCGCGGCGAGCGGTGCGTTTGGGCTTGCGGCACTGGAACGGCGTGCGGAGCAGCGCAGGCTCTGTGTGGCAGTGTGAGTCGGCTTCCAGCTGTGGGTCGAAAGGGTTGGGGCCAGCCCGCCAAGCCAGGTATTCCCTTTTCCTTTTTCTTTTTCGTTTTTATATTTCCTATTTTGTTTAAAACTAACTTTTGACAAATTTAAGATGCTTTTCAGGTTTAAGTGAAAAAAACTTGTACAGTTAATTAAACTACACAAATTTGATTAAAGAAGCACAATCAAATTTGGTTTAGTTTTCAAACAATAAATATAAACCTGATTTTGAACCTAATAATTCATTATTTAGGATTTAGCCAATTTCAAATAAAATCTTAGGAATTTAAACTTGCATCTCTATTATAAATCAAACATGAAACACTAATTCAAGGCTTAGCATGTTGGCACTGGTTAAAAAGATTATTAACTACCTCATCTAATATTCACTGATTAAACAAACAACAATTAAATGCTTTAAATAAAAGAATGCACATGACATGCACTAATGCTCATACAATGATGATTAGGTTTTAATTAAGGATGAATTAATGAAGCTTAACACTAGAGGTGTTACCGCTCTTCCCCTTAAGAAAATCGTGTCCCGAGATTTGAGTCACGAACCATTCATTGTAGAAGTATTTGTAAGCCCTTTTTAGATACTCTACCATTTCCCAGTTGGCATCTCTCTCGTCGTGGTGATCCCACTGAATCTTGTAGGTTTTTACCACTCTGTTTCTTGTTTCGTGAAGTTTCGTGTCAAAAACTTTCACTAGCTGTTCCTTGTAGGTCAAGCTAGGCTTAAGCGTGACTCCAGGACTCCTTAGTCCTTCCTCTGGCACCCTCAAGCACTTCTTGAGTTGGGAGACATTGAAAACAGGGAAGATCGAACTCATATTCTCTGGTAGCTGTATCTTGTAAGCAACGAGACCTTTCTTTTCAATGATCTCATAAGGACCAACATACCGAGGAGATAACTTCATTTTACTCCCAAAATGTTTTACCCTTTTCATTGGACTGACCTTGAGGTAAACATAGTCTCCAACTACGAACTCAAGAGGTCTCCTTCGCTTATCCATGTAACTTTTCTGCCTTGACTGTGCAACGACCATATGTTGATGAATTGTTTTGATCTAGCTCTCTGCTTCATTAACAAAATTGTTACCATAGAATCTTATTTCACCAGGCTCAATCCAATTCAATGGTGTTTTGCACTTTCAACCATATAAGGCCTCAAAAGGGGCCATCTTGGTACTTTCTTGGTAGCTACTGTTGTAGGCAAACTCGGCCAAACGTAACATGATTTGAATCAACCTTTGGAAGACAACACGCAAGCTCTCAACATATCCTCCAAAGTTTGATTCAACCGTTTTGTCTCCCCTAAGGTTTCAGGTGATAAGATGTACTATGAACCAACTTCATTCCCAAACTTTCCTGCATACGCTGCCAAAAGTGAGCGGTGAACTGCGGGCCTCTATCGGACATGATTGTGTATACCATGCAACTTGACAATCTCCGACAAGTACTTCTCTGCACAGTCTGGGGCTTGGTCTATACTACAAACGGGCAAGAAGTGAGCCGATTTTGTGAGACAATTCACGATTACCCAAATAGCATTGTGGCCTTCTTGGTCATAGGTAATTCGGTGATAAAATCCATACTTATGTCATCCCATTTCCACTCTATCACAGAGAGGGGATTCAGCAAACCTATAGGCCTCATGTGGATAGCTTTGACTCTACAACAAGTGTTGCACCTAGCCACATAAGCTGCCACTTCCTTTTTCATTTTGGTCCACCAAAAATGGCTTCTCAAGTCATAGTACATCTTACTACTTCCAGGGTGGATGGATAACTTAGACTTATGTTCTTCATCCATTATCTTATTTCAGTGGTCGTGATCTCTAGGTACGACGAGACGATCGTCAAACCATAACACTCCTTGCTCATCAATAAAAAAATGCGGAATTTCTTCCTTCTTCATTCTTTCCTTTAGGTAGAACATACCCTTATTTGTTTTCTGTTTATCCACAATTTGATCCCTCAAGAGACATTTTACCTCGATATTCAACATAATCTCTAGGCGGATAAACTTGTTTTCCTAGGACATGAAGCTTTGTAGAACATGGCAATGGGACTTTGTACTCAAGGCATCTACAACAACATTTGCCTTTCCTAGATGTTAGTGTATTTGCAAGTCATAATCCTTTCTCAACTCCAACCATCTCCTCTGCCTCATATTTTCAATTCTGATTGGGTGAAGATGTAATTTAAGCTCTTATGGTCAGTGTACATGTTGCTCAAGTTTCCATGCAGATAATGAAACCAAATCTTCAAGGCATGTACCACTACTGCTAACTCAAGATCATGGGTCGGATAGTTGACTTCATGTTTCTTTAACTGATGAGAAGCATAGGCGATAACTTTACCATTCTGCATCAAAACACACCCCAAACAAATCTTGGAAGCATCATAAAACACATCAAAAGGTTCCTCTATATTAGGTTGCGCTAGAACAGGGGCAGTGGTCAACAACTTCCGCAAGGTACAGAGGCAGTGGTCAACACTCCTCGATCCAAGCGAACTTCTTTTCCTTATGTAACAAGGTAGTCATGCGTTTGACTATCTTGGAAAAGTCTGGAATGAACCGTCGATAGTATCCTGCCAGACCTAGAAAACTGCGTATGTCGCCTACCGTCTTTGGCGCCTTCCATTCCATTACCTCCTTCACCTTGCTAGGATCAACTGATATTCCTTTTTCCAAGAGAATGTGACCAAGGAATGAGACTTCTTTTAACCAAAACTCACACTTACTAAACTTTGTGATGAGGACATCACCACGCTAGACATGTCTACACCATCATCTTTCCCAAGTTGCAACTCCTATCCAACTAAGCTGCCACGTCGACTTCGAGTATGTTTTGGAGTCCAGGACCAGTAAGGAGTAAAACGGATGCCCAGGATGCATCTGGACTCCGTTTTCGACGATCCATCCATGGATGGAAAGATAATTTCATAAGGAAACCAATGGCGTTGGTTTGAGGTCTAAATTCCTTCTAAGTCATTGGGAAACGTCGAAACAAGTCAGCATCCAGAATCTGTTTTGGTGTTGCATCACTATTTTTGGTCCATTGGGCCGTGTATCGTCGTTGAGCCCATTAGGGGGTGCGTCCAGGGGTGGAGACGACCCTTAGACCTATATAACCAACCGCCGCCACTCTCGTTAGGTTTCAGGTTTTGTTTTAGAGTTTAGTTTTCTATCAAGAAACTGAATCGTTCATTGTAACTATGTTGATTAGTCCTTTTACAGTAATCCAGGGCCCCCGTTCTTGATCTTCTTAACTGTGTCGATTAGTCCTTTGGAACCGAGTTCTTGAACCCTGTATTGGTATTCACATCAATCATGTTTGCAATTTCAAATTACATGTTTATACCTTCTTGCTTGTGTTCTTCGATTCGCTTGCAGGAAAAGCCTTCTTGGTGAGGTCAATCAAGTTGTGCTTGGTTGATAACCAACGGAGTAGTGGTGTAATGGTTGCAGGGTTCAAATCGTGTCTGATTTGAAGCCAGATCGCCAATGTTGAGATCTCCACAAGTTGAATTTAGTGGTTACCTCACGGAAGATTGGGCCAGACCTCATCAATTGGTATCATAATTTTAGGTTTACCACGAGGTATACTCTCGTTTGCCTTAAATTCATATTTGTTCATTACCTAGAGTCCACAAAAAGCCTAAAAATATATTTCAATTTCCGCTGTCCTATCACCCTTTGTGCCTTGCAATTTTGTTTTCAGATTTGCTTTGTTGAGTTTGTGTCCGTGGTTGCGTCCAGTCGTTGGTTTTGTTTGTGTCGTCGTAGTTCAACTACACCGTTGTTGTTCTTTGTTTCCGTCGCTATCCCATCCACCGTTCCCAAACAACAAGTCGAACCCACCATCTTACTCGACTTGCCACCGGTAGCCGCCTTGTGTGATCTCTCGCCTACATCATCTAGGGAATACCTACTGCTGTTAGTCATAGGGACGATTGATCCTGTGATCGGTGTTGGTGTTTAGGGACGCTTTGCCCTAACTGTCGTTGACATTTCTTAACACCACTATGAATACTAGGTTGTCATCCCCAGCATGGCGCTAGAAATGTGGGGTGGTATTTATGAATGTAAGCGCATAGATAAAATACCAATTGTAACACATCACTAGGAAGTAATTTCCAGGTATCGTTTATTTATAATTTTGCTAAAGGAAAAGCAAAACATTGGTGACATGAACTAACAAAGGTTTAGACTAGTTGCAGAGCATGAATACTTATGAGAAATTTAATCACACAGCCACTTGCTTCGGCAGGGGGTAAGCAATAATAATAATAATGATCCTGAAGTGCAAGCTCAAAGATAAATAACACAGAGATTAGAGATAGACTACTCCAGATAAATGTAAGGTGACGTCGGACTAGTAAGAGAATAACTTCTAAGTAGGTTCTAATCTATTAAGTCGTAATCTACTCTAGCACATATACAATCACATATAGCATAAAGGACTCTTCATCTATGTATAAGGAACATCGCTAAAGAAAGCCAAAACATAGCATGACTTACTCCGTAATACCAATTCTGCCTGTCCTACCAACGGGGGGTGGACTATATAAGAATCAATGGAACTGTCACTTCCACGAACTACCACGCGACCCGGCCAATAGGATACATTTACAGGTAAATAGCATCTGAGTACCATGCTCACATGTGATCTACCACTTAACTCCCCTAGGGTGAAAGCGCATCTGAGTACCATGCTCACATGTGATCTACCACTTAACTCCCCTAGGGTGAAAGCTAAGCGCTTTGCAAACTCATACATAAACTCATTATCAATCATAACTATATATCAAGTATAGAACTAGAATAAACTAAGAACATAATAAATAGAAACATAATAATATTAAGAATAAAGTCATAGAGAAAGATACAAGATAATACCAATCTTTATGACGAAGATCCAAAATCCAGAGCGCGATGCTCTACTTTTCTAAATCTATCTAATCAATCCTATATAACTTAGAGGAATTGGGAGTAGCTATTCTAATTCTCTAGTGGAGAGAGGGATATGAAAGCCTAGATTTGATGGCTTCCTCTAATAATGATTTCTCCTCTTCCTCAGGGGTGGCAGGGCCTTCCTTATATAGCCCCCTCAAATGAACGTGGACTGTTGGATCAAACTGACCTTGATCGAGTGGTTTAGATTCATCCTCAAAGGCGGTTAGGCATAATCTGCGAAGTGGACCGTGATTGGTCACCAGAGCAGGGTGGGCGCCCCAGACCCTAGGGCGGGCGCCCTGGGTGTGGGCCCACTCGGCCTCCGGCTATGTCCTGTCCCTTTTAGAGTCTTCTGAGTATTCTTGTTTTGTGCGGAGGTCCTTTCTCTCTATGTAAACATGACATGTGGACATTCTTTGGTTCTTTTCCTGATAACTCCCTGTAAAAACATAAACTCACCAAAACTTATGGAAATCTGTTAGTTGGACCCCTAAGTCTATGGTGGTGATTCAATTAAGTCCTTTTTAGTTCTTGTTGACATATAGAAATTGGTACTTAACGACCGTCAACAACTGCCGCTATCGTTGTGTTGTGCCTTCCGGAAAACATAACTTGGCATACCTTCGGTCTATTTGGTTTCGCCAAAATTGCCAAAAAAATCGGGAAAATAAAGAAAAAAATTATCAAAATTTTTGCACACTTTTCAGAGAATGTGCAGAATTTCTGTAGATCACATCCCACCTCCGTTGTAGGTGCTAATTTTTATGGTTGTATCATTGTGATCCTTGTTTAGAGAAAAATATAAAAAAAATAGTGAAAAAAATAAAAAAAAGTTTGATTTCTACAAGTGCCTTTTGGGAAAATCTGGGGAAATTCAGGAAAAAGGAAAATTCTGGGCTATTTGCTTGTTCTGTGAGTTCTTTCCATTATCCTTTGTTTCACCTTGTTGCGCTATGTCTAGACACGTCTTTGCCAGCAATTGTGATTTGTACTTTGGATACTTATTGAACTTAGCTAAATCTGCACTCGTCAATTGCTAATCCTTGTTGATCATAGTGTGCCTTCCCAAAGCTCCATATATACTTCTGTCAGCACAGGTTCATCTTGCAACTGTTACCACGCTCAACAACCGATTGCTTCGCCAATTTGGTTTTTCTCCTGTTTGGCTTTGGTAAGAACACTTGCAAGACGGTGGTAAGCCGCTTGTGATTTTGCATTACACTTTCACCACCGCCACCACCACCACTTGGTTCCTTTTAGTTGATAGGGATAATACTTTGGTGTTGTCTTTTTCTATCTTCTAACCATGACAGGATCTCCGACGGATTTCAATGAGTGCGTGTCCAAGGGAGAGTTTACAACGTTCATCACTGAACAACACAATTTTATGAACGAGCTGACGCGCAACGTGAACAATCTGGTCACCCGCATTGAGCAGGTTGAGCAATGCTGTTCACCTCCTCGTGATAATGATGAGGATGGGGATGTTTTTGATGATGGAGATGTGGATGCTAGCGGTGATGCACGCAACCGTCACCGCTACAACTTCAATCGTCGTGGTATGGGAGGTAATAATCATCGTAATAATGATCCTTTTGCTAAAATTAAATTTAGCCTACCTCCTTTTGCTGGTATTATTGATCCTGAGACATACTTAGATTGGGAGCTTGCTATTCAATAAAAATTTGATTCTCATAATGTACCTGCAGAGCATAGAGTTAGACATGCTACTAGTGAGTTTACTAATTTTGCTTTATTTTGGTGGAGTGATCTTTGCAATGTTGCTAATGCTGCTGCTATGCCTCAAACTTGAAATGTTTTAAAGCAACGTATAAAATCTCGTTTTGTTCTTCCTTATTACCAACATGATTTACGTTTGAAACTACAAACTTTAAAACAAGGCGATAAAGGTGTAGAAGCATACTATTAGTTGCTTATTGGTTTAGCATGTTGTGCTATAAATGAAGATGATAATGATGCTAATGCTAGATTTTTTGGTGGTTTAAATCATGATATACAAAACATTCTTGATTTCAAAGAATAGCGCAATTTTTCCGAATTGTATCATCTTGCTATTAAGGCCGAACGAGAAGTACAGGGATGTACACAACAACAACCTTTCAGGTCTAACAGTGGGAGGAATTTTCAGCAACACTTCGAGCTGGAGACGCTCAAGACATCTACACCTTCACTTTCTTCTAGGGTAAGTAAATTGTCTAATGTGCAGTTTCAGTCGAAGAAAGGTGCCACTCCAGGTGCTTCTACTAGCTCTTCCTCCTCCAGCTCTAAAATCATTTGCCACCGATACAAAGGCATGGGACATGTCATGAAGGAGTGCCCCAGTCATCGCGCTTTCATTGCTATTGAGGATTGATATGTAAGTGCTAGTGATGTTGAAGATGATTTAGCTCTTGCTGCTAACATTGCTGCAGATTCCACCGAGAGCGATCAACACGAGGAGACCATTGATTCCGTGGCTGTCGCCGCCGGATACCCTAGCCTTCTTGTGCAATGTGTGTTGAGTTCACATGTGGGACATGAAGAAGAGATGAAGATCCAGCGACACAATTTGTTCCCCATGTATCTCATTGTGCAGGGTTGTGTTTTCACCATCATTGATAATGGGAGTTGCAACAACTTGGTGAGTTCCGATTTGATTGAGAAGCTTGGCTTGACCACACGACAACATTCGACTCCATATAAATTTCAATGGTTCAATAATAGTGGTAAGACTAAAGTAACTAAATCAGCCCGCATTAGCTTTTTCATAGGCTTTTATCATGATGCTGCTAATTTTGATGTTGTACCTATGCAAGCTTGTTCAATTTTGTTAAGACGTCCATGGGAATTTGATAATGATGCCTTACACCATGGTAGAACTAATACATACACTTTCATGCTTAAGGAAAAGAAAATTACTTTGTTGCCTTTGTCTCCTATGGATATTATTAAACATGCTCAAGATATTAAAAATAAACCTCCGCTAAACATTGATAAAAATAATGGGATTAAGTTACTAGGAGGTGCTTTTCTTGCTATAACTTCTGCTACTGCTAAGTTATGTGATAATCCTGATGCACCATGTTGTACTATGTTTTGTCAACCTATTATGTCTTGTGCATTGCCTGCTGTCACTAACCTTTTGCAGGAGTTCGTTGATGGGATGGAGTCGAGGACGACTCCAATTCTACAAGGAGGGGATGATGACGACATTGCCATGATGGAGTCGAGGCGACTCCAATTGAAGAAGGGGAGGATGATGAGGACATCACGACGCTGGACACATCTATGCCATCGCCTTTCCTAAGTTGCAACTCATCTCCAACTAAGTTGCCACGTCGACTTCAAGTCTGCTTCGGAGTCCAGGACCAGCAAGGAGTAAAACAGACGCATCCAGACTCTGTTTTCGACGATCCACCCATGAATTGAAACATCGAAACAAGTTAGTGTCCAGAATCTGTTCCGGTGCTGCGTCACTGTTTTTGGTCCATTGGGCCGTGTATCGTCGTTGAGCCCATTAGGGGGCGTGTCTAGGGGTGGCGACGACCCTTATACCTATATAACCAGCCACCGCCGCTCTCGTTAGGTTTCGGTTTTTGTTTTAGAGTTTAGTTTTCTATCGAGAAACTGAATTGTTCATTGTAACTATGTCAATTAGTCCTTTTACAATGATCTAGGCCCCCCATTCTTGATCTCCTCCACTGTGTCAATTAGTCCTTTGGAACCAAGTTCTTGAGCCCTCTATTAATATTCGCATCAATCATATTGGCAATTTCAAATTACGTGTTTATACCTTCTTACTTGTGTTCTTTGATTCGCTTGCAGGAAAAGCCTTCTTGGCGAGGTCAATCAAGTTGTGCTTGGTTGATAACCAACGGAGCAGTGGTGTAACGGTTGTAGGGTTTGAATCGTGTCTGATTTGAAGCCGGATCGCCAACGTCGAGATCTCCACAAGTCGAATTTATCGGTTACCTCACGGAAGATCGGGCCAGACCTCATCACTTGGCATACAAGGTGTGAGCTTTCAACCTTTGCAAAACAACTCGAAGATGTTTCTCATGGTCTTGCTCGTTCTCAGAATATACTAGACTATCAACTATGAAAATGATGACAAACTTGTCTAGTGCTAGCATAAACACCGAGTTCATAAGATGCATAAAGTGCGCTGGGGCATTAGTCAACCCAAAAGACATAACTAGGTACTCAAACAACCCGTATCTAGTGGAAAAAGTTGTTTTTGGGATGTCCTTGGGCCTGATTTTGATTTGATGGTAGCCTGACCTTAAGTCAATCTTGGAGAACACTCTGGCCTTGGCTAACTGGTCGAACATGATATCAATCCTTGGCAAGGGGTACTTATTCTTTATTCTTACTGCATTGAGAGGTCTATAGTCCACACACATGCATAAGGAATTATCCTTCTTTTTCTTTATGAAAAGTGCAAGACAACACCATTCTGAAGTACTGGGTTGTATTAAGCCTTTCTTTAATAGATCTTGCAGCTATTTCTTTAACTCTGCTAACTCGTTAGGGGTCATTCGATATGGTCTTCTTGACATCGTTGTTGTGCGGGCACGAGCTCTATGGTGAACCCAACATCCCTATCTAGGGGATGACCGGTAACAGTGAGTTAGCGGAAGCGGAGGGGTCGGTCGTTTTGGTTCCCAATAGTGCAAAGATATTTTTGGAAGGCGAGCCGACTGTTGATACGACCCTTGGAATTTCTGAAGAAATTTTGGAATAAAGCAAGTTTATCTAAAAATTGGGGGATGTGTTGACACCGTATTTTGGCACGGCCGGATACGGGCTCATGGGCCTCCTACAGGCCTTCAGAGAAATGCATTTTAGATGGACCCAAAAGATCGACTAAGGAAAGATGAGATCACAGGAAGATTTTCCGACCGACTACAACAGAATGTGCACGACAATTTTGGCGCAGGAATGATTGAAGCCTAAGTCACGTTTGTTTCCTTATTTTTTAGGACTTGGGTGACGACCGGTTAGGGTTAGTGCTATGGTCTATAAATAGCAAGGCTTAGGGAATGAGAAGGACATCCAATCAATCAACAATACAACTTAGTTTCTTTCGGCTATCGGCCAACCTTAGGAGTAGGAGTAGACTAGATTTTGGGGAACCTTCGGTGGACCGGGCTATATCGACTAGATCGACCTCATGTTTGCTTGTAAGTCTAGTATTGGTACATGTCTCGTTTGTATGACTGTATTGTGTAACTCGTGCAAGCTTGGTATGAGCTAGTTATCGGTTTGAATCTATTATTCATGGGGCCGCATTGCTTCAATCTCGCATGAATCGTGGCTTCAAGCTAGTTATCGGCTCTATTAGATTGACGATCTAATAGATTCATTAAGTTATCAATATTGTATGTTATGCATTGTTTAATCTATTGCTACAATATCTTGCCCAATCTCAACTAATGGATTGGCATGCGCTTTATTTTCCATCTAGATCTATTGTCTCCAATGTTCTTATTCTTATACTTATCGGGGCAGTAGATCTAAGATCCTATCGGCTAATCTTTTGGTTGCGACTGTCACATGTTGCGGGTTCGAGACATACGTTCGATCATTAGATTGGTTTGAGGGTGGTTGGATCTAGTTCAATATACGTGGTACGACTACATCTACCGGACCCCACTGCCACGTGTGTTGGATTATGTCTATCCAATCTTAGATCCGTCCGTGGCCAAGCATATGGATCTTGTTCAAGCCTCATGGATCCCATATCAGCTAATATAGCTGATCTAGTTGTGCTTCATTCATACGATGCATTTGCTTTATTGTCTTAATCTATTAGATCTATTAAATGTACTGGACATGGCTTGGCTTGTTTACTTTTATGGATGCATGGAAACACTCCAATGTTAGTAAACAGGTTAGGTTATCGGGTTAATTGTCATCATGGCTGAATGGGAACACACCTCTGTTGATGGTTAATCTTTATCTGATGCAATTGGTACATCTAATGTTTGGGGTCGATAGTGTTGCATGTATCACATCCTTACTTTACCATTGTGATATGACTGACTAATTATGCACCTTGTACCTTATATCCTGTGAAAGCCGTTTATACGTTATTATCATGCTTTATACCATTTGGAGTTGACTCTTTAGTCAATGTCCTTCATTCATTCGGTTATGTGAGAGCCGTACATTCATGGAACTGTCTGGCAACAACCGGCAGGTTCCATAATTTAATATTTCACTTCCTTGTCAATTGCAGGTCAAATTGACTAGCACGCCTGAGATCAATCCCCGAAGTGGCTTAAGCTGCTTAAGAGGCTTAGGAGATCAAGCTCTACTACTGCACGGTCTCCGCAGACCTTGCGCGATGCTGACGCCGGAAGCCCCATTTTTGGCGTCAACACATTTTGTCACTCCTAAAAATGATTAGGGTTCAAGAGATGGAATGAGGGATACCCCTTCACCCCCTACTTATCGGGCTTTGGTTATTTCCCAAAGACCCCCTAGATACATTGAGTGAACTACCTAGCCTAAGCATTGTAGTCCAAGCTTCAGAAAATATCTACCATAATCGTCAAACATGGACAAAGGCAAAGCTAGAATCTCAAATCCAACTCAAGGCAAGAGGTTGAGGGCCCTCGGTCCAGACTCCTGAGTGGCCGAGGAAGAATTTCAAGAGATCCTGTAAAGGATGGAGATGCAAAGAGCCTTGCTCGTCTTAGATGGGATAGTTGATCCGTCTGATGCCAACTACTTGTCCACCGCTCAGAACGAAAGAGCCAAAGAGAAGAAACCGCTGATAGAGCATTCTAGAGCTGGAGAGCCAATCAACGTGCATGAAAACTACTCGTTCCTCGTATATTGCCTCACCAAGGACATGGAGTTGCCCACTAGGGAAAATTGCCCTGGATGCAATGAGCGATTTGAGGACTATAGAAGGCTCCAAGCTGATGGCCGATTCACTGAGGGATGAATGGAATACAAGGAAGAGAATTGACATATCATCAAAGATGGTGTTCGTGGTTGACCCAGTGTTGACAGTCCTTAAATACCAAATTCAACCGTCAACTAAACAAGGATAAGGATCTATATGAAACCAATACCTAGAAATAGGGTTTATACTTACAGAATTCCACGAGTTATGGTGAATGTCTATTTTTGCAGGGGGTTATCAGGAAATATGGATGAAAGGCCCACATGTAAGGATTACATAGAGATAATTATCATCCGTAGAAAAAAGAACAATCTAGAAGGGTC
The DNA here is from genome assembly GCA_022036555.1 of Microstegium vimineum. Taxonomy (NCBI): domain Eukaryota; kingdom Viridiplantae; phylum Streptophyta; class Magnoliopsida; order Poales; family Poaceae; genus Microstegium; species Microstegium vimineum. The sequence goes on from CM039127.1 coordinate 38,885,323, forward strand.
AAGAAGGCGCACGAAGGAACGAGAGCGCCAGCGGGCCCAGGGGTAGGGCGCCCGCCCTACCCCTTGGGGCGGCCACCCTAGGGCAAAAACCAATCAGGTTCTGTCTCGCGGATCCCCCCTCCACCGCCTTTCCGATTGCATCTAAACCCTCCATTAAGGTCGGTTTGATCCGACGACCGACGTTCATTTGAGGAGGCTATATAAGGAAGGCCCCCCTGACCCTAAGGAGAAGACCATAATTCATTATTCAATATCCATCTCAAGAGGAGAGTCCCTGATCAAGCCCTAGAGCCACCACATCAACTAGATCTCTAGTTTAGCATAGTTATATAGGATTAGAACTAGGAGTCAATCTTTGATTGGTTTTCAAATCTGTCAAGAGGATTCTTGGTAATTCTCTCTCTAGTTCTTCATTTGTTCATCATTGTTCTTCAGTATTATGAATATGACTTTGCTCTACTTCATTATAATTATTATGACTTTACTCTATTTGATCATGTTCTCAATTATATTTTTCTTAGTCTATTATGATTATATGCTTGGCTTAGTTAGATCTGAATCATATTCATGTTTAGGATCGTATAGCGTTTATCCATCAGTACTATGGGTAAATGATAGATATTGTGTAGGCGTGGTGCCTAGACCGTGTTTTTCTGCGATTGTACTCTATATTTCGGATCGAGAGGTAGATCGCGGGAGTGGCAGTCCTGTTGAGTCATTTGTAGTCCTCCTCCCATTTATATGGCAGGCAGAGCAGAACCATCACGGGGAAATGATTGCTATGTTTCTTATCTTCCTTAGTAATATCACTATGCGTGATTATCTTCTTTTCTCGCCATGATTGCCAAGTATAATTGCACTAATCATAATATGCCATGACTTAGGAAATATCCTTGTAGTTCATCCTAATTCCATGCTAATGACTTACTAGAATATCTGTTGAGGTGCTTATCATTATCTTATGTGTCTATATATGCTGATTAGTATATTTATCTTTTGTCACTATTCATTCATTATCTATATTTTATGTGACACTTATCCTATATTGAGAGAGATAGATGGAAACTCTCCATTACACATACAGTGATACTCATTACTCATTTATTCTTTAGCATTCCCTTCTCAGTGGTAAAAATATAAATAACGATACCTAGAATACTCCTGGTTAGAATGCTACATCGGTATTATCTGTGCGCTTGCAGAGACACATTTATATTATTAGAGGAGCAATTGAATATTTGAATACCGCATCTCTCTGCCATGCTGGGGATGACAACTTGGCTTAAGTGGCATGAGAGGTGGTTAACCATTTTTGGCTTCGTTATCAGAAATAGAAATTAATCTACTTTTGGTAACGACGTTAGAGATGTCAACAAGCATTTTTGGTGCCGTTGCCGGGGAAGGTTGATTAGCTATCAAAAGGAATAAATGAGTTATCACTTGCATCACTAATGAGATTGAGAAAAACATCATCTCTCTACTCATACAGCCTTATCCTTGTTCTTGCTTATTTTTCCTATCATTTTTATGTAGTGTAATGTATGAATAGATTTGATCTTTCAGATAATTTTGATGAAAATTCCGAAGCATTAATCAGAAGGACAAAACCCAAGCTCAAGAAAGTAACAAAATCATCAAAATCTCAGCTTGAAGCTTCACCCAATCAAGGAGATCATTAAAACATTGCTCGAGACTTGACACAGAGTTTGAAGCCATGACAGACAAGTCAATCCGCGAGTTCTCAGCTCCCACCACGGACAACATCCATACTGGACCTGCTGCGAACATCGATTGGACATTTGAGCTCAAGCCTGCGCTCATCAACATGGTGCAAGCAAGCCAGTTCTATGGGAAAGCACATGAAGGCGCTAGTGCTCATCTCCAATACTTCTTACAGATTTGCAACACATTCACTATCAAGGATATCCCCAGAGACGTCATACTACTTCGCCATTTCCCATTCTCACTCTTGGGAAGAGCAAAGCAGTGGTTCTATGCAACCAAGGAAAAGAATACTACATGGGAACTTTGCTCCACCAATTTTCTAGCAAAGTTCTTTCCCATGGGAAAGACCAATGCTCTCCATGGGAAGATTCCAAGTTTTTAGCAGCAACATGACAAGTCCATTCCAGAAGCATGGGAGCGCTTTCAAGACTACATCCTACAATGTCCCCATCATGGAATGGAGAATTGGATACTTATGCAGACCTTTTATCATGGGGTCAGCAACAGCACACGTGAAACCATGGATGCTACTGTCGGAGGAGCATTCCTATCCGTTACAATACCACAAGCCACAACTTTTGTGGAGAAGATGGCGTCCAACCAAGGTTGGAGTGAAGAAAGAACTCAAACTCGCAAGAAAAGTGGAGGTATGCACCAGCTCAAAGAGGTAGACATGCTGTCTGCAAAGGTAGACCTGCTCATGAAGAAGCTCGATGAGAAAGCTGGAGATAAGAAAGAAGTTATGCACATTTATGACTCTCACATGACCTGTGAAGAGCGTGGAGAAACTGGACAGTCAGGCAACCATTGTCTAGAGTTGCAAGAGGATGTGAAGTACATCAACAACAACAACAACTACAACCGTCCTCAGCAAAATTAAGGTTGGAATCAACAACAAAGGCCTAACTACTCTAACTACTCAGGTAATTATCAAGGTAACAATTCTTTCAATAATCCTAGTTTACCACCTTTGAGAGAGTTAGTGTCTAATCAAGGAAAGTTAATGGATAACCTGTCTAAGAAATTAGCATCTAATGATAAAATACTAGAAACTATATGATGGACCGAGAATGGCGACCAGAGGGGGGGTGAATGGGAGCCTCAAATTTCTCACGAAATATTCGGGCCACTCTTCCCAAAAACACAACCCAATTGATGGGTGCTCAACCTCCCCCGAGCAAGGGAAGCGGGGATTCAGACAAAATTGAACAAATGAGAGCTTACCGGCAGTGGAGAAAATCTCACCGGAACCCCCAAGATTGAGTTCTCAACCCCTATGGGAAAGAGGCAAGAACCCAAAGAGAAACAAGCAGAAAAGCAGCCAACGGATGCTAGGATTTCCTAGCGACGGATGCGCCGACGCAGTGTGACGGACACTGGGGTGGCTAGGCGACGGATGCTGCAACGGGTAGCGATGGACGCTGGGCGAGCGTCTGATGCAAATACAGAGCCGAACCCAAGAGGTCCTTTAGGCGACGGACGCTGGCGAGCGTCCGACGCCAAAAGAATAGAGAGCCTGCGCGGCTCGAAACCGACGGACGCGTCTGACACAAAGCCGACAGACGCTGGCGAGCGTCCAACACCAAACACACGTGCACAGACAGAGGGCGAGTGACGCTGGGTGACTCAGGCCCTAGCGTCCGATGCAAAATTGCACAACATCCGACGCAAAATCTTGCAACGTCTGACGCTCACGAACTGAACGCAGTAAACGCGAAAAATGATTTTCTCTCCGTCAAATCTTCCCAAAACCTAACCAAATGATCTCCACTAGCAACCTAACTTGGTAGGTATGTTTCTAGTGCTATGGAGGAACTATCCCGAAGAAATCATCGTTCAATTCGGTTTGGATTGATGGGAAACGAAGATTTGGGGGGAGGAGGCAAGAACTGAAGAACACCAAAAAGAAATCGCTCGATCTGCGTACTCATGAGGTTTGAGGAGGAATCCTTTGGTGCAAAGATGCTCCTCACGATTACGAACAACTTGGTTCAAACAGAATTGCATGACCTACTCCTAACAAAAATATCTCATCACGGGATCAAAGAGGAGCAAAAAGCAAAATGCGAAGAACACAAGCAAACACGAGACACGATCAAGAAATCGAACCAACCATGGCTTACGGAGGGGAAGGCCTCTGATTCCCGAACACAATCTCGAGTTTTACACGGGAGACTCCGTGGATCTCAAGCAAGAAGCCTAGTGGTGTGGGAAGACCTAGGAGGTGGGAGGTGGAAGAAGAAGTGTGCAAGAGATGGAATGAGGGATACCCCTTCATCCCCTACTTAACGGGCTTTGGCTATTTCCCAAAGACCCCCTAGATACATGACCGAATTAACTAGTCCTATGACACTGTAATCCAAGTCGGGTAACTCCCAGCCACTCGTTTGGATGGACGGCCCCGCTTTCTGCCTGGACTTGTTGTCGCCTCGACGCAACCTCTAGGATTCTGCCATGTGCCATCCCCGCTTCCTCGGAAGCTCCACCCAGATTTTGAGGTCCAAACCCGCGAAACCCGCCACCGGTTTCTTTTGGCTCAACTACCGATCCCCGAGTTTTGAGGCCCAAACTCAGAAACCGTCCACCGATGGTTTTGAGGCCCAAACCACCAAACCGCTCGACTCGTGCCACCTTGTCCTCACCCGACCCGGCTCTGAGTCCCCTGAGCCTCCTGCTCGACTCGCTTGCCGGCCGTCTTGACTTGGTCAATAGTACCTCCATGTCTTCTCGCGCTTGTCGGTGCCAAGTACTAGCCACCACAGCTAGTCCGCCGGTGCCCCGATCTGTCGGTCCAAACCCCGCTTCCACCCTTCACCGCTCTCAGTCCATCGACACGGCAATCCTCTACTCGACCTTCACCATGCCATTGACCACTGTCTCCGGGACTAGCACCTGCACACCACAAGCCGATAGACAGGCACACATTTGCATTCGCAAAGATTAGTAGAAACGTTCAAAACTGAAACACTCAAGTGTTGGTCAATCACTCATCATCAAAACTAAACATCATGGGTACATATCGACCATGTGTTTGCAATCTCTCCCTTGATGAGTGCATTGTCAAGACAAGTGCATTTCAGATTTGATTTGAGCAAACATGGTAAATCTCTCTAAATGACCAAAATCTAGGAAAGCCAAAACGGGGTCACTTGAGAGAAGCAAAACGTATCCAAAACTTGGTCCCCAAATACATGGGCAACGGCTCGACGCAACCAAGCAAAACACAGCTAGCCCTCGAGAAGAGGCAGAAAAGGGCTCAACACCGCTAGCAAAGCTCAAGATACTAATCAAACCAAATAAGGCTCAAAAAGCCAATCGAAACCTGCCGGAGCCAACAAAGCAAGCTAGACCCTCCAGAAGAGGCAAAGGCGCAACACATCTAGCAAAAACTCCCCTGAACAAGTGCACACTCACAAGATACCCAGAAGGAGGAAAAGAACAAAAAATGCAAGTTTTTCACAAAAGCACAATTTCTCCCCCTTGGATGTAGATGGCTGAAAAAATAGAGTGAAATGCACATCTGTCCCCCTTGTTGACACATGTAGCTCATCAAAGCTCAAAACTCAAGATTTCGGCCACAAATGCCATGAAATGCAAAATGAGTGCAAAAGCTTCACACATAGAGCTAAGACAATGAAAGGATGCTCTAAGTGATGTGGTCCTGTGAGAATAGGAAAAGCTCTAAGTGCCCAACAAAGACTCTAGTTGAGCTAATGATCACTCTAGAAGCTAGTTTAGAGAAGTTTACATGTGTAAACAGAGGAAGGGTATCACCACTGGAAGACAACTAAGCATGGCATACAAGATAAGATCAACCTCAAAAACTGTCTCATGTATAGCTAGTAGACTATCCCGAGCAAGGTTCATACAACAAGCCAATGACCCAAACTGAAACAAATTTTTCATTTTTCAGAGTTTTGCAGCAAAAATCAGTTTTAGGCACATCACAAGTGTATGCGAGTGGTTGTAAGCAAAGTGATGCCACTTACCAACCGGGCGAAGCCAAAAAGCTTAACACACCATTTTCGGTCATACACGACGTCGCTCAAGTTGAACCCACATGGGAAGCAGTCTCGAACAAACGGTGAAGTGCTCACAAATGCAAACCCAACTCGATCTTATCAATTCACTATTCATGGAACTACTTCATTTTAGATCAAGTTTAAACATGGTGCTCAATGGAAGGGAATGAAACAATGAAGATCCATAGTTACAAACTATATACAAGACAGGCAAATGGGATCTTCAAAAGCCTACACATGCTAGTGTCATTTCAGAGGTGACATATAGAATGAAATTCAGTTTTAAGGCTTTTCTAACTTAGCTCTATTGTATATCAAGAGATCAAATAGAGTCTAAGTTAAGCAACACCATAGACACATAAAGCACCTCAAATAGAGCATAGTTTCATTATATCGGCTATAGGCATGAAGCTCAAAATGAACTATGTCATAAATACAATGAGATGCAGAATGCAAACTGACACCAAAGAAAAACTAAGAAAACAAAAGGAAAGTCAAATAAAAACCAAAATAAGAACTATGATACAAAAAGCTTTCCTCCTCTAAAAAGGAAAGCAAACACCCAATTCCCCTCTCAAGCGGGAAAACGCAGCTTGATCCAATGGTTTTGTGAGAATGACTGCAAGCTGGTTGTGGGTCTCGACATGCCGGAGGTTAATGTCGCCCTTCTCGTAGTGATCTCTCAAGAAGTGAAAACAAACATCAATGTGCTTAGTCTTAGAAGGAAGCACGGGATTTTTGGCCACACTAATGGCACTCATGCTATCACAAAGCAGAGGCACTTTAGTAAGCACAAGAATAAAATCCTTCAAAGTTGCAATCATCCAAATCAACTGCGAACAACAGCTAGCGGTAGCAACGTATTCAGCTTCGCAGGTCGACTGAGCCACGCTAGACTATTTACGAGAAGACCAAGACATGAGAGAAGACCCAAGAAACTAGCAAGTCCTAGAAGTGGACTTCCGATCAAGACAACAACCAGCAAAGTCGGCATCGGAATAACCGCAAAACACAAGAGAGGAGGAGGCCGAAAACCACAAACCAAACTCGGGAGTAAAGCGTAAGTACCTCATGATGCGCTTCACCGCCTACTTGTGCGAAGTGCGTGGAGACGCCTGAAAGCATGCACACAAGCAGATGGCGAACTGTATGTCCGGCCGGGTCGCCGTCAAGTACAAAAGCGACCCAATCATGCTTCGGTACTCCGTCTGATCAACCGGCTCTCCATCCTCGCCCGCATCCAAGGCAGTTCTAGTTGACATGGGCGTCGAAAGAGGCTTCGCCTCACCCATGTCAAACTTCTTCAGAATATTCTTCGTGTACTTGCCTTGATGCACAAACGTCCCTTCCCGGGTTCGCTTGATTTGCAACCCAAGAAAGAAAGTCAACTCTCCCATCATGCTCATCTCAAATTCCCTGCTCATAAGATCTGCAAACTTGGCAACAAGAGCATGAGAAGAACCACCAAAAATGATATCATCCACGTAAATCTGGCTAGGAGAGTGTCTTTGCCTTGCTTGAGGAGAAAAAACGTTTTATCGACCAATCCCATTTTAAAACCCTTAGCAAGCAAAAACGTTTTCAACCTATCATACCATTCTCTAGGGGCTTGTTTCAAACCATACAAAGCTTTGTAAAGTTTAAAAACATGGTTTGGAAACTTGGGATTTTTGAAACCGGGAGGTTGTCTAACATACACGTCCTCCTTTATGTAGCCATTTAAGAAAGCACTATTAACGTCAATTTGAAAAAGTTTAAAACCCTTAGAAGCCGCAAAAGCTAGAAGGATTCTAATTGCTTCAAAACGAGCTACGAGAGCAAAGATTTGCTCATAATCTATTCCCTCCTTTTGACAAAAGTCTTGTGCTACCAACCTAGCCTTGTTGCGCACTACCACCCTATCTTCACTTTGTTTGTTTTTGAAAACCAACTTGGTTCCTATAGGGTGATAACTTGGTGGTGGTGGCACTAAGACCCAAACGCGGTTTCGCTCAAAGTTTTCCAACTACTCATGCATGGCATTAACCCAATCCAGATCCATCAATGCATGTCCAACATCTTGGGGCTCAAAAGACGCGACAAAAGCAGAATGAGCAAAGTGAGAGAGATAGGACGTAGACTGTGTGACTCGACGGTCAATGTCGCTGATGATGTTCTCCGGCGGGTGCTGCTTCTGGATGTAGCGGGGAGCTTGCCTGGAAGAAGTAGCCTCCCCCTCAACAGCAGCTGGAGCTCCCTCTGGTGCAACGGGCACCGACTGAGAGAGCTGCTCGAATGCCCTCCATGTAGAGGAAGTAGACGGGTCGGGGCCGTGAGCCAAAGTAGACGTCGCAGGGTTGAAGGGGGCAGCCGGTGGAGTCATCTCGGGATCACCCCAATTGGCATCGTCCTGCTCCTCCTCCACAAAAATGCAAGTGTTCACCTCATCATCACCTGTAAGCTCAAAAGTAGTGGAACTACAAGGCATAGTTGTTGGGGATATTACCTCGGCATATCCCCAGGGACTTTATGGGCCTGCCGACCGGAAGACAGCCTAGCGCGCGAGGCCTTGCGGCATGCGACCAGCCCGTCGTGCTCGCCAAGGACTCTGAAGAAGCCTTGCTTGCCAAGGAAGATCCTAGTAGATAGACTCGGATCCCTTGCCTTAAGGGACTGATCATAATCTGTTAGGATATGGAAATTGTAACCCTGCTCCCCGGCTATATAAGGCGAGTAGGGACCCCCTCCAAAATCTCTCTCTCAGATCATCTACGGATCTTGTAACCTATCACTCAGATCAATCCAGCCACCAAAACACATGGTGTAGGGTATTATGGTGATTTGCCGGCCCGAACCTGTCTAAATCGTCGTGTCTATGCTCTCTGTGTTACGCTTGATCGCCGTCGCCACACCTCTGCCTACAATTTACTACCGTAGGGTACCCCCTAGGTAGACTGCGACGCATATTTCGTCGACAGTTGGTGCGCCAGGTAGGGGGTGTGTGCATTGACTTCATGGCTCGTCAAGCGGTTACTTTCTCGGATTTGATGGTCCTCCTAGCGACCGGCACCGTGCTCCAGATCGGATCTATCTCCTGGACGGTCGGATCTACTCCACGCGGTGCAGACGCGCCGCCGCCCGTACGTCGTTTCGCCACACCAATGTACCACCCGTGAAAGAAGATCAACATCGACGATCTAGTCGACGCCATCGATCGCTCCAGCAACGGTATCATGGATTGCCTTGACCTCGTACAGGTGGCACGACGCCGACTCTTCGGCCACCACGACCGCCAACTCTTCGGCCACCACGACCGCCAACCACGCCGTCACCGAGCCCCAACGAAGGCGACGGCTGCGACAACCAGGGAAACCCGCCCTCCTCCGATGATGCCTCATGGACTCAGCAACCAGGCGGCAGCTTTCCAGCACCAAATGTACCGAACGGTCTCTAACCAGATCCCAGCAGCCCCAATCGTAAACACCGTCATCATCTCCACAGTCCCCAGTGATTCCGACCAGGCAGTCTCCCTCGATGGCACGATATCATCGGGTTCAGCCTCCGCCGTAGGGACGGAGGTCACCGATTCCTCCGGGTCGACCAACAATTTGTCAGAATTCCCTCCGGGCTTCGGAGGATTAATTTTTCAAGTCTCCGCAGACAGCGTCGCCCCGGACAACAAGACAGACGCCGACCGCATTGCAAGAGAACAGCACAACGTCGAGCGTGCGCGGAGGTGCGAACTGGAGCGCCGCGAGCAAGAGAAGCGCGATGAGGAATGCCGCGAGCACGAACGACTTGCATGCGAACAACGTGAGTAGGCTCAGAGGAATCATGAAGGCCCGCCTCGACGCAACCTCCAACAAGATTTGGACAAGGTGGGTGACATTTCGGTCTACCCGATGCGCAGTGCCAATTTAGCGGTAGCCGCCTGCGCGCTGTCTAAGCTCCCTTCCACGCCCATGATCGAGAAGATAGAAGCCCACATCATGGCAACGGTGGTCCAGGTTAACAAAGCGGGTCCTCCGCCCAGTCCCATAGCAGAAACCACCCATGAAGCCCGCCGAGGGAGCCTAGGCGAGGATCCCCACCCCACGAGGATGAAGAAGGGGACGGGCCTCGGCGCGATCGAGCACCCGCACCGCCACGCCAAAGCCCTCTGAGGGAGCAGAGGCGAGAATTACCACCTCACAATGACGGCGAGCGTGAAAGACCCCGGCGTGATAGGTCGCCGCCACCGGCACGCCGAAGCCCTCCGAGGAAACGTCGACATAGGTCCCCACGGTACAATGATGGCAATCTCCGACGTGGCCGGACACCGCCACCAGCGCCAAGAGCAATCGGGGGCCTGCGCCCCTTCTCCGCACGTCTACGTACCATCCAGTGGCCTCCGAATTTCAGAGTTACGTCGGTGGAAAAGTATGACGGCAAGGCAAACCCAGAGCAATGGACGTCCACCTATGAGATAGTTGTCTACACCGCCGGAGGAAATCAAGACGTAATGGCTAACTACCTTACGGTGATGTTGTTGACCTCCATCAACAGCTGGCTCCAAGAGATCCCAGAAGGCACCATCGACACCTGGGAGCAACTCAAGGAAATCTTCATCAAGACGTACAAGGCCACATGTGTCCAGCCTAGGATGAGGTACGACTTGGAGAGCGTCCGCCAGAGGAGCAACGAGAGCCTCCAGGAGTACATCAGGCGCTTCTCCGACAAGCGGTTGAACATCGCAGAGATCTCTGACCCAGAGGCCATCGCCATCTTCTCCAACGACCTGCGGACGGACGATCTATGGAATAAGTTGCCACGGAAGAGCATAACAACCATAGAAGAGCTCATGACGATCGCGAATCCTTACGCCAATCAAGACGACGCCACCCGCAGCAGGGAGAACTGGCGGCGCTACTCCCGATCCCCGAAATGTAAACGGGATAGCGACCGCCGACCAGATTACCGCAGCGAAGGAAGGGCCGGCGACCACCGGGACTACTGATCGGTCAACTCTAAGCGCTACCCACAGAGGTACAACTACAGTTACGACAACCGCTACGCTGCCAACACGAACGCCCGACCAAAGAAGAGCTACGACGCTAGCTACGATAAGATCCTCGACGGCCCATGCCCTATACACAAAAACTCCAAAAACTCCATGTGCAATTGTGAGCTCCTTGAGTCAGCAGTGAAGGGAAGAAGTGACAAGAGAGCAAAGAAAGATGACTCCGACAAGGGCAAAGACCAAGAACCACCGGCCCCAGAGTTCCGACTAGCTTCAACGACGTACTCCATCTTTGGGGGTAGCGTGGTTGTAGAAGGAGAAAGGAGACGTCGCCAAGTTCGCAAGGATGTCTACTCGGTCACAGCAACAGGAGATGATTCAGCCAACACTCGCTACCTCGACTGGTCGGAACAACCAATTAGCTTCTCCGGAGAAGACGAGTGGACGGATTATAGATACCCCGGCCGCTTCCCACTCATTGTTGATCCACCCGTCGCCATGTGCCGCTTCAGGAAGGTGCTGGTCGACGGCGGTAGTGCCCTCAATATCATATTCGCCGATGCATTCCGCCAACTCAAATACTCCAAGAAGGACCTCCTGCCTGCGAATTTCTCCTTCTGGGGGATCATCCCCAATAAGGCATCAACGCCGGTAGGCCGGATCACCCTTCCTGTGCAGTTTGGTGACTAAAACCACTTCAGGGTGGAGAACATTAACTTCATCATCGCAGACTTCGAGACAGCCTACCACGTGATACTCGGTCGACCAGCACTCGCCAAACTCATGGCAGTCCCGCACTACACATACATGGTTCTCAAGATCCCGACGCAAGAAGGCATCCTCAGCCTCTGTACCAACCTGAAAATCTCATACGAGTACGAGCAGCAGACAATAAACGCCGTCGAGAGGCCCCGTATCCAGGATACGTACAAATCCGAAGCCAGCGACAACCCCGCCGCAAAGAAGCAGAAGGAAGCAGAACAAGCAGCGACCGCCGCTGACCTCCCCTGCAAACAAGCATAGAAGACCCTCTGTCCCGGGAAATGCGAGAAGATGCCCTAGCATAAACATAGTCCAATAAAAGCTTGTACTGTGAACTCTTCCAATAATGAATAAAGGCTTCTCGTTTCCCATATATTTTTTCTAACAGAACCTGTTGAGCAAGTAAAACGCTCACGGCGTACGACGACCTCTGCAAAACACTCACAGCGCACAAAGGCCACTTCAAGAACCACCACGACGTATGGCAACCACGGCAATGCAGCTACTAAACGATCGACGAACTCTCCAAAACACTCCCATAGTGTTCGACGACCTCTCCACAACGCAGATAGGGCGTTTTTCTCCAAACAGCCTAGCCATAACCAGAAATAGCTACCCTAAGCGCTATGACTTCATTGACAGGCCTCCCAAGTGGCATTTCCCGAGAAGCCAGACGATGTCACTTGGGTCGGGAGCCGTGAGGTTGTGTGCCCAAAATCTGTATAGGACCACGGTACGGTCGACGACTCTACAAGCAGCATGACTTTTCGCCCAGCATCTGCAGGAACGGTCTCCATAGGCCCTAGTCACGCCACGATCGAGCCTCTCGGAAAAAGGCCCTGTCACTGGCATCTCCCTAAGCGTGCATGAGCTGTTCGACCTCTGCGCTGCGGGTTGCCAGCAGCGTGCCTCCTTGGGAGTCCTTATGTATCCTACGCGTGAAGTAGCGCTAGCCCTACAATCTGGACCATTTGAGACCCAAGGCCGAACGATTCATCGCTACGGCTCACGAATTAGCAGGCATGACAGGACATACAAGTGAAACAAAAGCTCACCGCACTAAATATATTATAGCTTTGTAGTTTTCACTTACACGTCCAAACACTTGTATCCGAGATACAAACTATTGCTGTCTCGCAGCAAAATAGAGCATGACAATAAAGTTGAGACTCCCAGACAGAAGAAACCACACCTAAAAACCAGTCATTCTAATGATTACAACTTCATCCTGTTGATGCGATAAGCGACTACCTCACTAATGTTCCTAGTCCAGAGCTCGAATTCATGTCTAATTCAGCATTGCTGGCTACAGTACATGATGATTCCAGACATATTGTTGCCTGGCGGACCAAAACAACGACACTCCCCCAGGTACACACAGAAGCACCGATGACCAAATCTGGCACATCTTCCAGGGCACGAATCCACCACCGCCGCCAGATGATGTGAAGATCATCACAGGAGCGCTCCCGAAGACGATGCAAGCCTGGATTACCAAACCGACCATCTGGAAGTGCACCTCCGCCGAGTCGATCGACAATAGCAAGCGCCTCCGCATCGGCTGGATCCGCATAATACAACATCATGGACCGGAAGTACATGGCGACTCTATCTCCAACAGCCACCGCCCTGTTGACACCGTTTTTTGTACATGTCAAAACGAGTCAAGTGTGCCGATCGGCAGGTGTCGATGTTCCCTATCGGCGTCAAGGTATTATCGGTTAGGTTACCGATATAGGAGAAGGACGTCGCCGATGGTAAATTTAATTGAAGAGACATCCAGAGAGGAGGCTCTTTGTCGGTTTGGAATGTTGCTGATAGAAGCAGAAGAGTATTGCCGATTAGGAGTGTTGTCGATAGATGCAGGGAAATATGATGACGTCCGCAGAAGACTGCCGATGGCAATAGAAGGAAGTTGCGGATTGAAGGGATCTGCCGATGAAAGGTTTCATTGTAAAGAAATAAGGAAACTTGCGATTTTATACCAGCATTATTATAAGTCCAACTCTTGCACGAGTCATTTCCTTAAAAATAGGTATTGTTGTTATGGTTAGGTCCGACTCTTGCGTGAGTCGTTTGTTTCCTTTAAAATAGGGATTTTCTGTTTAGGAAAGTTAGTCGTGGTTGTTTACAACTCCCTTGGCCGGAGTATAAATATTTACCTAGGGGTCGTGTGAAAATATATACAATCAATCAAATACATCTATTATTTTCATCTACTTTTTCTAGCAATTCTACTTTTATCGTACTAGCTCTAGTTTATCTACAAGTTCTTACAAGTTTTGACGGGCTGCATCTACAAGATCTCCATCAACCTTGCGAGTTCCGTATTTTGAGCAATCTGAGCCTTGACGTCCGGGCGCATCGCTGTCATCTCGTTCATCGTTGTTCTAGTTATCGTCCTTGTAAATTAACTGGTCAAATCGACTGGCACACCTTGGATATCGATTTCGGGCATAAGCCCGAGGTGTTCGCGGATCTGACGCTTTTTGTGTCAACACCTCTTTTGGCACACCCGGTGGGACAATTCAATGTCATGGAGAATACTGGGATCAATCCAAGCAATGTCATCGAAGTCTCCGAAGCGAATCTGAAAGATGATCAGAAGCAGGCTATGGAGCAGGCTATGGAGGAGTACAAGCAGTTGTATCTGAAATCCTTCAGCCTAAACAGGAGTGGCGAAGCTGTCCAGAAACAAGATCCGTCGTTGCCACGGCAGGTCACTTTCGATGCCAATCCTGGTAAATTGCAAGACATGGTTAATTCGCATTAAATCAAGCGTTAATTAGCCATTCTAGTATTTTGTCCAATACTGTGTACAATGCGGTTATGCAATCCTTCAAGGAAGGATAGAATCCTCAGCGTATCATCAACCTAGATCGACATCTGTTACTAATCCATCGGCGGCTCAAATGACATCCCCTCAGCCTATGGGTGTTACTGCCGATGAGGTTACACCTCCAGGATCGAGCCCTGAAAGCGTCACCAAGCTTAGTATAGATCCAGTGGCGTCGGCGATGTCGGGACCCGTTACCCAGAATCATCCAGCTCCCGTCAACTGGTGGGGATATGGTATGCCTCCAAATCCATCTACTGGTTCTAGTCTGGTCCAAGGAGATAGTTCAGCATGGATGGGCTCCGTGGCATCGGCAATGCAGTCACAGTCGATGATGCATTATTCTACGTCTTCTCCAACTGTGCAATTACCGTCGGAAGATCTTCAGGTGGTAATACCTAAGGTGCCTCTTATGCCACCATCGGCAAATCCTGTGCCGATGCAACACAGCGCAGCAACTGCTAGTCAGCCCATGACGATGGTAAATCCTCAAGCTAGGGTAACAACGCATCGAGCGCCAGTTGGCTATCAGCCATCGATGAACTTCGTGCCAATGACTTATAATCTTGGATGGACCAGTCAACCGCCGGTTCAATAACCTGGCATGCTAATGTATCAGTATGGAGGTCCAGCAAACGCTCAAAGTGGGGCATCGGTACAACAACCGATGAATATAATGCCACAACATAATCCAGTGAGTACGCAAAGCTACCCATCGTCAAATCAGCCGATGCATAATGTTCAGATGACTAGTACGGCGCATATGCCAACTGCTCCGAGTCACTTGCCACAAAGACTTGAATGGGTGCATCAGCCGGCTCCGCCAGTGAACATCCAACCAATGAGTCGGCAAGAATAGGATGCATATTGGGCTAATAAGATTGCCGAAGTGATGAAGGAATAATTCGGCATCAAGCCTAAAATCGATACATATTCCTATCGAACGCTGTACCCTCCGGCTTATGATTTGATTCCTTTTCCAAATCGGTACAAAGTGTCAGATTTCACAAAGTTTTCTGGCTAAGATGACACATCAACTATGGAGCACATCAACCGCTTCATTATCCAGTGCGGAGAGGCAGCTAGTAGAGATGAATTGAGGGTGAGATTGTTCTCGTCGTCATTATCTGGATCAGCATTCACATGGTTCATTTCACTACCTCCAAATTCTGTAATCACTTGGGCCGATCTGGAGAAGCAGTTTCACAAATACTTCTTCGCTGGCGTACATGAGAAGAACATTACCGATTTGGTTAAGTTGAGGCAGCGTAATGACGAATCGGTGGAAAGCTTCATCCAGAGGTTGCGAGACGTAAAGAACAAGTGCTACAACTTGGTGCTTGATGATCGACAATTGACAGATTTGGCCTTCCAGGGATTACTGCCGCATATCAAGGATAAATATGCGTCTCAGGCGTTTGAAAGTTTGAGCCATCTCGTGCAGAGAATTGCCGATCAGGACGTTAAAGCTTTTGAGCCTAGAAAGACTTGGAATAAGCTGTCCTTCGCTGAGCAAGAAGATTCTGAGTCAGATGAGGAGCTAAGTATCGCCACTGCTGAATGGGTAAAAGATAAGAAGCCGGTATCATGTCCGTTTGGCCAGAAAGAAGCTGAGAGATTCACCTTTGATATCACCAAGGCCGATAGGATGTTTGATCTATTGCTTCAACAAGGACGGATTAAGCTGGTGCCTAACCAGGTAATTCCATCGACCGAAGAGCTTAGAAGGATCAGGTATTGCAAGTGGCACAATGCAACTTCGCATAGTACCAATGATTGCAAAGTCTTTAGGCAGCAGTTGCAGTCAGAAATTGAATCTGGGCGAATTAAGTTTGAAAATTCCAAAGCCCAAAAACTGATGAAGATCAACCAGCACCCGTTCCCAAACAACATGGTGGAAACTAGTGGAAAGACTAAAGTGCTGACATTAGAAGCTGCCAAGAAAAGCGCATCGGTAGATCCGAAACATCAAATAGCTGCGCATGAAGTGAAGGGAAGAGGATCTGCCGATGACAGAAAGGGCAAGAGAGTTGCCGATGAAAGAGGCAATACTAGGAGATCTCAGGGCATCATAATCACACATAGACGACCACGACAAAATTATCGGCGAACGCAGGAAGAGCAATATCGGCAACAGGAAGAGGAAAAATGCCAGGAGTGGCATCGGCATAAGGATCATTGGAGGTGCCCCTTCTTTGTTCATTGCTGGGAAGAAGGCATCAAGCTGCCAACTGCCGATAATTGCCCGAAATGTAATGGTTACTATCCTGTCGATCGGTTGGAAAAGAAGCCTTGTTTTGACGATCGAACATCAAGCTATGGCAGGCCGATCAGAGAGAAGGGATAAACACATGATCGGCTGGGGGGCAAACTCAGCGCGCATGACAGGCTTGGCAGGCGTGTTGATCAAGAAGAGCTTGAAGAGATGGCCAATGCAAGAGTGCCCGATGAAGAGATATTGTCCTGGGATCCGAACGTTAGGAGTGGTGCAGATACAAGCAATGAAAAGCAGTACCAACCCGTTTGGAAAACCAAGCTTCCTCAATGGTGCCCTAAGGGTCTAACAAAGACTCAGAAAAGAAGGATCCAGCGCGAATGCCAAGAAGACTTGTATCACGGTGAAATTCCTTCAAGGGAAAGATCTCCAATTAAGCAATGGAGGCCAAAACGCAAGGATAGAGATCCATCGGCAGAAATCAACATGGTCGTTGACAACTGATGAATGTGATACTCTTATGAGGGATGAATTGGAAGATCTAGCAAGTCATCGGCTGAGGGCTTTGATCAGTATTGAGGAGAACAATAAAAGGGTTGCCAAATGGTATGACAAGAAGGTGAAAGCAATATAGTTTGTTGATGGTGATCTAGTATGGAAACTGATGCTACCGATTGGGACTAAAAGTTCAAAGTTTGGGAAATGGTCTCCTAATTAGGAAGGTCCTTTTCGGATAAATCAGTCTGTTCCTGGCAACGCTTATATCTTGGAAACCCTCGAAGGGGTTGCATTTTCCAAAGCAATTAACGGTAAATATTTAAAGAGATATTATCCTAGTATCTAGGTGGATGCATAAAGCAATACAAGTGTAAATGCCGATGGAAGAAGGATCATATAGAACATCGGTAGAAAACGTATTGACGTTATGTTACAAGCAAAATTAGTTGTCAAGTTCACAGTTGCCGACACAGCAAATTACAACAGAGTATGAATGGATGAGATCGCACGCAGGCGAATTTGTACCGCTTTCTCTATCTCCCTAGCGTCGTCGTCGGTAGTACCCTCAATTGGCTTGATTTTCTTCCTCAGCAGGAGAGCCTGGAGGGCATCAGCGTCCCTCTCTTGTTGCAGAGTTTTAATGGCATCGGTGAGTTGAATCTTCTTTTGGTTGGCTATATTCAAAGCTTCATCAACTTTCTTCAGCTCTGCCAGCAGTTCTTCTTTTCTTGCCGATAGACGAATGATCTCTTGTTCGAGCTCCGTGCCAGAAGCTTCCAGACGACCGATGTCTTTGTGCTTTTCGTCCGCAGTCTGCTTGAACTTGAGTATTTCTTCTTCGAGTTTTGCTTGAGTAGCTCTATCGGCGATGCGGCGCGAAGCCATTCGGTATTGTAGCTGCTGACTCTCGAGGAATGTCGCTTGGAAGAGTAATTCTTCAATATCGGCAGACAATTGGTCTTGAATTTCCCTAGAAGCTGTCCTTACTGCACTGGAGTCTTGAACCAGTTGGGACATATTCTGTTGCAGTAGAGGTAGCAGTGCCTCGAGTTTGGATTTTCCTTCTGCCGATATGATAGTTGAAGCTTGGGCGGAACTTTCTTCTTCGTCATCATCGCCTGGAAGGTTGACGGCAAAGGAGAATAAGCTATTGGTGGAGTCTTGGGCCTGAAAAGAAGAAGATTAGAATTCACCGATCACAAGTTTATAAGTTTTATGACAGTCGGTTTACCATCTTTAGATGAATTTCTCGCCTTTGACTTAGCATAGTAGCTGACGCAACCGTATCTTGAGGATCGACAAAAGTTGCTGATGAACTTGCCTTGACAGGAGGAACAATTGGTGCTGGTGCTGGTACTGATGCCGGTGTTGCTTCCACTGTTGTAGCTCACCTCTGCGACGATGGTACTATCCCTGGTCGGGAATTTCATCCGGTGCTGATGCTGGTGCCTATGCCGATGTTGTTTCTATTGTTGCAGCTAACTCTTGCGGCGATATTGTCCTTTGGATAGGAATCTCAGCCTATGAGTGGCCAGGGATGGTTGTCGATGCTGGCTCTGGTGTTGGTATATCGCTAGGAGGTCGAAGAGATGCTGCTGGTGATGTGACTGGAGCTGGTGGTTTCTTACGTTTCGGTCGGGGGCAGCACATGAAGAAACTTGGCGCTTCGACCCATGCGCTTGGGGGCATCGGTGGCACGGGTTGGAGGAGCCTGTACATTTGGAACGACTGCCGATGAATCCGTTCACTGCAAAAAGAAAACATTTGGTGCAAGCTGAGAACAAAATGAGCATTGCCGATAAGAGTTTATAATCGGTATAAATGAAATAAAGATTGTCACCGCAAAAGCTCGCGCCAAAATGGCAGCAGCGGCCGATGGAGAAGCAGTAGCCCTAATCGTTGTTGACGTGGGTTTGAGAGTGACCTTGGGCATTTTTTGGTGCATGGAGGAGGCTATTGAAGGAGCCTTGCTGCCGATTACCGATGTAGGGTTCATTAGTCGCAGGTTGAAATATTTACCGCTCCTACTCTTTTTGGGGATCAAATCATTGACCTGTCGGCAGAAGATTAGTTACCGATGCATTTGAAGAGAGAAAGATAATATCGAAAATGGACTTACCGCGTCATCGGGAACAATATGATCATCATCAATCTGATGCCGATAGTAATGTGATGATGTAGCAAATAGTTGATCTTTCCACTCTTGCCACTAGGACTTGTATGATTTAGTAATAAAGGATATCGGTGCCCAAGAGGATAAGTCAATATTTGTTATATCGGCCTGAGGAGGAAGAGTGAAAATATTATTCCAGTCCATAGCATTGGAGATAACTTCTCTTGGCTTTATCACATTGGCATAGCTGAGTTTGATCGGCAACTGACCGAACGCTAGCTATCTTGTTGCTGCTGATGGATAATAGAATTCGTAAGATGGAGAAGTGTTTTTCCCGGTCCTGAAGATGTTGACTGGAATAGCCCGGGGAGTGATAGTAGCTTTCATGATTCTTTCATTCTCTGGTATATTCCCATCGGTAAGGTTGAAAGAAAGAGGGAATCGATTGTCCTCATCAATATAAGGCCACCAAACCCGTTCTGTAGCAGGAATTCCACAGTAGAATCTCTGAAAGAACAAGCCAAATTGACTGTCATTGGCATCGGTTCCTGGTAGCACTATTATGGATTCTCCAAAATTGAGTAGAGAACGGGTTGCCAATTCATCTTCAGCAAGTATATGATCTTCAGCCAAATCTCTTGGGAATTGCTGGCTAAATAGGTCAAACTGAAGACATTTGTGCATATGAGCATTTAGCCACATGTTGATGAACCACCAAGGACCTCTGAGGTTGCCGATGGGCTCGCCTAGCAGTAGTTTTCTAGATACTTGGTGCAGAAGGTGGTAAACTGAACTGAGGAGTATCAACCAAGGGGAAGTTCTGCTCCATCGGCTAAGAGTTCCGCTGTAGGAAGGTACATGTTGGTGGGTCCGACTGTCCTGCCACAAAAAATGAACTTTTCCAACCACATGTTCAGGAAGGTGGCGTGTTCCCTCTGGCCTACCGATCTGGTTTTGTGGTATTCCTGGATGTATCTAGTCCAACCGCCGATGTTGCGGGTAGCTACCTGTTGACACCGTTTTTTAGCATGTGGCAAATGAGCTAAGACTCACTCTAATCGGTAGCCGTGTTCTATCGGCATCGGAAAGTCATCGGTCAAGATTGCCGATGAAAGTAAAACTGGGGCGTCAATGATGAAGTATAAAGAGTTATTGCCGATAAGGGTTGGTTGATGAAAGAAAATTGCCAATAGGAATGAGGTATTACCGATTGGATGATGTTGTCGAAGGAAATATTGCCGATGGGCGCAGGATGACGTAGCTGATGTCAGCATACAGCTGTCGATGGCGTTAGGGGAAGGCTGCAAAATGGGAGAAGTCTGCCGATGGAAAGTTTCATCGAAGAGAGGACAGATATGGAAACTTGTGGTTTTATGCTAGTGTTTTATAAGTTTGAGTTTGACTCTTGCACGAGTCATTTTATTTCCTTAAAAATAGGTAATGCTGTTATGGTTGAGTCCGACTCTTGTACGAG
Organism: Microstegium vimineum; assembly: GCA_022036555.1. Taxonomy (NCBI): domain Eukaryota; kingdom Viridiplantae; phylum Streptophyta; class Magnoliopsida; order Poales; family Poaceae; genus Microstegium; species Microstegium vimineum. The sequence continues at coordinate 38,905,946 of CM039127.1, forward strand.
TCATTTATTTCCTTAAAACTAGGAGTTTTGTTTAGGTAGGTTTGAGTCGTATCTATCTACGACTCCCTTTGCCGGAGTATAAATAGGTACCTAGGGATGCTGTAAAAGAAGATATACACAATCATATCAAACAAATCTATCACTTTTATCTATTTTTTCTAGCAATTTACCCTTTTATTGCATTAGTTCTAGTTTATCTACGAGTTCTTCAAGTTTCGACGGGTTGCATCTCCTCGATCTCCGTCAACCCTTGCATGTTCTGCATTTGAGCAACCTGAGCCTTGACGTCTGGGCGCATCGCTGTCGTCTTGTTCAGCTCTACTCTAGTTATTTTGATCAAGTTTGAGCCTTGACATCCGAGCGCATCGCCGTTGTCTCGTTGAACATTGTTCTAGTTATCGTCCTTGTCAATTAACTGGTCAAATCGACTGGCACACCATGGATATCGAATTTGGGTATAAGCCCGAGGTGTTCGCAGATCTGATGCTTTTTGTGTCAACACCTCTTTTGGCACACCCGGTGGGACAGATTCAATCTCATGGAGAATACTGGAATCAATCCAAGCAATGTCATCGAAGTCTCCGAAGCGTATCTGAAAGATGATCAGAAGCAGGCTATGGAGCAGGCTATGGAGAAGTACAAGCAGTTGTATCTGAAATCCTTTAGCCTAAACAGGAGTGGCGAAGCTATCCAGAAGCAAGATCCGCCATTACCACGGCAGGTCACTTTCGACGCCAATCCGGGTAAATTGCAGGAGATGGTTAATTCTGCACTAAATCAGGCATTAATTACCACTCTAGTGTGTTGTCCAATACTGTATACAATGCTGTTATGCAATCTTTCAAGGAAGGACAAGCACCCCAGTATGTTGGTCCAGCGTATCATCAACTTGGATCGGCATCTATTGCAAACCCATCGACAGCTCCAACAACATCTTCCCAAACTGTGGGCCCATCTGCCGATGAGGTTACGCCGCCAAGATCGAGCCCTGCAAGTGTCACTCGATTGAATACAGATCTGGTGGCATCGGCAATGTCAGAACCCGCAACTAAGAGTCACCCAACTCCCGCTAACTCGTGGGATACGGTATGCCTCCAAATCCATCTGTTGATTCTAATCTGATCCAAAGTAACAATACAACATGGAAGGGTCCCATGGCATCGGCAATGCCTTCGTAGCCGATGATCCCTATGATGCATTATGCTACATCTTCCCCAACTGTGCAATTGCCGTCGGAAGATCTTCAAGTTTCAATATCCAAAGTGCCTCTTATGCCACCATCGGCAAGTTCTTTACAAATGCAACAAGGCCACACAGCTGCAAGTCAACCCATGGCAGTGGTAAATCCTCAAGCTGGAGTATCCGCGCATCAAGTTGGCCAATTTGTTGACTACTCTAGAATGCAAGAGCAACAGGCACCAGCTAGCTGTCAACCATCGGCAAATTACATGTCGTTGACTTATAATCCTGGATGGACTGGACCAACACCAATCCAACAACAGGTGGTACAACCTGGGTATCAGTACCTGGAAAACCCTCCGAGTGGGGCATCGGTATATCAACCGATGAATGTAATGCCTCAGTCTTTCCCAATGGGCGTTCAAATTGGTCCATCAGCAAATTAGCCGATGTACAATATTCAGCGGGCTAATGCTGCACCTGCACCAGCTGCTCCGGCCTATCTGCCGCAAAGATATGAGGAGGTATATCATCCAGTGTAGCCGATCAACATTCCGCAAGTGCATCGGCAAGATAAAGATGCATACTGGACCGATAAGATTGCCGAAGTGATGAAAGAGCAGTTCAGCATCAAACCTAAGGTTAATACATATTCTTATTGGACGCCGTACCCTTCGGCTTATGATTTGATTCCTTTTCCAAATCGGTACAAAGTGCCAGATTTTACTAAGTTTTCTGGCCAAGATGACACTTCAACAATGGAGCACATCAACCGGTTCATTATCCAATGTGGAGAAGCAGTCGGCAGGGACGAGTTAAGGGTAAGATTGTTCTCGTCATCCTTATCAGGATCGGCATTCACGTGGTTTATATCACTACCTCCAAATTCTGTGATTACGTGGGCCGATTTAGAGAAATAGTTTCACAAGTACTTCTTCGCTGGTGTACGTGAGAAGAAGATTACCGATTTAGTCAAATTGAGGCAGCATAATGACGAATCGGTAGAAAGCTTTGTCCAGAGGCTGCGAGACGTGAAGAATAAGTGGTATAGCTTGGTGCTTGATGATCGGCAATTGGCAGATTTGGCCTTCCAGGGATTACTGCCACACATCAAGGACAAATATGCGTCTCAAGAGTTTGAAAGTTGGAGCCATCTCGTGCAGAGGATTGCCGATCAGGACGTTAAAACTTTCGAACCAAGGAAAACTTGGAATAAAAAAGTGTCCTACTTTGGGCAAGAGGAAGATTCCGATTCAGATGAGGAGCTAAATGTCGCTGCTGCTGAATGGGTGAAAGACAAGAAATCGGTATCCTGTCCGTTTGGCCAGAAAGAAGCTGAAAGGTTCACCTTTGATACTACCAAGGCCGATAGGATGTTTGATCTATTACTTCAAGAAGAGTGGATTAAGTTGGCGCCTAATCAAGTAATTCCATCGGCTGAAGAGCTCAAAAGGATTAGGTATTGCAAGTGGTACAATGCAACTTCGCACAGTACCAATGACTGCAAAGTCTTTAGGTAGCAGTTGCAGTCAGAAATTAAGTCTGAGCGGATTAAGTTTGAAAATTCTAAATCCTAGAAACCAATGAAGATCGACCAACACCCATTCCCAAACAACATGGTGGAAACTAGTGGAAAGACTAAAGTGCTCACGTCAGAAGCTGCCAAGAAAAGCGCATCGGTAGATCCGAAACATCAAATAGCTGCGCATGAAGTGAAGGGAAGAGGATCCGCCAATGACAGAAAGGGCAAGATAGTTGCCGATGAAAGAGGCAATACTAGGAGATCTGAGGGCGTCATAATCACGCATAGACAGCCACGGCAAAATTATCGGCGAACACGGGAAGAGCAATATCGACAACAGGAAGAGGAAAAACGCCAGGAGTGGCATCGGCATAAGGATCATTGGAGGTGCCCCTTCTTTGTTCATTGCTAGGATGAAGGCATCAAGCTGCCAACTGCCAATAATTGCCCGGAATGTAATGGTTACTATACTGTCGATCGGTTGGAAAAGAAGCCTTGTTTTGACAATCGAACATCAAGCTATGGCAGGCCGATCAGAGAGAAGGGATCATCACATGATCGGCTGGGGGCCAAACTCAGCGCGCATGACAGGCTTGGCAGGCGTGTTGATCAAGAAGAGCTTGAAGAGATGGCCAATGCAAGAGTGCCCGATGAAGAGATATTGTCTAGGGATCCAAATGTAAGAGGTGTTGCAGATACAAGTGATGAAAAGTTGTATCAACCTGTTTGGAAAACTAAGCTTCCTCAATGGTGCCCTAAGGGTTTGACAAAGACTCAGAGAAGGAGGATTTAGCGCGAGCACCAAAATGATCTGTGTTACAGTGAAAACTCTGCAAGGGAGAGATCTTCGGTTAGGCAGTGGAAGCCAAAGTGCAAAGATAGAGATCCATCGGCAGATGTCAATATGGTTGTTATATTGTCGATGGAATTCATGGCACCTGTTGATGCTGAAGAAGAGGCTGCTGAAATGGCACAGTTAGTGTTGGATCTGATAGAAGCTGTCTTTGAAAAGCATGCCAATGATGAAAGACAACATTTGAGGGCTTTGTTTGTCAAAGGCAACGTAGATGGGCAACCTGTGTCAAAAATGCTGGTAAATGGTGGGGCATCAATCAGTATAATGCCATATGTCATGTTCAGGAAGCTTGGAAAAGGTGACCAAGAGTTAGTCAAGATAGAAATGAAGCTTAAGGATTTTGAAGGCAATGTGTCACCAGCTATGGGAGCCGTATGCGTTGAATTAACCATCGGCAGCAAAACTTTGCCAACAACGTTTTTCATGATCAGTGGCAAAGGCACCTACAACTTGCTCCTAGGAAGGGATTGGATCCATGCTAATTGCTGCATTCCTTCCACAATGCAACAAAGCCTTGTGCAGTGGGTTGGATCAGAAGTGAAAACCCGTCAATTATTGCGTCGGCAGAATCAGAAACTTATGAGCAAACCAGATGCATATCAGGAGAAGCCTGGGACACAGAGTTCCTCAAGGTTGTCGACTACAGAATTAGACCGATCCAAGCAGTCAGTCCTGAAGAAGAGTTTTAATGGATCAGTTCGCCGATGATGAAAAACTTGGGCAGGGGTTCACATCGGCCGATGATTTATTAGAAGTAGATATCGGCGATGGTAGTAAGCATAGGCCTACTTTTATTAGTGCTAAGTTAGATTCCCAATGTAAGCAACAATTGATTGACTTATTAAAAGAATATAAAGATTGTTTTGCTTGGGATTATACAGAGATGCCTGGTTTAGACCGATCAGTAGTCGAACATCGGTTGCCTATTAAGTTTGGTTTCCAACCACATCGGCAACCTGCGCGCCGATGCAATCCTATGGTATTACCTGATATTAAGGCTGAGATTACAAAGTTAATTGAGGCTGGGTTTATTCGACAATGTCGGTATGCCGAATGGATTTCTAATGTGGTTCCTGTATATAAGAAAAATGGGAAACTTCGTGTTTGCATTGATTTCAGGAATCTCAACAAGGCCACGCCGATGGATGGTTATCCGATGCCAGTTGCCGATCTATTAATTGATGCTGCTGCTGGACATCAAATCATTAGTTTTATGGATGGTAATGCTAGATATAATCAAATATTCATGGCTGAAGAAGATATATCCAAGACTGCTTTTAGATGTCCGGGTCACGTTGGCTTATTTGAGTGGGTCGTAATGACTTTTGGTTTAAAGAACTCCGGTGCTACTTATCAGAGAGCGATGAATTACATCTTTTATAAGTACATTGGTACAATAGTTGAAATTTACATTGATGATGTGGTGGTTAAATCCAAAAACTTCGAGAGACATCTTGCCGATTTACAGAAGATTCTAGAGTGCACAAGGGAACATGGGTGGAAGATGAATCCTAATAAGTGTGCATTTGGCGTATCGGCAGACCAATTCTTGGGTTTCATGGTGCATCAGAGAGGTAAAGAAATCAGTAGAAAATCTATTGATGCAATTAATAAGGTGGTTGCTCCCACAAACAAGACTGAGTTGCAATCATTGATCGGCAAAATTAATTTCATTAAAAGATTTATATCTAACTTGTCCAGGAGGATTAAGTCTTTTAGCCCTTTGTTGAAGCTGAAGGTCGGTTAGGAGTTTGTATGGAAACAGGAACAACAATCAGCCTTAGAAGAGATTAAGAAATATTTGGTAAATCCTCCAGTATTAGTTCCGCCTCAACACGGGAAACCTTTCAGATTGTATTTGTGTGCCGATGATAGCGGTATCGGATCAGCCTTAATCCAAGAATTTGAAGGGAAGGAATGTGTGATTTATTATTTGAGTAGAAGATTGGTGGATGCGGAAACCAGATATTCGGCCGTCGAGAAATTATGTCTATGTTTATATTTCTCTTGTACCAAATTAAGGCATTACTTTCTATCGGCCGAATGTACCATCATTTGCAAGGATGACGTGGTTAAGTACATGCTGTCGATGCCGATATTGAGTGGAAGAATTGGCAAGTGGATTTTGGCACTGTCAGAGTTTGATTTAAGGTATGAATCGATTAAGGCGATTAAAGGTCAAGTAATGGCCGATTTTGTTACTCAGTATTGTGGTACAGTGGATTCTGTACAGATTGCTCCTTGGACTTTGTTCTTTGATGGATCCACGTGCAAGGAAGGAGCAGGTATTGGTATTGTTTTGATTTCACCCAGAGGGCAAAAGTATGAAATATCGTTACCGATTGTTGCCACTTCAACAAACAATCAGGCTGAATACCAAGCTTTGCTGAAGGGGTTGGAATTACTCAGGGATGTGCGTGCTGATGCTGTTGAAATCTTTGGCGATTCCATGTTGGTGATCAATCAGTTGATTGGAATTTATGAATGCCGAAGTGAAGTTTTGATTACGCCTCATGAAAAGTGTTTACAATTATTGAGGGAATTTAAAGAATACCGCTTAGAGCATATTTTTAGATTGCATAATGAAGAAGCTAATTGGTTAGCGCAGTATGTTTCAGGATATCAGTCAATTCAGGAAATAATAACATCAGTGATGGTTGCCGATGATTGGAGAAAAGAGATTGCCGACTACTTAAGGGATCCGTCTAGAAAAGTCGAAAGGCATCTAAGGTTTCAGGCTACCAAGTATGTACTCCTTGATGATGAGTTGTATTACAATCAATGGAGTTTTGCTCAAATGCCTTGGTAAAGAAGAATCAAATGAATTGATGGGAGAAATCCATGAAGGAGTATGTGGAGCACATCAATCGGCATTTAAGATGAAGTGGATGATCAGGCGGAATGAATATTATTGGCCGACAATTCTTGATGATTGTTTTGAGTATTTCAAAGGATGTCAAGATTGTCAGAAATTTTGAAATGTTCAGAGAGCACCTGCATCGGCAATGAATCCTATAATCAAGCCTTGGCCGTTTAGAGGGTGGGCAATCGGCGAGTCATCAATGTGGCTATGATATTCTTATGAAGGATGAGTTAGAGGATCTAGCGAGTCATTGGTTGAGAGCTCTGATCAGCATAGAAGAAAATAAGAAGAGGGTTTCCATATGGTATGACAAGAAAGTAGAGGTGAAGGAATTTGCCGATGGTGATCTGGTATGGAAGCTGATTTTACCGATTGGAACTAAGAATTCAAAGTTTGGAAAGTGGTCACCTAATTGGGAAGGTCCTTTTCGGATAAGTCGGTCTATTCCTGGTAATGCTTATATTTTGGAAACCCTCGAAAGGGTTGTGTTTCCCAGAGCAATCAACGGTAAATACTTAAAGAAATATTACCCTAGTATTTGGGTGGATGAATAAAGGCAATACCAGTTTGAGTGCCGATAAAATAAAGTTATATAGAACATCGGCAGAAAGCATTATATTACAAGCAAAATCAAATGTTAGGTTCACAATTGCCAACATAGAAAATTACAACAAGGATTGGATAGATGATATCACACGTAGGAGAATTTGGTCTGCTTCTTCCAACTCCTTGGCTTCGTCATCGGCAGTACCTTCAATTGGCTTGATTTTCTTCCTCAGCGTCAGAGCCTCGCGGGCAGCAGCATCCCTCTCTTGTTGCAGAATTTTGGTAGTGTTGGGAAGTTGGGTCTTCTTCTGGTTAGCTGAGTTTAAAGCTTCATCAACTTTTTTCAGCTTTGCCAGCAGTTCCTCCTTTTTCGCCGACAGACAAGAGATTTCTTGCTCGAGCTCGACACTGGAAGCTTCTAGACAGCCGATATCCTTGTGCTTCTCGTCCGCGACTTGTTTGAACTTGAGTGTTTCTTCTTCGAGTTCCGCCTGAGCAGCTTATCGGCAATACGGCGAGAAGATTTTCGGTATTGTAGCTGCCGACTCTCAAGATGTGCTGCTTGGAAGATTGGTTCTTCAACATCGGTAGGAAGTTGGTCTTGGATTTCCCTGAATGCTACCCTTACTGCACTAGAATCTTGGACTAGTTGGGATGTGCTTTGTTGCAGTAGGGTGAGCAGAGCTTCAAGCTTGAGCTTTACTTCTGCCGATATAGTGGTTGAAGCTTGGACGGAGCTTTCCTCTTCGTCGTTGTCATCTGGGAGGTTGATGGCAAAGGAGAACAAAGTGTTTGGGAGTCTTGGGCCTGAAAAGAAAAGGATTAAGATTTGCCGATTACAAGTTCTGGAGTTTCATGATAATCGGTTTACCATCTTTAGGTGGATCTCTCGTCTTTGACTTGACAGAGGAGATGGCGCGACCATGTTCTGAGGATCGGCAAGAGGTGCCGATGAGCTTGCTTCGGCGGGAAGAACAGGTGATGCTGGTGCTGATGCCGGTGTTGTTCTGGTTGTTGCAGATACATCCTGCAGTGGTGATATTATCCCTTGGTTGGAAGTTTCGATCGATGACTGATCGGGGATGGGTGCTGATGCCGGCTCTGGTATTGGTGCATCGATGGGAGGTTGAGATACTACAGATAACGACCTTAGGCGTTTTCGTCGAGGAGCGACACTTGGGGAGCCTTGGCACTTCGAAGCTTGCGCTTGGGGGGCATCGGCAGATTGAGTTGAAGCCTGTACGACTGGAGCAGTTGCCGATGGACCCATTGGCTACAAAAGAAAATGTTTGGTGCGAATTAAAAGTTAAAGGAGTATTATTAACGAGAGTTCGCAATCAATATAGGTGAAGTGGAGATGGGTACCTCGAAAGCCTGCGCCAAGATGGCAGCAGCAGCCGATGAAGTAGCAGTAGCTCCAGTTGATGACTGAGGTTTGAGCGTGACTCTAGGCGCTTTGTAGTGCATGAGAGAGGCTAATGAGGGGGCCTTGCTACCAATTACCGATAAAGGATTCATCGGTCGCAGGTTAAAGGCTTTGCCACTCTTGCTCTTTCGAGGGATTGGATTGTCGACCTGTTAGTAAAAGAAGGTTAGAGGCTGATAATAAAGATAAATTATAAAGAGTGGATCAGAATGAAGAGTGAACTTACTGCATCATCAGGAATAATGTGATCGGTGTCGATTAAATGCCGATAGTAATGCGATGACTTGGCGAATAGCTGATCTTTCCATTCTTGCCACCAAGACTTGTACGATTCAGTGATGAACGAGGTTGGTGCCCAAGAAGATAAGTTAATGTCAGCTGTATCGGCTTGAGGGGGGAGAGTGATGATCTTGTTCCAATCCATGACGCTGGTAATGGTTTCCCTTGGCTTTATTGCATCGGCATAGCAAAGTTTGATCGACAGTTGACCGAACGCTAATTGCCTGGCTGCTGCTGATGGATAATAGAACTCGTAGGTCGGGCGAGTGTTCTACCCAGTCCCAAAGATGTTGACTGGAATGGCCCGGGGAATGAGGGTAGCCTTCATGATTCTTTCATTCTGTGGAATGTTTCCGTTGGTAAGGTTGAAAGAAATCAGAAATCAGTTGTCCTCATCGACGTAAGGCCACCAGACCCGTTCCGTAGCAGGGATCCCACAGTAGAGTCTCTGGAAGAATAGGCCGAATTGACCTCTGTTGGCATCGGTTCTCGGCAACACTATTATTGCTTCTGCAAAGTTGAGAGGGGAGCGGGTTGCCGATTCATCATCGGTAGGTTCATACTCCTCAACCAGGTCCCTTGGAAATTGCTGGCTGAATAAATCAAACTGGAGGCATTTATGCATATGGGCATTGAGCCACATGTTGATAAACCACCAGTGGCCTCCAAGGCTACCGATGAGTTCACCTTGCAACAGTTTCTCTGACACTTGGTGTAGGAGATGATAGACCGAGCCGAGGAGGTATTGGCCAAGAGGCAGTCTTGTACCATTAGCCAAGAGCTCTGCTGCTAGGAGGTACATGTTGGTCGGTCTGATTGTCTTGCCGCAAAAGATGAATTTCTCCAACCATATGTTCAGGAAGGTGGCATGCTCCCTTTGACCTACCGATCCGGTCTTGTGGTATTCTGCAACATACCCAGTCCAACCGCCGATGTTACGGGTGACCACTTTGTGTTCGGGCTTCCTGTTGAGGAGAAGAGCATCGTCGGCAGGCATTCATTGTGTTGGACCAGAAGTAAGAAGCTGCAATCACCATGTTCTCGTTCCTGGCCATATCGGCAATGGACAATCTGATGCATTGGTCTAGTTTGCGTTTTGCCCAATAGACTTGCTGCCTCTTGGCCATCCTGAGGTACCAGTTCTTCCACCCATTGGTAGGGTTCGGCCAAGATCAGAATGCATCTTTCCATAAACCTAGGCTAAAATGGGCCGATCTGAAGGGGATGCGATTAATTTCTGCATTGATGATTCTGATTGGATCGGCATCTCCCATTGGACCCAAACAACAATCAGTGTGGAAAAAGGGGAAAAATCACAAGATATGGAGGAGAGGCTAACCGCAGGGACATTGAAGTTGATCGCCATTGAAGCCAGGAGGATTCTTGCAGTTCGTGCCTTGATGAGAGAAGGAGATGCTGCTGCTCGAAGATTGCTAAAGTGTTCTTCAGAGGCGCCAGTGAAATGAGGGAATGAAGGTGATTGAAAATATGAGCTCAGGGTGAAGAAGGATTCAGGTGGTGGTAATTTTTATAGGCCTAGCCAAGGATATTTTGGAGTTTTCTTTTCACTGAGCAGAGGTATCGAAGGGTATGATAGTGGATTCGCGCGCTGATCAAGGAGTTATGATTGGATTTGTGGTTGTTCGCACTACAGTTGCGGGGTTCTGTTGGTAAATTGCGGTTTTTGCGTGCGGTAATCGAGGAGGTTGCGTAAGTATCTTGGGGGGAAAGATTACCGTAGAGAGAATTTCGGTGCGCGAAATATTTCACACTCCGACATTGGGGGGCATGTGTTGACACCGTTTTTCAGCATGTGTCAAATGAGCTAAGACTCACTCTAATCGGTAGCCATGTTCTATCGGCATCGGAAAGTCATCGGTCAAGATTGCCGATGAAAGTAAAATTGGGGCGTCAATGATGAAGTATAAAGAGTTATTGCCGATAAGGGTTGGTTGATGAAAGAAAATTGCCGATAGGAATGAGGTATTGCCGATTGGATGATGTTGCCGATAAGGAAATATTGTCGATGGGCGTAGGATGACGTAGTTGATGTCAGCATACAGCTGTCGATGGCGTTAGGGGAAGGCTGCAGAATGGGAGAAGTCTGCCGATGGAAAGTTTCATCGAAGAGAGGACAGATATGGAAACTTGTGGTTTTATGCCAGTGTTTTATAAGTTTGAGTTTGACTCTTGCACGAGTCATTTTATTTCCTTAAAAATAGGTATTGTTGTTATGGTTGAGGCCGACTCTTGCACGAGTCATTTATTTCCTTAAAAATAGGAGTTTTGTTTAGGTAGGTTTGAGTCATATCTATCTACAACTTCCTCTGACGGAGTATAAATAGGTACATAGGGATGCTGTAAAAGAAGATATACACAATCATATCAAACAAATCTATCACTTTTATCTATTTTTTCCAGCAATTTACCCTTTTATCGCATTAGTTCTAGTTTATCTACGAGTTCTTCAAGTTTCGATGGGTTGCATCTCCTCGATCTCCGTCAACCCTTGCAAGTTCCGCGTTTGAGCAACCTGAGCCTTGACGTCCGGGCGCATCGCTGTCGTCTTGTTCAGCTCTACTCTAGTTATCCTGATCAAGTTTGAGCCTTGACATCCGAGCGCATCGCCGTTGTCTCGTTCAACGTTGTTCTAGTTATCGTCCTTGTCGATTAACTGGTCAAATCAACTGGCACACCTTGGATATCGAATTTGGGTATAAGCCCGAGGTGTTCGTAGATCTGACGCTTTTTGTGTCAACACTACCCGATGCTCAGGTTTTCTGCCGAAGAGGGTGGCATTATCGGCAGAAGAAACATCAAGACCGGTGAGCATATTCACATCGGCAAGGGTGGGGGTGGCTGGTCCGTGTATAAACAGGAAAGCATTCATTGTATCGGACCAGAAGTAGGAAGCAACGATCATCATATTCTCATTCTTGGCCATATCGGCGAGAGACAGTCTGATGCATTGGTCTAATTTGCGTTCTGCCCAATAAAATTGCTGTTTCCCAACTATCCTGAGGTACCAGTTTTTCCACCCTTTGGTGGGTTTAGGCTATGAGAGAAAGGTGTTTGTCCATAACCCTAGATTGAAACATTCAGATCTAAAAGGGATGTGGTGGTTTCTGCGTTGATAAGCTCAGTTGGATCGGCATTCCCCATTGGGCCTAGACAGCACAAATGTGGTTGATCAGTGGAGATCACTATCTTATTGTGCGTCTCCTAGGTTTAGAAAATCAGAGAAGGAAAGGGAAAGAGAATCACAAAAATGATGCAGAAAGAAAAATCACAGAATACAAAGCGAGAAGGGAAGAGATTAACCGCAGGAACTTTGAAGTTGATCGCCATCATATCTGGGGGGTCCTTGCGGCGTATGCTTTGTTGGTGGAAGAAGCCGCCGGTTGTCGCCAGAGTGTTCTTCAGATGCGCCGCCGAGTTTGGAGGTGAGAGTGAATGAAGGTATGAGCTCAAGGTGAAGAAGAATTCAGGTGGTGATAATTTTTATAAGCCCGGTCAGGGGCATTTTGGAGTTTTATTTTCGATGAACAGGGGTACGGAAAGGTATGGTAGTGGATTCGCGCGATGGTCGAGGAATTATGAGGGTAGATTATGACTGTTGGCTGCAGTTGCGGTGTTGTGTTGGTAACTTGCATTTTTTGCGTGCGGGAATCGAGGAGTTCGTGCAGGCATTTTGGAGGGAAAAGTTTACAGAAGAGAAATTTCGGCGCATAAAATATCTTATACTCCGAAATTGGGGGGCATGTGTTGACACCGTTTTTTGTACGTGTCAAAACGAGTCAAGTGTGCCGATTGGCAGGTGTCGATGTTCCCTATCGGCGTCAAGGTATTATCAGTTAGGTTACCGATAGAGGAGAAGGAGGTCGCTGATGGTAAATTTAATTGAAGAGACATCCAGAGAGGAGGCTGTTTGCCGATTTGGAATGTTGCCGATAGAAGCAGAAGAGTATTGCCGATTAGGAGTGTTGCCGATAGATGCAGGGAAATATGATGACGTCAGCAGAAGACTGCCGATGGCAATAGAAGGAAGTTGCGGATTGAAGGGATCTGCCGATGGAAGGTTTCATCATAAAGAAATAAGAAAACTGGTGATTTTATACCAACATTATTATAAGTCCAACTCTTGCACGAGTCATTTATTTCCTTAAAAATAGGTATTGCTATTATGGTTAGGTCCGACTCTTGCGTGAGTCGTTTGTTTCCTTTAAAATAGGGATTTTCTGTTTAGGAAAGTTAGTCGTGGTTGTTTACAACTCCCTTGGCCGGAGTATAAATATGTACCTAGGGGTCGTGTGAAAATATATACAATCAATAAAATACATCTATTATTTTCATCTACTTTTTCCAGCAATTCTACTTTTATGGTACTAGCTCTAGTTTATCTACGAGTTCTTACAAGTTTCGACGGGCTGCATCTACAAGATCTCCGTCAACCTTGCGAGTTCCGTGTTTTGAGCAATCTGAGCCTTGACGTCCGGGCCCATCGCCGCCATCTCGTTCATCATTGTTCTAGTTATCGTCCTTGTCGATTAATTGGTCAAATCGACTGGCACACCTTGGATATCGATTTCGGATTTAAGCCCGAGGTGTTCGCGGATCTGATGCTTTTTGTGTCAACACGCCGCTTAATAAGCAACTACCCATTAGGATCTTTCCCCCATAGCATCAATCTCTCCACACCACAAAAGAACAACGCCTCTGGATGATCGGCCTCAAGGAAGCGATGATCAAAAGAAGACTCCAGCGCATGGTAATAGGCGCGACAAAAGTCTTGAATCCACCGAAGAGACAAGAGCCGAATCATCAAAGCGTCGTCACAAACCCCCCGGAAGATGGGATAGACCTGGCGTGCCTTCACATACTCACGCACATAGACACCATCATCGATCACACGAAGAAGGATCCGGAATATCAAGTCCTCCGGTAGAGCAAGCAAGGCGGCAAAACCCTCCGCAAGGTGCGCACCGTCACCCTCCATCTCCACTAACCAAACCCTAGCACCGATGAACCCCCTTGCTCTTCGCTTACCCTTTGCGGCTAGCAAGCGTGGAGATTATTGAATAAGGTGGACGGAAATCCTCTCAGATCACCAGCATATATAGCACAAAATCGTTGGCTCTTTGTATCCTCAGTGTACTCGGTAAGGCAAGGAGACGCGACCCTTCCCATTCCACCAACCATCGGGGTTGTCCTTTATACCGAGCGGCGCAACGCTTCACCTTTCAGGGTTTTTGGGATCCGCAATGACCAAATACGGAACTGCCACGCCACCCACTCCTTGTGCCTCAAACACAGGCCGGTAACTACGTGGTTAATTCGGCCTTGTACTTCCTCTTCGTTATCCATTACATATTACTTCTAGTTAATTCCCCAATTTACGACTAATGATTTCTGAAATACTACTAACACTTTAGTCCCGGGGACTGGACATGCAACTTTGTTATGATTTCTTTTCTGCATCTACAGTAACATGGCTACAGTAGTCTGGTCGGCAAAGTGCGAGAAAATTGGCCGCCAACAACGATACTCGGGGACTTCATCGACGACAACCACGACTTAGCTGCCTGGTCGCGTCCCCGATCAAGCTCGGGGACTTCATCCAGTTTACACCGAGTGAGGCTCGGGGACTGCGCCCATGGCATAGAAGGGCGGTGCAAAGAAGGACAACACCCGGGGACGACACCCGGGGACTGCGAATCAAAAATACAATCCTGATACAAGAAGCTTCCAGTTTCTTACATCAGGCTCAGGGACTACGGGTATTCGCAGTCGTTTCTTACTAAACTCATATTTATGTTTTTAAATTTTCAATATATGATCCTGATACAAGAAGCTTCTAGTTTCTTACATCAGGCTCAGGGACTACGGGTATTCGCAGTCGTTTTTACAAAACTCATGCTTCAATTTACATACCTTATGTATCTTTTTATAAAAGCATGGCACCACGTACACATTTCACCTGCTACCATGCTCGGGGACTAAGTGGGTACACTTCACCTCGCGGTGAATGTACTGATTCTCTTCTTGCAGAGCCTAAGTGGGTACACTTCACCAGGAAAGGACTTTTCAAAAGTTTTTTCTTCTTTAGCACGTCACATCCTTCCAACGAGCTGCCGCAGCATCCGACGGGGCGACCAGATCACACATCAAGCTAAGACGCTCTCGACCAGCCCAACCTGGTCGGGCGGCTTCTACGAGCAGCACCTCAACCGGGCAGACTGGTCGGGACTCCACGACGACCACTTCGCATGATGGCGACCAGTTGAATACCTCCAAGAACAACGATGCGGGCTTGCCAGAAGAATATAACGTGCTCGGGGACATGTTGGGGATATTACCTCGGTATATCCCAGGGACTTTATGGGTCTGCCGACCGGAAGACGGCCCAGCTCGCGAGGCCTTGCAGCACGCGACCAGCCCATCGTGCTCGCCAAGGACTCTGAAGAACCCTTGCTCGCCAAGGAAGATCCTAGTAGATAGACTCAGATCCCTTGCCTTAAGGGACCGATTGTAATCTGTTAGGATATGGAAATTGTAACCCTGCTCCCCGGCTATATAATGCGAGCAGGGACCCCCTCCAAAATCTCTCTCAGATCATCTACGGATCTTGTAACCTAACACTCAGATTAATCCAGCCACCAAAACACAGGACGTAGGGTATTACGGTAATTTGCCGGCCCGAACCTGTCTAAATCGCCGTGTCTACGCTCTCTGTGTTACGCTTGATCGCCGTCACCACACCTCCGCCTACAATCTACTGCCGTAGGGTACCCCCTAGGTAGACTACGACGCATATTTCGTCGACAATAGTCTCATCGAAAGTAATCTCACAAGTCTCCATCACTCGGTTAGTCTCAAGGTTAAGAGCATGATAAGCACGAGAATGAGTAGAATAACCAAGAAAGATACCTTCAGAAGACCAAGACTAAAACTTGTCTAACTTACATCTCTTCTTAAGGATGAAACACTTGCACCCAAACACCCATAGGTGACTTACCTTAGGTGCTCTCCCAAATCGCAACTCATAAGAAGTCTTCTTCTTGAAAGATCAGAGAAAAATGCGATTGGAAACATAGCAAGCAGAAATTATCGCTTCGGCCCAATACCTCCTAGGAGTCCTATGCTCATCGAGCATCATCCTAGACATCTCAACAAGGGTTTGATTCTTGCGCTCAACAACACCATTCTGCTGTGGAGTGTGAGGAGAGAAAAACTGGTGGTTGAGACCATAGCGAAAAGAAGAGCAAAGAGATGCAAATTGATCATTCTTAAATTCAGTGACATTGTCACTGCGTATCGCTCTCATGGCATGCTTGGGTAGCTCATTTTGCAATCTCAAAATCAGATCTCGAACATGCGAAAAAGCCTCATCCTTACTCACCAAAAAGAACACCCAAGAGTATCTTGAGTAGTCATCAATGACTACAACCACATACCACTTCCCTCCCTCCGACCTAACCCGAGCTGGACCCACTGTGTCTATGTGTAAGAGCTTGCCGGGTTGTTTGGTCATGATCCCAGTCACCGGAGATTAGGAAGCGGCAACCATCTTGCCATGTCTGCAAGGATGTCAACCCAAGTCCTTCTCGAACTTTAGCTTTGGCAGTCCTTGGATAAGGTCCATCGAGCTAAGCCTTGCAAGCAAGTCAAAGCTTAGATGGCCCAATCTCCTATGCCACTTCCAAAGATCGGAAGAAGAACCGGCAAGAAGACAACGAGAAGGTCTAGAAGAGATAGAAAAATTCGCACGAAAAACCTTCCCGAAGGGAAAAATCCAGCAATCAAGATCACCCTGAGAGTCAAGAATCCGAGAAAAGCCAACTTTGAAATTCACTTCAAAACCGTCTTCAAGGAGTTGCGAAACCGAGAGAAGGTTAAAATGCAAATTCGCAACCAAGCAACATCCTTGAGGACAAAAGACGAGTTGACATGGATTGACCCTTGGGACACCACCTTCCCTCTACTCTTATCCCCGAATGTGATATACTCGGTGTGGCGCATGGGGTCGAGGTTGGAGAACCACTTGGCACTTCCAGTCATATGGCGTGAACATCCGGAATCCACAAGCCAAGTCTCCTTCAGTCCTCCTTCCTACATCAATAAAAAGACATAGGGTGAGCAAACCAAGCAACACTGGGGTTAGTTAACTATGAAGGATACCAGTGTTGACTCATTTGCCAAAGAAAGGGTTAGGAGGCATACCAAACATCCCCCTTCTCATAGGGGGATAGCGATCACCACCATAGGAAAAAGGTGGTCCGCTAAAGGTGTGGGGAGTGAAGCCACCGCCACGAGGCCTGTAGTCGTATGGGTCACGATCGGTACCCCGCCGGGCATGACCACCGCGTGGTCTCGCCTCTTGAGGCCTAGCACCTTGAGGCATTGCACCTCTAGGCCTAGTAGTGCGCCTCCTAACTTCCGGTTCACGCACCCCAACCGGTGGGTGGTACATGTCCCAGTTGTTCAACTCAACCTGCCTCTGATCATCTCTCTTCCTCCTATAGCAAAACTCAGCCAAGTGCCCATCCTGCTCACAATACTCATAGTGGTACCTCACCGCACTCTTGGTAGACACTCTCTTGTTGGGTTGGGTGGCTCTCGCTTTCTTAGGAAGGGGATCACTAGAGATGTCAGACAAGGTGTCAAGTGGGTTCCGAAGGTGGTTCGGTTTGGGAATCCACACTTGCTTCTGTGGAGTGGTTTTGGGTGGCTCTTCAAACACACCATCTCTCACAGGTAACTCAGAGGGGTCAATAGGCTTAGGTGGGGTGAATTTGGGGAACTTGGGAATTGTGGTGGGTTTCTCAGTCTCACTCAACCCACTGCACTCACCAATCTTGCCAAACATGCTATTTACCTTCCCACCTATAGCAAAGCCTACTCCCGTGTTGCCAGCCCGCTTGAATTGACTGTACAAAATCCCTAGCTGCGGCTCTGTAACAGACACCCAAGCTAAGACGGACCGGAGGTGTGTATTATCCTCATCGGTACACGCCTTGTCGTGCCTGCATGTCGCAATCTCAAGCTCTAATGCCTCAATGCGGTCTGACTCTCAGGTGCTATCTGAGCTGACCTTCTCTAGCATAGCAATCCTACTCTCCTTTTGTGCCAGCTCAGAGCGCAAGCCTTCACAAGACTTTCACGCACCAAGTAAGCTAGGCCTAGCCTTCGGCTCACTGACCTACTCAAGTAGAGTGTCATACTTGTCCTGGAGAGTGACAAGATTAGACATGTGGATGGCACAAGCATCGCACTCTACCTCCTTGGTAACCACCACTAACACCTTAGCAAACTCGAGCTCATGTAGCGTTTTCAGATACTTGGCCTTGAACTCGTTCCTCTCTCTAATCGCACGCTTGAGCACAACATCCTGACTCATGAAAGTAGCATTCAAGGACTCAATCTCGGAAGAGAGAGACTCGATGGTGGGTGATACCTCGAGTGTGTCGGAGTTGGCGTTGGAGTCATCCTTGTGCTCGCTAACCTCACTTGCTCCAATCGCCATGGTGTAGAAGCCGCCGTGCTTAGCGTCGGTGTAGAAGAAGAGTCCGTTGAGCTTGTCCTCAACCTTACCCTTTGACTCATCGTCGTCGCTTGAAGAAGAGCCTCCGTCGGTGGAGCACTCAATGTCGTTGAGGGAGGCGAGGAAGGCTCGGTGCTTGGCCTTAACCTTGTCAATCACCTTCTTCGAGGATCTCCGGTTATGGCCGCCCTTGGCCTTGTGCTTGTCCTTGAAGTGGTGCTCGCGTTTGTCCTTGCGCTTGGTTAAGTCGCCCGCAGCTTTCTTGGGGCAGTTTGCGATGAAGTGATCCTCATCACCGCAATGGTAGCACCCCTTAGCCGTGCCACCACATTGCCGGTTCAAGCGGTTGTTGTGAAACCGCGAGAACGTAGTGATGACCAAGGCCAGCTCATCATCTCCAAGAGCCTCCACTTGTTCCTCTATCACAGAGATCAAAGACGAAAGAGTGAACAAAGGCTGTGAAGGGTTAGAGGAAGAAGACACACCGCCGGGGCCGGAAACCAACGCCATAGAGGGGTTCAACGGGTTCTCAATCTTGGCCCGGGTCTGGTGGTCAATTTCCGAGGACTTGAGCTTGCTGAACAGCTCATCCACAGTGAGGGCATCATAGCCCGGTGACTCCTGAATGACAGCCACCTTTATCTCCCACACCCTCTAATCAAGAGCATGGAAAAACTTGATAGCCATCTCATGATCATCATAGGGAAAGTTAGCCCGATTGACATGCATCTTGTTGACGATAGATTGGAAGCGAGTGAACATCCCATCAATAGATTTGTCGATCAACTGTATGAAGTTCTCGTACTCCCTACGGTATGTGTCGAAGAGTCTGGACTTGATCTGAGGATTGCCCTCATGATATCTCACAAGAGTTTGCCAGATCTCTCGCTCCGTAGTGAGGTTCGAGACTCGCTCAAACTTGGTAAGACACAAACTCGAGAAGAGGATACTACGAGCCTTGTTGTTTGAAGCATGTTGTGTGACCTTGATTAGGGAAACACGAGCAACAAGAACATGATAGCCCTCATTCTCACAAATCTCTCAAATATTCGAATCAACTCCTCGTAGATAGGCAGACATGCGCACCTTCCAGTAGGAGAAGTTCGTTCCATCGAAAAACGGAGTTTTGCCAACACCTCGCTCCATGTCTCCTTCGCGGATCAAGAACCATTTAAGGTGGAATGATCCTTAACCGGCTTTGATACCAATTGAAGGACCGAGAACGGCGACCAGAGGGGGGGGTGAATGGGAGCCTCAAATTTCTCATGAAATATTCGGGCCACCCTTCCCAAAAACACAACCCAGTTGATGGGTGCTCAACCTCCCCCGAGCAAGGGAAGCGGGGATTCAGATGAAATCGAAGAAATGAGAGCTTACTGGCAGTGGAGAAAATCTCACCAGAACCCCCAAGATTGAGTTTTTAACCCCTATGGGAAAGAGGCGAGAACCCAAAGAGAAACAGACAGAAAAGCAGCCGACGGACGCTAGGATTTCCTAGCGATGGACGCGCCGACGCAGTGCGACGGATGCTGGGTTGGCTAGGCGACGGATGCTGCAATGGGAAGTGATGGACGCAGGGCGAGCATTGGACGCCAATATAGAGCCGAACCCAAGAGGTCCTCCAGGTGACGGACGTTGGCGAGCGTCGACGCCAAAAGAACAGAGATCCTACACGGCTCAAAAACGACGGACGCGCCTGACGCAAGGCCGACGGACGCTGGCGAGCGTCTGACGCTAAACACACGTGCACAGACTGAGGGTGACGAACGTTGGGTAATCAGGCCCTAGCGGCCGACGCAAAATTGTACAGCGTCTGATGCAAAATCTTGCAGCGTCCGACGCTCACGAACAGAACACAGTAAACGCGAAAAAACGATTTTCTCTCCGCCAAATCTTCCCAAATCCTAACCAAATGATCTCCACTAGCAACCCAACTTGGTAGGAATGTTTCTAGTGCTATGTAGGAGCTATCCTGAAGAAATCATCGCTTAATTCAGTTTGGATTGATAGGAAACGAGGATTTGGGGGAGGAGGCAAGAACTGAAGGATACCGTAAAGAAATCGCTCAATCTGCGTACTCGTGAGGTTTTAGGAGGAATCCTTTGGTGCAAAAATGATCCTCACGATTACGAACAACTTGGTTCAAACGAAATTGCAAGATCTACTCCTAACAAAAAGATCTCATCACGGGATCAAAGAGGAGCAAAAAGCAAAACACGAAGAACACAAGCAAACACGGGACACGATCAAGAAATCGAACCAACCATGGCTTACGGAGGGTAAGGCCTCCGATTCTCGAACACAATCTCGAGTTTTACATGGGAAACTCCATCATCCCCTACTTAACGGGCTTTGGCTATTTCCCAAAGACCCCCCTAGATACATGACTGAATTACCTAGTCCTGTGACACTGTAATCCAAGTCGAGTAACTCCTAGCCACTCGTTTGAATGGATGGCCCCTCTTCCTGCCTGGAGTTGCCATTGCCTTGACGCAACCTCCTAGATTCCGCCATGTGTCATCGATGCTTCCTCGGAAGCTCCGCCAGGGTTTTAAGGCCCAAACCCGTGAAACCCGCCACCAGTAGCTTTCGGCTCAACTACCGAACCCCGAGTTTTGAGGCCCAAACTCGGAAACCATCCACCGATGGTTTTGAGGCCCAAACCACCAAACTGCTCGACTCGTGCCACCTTGTCCTCACCTGGCCTGGCTCCGAGTCCCCTGAGCCTCCTGCTCGACTCACTCACCGGCCGTCTTGACTTGGTCAACATGGTCTACCTCCATGTCTTCTCGCGCTCGTCGGTGCCAAGTACTAGCTGCCACAGCTAGTCCGCCGGCACCCCGGTCCGTTGGTCCGAGCCCCGCTTCCACCCTTTATCGCTCTCAGTCCATTGGCACGGCAAGCCTCTACACCCGACCTTCACCACGCCATTGACCACTGTCTCCGGGACTAGCACCTGCACACCACAAGCCGATAGACAGGCACACATTTGCTTTCGCAAAGATTAGAAGAACCGCTCAAAACTGAAACACTCAAGTGTTGGTCAATCACTCATCATCAAAACTAAACATCATGGGTACATATCGACCATGTGTTAGCACTATAAATAATAGGATGGATAATTTTTCTATTGCCATCAAGAACCAAATTAGCTTTAATAAAATGATTGAATCTCAGCTAAACCAAATAGCTGCTGTTGTTCCTACCACTAAGCCCCGTATTCCATCACAACCAAAAGGATTAGAATCTATAAATCTTGTAGACATATTTGATGCAGGTGCCTATTGGAACAAGCCCACACAAGAGTGGTGTAACGACTCTCTGCCAACCAAGAAAGGAGACCCAGGATGACCCATCATCCTGATCTCCATTGGCATCATGGACTTTCCTGAAGCACTTTGCGACTTTGGCGCAAGCGTCAATATCATGCCCAGGGTAATCTATGAAAAATTCTTTAATTATCCTTTATCAGATACAACCATGTGTTTGTAGCTTGCAGATCGGACACTGTGCTACCCAAGTGGAATACTAAAAGATATTCGTGTCCAGATTGGTACCTTATATGTCCTAGCAGACTTCATGGTGATAGAGACCGGTGTTGATGAGAGGTCACCCATCATTTTAGGGAGGCCACTCTTAAACACTGCTGGAGCTGTCATCTATGCTAGCGCTGCCAAGATTAGTTGCTTCATCAAAGGGAAGAAGGAGACATTTACCTTCAAGAACAAAACCTTACAGTCTCCTGAACAACCCCAACATGAGCCAAGGAAGAGGACCTATAGGAGGAACAAGCAGAACAAGAACAAGAACAAGAAGCAAGTACGGACAGAATCAACAAAGATAGTCACTGCAATCCACAATGATCAAGATCACCAAATCAAGTCCCCTCATTTGATCAAGAAAGACGACCCGGGTGTCCCAACTATTGAATTCACAATCAACAGATGCTCCTTCCAGAAAACAATCTGCGACACCGGATTAGGCATCAACATTATGGCCAAATTGATCTACGAGTTTCTGTACGACACAATGCCTCTAGACCCAACATACACCCAACTCCAGATGGCAGATCAAACATGCCGCATCGTCGAAGTCATAGCAAAAGATGTCCCCATCCAAATTGATGACCACTTCATCCCTACAGACTTCCTAGTCATTGATACGGGAGAAGATAATTATGATCCACCTATCATCCTTGGAAGACCGTTCCTAAGCACCACCAAAGCTATCATCTACATTGGGACAGGAGAAGTGCACCTACACTTCCCCTCTGAGAAGGTACGTCATTATTTTAATGTTAACTATATTGTTGAAGAATCTAAGCAGAATAGAACGAGAAGAAGACGTCACTACTGCAACTAGAAGAAGCAGAACACCAAGGACGGATGGGCAGACTATGAAGGAGAAGTGTCAAGATATGAAGAGAGATACCCTAAAGAAGAAGAGTGTTAACACTGGATTTTGGTATGCTCAGAAAGATGACAGGTGGGCTAGTGCAGAACTCAGAGCATTCGACAAGCGTCTGTGCGGTCGGCCAGTTTCCAAAGAAGTCGGCAAATGTCCGTGCGGTCTGCTAATCGGCAAAGGTTTGGCTAAATGATCATGCGGTCGGTTATTCTAAGGAGGAGCGGTTTGCCGTTGAAGAAGCGACAAGCAAAAGGCCGATCGGGCAACGAAGACCGTGACAATTAAGGCAATGAAGACTCCGGAGGAAATTAAAGTCAAAGATATCATGTTTTTCCTTTAATATTTTGTAACCGTGTCCTTTTAGGACTCATGTCATGACCAGGGTATAAATATAAACCCTTGGTCATTGTAAAAACTGTTCACAACCAATACAATACAACTGGCCCCGTGCCAATTTCGAGTCCTTTGTCGTGTCGTCGAGTTCTTCGAGAGGAACCATCGATCCGTCGACCTCCGTAAGTCTCGGCAACCTTGTTATCATATCTAGTATCATGCGATGGATTTAGATGTTGATGCAAGTAGTCTTGTTTGTTTTCAATGATCGTGCGGCGGATCTATGCTTGACAATCAAGAAGTCTTCGCTTATGTTTTGTGTATGAGTAGATACCGTGCGGCAGGTGCTTGCTCGATATGCCTAGCAAAGGCAAGACAGTTACCGGCTCTATTAGATTTGACAAGATCTAGTAGATTCATTAAGTTATTACGTGTTGCATGTTTTATATATATATATATATTATATATTTGTAACACTCTTTTGCCAAATCTAGATTGACACGGTTCGGCTTCATATTTTCTCATATATTTATCTATGTTTTTGTAATTGCTTATATCCATAAATAGATCTTTTATTCATGATAGCTAAATTGGTTTCATCTAGATTGTTACGTGTTGCGGGTTCAGGCATGTCAACTATGTTTGAGCTTTTATAAAGTTAGGTGTCGTGCGGCGGATACAAGCTTTAGATTAGTTCGATCGTGTTTGCTTACGTGTTCCTTCATCATGGACCCCAATTCGGTTGGATAGCTGAGTTGGTTATGCGTTAATTCACAATTAATGATGCTTCATTCATATGTACTTTCTCATGCATGCATGTTCGGCAATCAACTCTTTACGTACTTACTTTTTGTTTTAGCCGAATGATCTACAAAACTTGTTGGCAGATAGCTTCTATAGTTGTATGTCGTTGTAAGTGGCTTTAGGGCCGTATATATGGAACTATCTGTTCTCACTCGACATGTTCCAGTTTTATATCTAATGATTTCCATCCCTTGTTAGTTTCAGGTCAAACTGATTGGCACGTTTCCGGATTTCGAAACACCCAGGCACCCGATTGAAGCTACGCTTTCCGGCTTGCTGTGTGTTAGGCACAGTGCGTCACATTTTGTGTCAACACACTTTTTGGCACGCCCAGTGGGCCCCACATCTCAAGATGGATGAAATTGACAATAGCCAGGTTCTGGACGTGACTATGGACGAGTTGCCAGAAGACCTTAGGAATATTGTCCAGCTTTCAAGGTGTCTCCAGCTGCGAACAGGTTGTAGAAAAATATGTATGAAGACGGATATCAAGAGTTTGCCGATTACAATGCTATTGACTCTTTCCCCAATCCGGGGTATAAGAACTCTGCAGGTTTGGCTTTTGAAGGGCAGACACATGGAGCTCCAAATTCGAATATTGACCTTATCATGAACAGGATGGCGGATATGATGCAGAATCAGTTTGGCCTAAAGCCAAAGAGCCAGTCCTATGCATACAAGTCCCCTTATCCAGAGTGGTATAACCGAGTTGCACTCCCTCCGAGAGTAAAACCTCCCACAGACCTGACCAAGTTTTCTGGTCAGGATGATACTAGCACCATAGAGCACATCAGCCGATACTTGATGCAGCTCGGAGAGGCGTCCGCTGATGAAGCTTGGAGGATTCGGTATTTCCCGTTGTCTCTGACAGGGCCGGCTTCCACGTGGTTCACGTCTCTGCCGGCTAATTCCATTGGTACATGGGCAGAATTGGAGCAGAAGTTTTATTCATATTTCTTTACGGGCACTAATGAGAAGAAACTAGTTGACCTTATGAGCTTGAAGCAGAGAGCCAATGAAACACCCCAGGAGTATCTCCGTAGGCTCAGGGAGACTAAAAACCTCTGCTATTCCTTAAACCTGCCAGATGACCAGTTGCCAGGGATGGCAATAGCGGGCATGCAACCGAATGTCAGGGAGAAGATGTTCGGCACGGACTTCAATGACCTTGGTCAACTGTCGCGGCGGTTGTCCATGATGAGCAATCGGGCTCAAGGGTTCAGGAGAGACAACCGTTTCCAGAAAGGTGATGTGGCTAATGAGATGTATCAAAGTTTCCTAGAAGAAGCAGCAGAGTACGATGATGAAGATGAAATAGCCGCAATAGAATTGGTCTGGGGAAAGAACCAACTCAGGTCAGTCAACGCTAGTTGAGGCAGCAGAAGGGCACGCAAGACTTTGATGTCTCCAAGTCAGTCAAGTTGTGTTGACACCGTTTTTCGGCACTTGTCAAATGAGCTAAGACTTGTATTGATTAACAGTTGTTTTCCATCGGCATTGGGAAGTCATTGGTCAGTGTTGCCGATGAAAGATGGGAGCTGGATGATTCTTGCTGATAAAGGTTAATTGGTGAAGTCAAGCCACCAGAACTGCAAAGTTGCTGATGCCGATTGCCCATGAAGAGATGTTGCCGATGCCGATTGCCGATGAGGAGATGATGCCGATGGGCATGGAGTGCCGATGAACACAGGGTGATGTGGCGGTTGACATCAGCAGAAGATTGCCGGTGGCGAAAGAAGGAAGTTGCAGATTGAAGGAGTCTGCCGATGGAAAGTTTTCATCGAAGGAGAGATATAAGGAAACTGGTGATTTTATACCAGTATTGTTATAGTAGTTTGAGTGTGACTCTTACACGAGTCGTTTGTTTTCCTTTAAAATAGAAGTATCTGTTTAGGAAAATAATATTGTTATTTGGGTCCGACTCCTGCGCGAGTCAGTTATTTCCTTTAAAATAGGAGTTTTGTTTAGGAAAGGTACGAGTCGTGTCTCTGTACAACTCTCCATGCGGGAGTATAAATATGTGCCCAAGGGCTGCGTGTAAAAAGATATCAATCCTATCAAATCAAATCAAATCAATTTACTCTTATTCTACTTTTATCGCAATTTACCCTTTTATTGCATTAGTCTTAGTTTATCTACGAGTTCTTCAAGCTTCGACGGGCTGCATCACCTTGATCTTCGTCAAACCCTTGTAAGTTCCGCGTGGGAGTACCTCTGAGCTTTGACATCCGGGCGCATCGTTGTTGTCTCGTTCAGCTCTGCTCTAGTTATCCTGATCAAGTCTGAGTCTTGGCATCCGGGTGTATCGCCGTTGCCCTGTTTAGATCTTGTTCTAGTTATCGTCCTTGTCGATTAACTGGTCAAGATATCGAATTCGGGTAATAGCCCGAGGTGTTTGCAGATCCTTACGCTTTTTGTGTCAACGCCTCTTTTGGCACGCCCAGTGGGACTCGATTATACAAATCAAACATCTATCATGAATGATCCAAGGAGTGTTATTGAAGTCTCCGAAGCAGATCTGAAAGATTATCAGAAGCAGGCTATGGAGCAGGCTATGGAGGATTACAAGCGGTTGTATCTCAAATCCTTCAGCCTAAACAGAATCGGCGAAGCAGTCCAGAAGCAAGATCCACCGTCGCCACAGCAGGTCACTTTCGACGCCGATCTTGGTAAATTACAAGAGATGGTTAATTTTGCATTGAATAATGTATTAATTAGCCAATCCAATGTGCTGTCCGATACTGTATGCAATGCTGTTAAGCAAACTTTCAAGGGAGGACAGGCACCGTATTATGTTAGTTCGGAGTATCGTCAACTCGAATCGGCATCTGTTACGATCCCATCGGCGGTTCCAAGGGTGTCTTCACCGATTATGAACCGATCTGCCGATGAGATCATGCCACCAAGATCGAGTCTAGCAAGCATCACTCAGGTGAATACAAATCTAGTGGCCTCAACGATGTCTGGACCTGTGACCCAGAGTCAGCCCACTTCTGCCAACTGGTGGGGATACGGTATGTCTCCAGGTCCATCTGCTGACTCCAGATTGGTCCAAGATAACCATGCAGGGTGGAAAATTCCCATGGCATTGGCAACACCTGTACAACTGATGGTTCTAGTGATGCATTACGCTACATCTTCTCCAACGGTGCAGTTGCCAGCAAGGAATCTTCAAATGGCAATACCCATAGTGACTTACGCCCAACCATTGGCAAATCACTTACCGATGCAACAAGGCCCAGCAGCTACAAGTCAACCCATGGCGGCAATGAATTACCCGGCGCCACAAGAATGACAAGCATCAGCTGGTTATCAGCTATCGGCAAATTCTTGGCCGATGCAACAAGGCTTGCCGAGGGACAATCAGCCTGTATCTGCAATGGCTGCTCAACCTATGGTACCCACAAATCAAGGCTATCATCCAAGAGTACAAGGACTACAAGAGTCAGCTAGTTATCAACCATCGGTAAGTCATATGCCGATGACACCTAATGTAAGTTGGATTGGTCAATTGCCGATTCAGCAACAAGTTGTGCAGCCTGGACACCAAATAGCAAGAGCTCTGTAGTGTCATCCGGCAAATCTTCGTAATGAAATATTGGTACATCAGCCGATAAGTACTACACCGCAGTACTCACAAGTGAATGTGCACAGTGAGACATTGGTACAACAATCGATGAATATAAGGCCACAGCACAAGCCAGTGAGTGTGCAAAATTGCCCATCGGCAACTCAGCCGATGCATAGTGTTCAGATGACTGGTACTATGCACGCACCAATCACTTCAAGTACTTTGACGTCCAGACCTGAAGAAGTACATCAACCTACTCAACCAGTGGACGTTCAAAGTTGCCCATCGGCCAATCAGCCGATGCATAGTATTCAACAGACTGGTGCCGCAAATGTGCCAATTGCCCCGACCTGTTTACCACAAAGATATGAAGAGGTGCATCAACCTGCTCAACCAGTTAACGAGTCTGTGCATCGGCAAGATCAAGACACGAAGGTGTTTTTGACCAAGAAAATGGAAGATTCAGATTCGGACGAAGAGCCAAGTATCAACGTTGCTGAATTGGAAAGATTCACCTTTGATATCACAAAGGCCGATCAGGATGTTAGATCATTCGAGCCCAGGAAGACTTGGAATGAAAAGGTGTTCTTCGTTGGACAAGAGGATTCTGAGTCAGATGAGGAGTTGAGTATCGGCACTGTTGAATGGGTAAAAGATGAGAAGCCGGTACCTTGTCTTCTTGGCCAGAAAGAGATCGAAAGGTTCACTTTCGATATCACCAAGGCCGATAGGATGTTTGACCTATTGTTTCAGGAAGGGCGAATTAAGCTAGCCCCTAATCAGGTAATTCCATCGGCCAAAGAGCTCAAGAAAATTAGGTATTGCATGTGGCACAATGCAACTTCGCACAGTACCAATGGCTGCAAAGTATTCAGGCAGCAATTGCAGTCAGAGATTGACTCTGGACGAATCAAATTTGAAAATTCTAAAGTCCAGAAACCGATGAAGATTGATCAGCACCCGTTTCTAAATAATATGGTGGAAACCAGTGGAAAAACCAAAGTGCTGATATCGGAAGATGCTAGGAAGAGTGCATCAGTAGATCCTGATCATCAAGTGGCTGAATGTGATGTAGAAAAGTTTGTCGATGACAGGAAAGGCAAGAGAGTTGCCGATGATGGTAATCGCGCCGGGAAGCCTCATGGTGTTGTGATCACACATAGGCGGCCACGGCAAGAGTATCGGCAATCACGAGATGAGCGATATTAGTAGGAAGAAGAAGAACATCAAGAATGGCTTTGGCATAAAGATCACTGGAAGTGTCCCTTCTTCGTTCACTGTTGGGAAGAAGGCATCAAGCTACCTACTGCCGATAATTGTCCTGAATGCAACGGGTACTATACTGTCGATCGGTCAGGTAAGAAACCTTGTTTTGATGATCGGACATCCAGGTATGGCAGACCGCTTAGAGAGAAGAAATCGGTACGTGACCGACTGGGGGGCAAGCTCAGTGCGCATCACAGGCTTGGCAGGCGTGTTGATCAAGAGGAGCTTGAGGAAATGGCCAATGCAAGAGTGCCCGATGAAGAAGTGCTCTCCAGAGATCCAAACATCGGGAGAAGAGCCGATGCAAGCAATGGCAAGCAGCATCAGCCTATTTGGAAAACCAAGCTCCCTCAGTGGTGCCCTAAGGGTCTAACAAAGACTCAGAAAAGGAGAATCCAGCACGAACGCCAAGGCGATTTATATGACAGTGAAACTCCTTCAAGGGAAAAGCAGTGGAGGCCAAAGCGCAAAGATGGAGATCCATCGGTAGATGTCAATATATTGCCGATGGTATAACTGGAGTCGATGATCTTGGACATTTTGACTTGGGAACAGCACTCGGCAAGCTCTGGCGACTCCAACTATTACACTTGGGGGGCGCCGGCCGGTTGAGTAAACAGTTTGTGTATTAAAAGCAACATTGCCGGTGAATTTGTTAGTTGCCAAAGGAAAATGATTGTAAGAATGATTCTGTCGTGCTTACGTGCGATAATTAAGTGGTGCAAGCATTTTAGGGGAGATTGCTCTTTGGACTTTCTTTGGTGGGTCTCCATGCAAGGACATCGGCATTGTTTAAATTTCGTTCTGATGGAAATATGAAATTTCGTTGCCGATTATTGCTACCTCAACAAACAATCAGGCTGAATACCAGGCTCTGCTAAAAAGAGTTGGGATTACTCACGGAGGATATCAGTCGATTCAGGAAGTCAAGACATCGGTAATGGTTGCCGATGACTGGAGAAAAGAAATTGCCAATTACTTAAGAGATCCATCTAAGAAGGTTGAAAGGCGTCTGAGGTTTCAAGCTACCAAGTATGTGCTCCTCGACGATGAATTGTATTATCCAACGATTGATGGAGTTTTACTCAGGTGCCTTGGTAAAGAGGAGTCAAAGGAGTTGATGGGCGAAATCCATGAAGGCGTGTGTGGAGCGCATCAATCGGCATTCAAGATGAAATGGATGGTAAGATGAAATGGATATTATTGGCCGACAATTCTTGAAGATTGCTTCAACTGTTTTAAAAAGTGCTAGGATTGTCAAAAGTTTGGTAATGTGCAGAGGGCACCTGCATCGGCAAGGAATTCTATGATCAAGCCTTGGCCGTTTAGAGGATGGGCTATTGATCTTATCGGCCAAATTTATCCACCATCAAGCAAGGGGCATAAGCTTATATTTGTTGCTACCGATTACTTCACGAAGTGGGTGGAGGCGATTCCTTTGAAGAAGGTGACATCGGCGGACATGGTGGATTTTGTAAAAGAACATATTGTTTGCCGATTTGGTATTCCTCAAATTATTACTACCGATCAAGGGACCATGTTCACATCGGGAGAGTTTGATGAATTTGCTGCTAGTATAGGGTTCAAGGTATTGAATTCTTCTCCTTGTTATGCCCAAGCTAACGATCACGTTGAAGCGCCTAATAAGGGAGTTATCAAGCTTATCAAACGCAAAATGGAAGAGAACCCTAGAATGTGGCATGTGGTGTTGAATGAGGCCCTATGGTCGTATCGGATGGCTTGTCATGGTGCAACCAAAGTTTCGCCGTATCAGTTGGTCTATGGATACGATGTTGTCCTGCCTTGGGAAATTAAAACTGGTTCCAGGCGATTATCTTTTCAAGATCAATTGACGACCGATGACTATGCTACTCTTATGAAGGATGAGTTGGAAGATTTAGCAAGTCATCAGTTGAGGGCTCTGATCAGCATTGAAGAAAATAAGAAAAGAGTTGCCAGATGGTATGACAAGAAAGTAAAGGTGAAGCAATTTGCCGATGGCGATCTGGTATGGATATTGATTTTACCAATTGGGACTAAGAGTTCTAAGTTTGGAAAATGGTCTCCTAATTGGGAAGGTCCTTATTGGATAAAACAGTCTGCTCCTGGCAATGCTTATATTTTAGAAACTCTCGAAGGAGTTGCATTCTCTAGAGCGATCAACGGTAAATACTTGAAAAAATATTACCCTAGTATTTGGGTAGATGCATAAAATGCTCAGTTGAGTGCCGATGGAAAGGAAAGTTACATAAGCATCGGTAAGAGTTGTACTGACATTATATTACAGAGCAAAATCAAGTATCAATGTTACATTTGCCGATACGATGGATAAATTACAAGGATTGGATGGCTGATATCGCACGTAGGCGAATTTGCTCTATGTCCTCCATCTCCTTGGCATTGGCGTCGGCAGAACCTTCGACTGGCTTGATCTTCTTCAGCGCGATAGCTTTTCGGGCGTTTGTGTCCCTTTCTTATCGAAGAGCTTTGACGGTATCGGGCAACTGAGCTTTCTTCTGGTTAGCTGTGTTTAAAGCTTCTTCAACCTTTCTTAGTTCGGCTTGCAGCTCTTCCTTTCTTGCCGATAGCTGAATGATCTCCTACTCAAGATCGGCGCGAGAGAAGCTTCTACTTGGCCGATGTCTTTGTGCTTCTCATCGGCAACTTGTTTAAACTTAAGCATCTCTTCTTCGAGCTTCGATCGGGCAGTCCTATCGGCTATGCGACGAGAGAGTCTTTGATATTGGAGTTGCTTGCTCTCAAGGAAAGCCGCCTGAAAGAGTATTTTTACTATATCGGCAGATAAATGACCTTGGATGTCCTTGAAAGTTGTCTTTGCTGCAGTTGAATCTTGGACGAGAAGAGATGTGTCTTGTTGCAGCAAAGAGAGCAATGTTTCAAGCTTGAATTTGACATCTGCCGATAAAGCTGGAGCAGAGCTTTCTTCGTCTTCGTCTTCATCGGGAAGATTGACGGCGAAGGAGAATAGGCTATCTATTGGAGCAGAGACTTCTTGGTTCTCATCTTCGTCAGGAAGGTTGACGCCGAAGGAAAACAAGCTGTCTGGAGAGTCTTGGGCCTGAAAAAGAAGAAGTTAAGATGTGCCGATCATAAGGTTATACTGCAGATTTTTAGGAAACCGGCTTACCATCTTGAAGCGGATTTCTTGCCTGGGACTTGGAAAGTCAGTTGGCACGGCTTCATCCTGGAGATCGGTAGCAGTTGCCGATGAGAACGCTTCTATTGGGGTAGTTGGCGCTGTTGGTGCTGTTGTTGGCGCTGTCTCTGCTGTTGTGATCGGTTCCTATGGCGGTGGTGTCGTCCTCTAGTCAGGATTCTCATCTGGTGTAGGCACTGGTGCCGATA
Source organism: Microstegium vimineum (assembly GCA_022036555.1). Taxonomy (NCBI): domain Eukaryota; kingdom Viridiplantae; phylum Streptophyta; class Magnoliopsida; order Poales; family Poaceae; genus Microstegium; species Microstegium vimineum. The sequence continues at coordinate 38,937,905 of CM039127.1, forward strand.
CCGATGTTGTTGCAGTTGGTTCTTGCAGTGGCGGCGTTGCTTCCTGGATCGGGGTTTCTTCCACTGGCTGTTCAGGAGCAGATGCCGATGGTTGTTCTACTATTGGGACATCGGCAGGAGTTGGTGATGCAGGAGTGGCTAGCCTCAAGCGCTTCTTTTTTGGGGCAGCAGGTGGTGAACCGGCCCGTTTTGGTTGCGACACCTGGGGGGCATCGGCAACGGGAGTTGGAGAAGCCTGTATATTCGCAGCAGCTGCCGATGACTTTGCCATCTGAAATATTTGGTACAAGTTATATAAAGCAAAAATTGCCGATGAGCAGAATGTAATCGGTATAAGTAAAGGTTAAGTTTACTGCGAAAGCCCGTGCTAAGATGGTCGCAACAGCCGATGGAGTAGTAGGCGTCGGCTTGGGCTTGAGAGTAACCTTAAGTACTTTCTGAGGGGTTAAGGCAGCCAGTGTGGGGTATTATTGCCGATGAGTGATATGGGACTCATCACTCAGAGATTGAAAGGCCTGCCACTCCTGCTCATCTTGGGGATTGGATCGTCAACCTATTAAGCATAAGAAGGTCAGATGCCAATAATAGGAATAAAGTAATGAGGAATGCATCGGGATTAAAAACTTACTGCATCATCGGGAATGACGTGATTGGTGTCAATCATATGCCGATAGTAATGTGATGACTTGGCAAATAGTTGATATCTCCATTCTTGCCACCAGAATTTATATTCCTCCGTGATGAAGGATGTTGGTGCCCAGGAGGATAAGTCAATATCTGAAGTATCGGCATTTGGGGGGACGTTGACGACCTTGTTCCAGTCTACGGCGCTGGATATGATTTGCCTTGGTTTTATCACCTTGGCATAGCAGAGCTTGATCGGCAATTGGCCGAATGCCAGTTGTCTTGCCACTGCCGCTGGGTAATAAAACTCGAAGGACGGGGGAACATTCTTCCCAGTTTTGAAGATATTAACTGGAATAGCTCAGGGAACAATGCTGGCCTTCATAATCACCTCATTCTGAGGCACATTCCAATCGGTGAGGTTGAATAGCAAGGGAAATCGGTTGTCCTTATCAATATATGGCCACCAGAGCCGTTCTGAGGCAGGGATTCCATTATAAAATTTCTGAAAGAATCTACCAAACTCGTCTACATCGGCATCGGTTCCTGGCAATACTATGATGGTCTCTCCAAAGTTGAGTGGAGGACGAGTTGCCGATTCATCATCATTGAATATATAATTTTCCGATATGTCCCTTGGAAATTGTTGGGCGAACAAGTCAAACTGAAGAACTTTGTACATGTGTGCGTTCAGCCACATGTTTATGAACCACCAGGGACCTCCGAGGTTGCCGATGGACTCGCCTAGCAGTAACTTCTTGGACATTTGGTGTAAGAGGCGGTATACCGATCCAAGAAGAGATCGGCCGAGAGGGAGTCTTGTTCCATCGGCTAGGAGTTCTGCTGCTGGGAGGTACATTGTGGTTGGTCCAACTGTTTTGCTGCAAAAGATAAATTTCTCCAGCCACATGTTCAGAAAAATGGCATGCTCTCTTTGTCCTATCGATCCAGTCTTTTGGTACTCCTGGATGTAACCGGTCCAGCCGCCGATATTACGAGTATTCACCTTATACTCGACCTTCCTATTGAATAGAGTGAGAGTATCGGCACAAGAGACATCGAGGCCGGTAAGCATATGCACATCGGCAAGGGTAGGAGTGGCTGGTCCATGTCTGAATAGAAAGGCATTCATTGTATCGGACCAGAAGTAGGAGGCTACTATCATCATGTTCTCGTTTTTCTCCATATCGGCAATGGAGAACCTGATGCATTGATCTAGGTTGCGCTCTGACCAGTAAACTTGTTGCGTTCTGATTACCCTAAGGTACCAGTTCTTCCATCCCTTGGTATATTTAGGCCATGAACAGAAAGTGTCCTTCCATAATCCTAGGCTGAAGGATTCGGATCTGAAAGGGATACGGTTAGTTTCCGCATTGATCATATAGCTAGGATCAGGATTGCCCATTGGGCCTAGGCAGTTGAAGTTGGATTGCTCAAGGGGGATCACTACTTTGTTGTACAGTTCTTAGGTTTTGAAAAGAAAACGAAGGATCAGAGAAGGAGATTGAAAAAGGATTGCAAAATTTATACAGGAAGGGAACTGGCAGAAGATGGGATGAGGAAAAAGTGGATTTACCTTGGGGATGTCGACGTGAATCGCCATTGAAGCTTGGGGAGTTCTTGCGACTTGTTTTCTGCCTGAAGAAGGTGTTGTTGCTTGAGCTCACAGAGCTGTTCTTCAGAGTTGTCGCCGAGGTTGAAGACGCCGAGGTTGAAGACGGAGGCAGGTGAAAAGTGAAATTAGGCCCAGGGTAAAAAGCAGATTGGACTGTGGTAATTTTTATAAGCTTAGTCAGGGGTATTTTGGAATTTCTGCTTGTACTATACAGGAATATGGAAGGGCCTGCGATGGATGTGCGCGATAATCAAGGAGATATGATTGGATTTGTGACTGTTTATGCTATAGTCGAGGAATTTTATTAATAAATTGCAGTTCTACGCGTGGGGATCGAGGAAGTTGTGCCGTTATCTCAGAAGGAACAACTACAATAGAGAAAATTTCGGCGCGTAAAATATTATACACTCCGAAATTGGGGGGCATGTGTTGACACCGTTTTTCGGCACGTGTCAAATGAGCTAAGACTTGTATTGATTAACAGTCGTTTTCCATCGGCATCGGAAAGTCATTGGTCAGTGTTGCCAATGAAAGATGGGAGCTGGATGATTTGTTGCCGATAAAGGTTAATTGGTGAAGTCAAGCCACCAGAACTGCAAAGTTGCCGATGCCGATTCTCGATGAAGAGATGTTGTCGATGCCGATTGCCGATGAGGAGATGATGCCGGTGGGCATGGAGTGCCGATGGACACAGGGTGATGTGGCAGTTGACGTCAGCAGAAGATTGCCGGTGGCGAAAGAAGGAAGTTGCGGATTGAAGGAGTCTGCCGATGGAAAGTTTTCATCGAAGGAGAGATATAAGGAAACTGGTGATTTTATACCAGTATTGTTATAGTAGTTTGAGTCTGACTCTTGCACGAGTCGTTTGTTTTCCTTTTAAATAGAAGTATCTGTTTAGGAAAATAATATTGTTATTTGGGTCCGACTCCTGCGCGAGTCAGTTATTTCCTTTAAAATAGGAGTTTTGTTTAGGAAAGGTATGAGTCGTGTCTCTGTACAACTCTCCACGCGGGAGTATAAATATGTGCCCAAGGGCTATGTGTAAAAAGATATCAATCCTATCAAATCAAATCAATTTACTCTTATTCTACTTTTATCTCAATTTACCCTTTTACTGCATTAGTCTTAGTTTATCTACGAGTTCTTCAAGCTTCGACGGGCTGCATCACCTTGATCTTCGTCAAACCCTTGTAAGTTCCGCGTGGGAGTACCTCTGAGCTTTGACATCCGGGCGCATCGATGTTGTCTCGTTCAGCTCTGCTCTAGTTATCCTGATCAAGTCTGAGTCTTGGCATCCGGGCGTATCGCTGTTGCCCTGTTCAGATCTTGTTCTAGTTATCTTCCTTGTCGATTAACTGGTCAAATCGACTGGCACGCCTTTGGATATCGAATTCGGGTAATAGCCCGAGGTGTTCGCAGATCCTGACGCTTTTTGTGTCAACAAGTTGTTTGAGATGTTGCTCAAGGAAGGACGTATCAAGTTGCCGGAAGGGCACCCCATGCTGCGCCGTAAAGGGGTGAGAGATAAAAAGTTTTGCGGTTACCACAATACCAATTCTCATTCCATCAATGATTGTCGAGTATTCAAAATGCGGATTCAGAAAGCTATTCAGGAAGGACATCTGAAATTTGATGGTAAGATGAAAATTTATGCTAATCCTTTTCCACAGAACACAGTATCTTTCTCCGTGAACATGGTTGCTATAGAAAACTCCAAAGATAAGAGCAAGGTGAAAGTGTTAACCTCAGACAGAGCTAAGAAAACTGGTACTGTTGACCCTGATCGGCAAATTACAAATGAAGAGTTTCGGCAACAGGCTCGGTTCCAGAACGGCCGAACCGAGAGAGGGGAAGCTTCCAAGCCCAGAGTCACGACACGGATTCTTTTGAACAAATCGCGACGAGAGCAAGAACGCTATCGGAAGCGAAGGTATTATGAGGAACAAGAGTTCATGGAGGAACATCAGAGGTATGAGGAAGAGATGTACCAGAGGGAGCAAGAGTACATGAGAGAGCAGGAACAATATCATTGGGGATGCTCGTTGTTTAAACATTGTTAGAATGAAGGCTTGAAGCTGCCTACTAAAGATAATTGCCCTGAATGCAGTGATCAATATTCAGAGTACAGGCAGTCTCGGGCCAACCGCCGTCCGGTCCATGAAAGGCTTGGAGCACATTTTACTAAGGACGATCGGCGTGTAAAAATGGACAGCTCTGGAAATCGGTGAAGCAAGAGATTTGCCGATCAAGGGTGGATCCACTATGAAGAAGGCGCTGAGGAAGAAGAACACCGTGAGTACGTGTAGCAGAAAGGACAATGGTGTCCACCAGGGCTGAGGAAGAGCCAGAAAAGAAGGGTACAAGGCTTGAGGAACAAAGAGTTGGCACAGACAGTTGCCAAAAAGAAACAAGTGTGGCGTCCTAAGGAAAAGCCTGGCAATCAAGACCAGTCAGCTGATGCGTGTATGGATTTCTTTATTCCATCAGAGTTCTTAGCTCCGGAAAACCAGGATATCCAAGAAGAAGTGTACTCAGATTTCGTTGAGAATGAGTATCATGATCTGATGGCTCAACTTGTCCTAACTCAACGGGCAGTTTTTGATAAGCCGGCCAAACATCGACATTTGAAGCCACTTTATGTGAAGGGGTACGTCAATGGCAAGCCTCTGACCAAGATGTTTGTTGATGGAGGAGCTGTCATCAATATTATGCCTTATACCACCTTTAGGAAGCTTGGGATGACCAATGAGGAACTGCTAAAAACTAACATGGTGCTCAGGGACTTTGCTGGCAATCCTTCTGACACCCGAGGAGCTGTGCACGTTGAGTTGATGATTGGATCAAAACCTTGATTACTACTTTCTTTGTCATCGATGGCAAGGGGGCATACAGTCTACTCTTAGGGAGAGATTGGATCCATGCTAACTGCTGCAGACCTTCAACCATGAATTAGGTTCTTATTCAGTGGATTGGAGATGATGTTGAAGTTGTTCATGCTGATGATTCGGTAAGTGTTGCTGCTACAGAGCCTACTTACTAGGAATATGATGGCTTCGATTGTTTCTCTGGAAGAGTATGGGAAGAAGGTCCTGTGAATGTCTTCAACAAAGATCAACAGCCGATCCAAGCAGATGGCTCTCAAAGCAATTTTTAATGGGGAACCCAATCGATGGAAAAAAAGGAAAGTTGGGACGTGGCATTATGTCGGCCAATATGCTAGAGGAAATAAATGTTGGTGATGATGTCAAACCAAGGCTGATGTATATCGGTGCTAATTTGAACCCGGAGTATAGACTAGAGTTGATAGACCTTCTAAAAGAGTTCAGAGATTGTTTTGCTTGGGATTACACAGAGATGCCCGGACTGGATCATTCTATTGTTGAGCATCGATTGCCGATTAAGCCTGGGTATCGTCCTTACAAACAACCTCCGCGGAAAATTTTCAAAGAGGAGGTACTGGCCGATGTGAAAAAGGAAGTTGAAAGATTATTAGAAGTAAATTTCATTTGGCCATCTAGATATGCAGAGTGGATTTCGAGCATAGTTCCGGTATACAAAAAGAATGGAAAAATGAGGGTCTGCATTGACTTTAGGCATCTCAATAAAGCTACGCCAATGGATGGTTACCCAATGCCGGTTGCCGATTTGCTTGTCGATGCAGCAGCTGGTTACGAAGTCATCAGCTTTATGGATGGTAATGCTGGCTATAACCAAATCTTTATGGCAATAGAGGATATTTCAGAAACAGCTTTCAGATGTCCTAGATGGAATTCTAATCTTTATAGGCAAGGATATCCAACGGTGGTGATACTTCTATAAACGAACACTAGATGATCCTTGCCTATATATGTACATGTACTCCATGGCTCGTCAACTCCATGTCGTGACGCGTCTTTGGTGCGGCTCCTCATATCCCGCAAAGGATTTATATAATGCTATTTGCCCCCCAGGCTCCAATACCCATCCGTAGTTAGCCTGTACTGTTCCCCCAATCTTGCATTCTACACTGTAGCTCTTCTTCCGAAGTTTTCGGCTCAAGGCTGAGTTTTCCCCATTGTCACTACATTTTTCTTTATTCAACATTATACTCAGGAAGGCTCTAGAAGAGACTGGACCAAGCCAGAGGCCGAGTGGGCCCAAGCCTAGGGCGCCCGCCCTACCCCTGTGGCCAATCAGGGCAAAGTTCGAGGATCGTTCCGATCCCGTGGAATCCCCCCGCACTAGGCAAGAGCAGGGTCCTTGGGATCCCTAGGAGGTCGAGGGTCTCGGCGTAGATGATGTTGAGGCTGCTTCCCCTCGACCTTGGCGAGCAGCTCTCGGACTTGCGCGATCTGGGCATCCTGAGGTGGACCAACTTCGCCTGGAACCGGGGGGGGGTGGCGTCTCACGGCGGAGTAGCGTTGTGCCCTCCTCCTCCCGCATTCGCAGCTGCGGTGAGGTTATGCCCCTGTTATCTGTCCCAATGCCCTCCCTACTATCCCAGTGTCCTCTTTTATAGACCAAGGGGAGACCTAAGATTACAGAGGTCCTAGACTGTAGCGGCATGGGAGGCGTGTCCAAAGGCTTCAGGACGTAAAGAATAAATGTTACCACTTAGTACTGGATGGTCGGCAATTGGCGGATGAACTCGGAAGAAGTCACTTACAAGAGCTAAACTTACAAGAGACTCGCATCCGCCGAGGTACACCTCAGAGAAGACGCCAGACAGGCCCGGCTCTCCTCCAGGCTCTCCTCACTCTCCTCCAATTGTTTTGTAGGTCAATTATAAAGCCGGAGGGAGGCATTGGGTGCTTGATAGTAGGTGCACTCAACATATGACCGAAGATGCAAGCATGTTCAACTCTATCAAATCAAATTGTGGCAATGGGATTGAATCTATCACAATCGTCTTCTTGCCTGACCGCACGAATGGGACCTGGAGCTGGACTTGTAGGATTTCCTTCATGTCTTGTAGCCTCTGCACCAATCGTCTTTCTAGAACTTGAGTTAGAGGCGCGGAAAGACCAGCCTAACGACAAAGTCCAGGGAGCAATCTCTACGGAATTTACCGTACCACAATGCTGAGTAACGAAATCAGCCATCACCTGCCCTTTAACTGCCTTAGTTGATTCATACCTTAGATCAAACTCTGACAGCGCCAAGGGTAGTTCTTGCTGTGAGATTGGCCGGAGAACTCGAGCGGGGCGCCCATTTTGTTAACCTGAACCGAGGCCGCCTTGACATGGGCCTCAATCTTCTCGATCTCCAGCGTGATGGGCAACTTGGACAACTTAGAGGCGGCTACCACCAGATCTGATCCGTCTAACTCATCATCTACCTCGGCCTCTGTAGGTGTAGGCGCACCTGGGGTGACCTCTGAAGCTGGCGCTGGAAGCTCTGGAGCTGCTGTATGAGTTTATGTCGTCAAGTGTCTCTGAAATGATTTGATTCACTGGATTCATCCCATTTTTCGTTTCGGAACAAAACCCCCGAAAACAGCGCTAAACATGAGTTTTGGGTCAAATGGGTTCGAACGACCCTTCGTCTGTCATTTGAGGTCAAGGCGGAGGTGGAGGGGTCGTTCGAACGACCCTTCGTCCGTCATTTGGGGTCGAGGCGGAGGCGGAGGGAGATGAAGGTGGCTGTCATTCAGGAGTCACCGGGCTATGATGCCCTGACCGTGGACGAGCTGTTCAGCAAGCTCAAGTCCTCGGAGATTGCGGCAGTCAATGCTATCATCCTTGTTGTGGTCTGGTATCATGACTGGACCAAGCAGGGGTTGCCCCGCTAGGTCTCTTACATTTCGTAAGTTTCTCGGTAATCCCCTTTTTCTGCCTACTCTGTTGCCCAACCATCGGCAGATCACTTGCCGATACAACAAGGCCCAGCAGCTGCCAGTCAACCCATGACAGCGGTGAATTATCCGGCGCCACAAGAACAAGCATCAGCCGGTTATCGGCTATCGGCAAGTATCATGAGGGGTCTATGGCGCAAACATTTGTGTTTTCCATAATATACGCGTGCCTCTGCCGGCTCACCCTGTTCCATGACAGCACGATGGGATTTGGTTTTTGTAAACAAAAAGTGTTAGGCTATTGGAGATGTCATGTAAGCATTGATAAGATGACTGAATGGAAATAACATCTTGTGAGTATTCTTATCCCAAATCATCTCAAGATTGGATTTGCGGCCTCGCGGGTCCCCTTGTGTTTCGTCTGTTGCCGGCTCTCATTCGTGTGAATTCGTTGGTACCTGATTCCTGATTGATTCATTCGGCGCAAACGAAGGAGTCTTTTGGGCGCATGAATAAAAGAGTTATTTTTTTAATATATTTTGAGGTATGGTATCATTGATATGGTGTCACCTGCTGAGTTATCTAGTGGGCTATAAATAGGCTAGCTGCCAGCTTCTTTTGACACAATTCATAGCCTTTTCATCTTCCGAGTTTCAGCCATGGAGTTGCATCATGTTAAACTCCTATTAACCTAGCAATAGCAATTTTACAGACCAGGCGACCTAACTTCACCAATTAACCTTATCGACAAGGACCCAGCCTCCATCGGCAACACACTTAGTCTTCCCGCAGCACATCTCCATCGGCAATACTGGCTCACGATTTCCCGATGACTATGATAGCCTCCCCAAAATTGAGTGGGGGACGGGTTGCCGATTCATCATCATCAAATACATAGTCCTCCGAAGCGCTTGGCTCTGGGATACAAGCCAGGTTCATCAGAAACAAGAACCAAACGGGCCCTAAGGTGACAAGAACTGGAATCTTTTCCCCCATGTGTGTGTGTATGCTGGTGAAATCTCCTCTGACTTGAAGCGTCGGACTAGAGGACGGTCACACGTCGGACTAGTCCGGAGCCTCCTCTGAGGCTACCTTCCACTAGCAGGGACCTCTGGACCACTCGACTTCCCCTCAAATTTCTGAATCAGGGCTGACCCGATAACACTGTCCTCGGCAGATCAATATAATCTGAAGGATTTCCATTTTGAGGCGGAATCAATATGCTTTTCGATCTAAGTGACTTACTCCAACCTGACGAGGATTTGAGTTCTCTGGAAGAAGAGTTTTCCAAGAGGGAAATTGAAGAGATTGTTTACAAACTCCCAAATAATAAGTCCCCAGGGCCAGATGGCTTCAACAATGAATTTTTACAACGGAGGAAGAACAATGCAACAGAAGATTCTTCTGGTGATGCTTACCTAGTCAAAGGTGGTCGTAGTGTGGAAGATAAGAGAGGCAACAAGAAGAAGGGTTCGCGGTGCTATAAGTGTGGCGACTTTGGACATGTGAAGAGGAACTGTCCAGAACTGCCGATAGGGCTGCCCAATCCAAGACTGAGGAAGAGAAGCTCAAGTTTAAAAGTATCTCTATTGTCTTTACGGGTCGTTTGAAGGGCAAGCTTTACCTAGTTGATTTCAACAAAAGTAAGGCTAAGCTTGAGACTTGTTTAGTGGCAAAATCTGATGGGATGAGAGTTGTTATATATGAGTACAAGATCGATGAGGCACCCGCACGCTCACCGAGGAGATGCAAAGTTACAGATCCTGGCGCGGTAGCGGCTATACGTGTGGCACCAATGTGTGAGATGCATGGGTATTGCATTGCATTGTCCTTCAGCTTAGTTCAGTTCAACCATTCTAAATATGCAGCACCTGTGATGGCCAGCCTGGCGTTGCGCTACTCGTCCGCTGATTGGGCAATGGAAGGCGGCGATCCCTGCCCCCCTCACCCTCTGCATTCAGAACTGTCAGAATGCAGAGCTTGGGGGAGAAGACGATTCTATCCTTCTCCTTCACCATTTCCAGAGAAGACGAGAAGGAGACAAAACTCCAATACCAAGAACTTTGGCATGGAAAACATAACCCTAAAGACTCAATCTACTAGAGAAACTTATTAAAATCAATGGATCCCCACTCCCTTGAACCCCCAGTGAGATACCGGAGGGGAAGGGAGGGGGACCAGTGGTGGTGGACGGAGGAAGACGGCGGCGGCGGCGGCTCCTCACGCCCCTGGCGGCGGCAGGGGTTATCCGCAAATTTTCAAAGCGTCGAACCACTCTGCTTGCTCCAGAGGCTGGTCCGACGGGTGGTCTGACGGTACCAGAGAGGGAAAAACAGTGAGCACCCGACCACCGGACCAAGGTGTCGGACTGCTCACCGGACTAGTCCGACGGTGTTAATCAAGGATTATAACTTGGAAGTGCATTACCATCCTGGAAAAGCAAATGTTGTAGCAGATGCTTTGAGCCGCAAATCTCATTGCAACTTGTTGCAACCCCTGTTAGAAGATGGATTTGATCTAATGCCGACGGTTGACGTTCATTTGAGGAGGCTATATAAGGAAGACCCCCTGACCCTTAGGAGAAGAGCCTCTCTGACCTAATTCATTATTTGGGCAATGCTTTGCTACTTTGGTGCAAAACTAGGAATAGGAGATGACACTTGAGGTCCAGTGGCCACGTTGGCAGTAGACAGAGCCGAAAACTCAGAAATTGTCTTGTTGGCCCTGCTTTCTTGAATGGTGGTGTTGAGCCTCCTTCCTTGAATGGGTCTGAATCCGAGATGAACCTTTGAGGTAAGACTAAGGTAACTAAATCTGCCGACATTAGCTTTTTCACAGGCTTTTATCATGATACTGCTGATTTTGATGTTGTACCTATGCAAGCTTGTTCGATTGGGAAGGACTTGTTTGTGTTGCAAATCTATGTGGATGACATTATCTTTGGGTCAACCAATCAATAGTTTTGTGAAGAGTTTGTCACAATGATGGATAAAGAGTTTGAGATGTCTATGCTTGGCAATCTTACCCTCAGTTCGTCTCTGCTAGCTGCCTCTCCACATTGGATAATGAAGCGATTGATGTGCTCCATTGTTGACGTGTCATCTTGGCCAGAAAACTTTGTGAAATCAGACACCTTGTACCGATTCGGGTGAGCTTGCTCCCCCTACTTGTGTGTTCTTTTTCAAAATTGAATTTTCTTTTTATCCCCTTTATCATATATCTTTCAATTTCTCCCCCTTAAGCATTTCTCCCCCTTGAACATCATATCTTTACAAATTCTTAGTTTAGGCTGCCAGCCTAGTCTAGGTGGTGTATATTAAATTTCAGTTCTTGAACTTATATGTATGTTGATTGTGAAATCAAATATATGTTGTATGTTTGATAAATGCAGATTGTGTGTGTAGGCAGTACTTGTACATATTCAGTTGACAGTGAAAAAGCGTTGGACAAATTCGACTGGATCTTTCAAACTTTCTGGATCCGTCACTAACTGCTTCCCTGTTTCCCTCAGGTAAGGAGTCACGGGGTTAAGATGTCGAGTTTTGAAGTTCCAGGATAGAAAAAACAGACTACTATTATTATATTTATATATATACTATATAGTTTTACATAAGGAGGTAAATAAAATAGACTTTTCCCAATCTGAAACAAGGCCGTCGCCGAAGTGATGCCCGTGGATGAACTGATCGACTCCTTGTCTTTGGAATAGGAGTTGACCCTCTCTATAAACATTCCCCACGACTGTAGATATCTCCATTCTGGTATATGTGGATGATACTATCTTCAACTTGAGTTGTATTTTTTTTCTTGAATTTGATAAATATAGAGATGTATTTAATTATTTATTTATGTTGAAATTTGAAAGTGTTGATACGGAACGTCAGACTTGAACCATGTTTTTTTTCTTGCCTACTAGCAAAACTCAGATTGGAGAAGAATATGGTCCCTAGGTTCCCTTTATTGGAACTATATAAAATCTAGAGATAAGAATCCGTCTAGAAGTGAGCATCTAGATAAGTGATAAAATGAAATCTATCATGATACCTGAGGTAAGAGAGCGTCATCAGAGGCACTGAGACGAGCGGGTGCGATGTGTGCGGCTAGAAGACGAAGAAGCCGAAGAGGACGTAGGGAAGCCCACAGAACCGTAGCCAATGATGCTAAAATTGATCACAACCTTTGTCCATTCATATCTTCTACAAACAGAAAATAGGAATGCCGCACTTAGAAAAGAAAAAAAAAGATGATGACAGATGAAGGATCCAAGAATGGAACTCGCTGATCAATTATCGATCCAATAATGTCACACAGAAAAGGTTCTGTGGGCCCATCAAAGCAAGAGCGTGGACAGACCGGCGGTTGGGTTGAGATTGTCGTTGCCCCCTACGCTGATTGCCACATTCAGGACACAACTGAGGTACCACCCACCGTCGAGTCCCTCTCTCTTGAGATTGAGTCTCTGAACGAAGCCTTGATGAGTCAAGATGCGTGGCTCAAGCGTGCTGCTGTCGAGAGGAACAACTTTATGGCCAACACAAATCTAGGCAGCACCAACCTGATTAGACGACCCCAAATCATAGGAAACAAGAGTAGAAAAGAAACCTATAAAGATTTTTGAGGCCTCGGAAAGGTCTGAGTGTCATGATTTGATCAAGACGCTAGAGTATTAAGGCACCAGAGTAGAGACGAAGAGGACAAACAGTACGAACTCAGGGTGGGATGACGCGGCGCGTGACGTTGTAGGTGGGGAACATCTAGTTCATAGTCTTTATGCTCTGGGTTAACTAACGTTATGGTCACCAGCGCATAGTTCTCAGGTAGCCGGGCCCGATATCCTTCTGGGATTTCGTTTTCGATTCTTAAAAGTCTGAGATTACAATGACTCTAGGGTGTATTTATACTAGCAACAACCCTGCTAGATAGGTGGAAACTCGAAATATTTTAGAAACTCTCGAAGGAGTTGCATTCTCTAAGGCAATCAACGGCAAATACTTGAAGAGATATTACCCTAGCATATGGGTGGACGCATAACGTGCTTGTTTGAATGCCGATGAAAGAAAAGTTGTGAAGACACAAGTGACTCATGCGGAGATGAAAGTGAAGAAGAGAAGGTGGCCGCCTTGGTGATTGGTTCATCTACTCCACCGCCACCCCCTCCATCATCTCCGGGCTCATCCTCTACACACCTATGCCTCATGGCTAAAGGTGACAAAAAGGTACAAAAAGAGGTGACTCCCGGATGTTCACCACACTTGAGAAGGATTGTGAAGGGCAAGACAAGATTACCTTTGGGCACAATTCAAAAGGAAAAGTGCAAGGCCTAGGCAAAGTGGCAATCTCAAATGATCAATCAATATCAAATGTCTTGCTAGTACAATCTTTGAGCCGGCGCGTCGATGCCCCTCTGAAGAGGCTTCCACAGGGCGGCGGGACAGCGACAACGACAGTGAAGGTTGGGAGGGGGTCTGACTTCATGACCCGGCGATCGTGCTCGAGGGTACTTGGGCGAAAGCCTTGGCGACGGCGACGCTGTTCTGCGCTGCTCCCCTATTGGGGGCGAGTTTAACACCTTGAACCCCATACTAGCAGCAAATTCATCAAACTCTCCTGATGTGAACATGGTTCCTTGATCGGTAGTAATAGTCTGAGGAATACCGAATCGGTAAACAATGTGTTCTTTAACAAAATCCACCATACATGAGGCAATCTCCAAGGAGGTCTTTGAGCAAATCAAAAACTTGGAGAGTGCTCATGAGGCTTGGAAGAAGCTAGAAGAATCATATGAAGGGACTACATCCATGAAAGGAGCAATGGCCTATATCTTGAAGCTCACTTTGGAGATTATGGCCCTTGGTGAACTTTTCAAGGCCACTTGTAAGCTTGGTCTTGTCATTCTTGAGCTTGGCAATTTCTTCTCGAAGAGAGTTGATCAAAGTGACCTTTGTATCTTCTTCCAGAGCTAGAGGTTGAGGTCAGTGTCGGGCGCGACCGCTTCTAGCAGTTGGCACATGAAGTCAGCCCGGTAGTCATCATTGGCGACCAGAGAGCAGGCTAAAGCAACACTGGATCTTGTGAAGGAGCGATGTCAGGAACTCACTGATGAGATGCCACTCAAGATCTGTAACCCAGCAATGGAAAATCAGGAATGGCAACTAGCCGCTGGATGTGATCGCTTGCAAGGCTTAGCTCAATGGACCTTATCCAAGGATTGCCAAAGCTAAAGTTCGAGAAGGATTTGGTTTGTCATCCTTGCAGGCATGGCAAGATGGTTGCTGCTTCCCATCCTCCTGTGGCAACACGGCTGCAGGCAGGGATCCGCTGGTGAACGTGCCAAACCTGAGGCCGAGCTGAGCCCCTCCCTTTCCTTTTCTTTTATTACTGCATTTTTTTTCTAAAGTCTGAACCATGAATTTGGTATATCTTCGTGTAATGTATGTAGATGGATATTGGGGATAGATGGGATAATTAGGCCTTATGCTTTGCCTAGAGCTTGAGGCAAATCCATCTGCTAGTTCCAATCTGGTGTAGGGAGACAGTTCAGCTTGGAAGGGCTCCATGGCATCGGCAATGCAATCACAGCCGATGATCCCTATGATGCATTACTCTAAGGAGTTCATGAGACTGTCCCAGGGTACCAGGTCAGTGACGGAGTACCTCACTAGTTTCAACAGGTTGGCTCGCTATGCCACTGACTTCGTCAACACTGACGCCAAGAAGATCGCCAGCTTCAAGAGGGGCATGAATGCCGACTTGTTACAACGGCAAGGCCCTAATGACATAGACGGAAAGAACCCGCTCACCAGTCACCACTGGTGGCTCCCAAACACCATGTCCACCCGGTCCCGATTATTACATCCAACACATGCCTGGGGGCTGCTCAGCCTCGCACAACAGCACACTAAGCGCAAAAACCCAAAGATCTTAAGGAAAAGAAGCAATCAAAAGACGAAAAAGCTACGAAAAGAACAAGACTACAGAAAGCAAACAAGTGAAGCATAAGCAATGAGTCTTCCTTCTTGCATTAAGACACACCCGATACCGATACCGGACGCATCACAATATATGTCGAAGGGCTTTTCAATATTAGGTTGAGCTAATACTGGAGCCGTAGTCATTAACTTCTTCAGGGTATGAAAAGGTTTCGGATGAGGCTGCGCTTGTTGTCCAATTTGTAACATTATAGTAGAAGGAGCGAAGTATACAGGTGAAAAGGCAGTGAATAATTGTGCCTTTTTTGCCCCCTGAGAGGCCTGCAAGCAACGTTCTTTTCGTCAAAATCCTACACATCCATAGAAGATGTTTAGGCCTAGCGGTCCACAAGGACCAGTGGGTTGCGTTAGATTTGGACATGCATTTTGGAAAGCGGACCGGCCACAGAAAAATGCGCACGAGTGGATTGCTAGTGTGCTGGTACGTTCAGATAGGGTGCACGATTTCTTTTCATCCTAGCTAATATATGTTTGTTCGCCACAAATTTTTTTATTTTCTAGTTTCTGGGTGGGCACCGGAGCGTGCGGCGTCGTCGAGGGGCCTGTCGACGGCGGCAACGGGAAGTCATCGTATTCGACGAGTAGGTGGTGCGGCTGCGGGCGGCGCACGGGGTGCCACCTCAAGATTTTCTCCTTCTCTAGGGGTGTGGCATGTCATTCTACAGCCGTGAAAAAAAATCCAACCCGATTCCATGTCCGGATGACCAATTTCTAAAGGATTACATTCACCGTGGAAATTATCTTTCTATCCATGGGTGAACCATCGAAAACAGAGTCCATATGCATCCTAGGCGTCCGTTTTACTCCTTGCTAGTCCTGGACTCCGAAACAGACTCGAAGTCTACGTGACAGCTGAGTTGGAGATAACTCGCGCCTATGGGCCTCCTCTCAGGCCTGATCCCTTGCTTCCATGTCGGCGTTGATCCTCCGAATCTCCTCCTGCATCTGGGTCTACAATATTCATCCAGCAAGGTTTAAACAATGGTCGCCCTGCTCCTCCTTCACCGGCAGCGGCGACTTCCGGAAGACAACGTCCCCCTGAGGAACACAAGGCAGTTAGGATGCAAGCAAAGAAGGTGAACACAATACATGTTAATTTGAATTTTAAATTTGTGAGAAGTGCTTGATGTTCTCTTATAAGGTTCAACTATGAGAGATGTCTAGCTTTTATCATTTTTAATACTGTGTCCTTCATATTTGATATTCTAGATTCTAAGGTAGGTAAGTTAATTATCTATCATAAATTAGTTAGATACAAGCTTTCAACTTGACAAACTTTAACCCTTTTCTTTTCAGGCCCAAGATTCTCCCAACATCCTATTCTCCTTCGCTATCAACATTCTAGACGACCTGCCTCTGTTCATCCAAGAGGGGTGAATCCAAATCCACCAAATCCAACCTCTAAACCTAGTTCCAATCCCCTCACACCTCCCAGAAACATAAATCCCCAACTAGAACCATCACATTGCATAGATCGAACCGAAAAGTTTAGGTTTGGGTTTCACCTAAGGGCAGAAGTGATGAGGAGCATGCAATAGATACTAAATTAGCACAAAATTGTCTAAAAACATATGACCTGTGATGTCATCCCAGTTTTCATTGTACTTCTCAATGCCTTCCAACAGCAACAATGTTTCTTCATCAGTCCATTTCTCACTATCATTTAATGATCCATCATTATCCCCATTAACTCTCTGGAAATCTAAGCTAGAATGCCGGTCATATTGGATTATTTGAGTGGGTCGTCATGACTTTTGGTTTAAAGAATGTTGGTGCAACTTATCAGAGAGCCATGAATTATATTTTTCACGAGTTGATCGGCAAAATCGTGGAGATCTATATTGATGACGTGGTGGTCAAGTCTAGAAATCACAGTGGACACTTAGCCGATTTAAAGAAAACTTTGGAGTGCACTAGGAAGCATGATTTGAAGATGAACCCGAACAAGTGTGCCTTTGGTGTCTCGGCTGATGACTTTTTAGGATTTCTAGTCCATAAAGGAGGGATCGAGGTCGGTAAGAAAAGCATGGAAGCAATAGACAAGGTTGTGCCTCCAACTAATCTCACAGAGTTGCAGTCATTGCTCGGCAAGATTAATTTTGTAAGGAGATTCATATCTAATTTATCAGAAAAAGTTTTGCCTTTCTCTCCACTGTTAAAGCTTAAAAAGGATCAAGAATTTGTATGGGGTGACGTACAACAAAAGGCTTTTGATGAGATCAAAGAATACATGAAGGCGCCACCTGTGTTGGTACCTCCACAGCTTGACAAGCCTTTTAAGTTGTACGTGGTGGCCGACAACCTGACAATAGGGTCGGCCCTCATGCAAGAGTTTGAAGGAAAGGAAAGAATGATAGCTTACATTAGCCGAAAGCTGTTAGATCCAGAGACAAGGTATTCGACTATGGAGAAACTTTGCCTGTGCGTGTATTACTCATGTACCAAACTTCGACACTACTTGTTGAATGCCGAATGTGTGGTAGTTTCTGAATTTGATGTAATAAAACATATGTTATCAATGCCAATTTTAAACAGAAGAATTGGCAAATGGATTTTGGCTTTATCAGAATTTGAGTTAAAGTACGAATCGGCAAAAGCAGTAAAGGGTCAAATTATTGCTGATTTTGTTACCCAACACCGTGATCCTTCTGCTAACATGATAGATATTGCGCCTTGGACTTTGTTTTTTGATGGTTCATCTTGTTGCAAAGGTGGTGGTGCTGGTATTCTCTTGATTTCTCCACGAGGAGTAATTTTTAAGTATGATATCCCTATTGAATTTCGTGTTACTAACAATCAAGCAGAGTATGAAGCACTACTTAGAGGACTTCGGCTTCTTGCTGAAATAAAGGTCGTCGCTGTTGAGATCTTCGGGGATTCTGAGTTGGTAATTAACCAACTGATTGGCCAATATGAATGCAAGAATGATGTATTGAGAGAGTATTATGAAGAGTGCCGGGAACTTTTGAAGGGTTTTCAGGTGGCAATCTTGCATCATATCCCTAGGGGACATAATGAAGAAGCAAATAAACTAGCTCAGGCTGCCTCGGGATACCGAGAGGATCAAGAGATTAGCGCTTTGGATGAGAATCGGGTAATTGATGACTAGAGAAACGAAGTTACCGATTACTTAAAGAATCCATCATAGAAAGTTTCCCGAAAGCTCAGATACAAAGCTCTCAAGTTTGTGCTCCTTGATGATCAATTGTACTATAAGTTTATAGATGGGGTACTCCTCAAGTGTTTGAGTAAAGGAGAGGCCAGAGAGATAATGTATGAAGTGCATGAAGGGGTCTGTGGTGCACATCAATCGGCTTACCGAATGAAGTGGATAATTAGAAGGACTGGTTATTTTTGGCCGACCATGCTTGAAGATTGCTTTGAATATTACAAGGGGTGTCAAGATTGTCAGAGATTTGACAACATTCAAAGATCTCCAACATCGGCTTTGAACCCAATTATCAAGCCTTGGCCATTTAGAGGATGGGGCATGGATTTAATTGGTCAGATTAATCCTCCTTCTAGCAAAGGACATAAGTTTGTGCTGTTAGCTACTGATTATTTTACAAAGTGGGTTGAAGCTATTTCTTTGAAGAAGGTTACATCAGAAAACATGATCAATTTTGTTAAGGAGCATATAATTCACAGGTTTGGAATTCCTCAAACTATAACAACAGATCAAGGAACTCAATTTACTTCATCTGAGTTTTATGATTTTGCCAAAAATATGGGAATTAAATTATACAATTCTTCTCCTTATTATGCACAAGCTAATGGCCAAAGCTGAAGCATCAAATAAGATCATGACTAAAATTATTCAGAAGAAGATTGATGAAAACCGAAGAAGTGGCATTCGGTTCTTAATGAGGCTTTATGGGCTTATCGAATGACTTGTCATGGGTCTACTTAGGCATCTCCCTATGAGTTGGTTTTTGGGCATCATGTTGTGTTACCATGGGAGCTGCAATCGAGTTCAAGGTGAGTTACATTGCAAAATGATTTGAGGAAAGAAGATTATAAGGACCTAATGATGGATGAATTGGAGGATTTACATTTGTTTCGTCTCAAAGCATTGGAAAGTATTGAGAAGAACAAATTGCGTGTTGCCAAATATTATTACAGAAGGTCAGAGAGAAGCAATTCATAGAAGGAGATTTGGTTTGGAAGACTGTATTGCCGATTGGAGCAAAAGATAAAGCCTTCGGCAAGTGGTCTCCAAATTGGGAAGGACCTTTTCGGATAGTAAAGTGTGCACCTGGTAATGCGTATATTTTGAAAACTTTGCTGGGAGAAGAGTTTACTAGAGCTATTAATGGAAGATTTCTTAAGAAATTTTATCCTAGTGTTGAGGTTGGTGCATAAGTAAATTTAAGGAGTTCTGTGCACAAAATAGCCGATGTGTGAGCATCGCCTTTAGCCGAAAAAATACTCTAAGAGTTTAGAGAATAGCCGACACGGTATGTGTCGCCTTTAGAGCAAAAAATTTAAACACAGTCAAAGCGATGTCATACAGATTCAGGCAACATTCCTCAGATTTATCAGAAAGATTCATGAAGGAAAAACAGGTGGAAATCATAGATAATATTTTATAAGACAAGTGGTTTTTACATGATTCCTAAGTACAAACTACTCATCATGTGATTTAAGGTTGGTTC